>JALPQD010000001.1:21268042-21956427 GCA_023101885.1 Typhlomys cinereus
GATGCTAAATTGGGCATCCTTAAGCCGATCCATTTGCAAAATGCTGGAGGAAGGGGCATTTCAGAAAAAAAAAATACTTTGTAGCTCAGAGTGGTGAGAATCTTGTCACAGTAGGGTTTTGTTTTGTTTTGCTTTTCTTTTCAAAAGTTACTTTCAGGGCTGGAGAGGTGGCTCAGGGGTTAAGCCTCTGCCTTGCAGGTGGAGGGTCCTGAGTTCAGATCCTAGACCCCACGTGTAGACACTGGGCAGAAGCGGAGGCGGCCTGCGTTTCTGGTCCTGGTAGGGCAGAGCCTGTGAATCCCTGGGCAGAGTAAACAAGGAGGAGGTGGAGGCGTCCATGGTGGTTCCCGAATTCGCCCGTGGTTCTACACACACACACACACACACAATTGAATAAATAAAAAAAGTTATTTTCAAGGACTCCTTGTAAACACTGAGTGGCTTGTTGCACAAATTCACTTTCTGTACTTCTCTTTGACTTTCTGTTGGCATTTCTTTCCTTTTACTATTAGAGACAAGACACCCTGTTCCCAGATCTCATTCTGCAACGGTAGCAGTTGTCTCTGAGCAAAACACTCCCCAGCTGTGTCCTTTGGAACCAGGAGCATGACCTTCTGTGTTGAGCACCCAAGGAGCATCATTCCAGAATGCCGTCCAGGACGGAGCCTGCCAGGCCTCGGTCAGGTTGAAAATATGTGCAGGACAGACAGCTGGCCTCATGACCCCCCAGTGGTCACATGTTCTCCAACCCCCAGACCTCAGACTGCAAAAGAGCAGCCATGGTTCAAACCAGGAGGCAGCCCCCCCACACCCTCCTAAGAACCAAAAGCTCCACACTGACTTAGGAAGTTAAGGGAGACGGCTTGGCGCAGCATTTGGAACCCGAAGAGGGTGAGGGACCGATAAGCCAGTGTGCTTAATTAAAAACACATTTGCAAAAGGTCAGGCCTGGCAAGAAAATGACAAAGATAGTTAAAATTCTCAAATCAAGTCCTTCTCTCCTGCTTCCTGAGCCAGGCGGGCTCGGAATGCTGGGCTTCTCCTCCCGCACAGCCTGCACATCTGGGTCGGGGTGAGCCAAGTGTTAGCTCAGGCTTGCTAGTAAAGTGCAGGATTCTCCCAGTGTGACGCCAACTCTGAAGTCCACAGCGGCAATGAGGCCCAGAGTTCACCTTGCCCTTGTACTAGCTGGAGACCCAGCGTGGATGCAGGAAGTACCATGAGGCACTGCGGAAACTATGGCCGGCTTTGGAAATTGCCAGCATAGGGTTCTCCCACATCACCAAAACTGGGTTCAGAAAAGTAAATTCTTGGCCTGCCACTATAGCTCAGCCAATGGCATCCCTGCCTCATAAGCCTGAGGGTCTAAGATGGATGTGAACAACCTATGAAAGGAAAAGAGCGAAAAGTGGGTTAGGGGGCACTGGGGAGACAGAGACAGGCAGATCCCTGTGGTTCATGATTGGTCCACCTGGCCCAGTGAACCCCAGGTATTAGTGAAAGATGCTGCCTTGAAATAAATTCTGAATGTGCACCTGCTCACAAACACGAAGGCAAACCTCCCACCACAGACACAAAGAAGTAACTTCTTAGGGCGAGATGACAGCACCTTTGTCTCTTTGGATAAAGAACCGAAGAAATTATTTTTAACTCCTTTAAGTAGAAGCTAGGCCGATGGGAAACAGGAGCGGGAAGGTTTGTAACTAGAACCTTCCAGCAACAAGCTGACCCAGGAGATGGGGGTGATACCTGGCAGTCCCTCCCCAGCAAACGTCATGCAGGACACAGCAGCGAGCACAGGCAAAAGGGCTGAGCCCGCATCATCTGCCTGTGAGTTGCAGCACTTCGCTTCCCCATGACTGCGTGCTGCCCCGTTGTGTCCTTATGTGGAGTCCACGTGTCACCTCCACAGCTGAAGGAGCATCCTTTAGGTAAAGCAGGGGCAGCTTCAGGCTCCCGAGGGTCTCAAGGCCTCACACATCCTCGGTGGATCATTATTAACCAGACATACAAACATCGAATGTTGTCCCTTCTGGTGCCAAGGAGCATGGTCAATGGAGGGAAAGGACGCCTTAAATAAAAGTAGTGTTTGCAGTTGGCAAAACATAGATTATTTTTGTTATTAGAGAAATTGATTTCTTAAGACATGATTAATTGCATCTGTAAAACAGAAAATCCATCAAAGACAAAATGTTTTCCCTTCAGAAAACCCTTGCAAATTCCTGCCATGTCATTAACTAAATATGACATTCTATTAATAGACATGTTGTCTCCAAAGATGTACTTGGGCAAACTTTCCACGATGTCTTCCCGGGCCCTTGGGAAATGGGTGACCTGTGAGTAGACTAGAGAGTGAGGGAATCTCTCCTGTGGGTCCTGAGAATCCAAGGGAAAGTTCTGCCCTGACCTGCTGCAGGGAGCGTCACCGTGTGAAAGGGACCTTTGGGAGAACCTTCCAGAATCCCACCACCTTCCACCACCATGCTACCACACCCCTACCCGGCTTTCAGTACCATCACCCAGCAGGCCCCTCACCCCACACTGCAGCACATCTGAGCAATGGCCCCCCTCAGGTTGAGCAGCCAAGCCTGCCAGAGGCAGCCCTGAAGAGACTAATCTGACATGCTGCAGTCGTCTCCTGGCCTGGATGTCTATAGCTCCAGCTTCCCTCCTTCCTAGAAATCTGTTCTAACCACAGCAGCCAGAGCGATCTCATGAAAATCGAGGTCAGATTGTGGGACCAGGTGGCTCCATCTCTCTAAGGGTCTCTTGTCAAGTACAGTGAAGTTCCCAACCGGACACTGGGCAGCTCCTCCTCATGTCTCCGGCCTCCCGGGTTCCTCTGAGCTGGCTTTCTGTTTCTAGAGCTGCCTCTGGGCCATGCCATCACTGGTCCCCTGGAGGCAGCTTCAAAGCTGATTCTTTTGTTTCTGTTAAAATTCACAAAGCAGATGTCACCTTCCAAGAGGAACTTTCCCAAAACCTCTTCGTAAAGTTTCAGCTGTCTCATTCCTTGCGTCTCTTCCCTGCTTCTAGTTTCCATAACACTCATTACTCCCAACATAACTTAACTCGCCACATAACTTCTCTACAGCTAGCAACATTCCAGTGACAGGGCTATTATTACCCACTATGCAACTCTTACTTCCTAGTTCTGTGCTTTGTTCATAGTAGATAGTCAATGTGTAATTGTTAAATTAGTAAATAGTGATTAAAGGGTTGATGTATGTATGTATATGATGCATGTGTGAAGATATGGGATTGTTGGAAAACTAGATGATGGGCAAATGACTGGACAGATGGATGGATAAACAGATGGACAGATGAAGAGATGGATGGATGAATGGACAAATGGACAGACAGATGGATAGACTGAATTAGCAAGAAGTGGTAAGATGAAGAGGGATGTATTGACAGATAGATAGATGGTCAGATTCATAGATGGATGAGTGAATGGTTGGGTGGGTAGATGGATGGATAGGTAAATGGATGGACAAATGGATGGATAGATGAGTGGATGGATGCATAAATGGATAGACGTGTGATTATACGGATGAATGAGCAATGAGTAGATGTTAGATAGGTAGATTGATAAGTGGATATATAATGAATGGATGGATAAATAGATAATGTACTAGTTAGATCAGGCATCAACTTGACAATTGAAGGCTGAGCTCTGGGCATATTTGTAAAGAACTAATAGTTAAAGGAAGTCCTGAGCAAACCTGAAGGAGACTGATTAATGTGCAAAGACCCAGTCTGTAGTGGATGGAACCATTTCCTGGGCAGGTGGATTAGATGCAGAGACCTGATCAGTGCTTGGCATTCTTGTTGTCTGGCAGGTAAGGTTTGCCCCTCTTTTAGCAGTCTTTGTGGATGTGTCCAGTCCCTCCGTTCCTGCTCTTGGTGTGAGCTCTCCTGCCAAGCTGGACTAAGACCTGTAACTGAGAATTACAAGAAAGAACAAAAAACCCCCTTGTTTCCTAAGTTGTTTGGTTGTGACTCTATTGAAAAAAGGCAAATATGCAAATGGCAATAGATTAGATAAATATAGATAGATGATGCCGATGAAGATAGATAGATGATAGATAATATATAGATGAGTGAATAGGTAGATGAATACATGATGGGTAGATAGATGTATGTATGTACATATGGATGGATAGAAGGCTAAGCGGATAGTGGATACACAGGTGAATAGATGTATGGTTTTATGGATGAAGGGCTAATGGATGGAAGAATAAATAGAAGTTACAGAGATGCATTAATTAGTAACTGAGTGAGAAGGTAGGTGGATAGAAGGATACATAAATAGGGAGAAGGGAAAGAAGAAATGTAGGGAGGAAGAAAAGAAGAAAGGAAGAAAGAAAGTGGGGGAGAAAGGAAAGGTAGGTAAATGGGTGGATGGATGGAAAATGTTGGACAGACTGATAGGCTAACAGATGGAGGGATGGGTGAATGGGTGGACCATTCCACTCTTCTAACCTAGAAAAAGTACAGCTGACTATGCAAGAAATGCCTAAGTTGACAGTATTGGGACCACCAAAGGAGACTATGATTCAGTGCTTTGGAGCAGGGCCCAGGGATCTCAGTGTAATAAGCTCCCAAGGGTTTATTTTGTGCTGTGCGATCCAGTCAGGGAACGACAGAAAGCACTGCAAAAGGCTTTGGGTCGCCTGCACACCTGGTGGGGTGCAGTGAGTGTGCCAATTAAACACTTAGGGAACGTTCTCCGGGAAGAACAAGGTTGGAGAAGAGGCATCGGGACCCTCTTTCATTTGGAAGCCTGCCATCTGTCACACACCCGCCACAGGCTTCCTAAGCTGTCTGGAATCTCACCTGCAGACATCTCAGAGGGACGGGCACCCTGCCATCCCCCTCCTTCCGGAGAGGAACCTGCTGGCATTCTTGTGACCTCGGCAGGAGAAAGATGAGACCTCGGAGCACACCGAGGCTACGCAGCTCATCAACTCTGTCTCCCGTTAGAATCATCGGCCTCCCATGTAAACTCGGCCTGAGCTCTTCAGAGGCATCCCGTTCTCTCTGGCCATTATTGTAGATAACACGGATGTTGGCCCTTAGTCACCGCGTGAGATGCCTGACTGCTTCTGGGTTCTGCAGCCACGTGCATCCCTGCAGGGCTCAGGATATGCAGGCAGTAAGATCAGCACATCCTCGGCTACACAGCAAGCTGGAAGACAGCCTGGGCTAGAGGCCCTGACTCAACATAAGTAGACAAAGACACCAGGTACTCATTTTCCAAAGAAAACAATATTAGCAAAGGAGGACGAGGAGTGACAACTCTTACACATCACTGTCACAGCCCAACCAGGGTCACCCTGGCACCTTCTCATCACTGAATGCTTGTGACCCTCGCTTCCCTGTGCCTCTGGCTGCAAGACCCAGCGTGGCTGAGCCACCTGGGGAGTTAACACCCCAGCAGCCTGCAGCCTTGACAGAGGAACAGGAGCTCTGGGTACAACTTGGAGGCCTGTACTCTGCAGGGCCCCAGAGTTCATGGCAAAAATACACCCCAATACCTATTGGGGTGACCAACTTGCTAGGGCTCCTGCCCCCTTCCCTTTTTTCCCCAACACCTTGCTGACTCACTGGACATTGCTTCCGTCTGGAATCACAGTGAGACCTCATCTGGGGTCTGCTTCAGAGAGTCGCCCTCCTAACCCTTTAGGAGCAGGCATGCCCTCGCGCAGATGTGATACATTAAAGGCCAGATGCTCTTCACTTGGTCCAAACATCTGTGAAAATGCGTGAATTTCTAATCCCTTGCTGCCCGTGGAGAGGAGGCCTTAGGCCTGGCGCTGTGGCCAGTTAGGGGAAGAGCTGGAAATCTCGAGGGTTCCCAGCAATGCTCCCACCCCAACACCACAGTGCTCAGAGCAGATAAGTTGGTGGAGTGCTTGTCCCCATGAGGCCTTGGGCTCCACCCCAGCGCTCAGGAAGCAGAGGCAATTTAGTGAGTTCAAAACCACCCTCGGGAACCTGAGACTTTGTCTCAAAGACAGGAAGTACACAAGATAGTTTTCTGCATGAGACTCATAGACACAAACGACTGATCACGTAATAAAGAGGAAATGCTTTTGCTTTGGGGAGGGGGCCGGCATAGACATAGACACACAGTATAATCAGTGTCACCTCCAAGAACTGATTCAGTGCTCACCTCCCTGCAGTGTCTCCCTCAACCAACCAAAGAACCAATGGGCATTCAGGAGGTCCCACAGGGTCAGTCAGATGGACATATGAATTCCTGCTTTCCTGCCAGGTTTTGGGTTCTGAGTTAGTGAGTTCACTTTCTCTTAGAAAACCCAAGGATCTGCCCATACACAGAGCCTCATGTTTTAAGACATTTTAAGACATGAGAGATGGTTCAGGAGTTAAGACTCTGCCAAGCAGAAGGTCCTGAGTTCAGATCCCAGGCCTGCACTTCCAGCCCTGGTGAGTAGAGCCTGGGAAATCCCAGGGTGAAGCAAGAAGGAGGTAGAAGCAACTCAGGACGATTCCTGAAGTCTCTCTTGGTCCTCCACAGGGCCACACGGTGCCCTCTGATCACACACACACACACACACACACACACACACACACACACACACACGAATAAATTAAGAACGTTTGAAGACATTTAAAGAATCACAAAGAGGCTTTTTTCTTTTGATGGAAGCACTGAACGTAGATTTTACTCTGTTAACAGATCTGCCGAGTCTTCATTCTGTGTGAGCTCATGATTTTTCTTTAAATGCCCTCGTGTTTCTGACTTATCACCTCTCCTGTGCCACGTTGTTTTTATTTTCTTTCTCTGCTGTGATCTGTATATTTTCTTCTTGTGTTACTAGTGGAGGTAACACTTGAGTCCGACTGCTCTGTACATGAATCTCTTCCATCAACATACGTGTGTGCCGCACCTCCCGCTTACCCACGTGGCGTGTTATCACCTTATCCTCTGACCCCACCTCCCTTCCAAGGGCTTGCTGAAGTCAGTGGGGATTTGAGCTGCAGGTGTTTAGCATTACATTATTGTGCATAATAAATCATCTCTCTTTAGTGTCTCTTTTGCATTGCTTTTGAACTTGCTATCAATGTTTACTTCACATGCAGTTAATTTTATTCCACTCTCTCCCAGAGTTGCCGTCATAGTCTAATCATCACTTAATTCTCTGGGGAGCTTTGCTGGCAACCTTGGCTGTGGGGTAAAGGAGTCTTTCAGCTCTGAAAGCATCTTGTGTGCCTCTAGGAAAGGACATGACTTGGCCACATTGGAGTTTGGGGTCTCTGATTTCCTCATCAGTACTCAGAAGCCGCTGGGCCACTGGGTCCATTTCTTGCTGCAAAGTTGCCCAAAGTCTGTTTCGCTTGGCTTGGCTTCGTTTCTTTGGGCTGTGCCTTCTGAACTCTTTGCAGAGGTGTGTCTGGTTGTGTGTTTCTCTTTGCAGAATCCAGTAAGCAAATCACAGCACTTCTCTTCTGATTGTAAAAGTGAACCCGTGCGCTGTGCTCTTCAGGAGTCCATCTGATCAAAGGCTCTGATCAAAAGCAGAATAGACCAGGGAGGTGCCTCAGTCACACAAGCTTGAGGACCTGAGGTCAGTCCCCAGGACCCACATTAAAAAAAAAAACCAGGCTTGGTGGTCCATGCTTGCAATCCACCCTAGCCCTAGGAGGCAGAGACAGGCAGATCCGTAAGGCTCATTTCCAGGCAGGCTGGTTTGCTTGACCAAGGCAGTGAGAAACCCTGCCTCAAAATACAAGGTGGAACGCACCTAGGGAAAGATACTAAAGGTTGTCCCCTGGCCTCCCCATGAATCTACACACACACACACACACACACACACTCACACACTTACACATACACACACAGAGACACACTCGCACACATTCACACACATACATATACTCACACACATACACATATATACACTTACACATACACACATACATATACACACTCACACATGCACACACAGATACACTCACACTCACACACACATGTAATTTAAAACAAAAAGGTGGCAAAACGTGCTTTTCACTTATACGCTCTTCTTTTCTCTGAAGGATTCCATCCCCCAGATCTCAGTGACAATGAAGAAGTGATTCCAAACATCAGTGCCCGGGTGGGCTGCCCCATATGAGGCACGCATTTCACAGACCAGCTTGGAAACTACTTCATGATGCCCTCCTTGCTGGCTGGCTGGGTGTCCTTATCTCAGTCCTGGCTCCTTGATAAACTCTTTAAACCCAGACATTGGCTGGGAGGGAGCGTGGACATGCTGTCTTAGTGCCAGGCCTGCGATGCACAGACTCCTGAGAAAGACACCCGGGACCCTCAGGAGCAAGCACTGCTCCGCTGGCATGGCAACCTGCAGGGGTCTTGCCAGGACTCTATCACCTCCTCCAGCTGCCTCAGCGCCTCCTCATCCTGAGCCTGTTTATTATCTGTTTGGGAAGTATGCCCTGCATGAGTCCAATCACCCTGTTAACCCAAAACTGGAGGCAGGCGGCCTCCACCCCTTTCCTTGGAAACAACTCTCAGCATCTCTATAGTTTTAACCACAGGAACACAAACAATCCCATAATATGCACAATTTTGGATTAGGACGATTTTGTTCCTTCTAAAGTATTCAAAGATGGGAGCAAGTGTCTCTCTCCTTGTGCCTTGCATGAGCACACAGTACACAGAGAGGCTCAAGTGGCAGACATGTTTGGACAGTGGAATTACGGGAAATACAAAGTGTGAGTGCAGGTCGGGGCTTTAGCTCGGTGGAGGAGTACTTGCTTAACGGGCATTCCCTAGTGCTGCCTTTAAAATTATGAGCATTGGGGGGGCTGGAGAGGTGGCTCAGTAGTTAAGCCTCGGCCTTGCAGGCAGAAGGTCCTGAGTTCGGATCCTAGACCCCACGTATAGACGCCGGGCGGAAGCGGGGGTGGCCTGCATTTCTGGTCCTGGTAGGGCGGAGCCTGTGAATCCCGGGGCAGAGTAAACAAGGAGGAGGTGGAGGCGTCCATGGTGGTTCCTGAATTCTCCCGTGGTTCTACATACACACATACATACACACACACACAAGCACACATGCACAATTGAATAAATAATTTTTAAAAATTATAAAAAAATGAAAATAAAAATATGAGCATTGGCTGAGGTCATAGCTCAATGGTTAAAGCCCTTGCCTCACAAGCAAGGAGACCTGAGTTCAGATCCCCAGATTCCATAGAAAGTTCCAGGCAGGCCTGGCTGCTCCCCTGTTATTCCAGCCCTGGAAGGTAGAAGAACCTGGGGATCCCCAGAGCAAGCTAGCTAGCAAGGCTAACCCTAATGATGTGCTCTGGGTTCAATTAGAGACCAGGCTGACAATAGTAAGGTGTGAGAACAATCAAGGATGACTGCTTGATATCACCCTTGGGCCTCCCAAGGCTGCACACACTCAAGAGCACTCGTGTACATACATATGCACACTTCAAACAGAAATAATAGGAGCGCATTTTCAAGGCCGATATTTGACTGTAAATTTTTGCTTTTTCCTTTAGATGTCTGCAGAAAGGTCTTGATTGGCACATTAAGTACTGACCTCTCTGAATGGTTTCCTGACGTCTTGATGAGAAAGGAGTGGTGGCTCGAAGGGAAGGAGGCATGGGTCCTACCTGCAGACGAGGTGGGCTGCGCTCCCAACACTCATCTGTCAACTCTTGTTTTTCATGCTGCGGCCAAATACACAGGCTCGCCACGCAAGTGGAAAGAGATCCACAAGGGCGAGGGGAAATCATTCTTCACCTTTTCTGCAAATGTATCTTGGTTTTGGTCGATTTCCCAAATAAATTATGATCTTGGTCTTAGGGCTGCATTGCTGGAATTCCTGCCTGTGTTGCTCAGTGCATTTGAAAGTTGTGCAAAACCCAAATGTATTTAAATTGCTAAGAAAGGAGGAAAAAAAGCTTTAGCCAAATTAGTTAATTTTTTTTTGGAAAGTCATCCCTCTGGCTTGGTCTGTGACCTTGCAGCCGGCGCTCCTGCCTCGACATACAGCACGAATCAGTTTCGAGGCTCTGCACGTCCCGTGCAGCTCATTAAGCCGTGCGTTGTGATGAACGTCTCTCTCAGACAGGAATTTCATCTCACATGTGCGCACCCATCCCGCTCCTGAAAATGCTTCTCGGGTGCTCATTCACCATGCCTGTGGGCCTGACACTTTGCTGTTGTTATTTATTTAGGACTTTTTTTCTTTTTAAAGGGAGCCTGTGGACGCTGAGCAATGGAAACATCATCAGACCTTATTACTGCCTATTGTACCCAGATGTGGAGAGTTTCAAACATCCCGAGGAGTCGTCCTCATGTTAGATACCAAACCCTTACTTTTCCTCATAGATATTTAGTCTGATTGGTTTTTTTTCTTATTAAAAACAACACATTGGTACTGTGCTGGAACTGGGGGGGGGGGTTCAGGCCTCAGTAAAGCAGCGTTGCTCAAATAAGACCTAGGATATGATTGGTGACCACTGCAAAGCTTGGCTGCTCACAGGGGAGTGAGCCGTGCTCGTCTTTTAATTTCACAGTTTCCTACTTGGAAAGGAAGCCAACAATGACACATGCAGGAAGACATGCCTTGCAGCAAACTGCAGAGGTGCAGGGTTAAAGATGCCTCTGCTTTTCACATAAAGGAAAATAAGTCAGGGAAAACCCGAGTAAGTGTGAGAGTGGGCTGCGCCCCTCGCCAGGCCAGGTAGAAAGGCTCATTGTTGGGAGAAAGGCTGGGGCTGTGGGGAAAAGGAGAAGAAGAAAAAGGCAGCAGAGTATATTACAGGCTGGTGGGAAGTTAGTCCTGCTGGCTCCACCAGACATTAGACCAAATAGCCAAGTACATACTTGTCATAACCAGAAGCAAGATTTCAAAGAGGACGTGTTGTGAGTGAAGCTGTGGAATGGAGCGAACACAGTGAGATCATTTTGTATAAGAATTCAGCGCACAGCACCTCAGCCCTCCATTCGGGGAAAACGAAGAATTTAATAAAGAACATTAGGGTGGGTTCCAAGAAATTTGGGGAAAGTGTATGCAGAATGAAAGCAAGGAAAAAGAGAGAGAGAGGTAGGGAGGGAGGGAGGAAGGGAGGGAGGGAGGGAGGGAGGGAGGGAGGGAGGGAGGGAGGGAGGGAGGGAGGGAGGGGGGGAGGAAGTTCTCTTGTCTCTTGGCTTCCTGTTGGTGTAGCCAGTGATGTAGCCAGTGAAGAAAGGCAGTAGACAGTGGGAGGGAGAGGAGAGGGTAGAAAAAGTGGTATCTGTCCAGCATTGTATGGATGGAATGGACTTCCAGGCCCTGTCGAGCTAGTGTGGACATCCTAGCCCTCCTCAGTTCCATGGTCTTCCTGGCCCACGTGTTTCTTCTGACCCAGGTACCCTGGGGTTCAGACACTGAGTTTCAGCTTCCCACACAAATTCATCTGTTCACCCAGGCCTGGGGAGCACTGCTGTGGCCAATTTGTAATCCCTGGACATGCCCCAAATTGGTGGACCTGAAACAAAACACATGCAAACACACATATACACCATAGACATGCCACAGAGTAACTCAAAACAAAATATGCAATAAGATAAAATGTGCAAACATTCTCAACTTGAATGAGACCAATGATTAAAGGTGGCATTGGTTGCTGGCGAAGTTGGGGCAAAACTACTAACCTCACCATGAGTAAGCACAGGTGTGAGGTATGCTGGCAGCGCTGCAGATGCTTGCAAGCCTTTCACAGTTCATTGTGATGTGGCAATTAAATTGCTAATTCTCAGTGTCCTCTTCTAGAACTCTAACTAAAGAAATGATTGAAGAATGACTGCGTATTGGGTGGACCAGTGGCGCAACAGATAGTGAGTCGGACTGTGAATCAGAAGAATGAGTGTGTAGGGTCTGGACTCATGCTCAGTGGTAGACAGTGGTGAGGCTTTAGTTCTATACCCAGGATGTAAAAACAATGCTTTAAAAAAGCAAAGGTGTAAGTCACGTAACAAGGGAAAACAAGAACAGTAGAAATAAGCAAATGCTGCCGCTTCAGTGGGATGGACAGATGCAAGATCTTATATGGTCAAAGACATGCAAACTCAGGCAAGAATGTAACAGAAATGAACTAACAACAAGCAAACAAACACCTACCATGATCCACACCCGCCAGATAGAGATCAGAAGTTAAAGTCAATTGACATGTGTGTGCATATGCATGTGGTATGTATGTGCACACATTTGTGAAGGTTGTGCATTCATATAGGTAGTATATGTGTGCTGTGTGTTTATGTGTGCTATATAGCACGTGTGTGATATGGATGCATGTGTGTGCATGTGTGCTTTCGGGCGTGCTTATGAATATATTTCATACACATGTAAGTTTGTGTACATATGGGTAGTATATGTGTGCTGTGTGTTCATGTGTGCTATATAGCATGTGTGTGGTATGGATGCATGTGTGTGCATGTGTGCTCTCGGATGTGCTTATGAATATATTTCATACACATGCACACATGTAAGTTTGTGTACATACACGTGTGCATCTATCCATGAACTCCTGCATGTGGTATATCTCTGTGTACATGTGTACATATATAGATATGTGTGTGCACACATGAACATGTACACAGATACAGGTGTGAACAAGTATGTGCACATCCATGCCTGGATATGTATGTGCATCTATATGCATGTGTTGATATACATTTGTGTGCATGTGTGGGGGTGCACATATATGTTCATCTGTGTGCATATATAGCTATGTGTGTGTGTGTACATGCATCTATGTGCAAATGTGGATGTGCGTGTGTATATACAGTGAATGCATGCATAGATAGTTATTCACATGTGCATGCGTGCATCTGTGTGCACGTGTGTGCATGCATCTGTATACATTGTGGCCATGCACAAGTATGTGCACCAGTGTGTATGTATACTTATGCACATGTATGTGCATGCATCTGTGTGCACATGTGTGTATGCAGGGCTTGCAGCAGGGTTGGGAATAGTGCTCAGAAGTAATGGGAGTGCCAGGTATCATTTCAGTAAGAAAACAGTAAGTTCCCATGTTTTTCTGTTTAGAACCCATATTTCCACAGTGTAGTCTGCTAGCATCCGGCCTTTCCAGTCGACGCCTTCTTGGGTGTCCAACCCTGAGACAGGCGGCCATTACTCCTCATTAACTGGGAATTTGGAGCAGCAATCCTTAAGCATCAAAAGTGCTCCTGAAGCTCCAAATGCAGCTCTTTTGCTCCACAGTTTCCTTTACCCTCGCTCCTGACCACAGATCAGATGGACTATTTTATATTCAGAGACAAAGATGGCTTGGTGTGAGTTTAGCTTTTCAAAGTTAGAGCCAAGCTCGCAGGAGCTGCATTTTTACAGCACAGCTTAAAGTAGGGGGTGAGAACACTGCAGTCCTCAGTGGTCAATGTTATTACACGTTCTCAGCCCTGCCAGTCATGGGCATGGGCACCATGGGCAGCCTCACCGTGGTGACGAGACTGTGAGAGTGGAATATGTCATTAGTCAATCATGAGCACCTACTGCATGCTTTATGATGAACGAGATGTTCATGATGGTTCAGCGCGCAACAGACACAGTGCGTGGTTCTAGTGAACGACAGGACAGCACTGGTGAGATCAGGTACACCCTGAGCAGGGGCTCAGGTCACAAACAGCACGCCCTGTCTGCGGCTGCTTTCTGTCCTGGCAGAAGAGAATGGCAACTTTGCATTGCCTGCACTACATTTGGGGGGCTACTCTGAGTAAGGGGAAAAAATAAAGACCATGGGGAAAGAGGAGAGAAAAATAAGCGTTTAGTTCTTGTGTTAAGTAAGCAGTGAGATGGCGACAGGGCTCAAACTGCTGACCTGAGATTGATTTCAGGAAACTCGCAGGGTGGCAGGAGAGAACTGACTTCTGAAAGTTGTCCTCTGACCTCCACCTTTGTGCCATGGCATGCATGTTCTCTCTCTCTCTCTCTCACACACACACATGTGCACATACACACACATACACACACACACACACACACACACACACACACACACACAGGACAAATAGAGCAGGGGAAGATGAGGAATTTGATATGAGCTTGCAGTGTACAGACGGCTCAAGTAGCTCTCACTCTTCCCCTTCCATGATCACAGTGACCTGGCCATGGGCTCTGCTTGGCCAGAGGACAGCTTCTGGTCAGCACTGGCTGAAGACGTACATGCAGGGCTAGGACTTCCAGACTCACTTTCTGTGGAGAACCGTGAGGACAGCCGTTGTCTCCAAAGAAGCCAGTGTCCAGCAGAGCATGAACATGGGCTCCCAGCCACACCCAGCATGGTTGCCTAGAGGGTGACAAGCCAAATTGCAGGGGAAAGCGGAGCTCCGCACAGTCACACACACTCAAGGGCTCCCGTGTGGCCTCCAGCTTACCTGAAGGTGTCGTGTGTCACCAGAGCAGCATTCCTAAGCCTGTGTGTCCAGACATCGCGCCATGTAGCCTTCCGTGGGTCCCCCTTGCTCTCACAGGGTGGGTCATTAGTCAGTGCTCCTCGGGTCAAAAGTGTACTAACTGGAGGGATGGGTGCATCATAGAGCCACGGACACAGACATGAAGCCTACAAATACACAGAGATGATATGGACATGAAGGGCAATTATTAGAAGAATTGGCTGGTGCAGTCATAGGCTCTGAGAAATCCCACAGCAATCTTCCCACTAGCCAGGGAGCCAGGTGATCCCCAGCACGTCTGAGAGTCGAGGCCTAAGAACAGAAGAACAGACAAAGCAGGTTTCAGTCCCGGACTGGAGACCTGAGAAGCAGGTGTTGCCGTGGGAAGCTGCCATCTCTGAGTCTGAGGCTGGAAAAGCTGGAGAGCTGACACTAGCGCAGGAGATGGGTGTCCTGCCCGCCTCTCTCTTGATTCTGACCTTGATGGGGGGCGCTGTCCTCGCTGGATGAGGGTGGATCTTGCTCCATCCACTGATGCAAATGTCAGTCTCCTACAGACTTTTTGGCAGCTGCCTGGGCCTTCCACAGCCTGGTCAAATAGACCCTGGGTTTGCCCATCTTAGAGCAGAGCCTTCCCATCAGTCAGGGCTTGCTCCCTCTCCCCGTGTCTTCTTCGGTGCAGTCATAGGCTCTGACTGCCTAGCAAGTTCAAGATCCTGCTAACAGGCCTCATGGGGGGTGGGGGGGCGGTGCTCTGCTGCCTTATCTCACTGCTCGCATCTCAGTTTCACAGGATGAAGGACCATTACCATCTCGCCCCCTCTGGCTCTCAGTCCACACATTCCCAGGATCTAAAGTTGTGCTGAGGGATGCCGGCTGTGTGCATGTCTGATGCAGCTTCTATTTCAGATAGGAAGAAACAAGAACAAGGAAGGTCACCTATGAACGGTGAAAGCCAGTGTGAATTTGAACCCCACCTGATCAAAAGTCCCCGTTCTTGCAGCGTTCCCTAGGTGCAGCAATGACCATGCCCCAGCCTCCAGGATCCATAGACTTGAGCGCACCCACACCCCACTCCTACACCTCATCAGCCCAGCTTGGGACCATGTGGAGCAGGCGAGGTCTGCTGGCTCTGCTTCTCCCTGACGCCTATGTAAAGACAGCTGTGTCCACACCCGCTTCTTCCAGGGGCTTTGGAAAACCGACTGCGTTTCCCTTTGTCCTCAAACCCCAGCCTTTCATTCTCATTGTCTGAAGGAGAATCTGTACCTCCTGGGAGACAATAAAAGACCCCCTGGCTCCCAGGGGTCAGCCGCTGGTGAACCGCTGGCTGCCTTTGTGGTTGTGGCGGTCAGATTTCTAGTAGAAGCGGTGCTCGGCCTGGGTCCCCAGGCACCAAGGACGTGATTAATGTGCTGCCTCCGTGATAGATGATCAGGCTAATAGAGCTTGAAGGAAATTAATGATATTTTGAATCTTTAATAATGGTACATAACTATCAAAAAGAGATATCTCCATCACAGTCTGATTCTTTTAGAGGCCAATGGCGTTTTGCTGACAACTGAGGGGACCTTCGGGTGTGTGTATGAACAAGGATTACAAGAAAATGTGGCGAATAGAATTATTAAAAGTGTTGGGATGGAAGGGCTGCGGGCGAACCTCTCATTTGAATTTCCTTCAAATGTCAGATAGCTTTGTGAGGGAGGGGTTCTTTCAAAATGAGGGTACACAGGGGGACTGTTTCCTATAAGTTATTTGCACGACTCTCCCGAGAATGTAAACTCTGGATTCATGCATCATTCTTCTCCCCCCAAAAAGACGGCTCCATTTCACCCCAGGAGCGTAAGCTGCACACAGAGCCATTGTTCCCAAGGTTTTGCCCATTAAGAGTTTGGGAACATGCACAGTCGCCCAGGAGGGGTCAGAGGTGAGCAGGACAATGCCCTTGGGAACAGCGTGGCATTGTGACACATTGGGTCTCGGTCACTATTACATCTGCAAGGGAGTCTAAGTGTCCCGGAGATGACTCCGAGGGTGGAGGCCGGGTCAGGGGAATCTCTGACGCTTTCCTACATAACAGCATTAGGGAGTCTGGAAGGCCACCCTCCAGCACATGGAAACCTTCTCCACTCTTCTCTAACTAGATGGGGATATTATTCAAAACATCACTGAAAGTCTTTGGGGAAAATGTCAGACAGCAGTTAGCAGCTGTATTATTAACGAGGGTTCTCTAAGGAACAAAACCAATAGAATGGAGATATAGGCGTACACATACATACACACACACACACACACACACATACTCTCTCACACACACACACATATATATATAAAGAACTTTATTATATTGACTTATAAAGAGAATCAGTCTGATCCAACAGTAGCTGCCTGTAGCTGCTCAGTTCTTGAGCTGAATATTTCAGAAGACAAAGAATCCCTGGAAAGTTCTGAACCTCAATCATGCTGCAGCGCTGAAGAGGTTGGGTGCTGATGGCCACACCAAAGAAGGTCCACAAGGTCTCTCTGGTCCCTGACATCAGGTCTGACAAGCACAGCTGTGGTCACGTGCACGGGTGGGGTGAGGGGCCACTTGCTTTTCCTCCTTCTTCTTCCCTCCCTCAGGCTCTGTCCAGTCCCGCCATCTTTTGTCTAGGATTGCGCAATGCAAAGCACTAACCCAATTGACGCCAATTGATGCACTGGTTGCTCTTCTCAATATGGTGGACAAACGCCTGAAAGAACAACTTAGGAAAGTCTCACATTGCTTGTGATATCAGAGGCTTCAGGCATGGGGGGGCATGAGGTGAAGCAAGGCAGCACCCCTCAAGGCGACCAGGAAGCCAAACACTAACAGGAAGAGGCCAGTCAGGTCCCAAGAATGTGCCTCCAGCGCCCTCGAGCCTCCAGCCTGGCTTTACCTGCCACAGGCTCAGTGTCCATGATCCATCGATCAGCGTTCATTGCATTCATTGACATCATCCAAGCCCTCGGAATCTAACCATCTCTGGGATCTCTGCCACAGACACTCAGGGGTGTACTTTACTCATCTCTGGGATACCTCTGGATCCAAACAAGATGAGAAATCAGGATTAGACATCACAACAGGATTTTGGGTCCAGGTTTGGAGTGATAAGGCCTCCATGTCTCCACTGAGCATTATGCTGATAAACCACGCCACACCTGTGCATGACAGACCACACTATGCTTGTCCTTGATAGACTACCACGGACACCTGTGCATGATAGACCACCATGCCACGCCTGCCCATGCTTTCTGCTCCAGGACAAAGCTTGTTTTCTATCCGATGCCAATGGCTTAACCACTGCCAGTCTGGCCAGGAGCCTCCATGGTGGTAGCCTGATGCCCAGAGAGTCATTAAAACTTGTGGGCAACTTTCAGGCATCTTTCAGGCCAGTGCTTATGGGGCTCTTTTTTGATGGTCTCTTCTGACGGCCAGAAAGGAAATTCTAAGACATCATCATTCTCAAAGGCTCTGAATCTCACTGGAAGACCACCTTGGTGGAGAAGCACCTGCTGTGGTACATGCCTACTGGGGTCAACTTGAGCCCATTCATAAAGAATTAGTAATTGAGTTGACCCTTGAACAAGCTCGCGGGAGATATGTCTGATTGAGGGGAGGGTCTAGCCCATGGTGGGCAGGACCATGTCTGGGCACATGAATGACATGGAGAGAATGGGTTGAGTAAGCTGGCGTTCTTCAGCACACCTGGACAAACGTGTGTGGCAAGGAAGGTCGGCTCCTCTCTGAGTTGTCCTGTGGTTACGGTGCGATGGTCCTCTGGTGCTGATGTGGCCTCTCCCACCAAGCTGGAGTAAGAACTGTAATGGACAACCCAAGAATAAAACTCCTTGTTTCCTTAAGCCATGAGGTGACGTATTTATTGGCAGCCATGCAGAGGAACTGCATCTTATTTTAACAGAAGTTTCCTGTCATAATTTAGGAAGAGACATTTTGCTAGCTCTTGGTTCTGAAGGCTGGGGAGGGTAAGAGCCAGTCTCTGCCTAGTATCGGTGGAGGAGATTCCTGGCAGGACATGACAGGGCAGGGGTGTGCTTGGCAAAAGAGAGCAAGAGGAGGAGAGGAGGGGGATGCGAGGAGGAGGAGGGTCGAAGAGGGTGGTGTGGCGGAAGAGGATGGCGGGGTAAGGAGAATATGCTCAAGGTATGTTGCATGCTTGTATGAAAAGTCCTATGAAATCCAATGAACACTTAAGTTTTATTTTAGAACATTAAAGGAAAATAGTAAGTAGAACCTGGGTAGAGTGCACGCCCAGGCATTTCAGGCCCTCAGCATGAGAGAGGCTAGCCGCGGGGAGCAGGTCAGAGTTGGTGACGCAGGAAAGAGCCGGGGAGGCTTCTGGACAACGCCAGAGAACCAAGGCATGCGGAAGCATGGTGTGCCCCCTGGAAACAGAGGGTACAAGGAGCTACCTGCCTTCCCAAGTCCCCTTATCCTGCGGCACTAGGGAGCCTACGGAGGGGGGTGACAGGGGTACTGTGGGATCTGACAGACAGGGTGTAGTCTGCGTGTCCCTCCGTTCTCCTTGGAGAAGTCCCGGGGTCACCAGCATTACAGCCCCCACCCCCAGGGCTGATCCACACTCAGAAGAACCCACAAACAAGCAAGGATGAGTCAAGTCAGGTTGTTTCCAGGACACTACAGCCTGGCCGGCTGCTTTGTGTGGGATCTATCTGGATATGACCTCTTCAATGGCAGGGAACTTTCCAGCAGTTCCTGATGTCTAGAAGCAAGGACAAGGGTAGGGCAGCTGAGACACTGAGGGGGCTTCCTAGAGAAGCTTCCAGTGCACCAGCTCCTAACCACACACCAAAACTCCTCCTTTGGTGAAAAGGGGGGGAAGAAGATTTTCTGCAGGAACTGTAGTTACTCTGCATTCTATGGTGCAAAGGCGGAGGTTGATGTTTAGAGCACTGTCGAATGAGAGTCTGGGCCTAACCGAGGGACCACAAATCTTGTCTCCACAGTGGATAGACATTAAGAGTTCTCAGCCTGAAGAGACAGGTGGCTATTTTCCTCTCAAAGAAAGTGAGGGGCTTTCAACTAGTCCCCAGCCACATACAAGAGAGCCATGGGGGAGTTAAGTGAAGGGAATCAGATATTCTACTGGGTCAGCAGGCGGCTGAGATCCCATGCTGGCTGGTTAAGAGCTGCCCATCCTCTCTAGCTTGGTCCACGCACCACTGCAGGGCCAAGAAAACCAGGCCATGGGCGCCAACCAACCAGTCCTGAGACCCCGAGATCTGTAGCCCCTTGACCAGCCTGGCACCCCCACTACCTTCTGGCTCTGAATCCAGGTCTTAACTCTCCTCTCACCAATGAAGCGGTCACTACAGATGAGTCCTGCTCCGGGCTGGTCACTACTGACTTACTGACCCCTTGGGCTCATTTGTCTTTGGCCTCGGCCCATCCCACTGAGGTCGCCCGCTGCCAAGGCCTGAGAAACAGAAGCAGGGAGTCCAGAGACGGGTCTCTGAGCCCCTGCAGCTCTGTGTGGCTGCAGCCAAACTAATCCTGTGGCCAACTTGAGTCCCCAGCACATGATAAATCAACCGCCATAATCCCGCAATGGCAGAGAGAGCCTCAGTGCGGCTGAACCAACGCCGATGGCGCTGTAATCACACCTTGGGAGACACCAGAGGATGTGTTTGAGTCGGGTCTTGCTCTGTGGCCAGGAAGTCTAGCAGGCTGTGTTGCGCTCCCCTCCTTGGTCCCCAGCCAGGGCAGACATCACTAGCTGCTCCCCTGTGGCCCACATCGCTCCTTGATCGTGACTCCCATCCCCATCGGCCTTTCCACCCTTCTCAACGCAGGATGTTGAGCTTGTGCCCTCGGACTGTGAATGGCCTTCAGCTTCTTGTCCATCCCCATTCTAGTCTGTGGCCTGCTGTGCTGGACCCCGGATGCCAAACAGGAGGGATTCCAGAAAGTGCACACAAGCTCAGGTGGCTGAAAGGGCCCTTGGGGCCGCCAGCACTGGGAATTCTTCTTCTTACCGAGTTTGGTCTCCGCACATCCACAGCCATCCTCGTCCAGGACAGAAAGAAGCTAGGACCTCACTCACCAGCCATGTAACTAACTCGGGGAGCAGCTTGATGGTGGGAGCACTGGCCCCCAAATGTGGCTGGGGCCTTTACTTTGCTTTCTGACGAGGAAGAAAAGAAAAAGAAGTGCCACTAATCCCCAGCTCTGCGTGAAGCGTTTGAACAGATGCATCCAGCCGGGCACGGTCCGGTGCTTGGTGCTGTCACGCAGTCCACCCCCTCCCCCTGACTCCTGATAGATACCAGCCATCCTGGTCCTGCTGTTCTTGGGATCTGGAACTTTCCCCTATCTGGGGGGCTAAGGGGGAGAGTTCTTCATTCTGGATTATTTTCCCATTGCCTGTAAGCCTCTCAGTACTGTAAATATTTGACTTTGCTCTTCTCCATAGCTTCCAGAACTTCACGAGTGGCCACTTCAAACACACACAGAATTTTCTCTGATCCTTTAAGGTGGTTCTGCGAATTAAGAACTGGAGGGCTGATATGCTGCCGGCTTTGGACATTTTTTTTTCTGAGGCTTTGAAGTTGAGAGGTACACATGATTATTGATGTCTCAAACACATACAAGACACAGTCAGGGACAAATAGGGTGGTCCTCAGGTATAAATCCTTTCCAGATAATTGTTCTTCCATGTTGGGATCTTCCAGTTCCCTTTCTCCCTCCCTCCCTCCGTCCCTTCCTTCCTTTTTCTCTCTGTCTCTGTCTCTGTCTCTGTCTCGCTTTCTCTCTGTAATGATGACTCTTAACTATTGTTGTGAAAAAGCACCCAAAGTCAAGCAACTTAAGTGAGGAAGAGAGATTTATTCAGCTTACGGTTCCAGAGGGGAGAAACAGTCTCTCAAAGCAGAGGCAGCATGGCTGGCTGGCCAAAGCTGGAGAAGGCTAAGTCACTGCAGACATCTTGGAGGCTGAGGGCTGCAAGACTGCTCTGCAAAGACAGACTTCTCCTGTAGATAGGGTGGGACTAATTCACCTCAAGGCCCACCCCTTGTGACTATATTCCTCCAGCAAGGCTCCACCTCTCAAGGTGCCATGACCTTGCCAAATACATGAGACTGTGGGGGACACATTTCAAACCATGACATTCCTTCCACCCCTGGCCCCCACAGGCTCATTGCCATCTCATTATGCAAACCATACTTAGCCCAACTTTAAAAGTCTTTTTAGACTACATCAGTAGTCCCAACACAGTTCAAAAGTCCAAAGTCCAACGCCTCCTGTAAAATCAAAATACAAGTTACATACTTCCAACATACAATGGCACAGAATAAACATTCCCATTTCAAAAGGAAGAATGGGAACATATCCAGGAAGAATCAGTCCATAACAAAACTGAAAACCAGCAGGACAAACTCCAAATCTTGTAGCTCCAAGTCCAAGAGCCTCTCATTGAAATTATCTCAGTTCCAAAAGGCTTTAGTTCCACCCCTCCAATGCAGCTGTCCATAGAACACATCAGTCTCTTGGGCTACCCCTCCCAGGGTATACAGCTCTCCTTGGCAGATGTACCACATTGTCTCTGGCATCTCTAACATCTTTACTTCTCAATGGCAAACCAGACTTTAGCTCCACAGAACAAACTCCCCTTCTTGGGCCTCTAAACTGTAGACTTTCTGCCACACACTGCTTGGCTTCCATCATTTTTTGAAATCTTGGAGGAGGACTCTACCATCTCCTCCCTCTTGCATCCTTGATGCCTCTAAAACCAGAACCACATGGACGACTTTTCCAAGACTGGCCCCCTGAATCACAGCTGATTCTGCTTCTCTATGCTGACCATGGGGGAAAAGCTCTTTCACACCTGGATGTTGCTTTATGGAAGAAGTGGATCTTTGCTTTGAAACTCCACCCTTTAGCTCATTCTTTCCAAAAGGGTTTGCACTCCTGTGGGTGGAAGCCTTCTCTGAGGATCTTGCCCTCAAGTTAGGGCCTCTCTTATTATTCAAATCGAGAGCAGACTTTGATTTACAAACGGAGCTAATCTCTTTAAGAGCCATTTTGTTCTCTGTTTCTTCCTGGTTCAACTCTTATTTTTCATCATTAGATCTTACAGTTTTTGCTTCTTCCTGCCTGATTCTTTGTCCTTTTTCAAAAACTTATCTTTTTGAAGACAACTAAAAAGTAGCCATATCACATTGTCAAGATTGCATTGTTTTGAAATTTCCTCCACCAAGCACTCCAGTTTAACTTCAGGCAACTTTCAGGATGAGGGCAAAACTTTACTAAACTCTCCACCAATACATTAGTCCATGTGTCACTTGTCCAGTTGCAAACACAGTCTCTGTTCCCCTCTGGTTTATCACAAGCTGGCTTCCACTGCCTGAGTTTCTTACAACATTGCTGTCTCCAGAGTTCTCATGAGAAAGGCCCAGTTGACCTCATCGCCAAGACACAAAGGCTTTCCCAGCACAAAGTCCCAAAGTTCTCCATATTTGTCCCAACAAACAGTTCCAAAGGCACACTAGCCATATCACAGCATTAGTCATACTGCTGAGTACCAATTTCTGTTATCTTCACAAACAACTTCACGTTGTGGTACCAGATGCTCTTCATCTCACAGCAATACCCCACTCCTAGTATTGATTTTTGTAATGATTACTCTTAACTACTGCTGTGAGAGAGCACCCAGGGTCAAGCAACTTAAGGGAGAAAGTGAGATTTATTTAGCGTACGGTTCCAGGGGGGAGATACAGTTTTTCAAAGAAGAGGCAGCATGGCTGGCTGGCCAAAGCTGGAGAAGGCTAAGTCACTGCAGACATCTTGAAGGCTGAAAGCTGCAAGACTGCTTGCTACAAAGGCAGACTTCTCCTGGAGGTAGGGTGGGACTAATCCTCCTCAAAGCCCACCCCTTATGACTGCCTCCCTCCAGCAAGGCTCCAGCCTCTCAAGATGCCATGACTTTGCCAAACACATGGGATTGTGGGGGACACATTTCAAACCATGACACTTTCTTTCTTTCTCTTTCTTTCTTTCTTTCTTTCTTTCTTTCTTTCTTTCTTTCTTTCTTTCTTTCTTTCTTTCCTTCTTTCTTTCTCTTTCTTTCTTTCTTTCTCTTTCTCTCTTTTTCTCTCTTTCTTTCTCTTTCTCTCTCTTTCTCTTTTTTCCTTCTTTCTTTCTTTCCTTCTTTCTTTCTTTCTTTCTTCCTCTCTTTTTCTTTCTTTCTCTTTTCTTTCTTTCTTTCTCTTTCTCTCTTTTTCCTCTTCTTTCTCTTTCTCTCTTTTTCTTTCTTTCTTCTTCTCTTCTTCTTTCTTCTTTCTTTCTTTCTTTCTTTTCTTTCTCTCTTTTTTCTTTCTCTTTTTCTCTTTTCTCTCTTTCTCTTTTCTCTCTCTTCTCTTTTTCCTTCTTCTTTCTTTCCTTCTTTCTTTCTTCCTTCTTCTTTCTTTCTTTCTTCTTTCTTTCTTTCTTTTTCTTCCTCTCTTTCTTTCTTTCTCTTTTCTTTTTCTCTTTCTTTCTCTTTCTCTCTTTTTTCCTTCTTTCTTTCTTTCCTTCCTTCCTTCCTTCTTTCTTTCTTTCTTTCTTTCTTTCTTTCTTTCTTTCCTTCTTTCTTTCTTTCTTTCTTTCTTTCTTTCTTTCTTTCTTTCTTTCTTTCTCTCTTTCTTCTAGTGGGTACATAAGAGTGTGTGCCTGTGGAGGTCCAAGTGTAACACTAGGAATCATCCTGGCTTGCTCTACCTCTTTATTACTTTGCTCTGGGGAGTCCTGGGCTCTTCCTTCTAGGATCAGAAGAATAGGCTGCCACCATATCCACCCAGCATTTTTACGGAATCTGGAAATCCAAATTCAGGTCTTTTTGTTTCCAAGACAAAGGCCTCAACCCTTGAACCATTACCTCAGACCTTAAATTCCTTTTCTGCCAGAGCTCTGTCAGGTTATCTCCACGAGTGTCCTGCCTACTTGACACTCAGGGAGCACCTCACAGCTCAGGGGGCACCTTGCTTCTTGAAATGCCCCATATGCTCTGCCTCCATCTATGGTAGCTGCTCACTCTTCCCTGTGGCCCTCCTCATCTGAAGCCTCCCTAAACAGCCT
The DNA here is from genome assembly GCA_023101885.1 of Typhlomys cinereus. NCBI lineage: Eukaryota > Metazoa > Chordata > Mammalia > Rodentia > Platacanthomyidae > Typhlomys > Typhlomys cinereus. The sequence goes on from JALPQD010000001.1 coordinate 21,292,594, forward strand.
CTCTTCCCCCAGCTCTGTCTTCCTTTGGGCCATTTTAAATTAATATGTACTAATCACCACGTTAATATTAATACATCGTGTTAATCAGCCATAGATCAATTTTGTCATCTCAGGACATATCTGGTGGATCTGACTTCAGAAACTGACGTTTGTCTGAAGACACATGCTGTCTTTAGATATTACTTTGCACGGATTCGTGAATGGAGAGCTACACACAGTTGTGATGTCTTCCATCACTCCCTCTAAGATAGTGCTTGTTCACTTTGCTGTTACAGCTTACATTGCAAGGGAAGACCATACTCTATTGTCTAAAAACATGACATGATTTAAACCATCGGTGCCGTGAAAGTCCCCGAAGCGTGGGATCCATCTCACCACTAGATGAATCCGGTTAGTACTGTGCTGTTCGTTTTAATGTCGAGATGCTGATAGACAAATGTTTGAGCACAGCTCACACCATGGCTCTTTAACAACTTCCCTGGGGGTAACTTTATGTAACCATGAATTATCCTGCTGCTGCAGTTACTCTGCAAGCTGCGAATAAACCCACATCCAAACAGCTTAAGGGAACAAGGGGTTTTATTCTGGCTTATGATTCTGGTTGTAATGTTTGTCCAGCTTGGCAGGAGAGCCACATAACACCAGAAGCGAAACTGGTCACACCCTCTCCACAGGATGCTGAGAGAGGGACGTGTGTGGCCAAATATAAAGATTCCAACTTCTTGAACCACTTCCTCCATCTTCTCTACTTGCCCAGGGATTAGACCCGCCTCTCATGCCCTGGGTCCTCCCCATCAATTAGACAATCTCCCGCAGGCTTCTCAAGACTTAACTACTAATTCTTTAAAACTGTCCAGATCTCAGCCTTCACTTCACCTGACACCTGTATCTATGACAATCTCCACTTCCTTGTTTGGTTTGGTTTTTCTTCCCCCTTTACTCTCAGTTGGTCTCTAGGGGAAGAGGTTTGGAGCTGGGAACACCAGCAAACAAATTCCTCCAGTTTCACCTTTGCAGGGTGGAGCTGTACCTTGAGGAAGAAGGGAAGCGGGTCAGAGAAGGTTCCAGACCGTCTCCATGCAGCCCACAGGATGCCACCCCTCCTTCACAACCACCCAGCTCCTCTCCTCACTCATGCAGATTCTTTGGCCCCTTCCCAAAGCTCGATTTGTGTCCTCCACACAACTCTGTGTTCAGGGCCTGCTCCCTCCTGCATCTCTAGGTCCCATCTGCAGGGCAGAATATGAGGGATCCCCATTGAGCCCCCTCATCCTTGAGCTAGTAGAGAGTGTGGCTGCGCACGTTTCCAGTGTCCCCAAGGACTGTAATGACACGGACAGAAACATGCCTGCCTTAGCCCCACAGGGGCTCTGGAAGTGCGGAATCAGTTCCACACACAACCACAGCCAGCAAACCGCAGCCAGAACATTTGACCACACTGGTTAAAGAATGTAATACCCACATGTCACCGTGGCATCTGAGGTTGCTTCGGGAGTGGGCAGGGCTAACCTTCTTGCTTTATCAGCATCTTTTTTATCTGATCATTCCCAGGAAATTACTGAGACAGGTGAGGCAGAAGGCTGCAGCAGAGAGGAAGGGAGAAGGAAAAGCTCTGAGCAGAACTAAAAAGTGCAGTGGTGACCGGCAGAGAGATGAGCTGGTACCAAAGTCACTAGTGACAAGCACTGGTCACACAAGAAAAGGGGCCGACCCCAGGGTCCGCAGTATCATTGCTATGACAACTGCATTGGAGCAACCGACTAGGCCCCATCTCCACCCGGACTCAACCCTAGTCTGTCCCAGCCAGAAATTTGTCAGCTCAGATCTGAGCCTAATGGCAGGTGGCATTTCCCGAGCCACAGTGTCACCCGAAGGATGAGCCAACCAGAGTAAAGCTCTGGATTCTTGCTTGCTGTTTGTGGGACGGACGGTTCCCTCCTGAGTGTGTGTTTAAGGAAGCAGGTGGCCCCAGCAGAGGTCACCCTGTGCCCACAAAGCAACCAACCTTGGAGCTAAATCAACACAGCAGAATGCCAAGGAGACCCCCAGAAACAGCCTGAGGGGCCATCGAACTGGCCAAGTCAAAGCCCACCCTACCATTTGGTGAGCCGATCATTGCCAGAATCGTGAGAGCGGGTTCAGAGCTGCCCAGGGATGGAGTGGCAAGGAGGATCCAGGCAGAGAGAAGGTGAGGGTTGGACTCCTCTGGCATGTGACAGACCTGAGCCCAGGGATGGATCTTGAGCTTGGGACGAGGATGAAAGGATGAAAGGGGAAGACTTGGGAGTTATCCAAAGTGTATCGGCCAGCTACCACTGCATAACAAGTCACCTCTCCAAACTCACGGGGCACATCATTCAGAATGGTTCGCTCATCTCTGATAGGTCCAGGCCATGAATTTGTTCAGGTTGACTCTGTGCTTTCTTATTCTTCTGGCACAAATGCGAACGTTACTTCCATGTGCTCTTTCCCCATGACGACGGAGGGAGTCCAGGACAACAGTCCTGCAACCTCGGCACTGCTTCAGCTTGGCAGCTGTTGGGGTTTGAGATGAGCTGTCCCCACAGCCTCGTGTGTTTGAATCTTAGTTTGGGAGGATCGTGGGACCTTTAAGAGGCGGAGCCTTGCTGGAGGAAGTGGTCACAGGGGCTGGGCCTTGAGGTTAGTTAGCCCCACCCTGCAACTAGGAGACGTCTGCTCTGCTCTTGCAGCTTGCGGTTTCGGACTTCTCAGCCTCCATGAAGGGTGTGACTAGGGCGCCTCCAGCTTTTGACAGCCAGCCACGCCTAGTCTGTCATAGTGGACCGTGTCTCCCCTCTGTAAGCTGAGTAAATCTCCTTTGCTCCCTTTAAGTTGCTTGAGTCCAAGTGATGTCTCACAGCAACAGAGAAGAGTAACCGCTACAGCAACTGAAAGGTTCTCTGTAGCAGAAGCAGGTCCAACTTTGGCAGCGGGATCACATGTTTTTCGAATCCAAGGTCAATTGCTGCAATGTGGTTACGGAGAGAATGAGAACCACAGCAGTACTGCTTCTGCCCCAGAGCCCCATGCTGGTGCGGCTAAGGAAACCCAGGATGTCAGGTAAGACAAGGGACGTCCGTGGCACTGTGGCCAGTCGATGCAGGAAACAGATAAAAGAGGCCTCGTTTCTTTCCTCCTTGAGAGTTTTCTGAGCACCAACCGCAGGCCAGGCACCATTTCTAGGGGAAACAAACAACCTACCCCTTGAAGTTTCTGTGCCAGTGTGAGCACAGGGAGACCAGGTGCAGGACGCATCAAATACAGAGCATGCTGGCAAACGAGTTGTCCTGAAAGAACTCAAGGGGAAGACAGACATGGCCGTGCAGTGGCAGGAATGGATTGCTGTTTCAGCATCAAGAGCTGCAGAAGGACACACCGAAAAGGTCCCTGGAGTGAAGACCCCAAGAGAAAGTCAGGATGAGCACCCAGCAAATACCCGAGGGAACAGTGGTCCAGGCAAAAGGGACAGAACTTGCAGAGATGCACAGCAGGAATGCACAGAGACCTTAGGGATGCAGAGCCCAGTGTGGCAGGCTAGGGGTGGGGAGGCAGGAGTGAGTGACAAGACATGATTACAGGACCACTCACGAGCTTTCCTGTCAGACCAAGCTGAGGCGTTGACTGCACCAGCCGCGCCCTGGGGGATCCAGCAGGAGGATCGGAGGGGTCCCATGAAGCGGGGTCCCTTGGCCGCCTCCCAGGCCACACCGATGGCAGCAGAGTAGAGGGGAGTCATGAAGCACAGCCAGGCATGGGGGGCTCTGGAGAAGCTGCTTCCAGAAGCCCGAGGAGCTGGAGGAGGCTCGCCACAGGGGGCTGGCAGCATGGGCGGCCAGGCCTGATTCCCGAGTCCACAAGATTTGCTAACAGGTTTCATGTGGGGTGTGAGGAGTGGGGAGGGATTAGCTTCCCTTCCAAGCACTTGGCTTGTGCAATCCAGAGAAAGCTCTGCAACAGGAGGAACAGGGAGGAATTGCAGATCTGGTAGAGCCACTGGGACTGAGTTGGCCATGGTGACCTGGGGGCATCCGTGGAAACGGAGGCACGTGATGCTGGAATCATGCGAGGGAAGGTTCCGTCTGTGGAGGAAGGCTCTGTCAGAGAGATACCCACAGAGAGACACAATCTCCAGAGAGACACTCACCAGAGAGACAGTCTCTTGAGAGAGACAGTCTCTAGAGGGACACTCTCCAGAGACACTGACTCCCTCTAGGCACACTCGCCTTAGGATGAGGATGTTTTTTGAGTCCAGGAGCCTCCTATAGCCGCACCCGGCAGGTAAGGACAGAGAGGGAAAGGTTCACAGGACTGAGTTTCCAACGCGCTCATGTTCAAAGTTCAGGAGTGAGGAGGTTCCCCCGTTGTCCAGAGAGGGCAGCAAGAGATGTGCTGAAACGAATGGTCCCCAATGTGTTTGGTCTTCAACATGCTGAAACAGCTGCACACTAAGTTTCCAACCTCACAATGCTGCAAACTGTGCAAGAGGAACCAGACCTTGAGCTCTGGTTCTGGTCTTTTCCTGGCTTAGCTGGAGAAGCTGGTGCCGATGGCACGGCTCCCAGCAGACCCTGAGCACCAAGGCTGAAGCCGTGCCATGGGCTACATCTGCTCAGGCTGCTCAGCAAGGGAGGAGTATAAATGCGTTTCCACTGTGATCATTTGGGAACCTCCGCAGAAGGACAAAGGGGGAGGCTCCACTGGGTCAAAATTGACTGAGAATCAAATGAGACCAGGACCAAAGCCCTCCTTGAACATGGTGGCCAGGCAGCTCTGCGACCTTGAGTCCAAGAAATCCAGGACCTTCCAATACTATCAGGTGAGGCAGGGTGAAGTCAAAGGATGGCCCGGGGCTCCAGAAGGCAGAAATGGAGCAGGAAGCTCAATGATGCCTTCAGGAATGTGTGAGTGATGATGATGATGATGATGATGATAATGATGATGACGACGACAGATAGCTGATCCCGGCCATCTGGAATAAATGCTTCATATGCTTCCTGCCACTGGAAAGGAACAATAGGGACTGGGCAGTGCCCAACACTAAATGGGGCCCAGAAAGACCCTTGTTACTTTGCCTGTGGGCAGGAAGTATGTAAACTACTGAATGTGTAGGGAGCAGTAGTAAGTCAATGAGAAGGAAAACTTAGGACCCTCCAGCCATTGGATGGAACGCAGGGACTGGGCAGAGGGAATCACTGGCTTAGAGACGTTATCGCCTCCTGTATCACGGAGAGAGCCGGCCCGTCTTGGGCGTCTGCCTTGGGCGTCTGCCTGTCCCGGGGGATCCCCTGGACAGAGGCGCTCGCTTCCTACCATCTTTCCCTTTTCTAGCCTCTCAGAATGGCCGCAGGTGCTTCTTTGGGCCTCTGGAAACTTCTGTCCCCCAAATGAGATATTTTCCAGCGCTTTCCTTATGGGAAAAGTGGGGGGGGGGCGTCCTAAAGACTGCCAGAAATCTTGCTTCCCAAGCAGATGTGAGCTTCACGCTGCCTTTGAGGGCATCTCACCTAGCATATGTGGAGGCTCCTGCTGCTCAACAAGCCCATCGATGAGAAGGCTGCAGACTGTGTCTTGTCCAGTGCGGGGCATGCTGGAGAGATGGACACCACTCCAGGCGAGGACATGCTGTGCCCACATTTCTAGAGGCCTCGCACACGCCAGCTCATGGGTCCTTCGTATCTGTCTGTCTGACTGATTTAGTTATGTGTCTGGTCCGGTTACTTATCTCCTTGTGACGAGAAGAGCAAGCCATGGGGAGGGTTCATCTGACACATCTCAGGCCCACCGAGGCGGGCAGGGCACAGCGGAAGGAGCTTGAAGCGGCTGGTCATACGTATCTCAAGGAGAGCAGAGTCCATGAATCACCGCGCGCAGGAAGGTGCTCAGCTCGCTTTCGCCATGTCACACAGTCCAGAACCCGAAGTTCAGGCAATGGTGCCCAACTTTAGGCTGGGTGCTCCCACGTTGGACAACAAAATCAACACAGTTCCCTCACAGGCACGCTCAGCGCTCAACTGTGGTCTGGGGCCTTTCTCTCGAGGGCGCTAGGATGTTGACTCTCTCGGCTCTGGACCCCTCCCAGATATCAGATTGCTTGTCCCTTTCCTCTTAGTTTCTGCAAAAGCTTCCTCACTTAAGGAGCTGGGAAACTTCTGCTGAGTCTAAATTGTCAGCAACACATAAATAAGCAGCTCTGTCTGAGTCGAAAGCGCATCTGCTCGGTGGGTGACAGAGAGACGACGGATGCAGCTAAGCCCAAAGCGCCTGCGGAGGGCAAGCAGAACCAGCCCTGTGAGCAGCGGCAGCTATTTGTCTGAGCAACTAAATCAGCAACCTAAATTTGTGGACAACATGAAGCAGATGGTCCCTCGGGCAGTAGCCCGGCACCCACGGCCAGCCAAGAGTGTCCCGAGAGAGAGTGCTTCAGCCCAGTCGTGCATGTTTGCCAGACAGGTTGGAAAGGAATGAGGATGACGCATCACCTCCAGCCACCGAGGACAGTTTGCACACTTTAAAAAAAAAAAAAGCATACCCATTATAGTATTAAAGCCTATGGATAAGTAAATCGCAAGCAGCCTGTGGAAAACATCTGCGCCTGTGACAAGGTGTGGAGGTCAGTCTGTACTGCACACTGGCCTGCCTTCTTGGTCTCCTTCCTTTCTCTATCCTCCATCCTTCTCTCTCCCTCCCTTCCTTCTCTGTTCCTTCCTTCTGCCTTTCCTACTCTTCTTTCTTCCTCTTTTTCTCCCTTATCTTCTCCCTTCCTCTATCCTCTTCCCTCTTCACCTCTCTCCCTCTCTTCCCCTCCCTCTCTTTCTTCTTCCCTGCCTTCATCTTCCCTCCTTCCTTTTTCCCACTGTGCCTCTGGACCTTGCTCTCCTCTGGGCAAAGCCTCTGCCACCACCCCCACATGCTTTCAGAAGGAGCCCTAAGTGTCTCTCAGCCCAACGGGCGCCTTTCCCAGTTGCCACAGAGTGGACAGATGACGCCCTTTGCTTCACACTCTCTGACAAATGACTCGCCCGATGCTGGCGCACAGTAGGTGCTCTGTAGACTCCTGTGGGCTGGATGAGAACTTCCACAAGTCTTTACATAGAAACATCCTTGCGCAAGGATGTGTGCAGAGACCTGGGCAGTTCTCAGTTCTGTTCTGGGGAAGAGCTGCTTCGTTGTGTTTGCCGAGGACGCTTTCAAGCAGTGTGGCACCATCTCAAACAGCTCCCCCCTGGACGATGGTTCGATTTGGCCACTTGGCCCCTCTATAACACAGAGCTGAGTCTAGGTAGATGGCAATAGACAGACTTTACCGGCTCATGGTTCTGGAGCTTCTAAGAAGCCCGACGCCAAGGCACAGCATCCCTAGGAGCTTCTCGATGTCTCCGTGGTGGAAGGCAGAAGGGCAAAAGAAGGTGGATGCCAAGCCGGCTCCTTTAAACACATGAACACGCCCATTCAGCAGAGCTCTCCTGGCCTCTTCACCTCCCTCACAGTCCCACTGCCGACTGTTACCTTGGCAACTAAATCCCAGCATGCACCAGGCCTGCAATGTACACCTGTCATTTCCACAGCCGAGAGGCTGAGGCAGGAGAATTGTGAGATTGGTGTCAGCCTGGGGCTCTAGAGAAACACTGTCTCAAAGAAGAACCAAAACAGAATTCACATCAGAACAGAACAAAGCCCCATTTGTAAGGAAGGCAAGAAGGAAGGCAGGGAGGGCACTAGTCAGCCAGAGGGACAGAGCAGCTGTATTTAACACCTGCCACCCTAATTTCTCTCTGTTTTTAATTAATAAAACCTGGTGGCGGGGCTGGAGAGGTGGCTCAGGGGTTAAGCCTCCGCCTTGCAGGCGGAAGGTCCTGAGTTCGGATCCCAGATCCCACGTATAGACGCCAGGCGGAAGCGGGGGCGGCCTGCGTTTCCGGTCCTGGTAGGGCGGAGCCTGTGAATCCCTGGGCAGAAGGAGGTGGAGGCATCCATGGTGGTTTGCGAATTCGTCCGTGGTTCTACACATACACAGACACACACACACACAGACATACACGCACGCGCGCACATACACACGCACATGCGCACAGTTGAATAAATAAAAAAAAAAATTTAAAAAAAAACCTGGTGGCTTGAAGCAGGAAAACCTGGAATTTGTACGAGAATTAGACTAAAGGACGGGAGAGTGACTATGGGGGGTCCCATATTCCAGCTTCTGAGGTGTCTGCCAAGCACATCTGGAGTCCCCCAAAGTGCCTGCCCTACTGTGTCACCCCTGGATTCCTTCTGCCAGGCCCAGGGACTCTACCCCTGGAGGCTCCAAGCCTCACAGGAGCCGCTTTCCTTCCCGTCTCCCTTAATTAGGCCTGTTTACATCAAGAACACAATGCCTCCTGCAATTAGGCCTTCCATAATTATTCAAAGTTGATGGCAATTTCTGTAAGTTTGCCAAGGTCATTTAAACTTAATGAACTTGAGTCGGATCCAGCTCTGAGCAATCACTCATTTTACAGTTTGACGTCGGTATATGCAAAGAGTTGTTTCCCCCTAACGGTACTGGCTGGCTAGAGTTTGTCTGTTAAGCAATTTTAGTGATGGGCTTTAAGTCGCTGGGTTTAGAAATGGCCAAAAAGAAGTCACTCGCACCACCACTGATGGAAAATAAATACACAGAGCCAGGAGAGTCTGAGATGGCCCGGAGAACAGGCAGCCAGGAGAGCTTACACAGCGACCAGTTCGGCCTCCACAGAAGGATGTCTGCCGGGACGCCCACCCAGGGAGGGTCGCTCACCCCGGGCTGATGTCACTCGTGTTATCAACCATGAGCCAAGAACTGTTGCTTTATTATCTTACTTGACCCTCCTGGCTTCAGCCTTAAACAATTCTTCCAGCGGATCTGCTTCTCTAATGTAGATGGCAAGTGTATTCCAAGTGCAGCACCGTGACGCCCCCACCACAGCACCGTGACACTGTGACACCCCCACTGAGGTACTTGATGCCCCCCTCCACAGCACTGGGACTCTCCTCATGGTGTCATCATGTTCCACTGCAGTTTGGCTCCCAAGAGCCATTGTCACAGTTGAATCTAAGTGTCCTCCCCACTTTTGGGAAGACCGTGGCACTTTTAGGAGGTGGAGTCTTGCTGGAGGAAGGCACGTCACAGGGGGCAGGCCTTGATGGTCGGAAGCCCTGCTCTGCTTGCTCTTGTAGTCTGTTCTTGCAGTTTGCTGCTTGCTTTCTTTGTCCCTCGACATCCACAACTTCCGTAGTAAGTGCTCTCTCCAACCATTCCTGTCCTTGTTAACTCTTTTCTCCCTTCACTGAATCAAGGTACGTTTTCCATGCTGAGAACGGAAATCTTCAGCTACTAGGTACTGATGAGATGGTACCAGGGCTTCTGAACAATATCAGAACCCCCCCACACACACACGTATACATGTGCAAACATACTTACATGCATGCATGCACACAAACACACGTGTTTATGCACATATTCATATATATACAAGCATGTATACATATATTTGCATGCACACACATACATATATGTGCACACACACAGGCACACGCACAAAAAATAACTAGGAAGCCAGTTCAGGAAAAGGGGAGCAGAGTTTGCACTGTTCCCCATAAGGTATGCCTTATAATCCATTTCATTAAATTTTTTCTCTTCTGAATTCACTTTATTAAAGGATTCTTGGGGTTGCATTTCCTAAAACTACCTCCTCATGAAGTCGTGGAGCCGCCATGTGATTCTCCATTGAGACATTTCTGTACTTTGCTGGGATCCATGGTCATGATTTCTGGAGCCATCAAGAAGAGCATGGATGAAGGAAATAGCAGAGGTGACCGGACGTGGCGTGACTGGACTGGCTACGCATTGTGTTGCTGTGAGATGACACTCAAACTCAAGCAACATAAGGGGGATGTCATAGTTAAGCACAGGTGTCAACTTGACTCTTGAGGGTTTGAGCTCTGGGCACAGGTGTAGAGAGTTGATGGTTGAGTTGAACCCAGAGCAAACCTGAAGGAGATTGTCTAGCTGCTGGGGAAGACCCAGCCCATGGTGGGTGGGATTAGGCCCTGGATAAATCACAGAGAGCTGGTTGAGAAAGTTGGCATCCTTCTGTATACTTGGCCAGACATGCTGGTCTGGCAAGTAAGGATTGTCCATCTCTCAGCCGTTATGGTGGCCAGTTCCCTCGGCCCTGGTGTTGGTGTGTGCTCTCCTGTCAAGCTGGACTATGAACTGTAACCGGACTATCGTAAGAAAGTAAACTCCTTGTTCCCTTAAGCTGTGTGATGGTCATTTATCAGCAACTATGCAGGCGGACTGCAACAGAATTTGGTACCAGGAGTGGGGTGTTGCTGATAAATCTGACTATGTGGATTTTGTGGCTTTTGAACGGTTCTGCTGGACAAAGTTGGAAATTCTTGAAAATTTTCACTTTGTGGATTTACAAATACCGTTCTTCAGCATTTAGTGGGCCAATTGCTGAGAGACATTGTTTGGGCCCAATTTGTGATGAGGGAAACAAGGACTTTGGTAAAACTGAATATAAGGACGATGGACTGGTTTGCTTGACAGAGGAGAGCTGTGTTGGCAGCCTTGGAGGTTTGGATGTGCAAAGGGCAGGCAGCAGAATATCTGCTGCTGTTGGACAAATGAGTATCAGTGAAGGAAAACCTAGTGACTTGCATTGAGATGGTGGAGGACATGGAAACCATCGTATGGCAAGTTCGTGGTTTGGAAGCTCAGATTCCTTCAGGGGGCGAAAGCCCAAGTTCAAGCTGTTTCTTGCCCTTTGCAAGTTTGGTTGCCTAGAAGAGAGGTTTTTCCAGCGTCAGCGCGTTGAATTTGGTGCAGCTGTGGCTCCAGTAGACTAAGCTGCGTTTCAACTTCGCTTCGGAATCTGGCAGCGTCCCTCAGGTGATACTGGTTTTCGTGTACTACTGAAGGGTTCAGGGAGAGCAGCAAAAGCTTGGCACCAAGTGGCAGGCGTAGAGTTCCTGCAAGAGATGGTGAAGCTTAAAGCTGCAGAGGAGAACCCAGAGTTGTGTTTGAAATGCCAGAACTGTGGGACTGCTGCTGAGGACTACTGCGAGTGGAGATTCAGCCTGGTTCAGAGGAACTCTGCTTTTACAACATTAAGCTGCAGACAGGGACTGGAAATGCCTCGAATCTTTGAGCCGCCTTGATGAGCAGCAGAAGATGGACATTGAAGTACAGGATGCGGTGATTTTCTGGACTTTGACCTTATGTTTTCTTATTAGGATCCTTCTGTTTTAATGTTTTATCTGTTTTAAAGTAATTTATTCTGATTTAAGAGTTTTAAGGTTAAGAAACTTTGAACTTTTAAAATATTAGAACTGAAGTTTTAATGAAAGAACATTTTAAATTTGTCCATGGAATGTATTTATATTTTAACATCTGTGGGGACAAGGAAAGGTTACAGTTTAAAAGTGCTATTGTTTTTGTGTCAAGTTGACAAGGGGTGGAGTGTCATAGTTAAGCACAGGTGTCAACTTGACTCTTGAGGGTTTGAGCTCTGGGCACAGGTGTAGAGAGTTGATGGTTGAGTTGAACCCAGAGCAAACCTGAAGGAGATTGTCTAGCTGCTGGGGAAGACCCAGCCCATGGTGGGTGGGATTAGGCCCTGGATAAATCACAGAGAGCTGGTTGAGAGAGTTGGCATCCTTCTGTATACTTGGCCAGACATGCTGGTCTGGCAAGTAAGGATTGTCCATCTCTCAGCCGTTATGGTGGCTAGTTCCCTCGGCCCTGGTGTTGGTGTGTGCTCTCCCGTCAAGCTGGACTATGAACTGTAACCGGACTGTCGTAAGAAAGTAAACTCCTTGTTCCCTTAAGCTGTGTGATGGTCATTTATCAGCAACTATGCAGGCGGACTGCAACAGGGGAAAAGGGAGATTTTATTTGGCTCACAGTTCCAGAGGGAAGATACAGTCCGTTATGGAGGAAAAGATACGGGAGGTGACAGAAACAGGAGGCGGCTTTGTTCATGTTCAACATGGAGGTAGAGAGTACAAGAAGCAAGTGCGGGAAGAGACTACAAGAGCAAGCAGAGGGGGCTGGAGAGGTGGCTCAGGGGTTAAGTTTCCGCCTTGCAGGCGGAAGGTCCTGAGTTCGGATCCCAGATCCCACGTATAGACGCCAGGCAGAAGCGGGGGCGGCCGGCGCTTCTGGTCCTGGTAGGGCGGAGCCTGTGAATCCCGGGGCAGAAGGAGGTGGAGGCGTCCATGGTGGTTCGCGAATTCGTCCGTGGTTCTACACATACTCAGACACACACACATGCGTGCTAGCACATACACACACGCATATGCACACAGTTGAATAAATAATAATAATAATCAAAAAAATTAAAAAAAAAAAAAAGAGCAAGCAGAGTAGGGCTACCAACCATCAAGGCCCGCCCCCTGTGACGCGCTTCCTCCTGCAAGGCTCCACCTCCTAAAGGTGCCACACCTTTGCCAAACGTGAATATCAGCTAAGGCTGCAAACACATGAACCTATGGGGAGAGAGGGGGAATGACACTCAGATTCAAACCATGACAAAGACTGAAAAACCCACCTAGTGTTAGTGACAGCTCACAAAACTGTGTGACTAGAGTCCCCACTGCAGCTTGCAGGAGCCCCCCTGGAGTCCCCTCTTCCCCAGCAGTTAGTTACTGCTGCTTGTGTAACCTTGGGGAGGGGCTTTCGGTCTTGTAACTTTCCTGGGAGTCCTTGCAGCATGCGGTAGCTTCAGGAACCTCGTCCTTTCCCTCCAGTGATCTGGGAGGACTCAGACACCACCACCCTCTGAGGTCTACCTTTGATCTAGCCTAAGCTCTAATGCTTCTTGATTACTTATCAATTGCTAAACCAAAGCACAAGCTGGCCTGGGAAAAGCAGAGCTCCCTTCACCGGCTTTGAGCTTCCACAAGTCCTGAATGGTATTTCTGCCCCCATTTTACCTCTCTCTTTCAAAGGCACTCACAAAGTCTACATTGCTCACTAAGCACCATGCCAGAACTCCAAGTCCATGAGAACCCCAACAGGGACCCCCTACATCTAAGGTTCAGACTCCAGCCGACTCAGTAGGCTAGTGGGAAGGTTGGTCTGTTGTTGATTGACAGCCTCACAGAGCTGATAAAGCCACCAAATTTGAACAGGGGAATCAGCACTCGGGTGGCCACGCCCCTCTTGTCAGTCTTCCCAAGGAATCCCAATACTGGGAAGCCTGTAGCCTGCAATGCACTTGTGTTCAAAGCAAAGTATCTTGCAGAAACAGGCGCTGAAGTGTGATCCACCTGCCTCTGACTCAGTAAGGTTATGCTTTTTTTTTTTTTTTTAATATGGGACCTAGGATCCAAACTCAGGTCCTTCTGCTTGTGAGACAGAGTCTTAACCCCTGGGCCAACTCTCCAGCAAGGTTACACTTTTGAAAACTGCCCTTGCATTAATTGATTAAAAAAAAAACCTCCTTAGATAAATGTGCTTAAGGTAAATGAAATATCGGGGCTGGAGAGATGGCTCAGGGGTTAAGCCTCTGCCTTGCAAGCAGAGGGTCCTGAGTTCGGATCCTAGATCCCACGTACAAACACTGGGCAGAACTGGGGGTGGCCTGCGCTTCTGGTCCTGGTGGGTGGAGCCTGTGAATCCCCGGGCAGAGCAAAAGAGGAGGTAGAAGCAGTCCACAATGATTCCCAAATTCACCCTTGGTTCTACACATACACACACACACACACACATACATACACACACATACATACATACACACACACATACACAATTGAATAAATATATTTTTTAAAAAGGCGAATGAAATATTATTCACTGTTGATGAGCAACAAGGCACTGCCGGCATCTTATCACTGTATACAAGTTCATGTTCAAGTGTTGGAAAAGAAAGTTTTAAAAGAGGAGAAAATCGAAGATGGGGCCTGACCCTAAGCAGGCTGCAGCTGACCTTCCCTCAGGCCTGTGGGTCAGCTGTAAGTTCTAATGGAGGACGGAGAATGCCCCCACCCCATGTGGCTTCCTCCCTGGGAGGCCGCCACTAGTGATGCCTGATTGTGTTTGACCATCAGTGACCCCAGGTGTTTCCCTGGGTCCACCAGCTACATGTGTGATGGTGGTGTGTGTGCACATAGGCTGCCTTACCTGTACAGGGCACCAAGGATGATCTTTTAAAGCCACTTAGCCCCTCCCTGGGGCTAGCAGCACTCCTCTGCCCTGCCCTTGCAGGCTAACCCTTTAACCTTGGGCCCGAGATCCCTCCAGAATGGGGCGGGTCCAGACCTCCCTAGGAAACCCCAGGGTAAGCATGATACAGCTACACCCCGACCCCAGGCATGAACAGAGTCGACCCATATGGACAAGGCACCCCCAAGGAGTTCACACCCACCCTCCACCAGCCCCCTGCGTGGTCAGTTCCTGTGTCCTGTGTCATGACCTGTCCCTTTTGGCCAGTGTCTCGTGGCTCTCTGCTGAAACAGAGACAAAAAAGTCTCGTTTAGCAAACCATGGTGTTAGTTGCAACCACGAAATGATGGAAGTAGATTTATGGTCTCACATTGCTGTAGCTTTATTAAGCATTTACAGAAAGCTCCCAGAAGAAGAAGCATTAAACATGTGGGTAATGGAATTATTAGCAAGAACTGCTTTTTTTTTTTTTTTTTTTTTTTTTTTGCAACACATATGTGCTTCCTTTGGACTCAGACAAAACACTGCTCTTCACATTGAGGATAGCAGGCAGAGAGGCCACTGTGCCGCGGGCATCTGCCTCTTCAGCTTGAACGCGAAGCATTTTTCCTCTTGGAGAGTTCTCTCAGTTCCTCTGGCTGGCGAATCCTTTCCTCTTAGTGTTATTAAATAATATCCACAAGCACTGTGCATTGACGGAGGACATACACAAAGCAAGGACTGAGAAATGGTCACAGTTCAGACCGATATTTGTTGAATATGACAAATTGCTTTATCTTTCTGAAAGGAAATTGCTAGCGCAGAGTTTCACAGTAGGTGATGTGGAGAGTGGAATGTGCCCTGTCAGTGACTAGTATGTGCTAGGGGAGGGGTGGATGCAACCTGTCAGTAACTGGTATATGCTATGTGGGGGAGGTGGTAGGATCCAGCTTGTCAATGACTGATATATGCTTGGGGGGTGCAACCTGTCAGTGACTGGTATGTGCTGTGTGTTGGGGGGAGTGATGGGATCCAACTTGCCAATGACTGATATGTGTTTGGGGGGTGCGACCTGTCCGTGACTGGTTGTGCTCTATCATGAACCCCACAGGCCAGCGACTCCATCGCTCAAGCATCCCCACGGTCATCATTTACCCTTCACATTTGTTACGTATTCCTCTGTTTGTTTTTAACTGCCAATCCATTATGTTGACAGGCGAATCATGCTAACTATGTATTACGAAATTCAATAAAGAAAAATAAAAATAGACCCTTTCATGAGGATGTACTTGTGGCCCATCTCCCGCTACATTGACTGCTAACTGACTCTTGCAATTGGTTATATATGAAGTGTACGGAGCTGGAAGCAGGCAGACACTTCCTAGGGAGAGAGGGGCTGCATTGACAGCTGAGCCCCTGGTCCTCTTGCTGCCAGGGGGCATCTCGATGTCACAGTTCCCCTGTGATTTCTTTGTAGCCTCTGGAAATCATATTGCTCAACAAACTATTATTTTATTTGACTTTGGTGTGTTGCCGTATCCTCCACCGGGCCAGCGGGGGGGGGGGGGGAAGAGGGGGAAACAGCAGGGCCTCGGGGCTAGAGGCGAATGGGCGAGCTGTTGACGGGGTCACCACCAGACCCCGGGAATCAGGTGAGAAGCAGCAGTGGATGAGATGCCACAGATTCAGAGTCATTAAGGGCATTTGGGCTTATACAGGGTCAGGGTCCAATCAGGTGTTGCCATCCCTTCTGGAGGGGGGGACAGCCACCAGTCATTTAACTGTTTACTAGATGTCCATTGCAGGTGCAGGTTAGACGGTTGCTTCCCATTGGTTGTTCATCCCTCCGCCTGCATGGTCCTCTATTGGGACCCTCCGGGGCATGTCTGTACATCCAGGCTCGTCCTGAATTCGGGAGCTGGGCTAGGGCCTCCCTGAATCGGTAGTGCCACATTGGTGCACTGGTAACAATGTAATATTAAATAGGCTTCTGCCTTTATTAACTCAGGATCGTGACAGAAAACACCACGGCCCAATCCTGGGCCTTCAAAGTTCTTTCAAAGGAAAATTTTCACTCACTGAGTAAGTTGAGAAGACGTTTCAGTCTGTGACTGTTCCACAAGAGATCTCAACATCTGCCTCGTGGTATTGAACAGCTGAACTTGTCCCAAGGCAAAAGAGGAAGGATGTGGTCCTGGTGGCCTCGGGCTTCCTCTTGGTTGAGGAGGTCACAGGGTGCCGACAAGCCGTTACAGTCACTTTTCTTTCAGCCTTGAGACAATATGCAGACTCAGGCAACTCAGGGGGGAAAAGGAGATTTACTTGGCTATGTCTCCAGAGGGGAGTATAATCCATTATAGCGGCAATCACTGAACAAGAGGCACGACTGGAGGCGGAAGCAGGAGGCCAGTTTAGGTCAGTGCAGTCATCACAAAGCAGAGAGAGCGAGAGAATTAGAGGAAGCAGGGCCAGAACACCAAACCTCATGGCCAACCCCTGTGATCCGCTTTCCTCCAGCAAGGCTCCCCCCCATCAAAGGTACCCCGACTTTGCCAAGCGTTAACACCAGCAAAGGATTCAAACACATGAGCCTGGGCCCGAGGCAACTCCCACACGCAAGCCATGGCGCAGGCCACTAAATGCAAATGAGACCCTTGAAACAAGACAACAGGCGGTCTCCAGCCACAGCACTCGGCGGAGGACCTGCGCTGACTAAAAAGCTACATTCAGGATAGAAAAAAATATGTGAGATACTCATGAGGGCTTTTGGCAAAGAAAGGATGGTGGTCGGTATTAATCATCAGCATGAGACCTAGGAGACAAACATCCAGCCCACCTGGGAGAGGTTCTCGGTGCTAAGACATCCTCTGGGATGCCTATGAAGGGTGCTCTTGGTTGTATAACTGACATGGGAAATCCCTCTAGGCAGATGAACTAGAACATGGTTTTAGCAAGCATGCGTGAGTTCACCCCCTGCTTGACTGACAATATGATGTGAGCAGCTCCTTCTGGGCTCCTGACTGTGACTTCCTCAGGTGATGCCTGGTAACCTGGACTTGTGAGTGGGGATTAAACCCTCTGCTCTCTAAGCTGCTTGAATCCGATACCTATGCTGCAGCAATGTGTAATAAAACTAAAACAAATCAAGAGAGACGGCAGAGGGCCACTCTGTGCTTGGGACTCTGCCTTGCAAATGGAACGTCTCAGATCATGCTATCCTGGGAAAGTCTAGAGCTTCCAGGTATAAGCCCCCCTGTTCTGAGGCAGGCAAAGCATCCATTTTCCTGGTCAACAAAAGCTGGTTCACCCTTAGCCTTTGGGAGATATTTAGCATCTTCTGAAGCACATGAGAGGAAATAAATAAATATCCACCCACTTGCCCATAAAGTCTTCCTAGTTGTACTTGAGGGCTTCTTCATGGTGCTGAGTTCCCAGAGTAGAGGTGGTGGCTCTGCACCCAAGAAGAAGGCAGCTGGGTCCTGGAAGAGGAGATCCCTAAGATGGTGTGCTGGTTACTCTTTCTGGTCAGCTGCATGGACACAGAATCATCTAGAAAACATTCCTGGGACATATTAGGGTGGCGTTTCCAAAAGTTTAACTAAGAAGTAGAGACACCCCCTGTGAGTGGAACCATCCCAGGAGGTGAATCCCACTCTGAATACAAAGGAAAGAAGGGGGCCCCCTTAGTGCTGGGGGTCCAAGCTCTCCACATCCTGATCTCTTGTGAATCCTGCAACCATGAGCTCTGCATTGTAGCCCTGCCCAGGTGGACTGTACCCTCTAAAACCATGAGGCAGATCCTTCTCTCCTTTGGTGGTGTCTGTTGGGTGGCTGGCCACAGCAATAAGAAAACTAACAGGGGCAGAGGACATGGTGATCAGGCACACGGAGCTCAGCAGTCCTGAAGCCCTGGCCTGGGACCAAGTCTTCACAAAACCTGCTCTTTGAGCCCGGGGTTCCCCATATATACTTGGATCAAGAGCTCCCTGCTCACCATACTGGTGTGCAAACTGATATTCGCTCATCTGCAGACTTAATTGAGCACCTCATTTAGGCTTGGCTCTTAGATCCAAGCAAGAACTCATCAGCGCAGTGTGCACGCGCCAGCAGTGATCTTTAAGCTACTTGTCCATGAATGTAGATGAGCGTTCATTAGCGGGATAATTTCATAGCTCTGAATGTCCTTGTTTCTAATTTTCCAATTACAGAAGGGCAGCAAGCCAGGGCGGTGTGGACCTCGCTCCTGATCACAGGTTGATGCCACGCAGATGAGCTGGTGTGGGCCTCACCCCTCATCACGGGGCAAGGCCATGCAGTTTGAGTCCCTTCTGCTTCAAGCGCTCGGCTACTCCAGGAAACTGACATCCACCAGCTAATTTCAAAAGCGCATGTGTAACAGCAGCCCCGGGGGGAGTGAAGAGGGACGAGACGGCACGGAGAGTAGAACACGAGGCCTTGCCTGAGTGGGAGGTCAACAAAGTGGCATGCATCAAGCTCTCTGAAGCACTTTCAAGGGTCCAAGAAAGAG
This sequence comes from Typhlomys cinereus, assembly GCA_023101885.1. Lineage (NCBI taxonomy): Eukaryota > Metazoa > Chordata > Mammalia > Rodentia > Platacanthomyidae > Typhlomys > Typhlomys cinereus. Next base: position 21,311,310 of record JALPQD010000001.1, read on the forward strand.
CCCCACCCAGTGGGTCCTCACACCTGGTCACCTGTGATAAGCAGTTTCTCTTTATAGCTAATTCTTCACACATACCTGGTCACCTGTTATACAGCTGAGATTCTTCTAAATATCACCTTTATTTTCATGTTTCCAATGAAAGAGTCACCTTGTGTTGTCTTGACAGCCTGCCTGGGCAGTGTGCGTCCTGCAGAGGATTGTGACCGAATCAATGCTCAGTGGGTGCCTAGCTCCTGGAGTGTCTCCACGGGGACACGTGGCACCACAGAGGATGCTGGGAAAGCTCCTATGATTGCACACGGCACCCCGTGGCCTCCGTTATCTCTCTGTGACCGTAAGATGATTAATCTGATAACATAGCCCTGATTTAAAATATTTATTTTCACCCTAGCATAGTGTTTATTCCACTGGCTTCGGAGCGTAGCCTGGATGTCCCCATTGCTTCTGTAAGCATGCGGATGTAAACGTTTGGGTCATGACCCAATGACCTAATTAGCCTGACATCTGTCATCTGACTTTTAATTTCTCTGTCTCGTACAAAGGCTGGGGAAATACACACTTGCCAAGACAGCACCACAAACATCCGAAGGGAGTTTACAATCCTTAATGGCTTCGGATTACACTGCTCAGAGTCAGCTTTCGTCTCTGTCAGCCGAGGAACCAGGAAAGGAAGGCAGGAGTCGTCTCTGACGTGAGGCACAGCGGCAGGGACCCAGATAAGGAGTGTCCCCTCCTCAGAAGGGGGGAACAGACACCAGGATGTGGAGATGGGAAGGAAGCCCGGCCTTGCCCGCACATGGCAGCCCTGTGTTTACTTCATGACAATGTCACATTGGCATTCCTGATAACGAGCACTCCCACTCGCACGCTTGCCTGTTCCTAGGGAACATCTAGTGCCGTTACAAAAGATGAAAGTGAACCAACCTTTATAAAATCTAAAACCCAGCACTGCCAACTTGCTTTTTTTTCACAGACAATTGAAATAAAATTTTTTTTTATTCAATACACTTTCCCAAAGAAGTCTCCCAGTAGGATGTTTGGGTAGTTTTCTTAGCTTTTGCTTCCTTTCCTGGCTTTCTTTGTCAATGGTCTTTATTTACATGGCTTCCTTGAGAAGCTGACCGAGGAAACGTACATTGCCTGTGTGGCTCATATACAGGAAACCCACATAATGAGACTGGAGAACTCCAGGAGCAGCTAGGCCTTCCCGGAAGCCCTCACCATGGTCTTCCTCATTTCGTTTATTCAGCTACTGATCATTTCATTTATTCAGCTACTGACCTCAGTCTAAAGAAAGTGAATGAGTCTAGCGAGAGATCTGCTTTCTCTCAGCCTTCCGGAGCCCCTTCTGCCCCCCACCCCCACGCCCTGTCACCACGCCTGGTATCAAGTTGACTCAGACACATCTGACGACCAGGCCCAGGCAGAAGCCCGTGAGAAGGGAACTATTCACACTGGCCACAAGTATCCAAAGCTGCCAACTGGAAATCGAAGTTCTTGGAGATCAAAGAAGACCATTCAAAGAAGAAAGACAAGCAGCCCAGGCCCGACTGCATCTGGAGACAGGCGCCATGACGCTGAGTGGCTCCGCTTGCAAAAGGACCGTTGAGACTCATGAAAACAGGCAGAAGGCAGGCCGCGCTTTCTCGGCATTCTGTTCACTGTTACATTTCAAAACTAGGTGACGAAGACTGTGACGTTTAAAGTTTTAATTAGAAAAGTTAGGCGTCCTGCTTGTTACTCTTACAGCTGCTGTGAGACAACACTCAGACTCAGCTAACTCAAGAGGAGAAAGGGAGTTATTTGGTTCACGGTTCCAGAGGGGAGACCCAGGCCACTGTGATGGAAAAGGCATGGTAGACACAAGCCAGAGGCTCAGGTCACATCTGTCATCGTGAGGGCAAGAGAACCAGCGGCGACTGTAAGAGCAGAATCCTTAGTGGGAGCAGGGCGGAGCTGCTCTACCTCAAGGCCAGCTTAGCTCCGTGTCCTAAAAGTGCCACAACCTTCCCAAACACTGACAGCTAAGGACGCAGACACATGAGCCCTGTGGGGGCGCCTCACGTTCAAACCATGCACTTTGCAATCTGTCCTGTGAGAACAGATGTCGTCTCGGGGTGTCAGCTAGCTGAGGTTTGATATTGCAGTTAGCTGGCCGTCACTGCCTTGAGATGATGCTCATACACAGCTTCGGGAGAGAGGAGAGTTATTTGGCTTGCAGGTTCACAGGGGGCTACAGTTCATCGTGGCAACGATCCTGCAGCAGAAGGTTGGAGGCAGAAGCAGGATGCCTCACGTCACTGCAGCTGTCAAAAGGCAGAACAGGAAAGGAGCAGGGCCAGGCTGCTGAATCTCAAGCCCACCTGCTGCGGTGTTCCTTCCTCCAGCAAGGCTCCACCTCGTCCCAAACATTAGCACCAGCTAAGGATTCAAACACATGAGTCGTGGGGGGGAGGGGTGCAGCTCCCAATCAAACTGTGCATATGGCTGAAGTTTATCTCAATAAGTTAATGACAGGGGATGGGTTTCATTGCCTGCTGAAGACATGCATAGTAGCATGAGTAGCTAGGACAGGCCAGTAGCATAAACAGCCAGGACATACATAGTAGCATAAATAGCCAGGACATGCACAGTAGCATAAACACCCAGGACATGCACAGTAGCATAAACACCCAGGACATGCACAGTAGCATAAACACCCAGGACATGCACAGAGACAGGAAGGGCAGCCGGGGCTACCCCCAAGCATGTGAGGATTCTCTTTCTAGATTCCTCAGTGTGATTTGGAAAGCTGGCAGGACCACTGTATTAGTCAGGTTCTCTAGAAGTCACAGAATTAACAAAATGAACATATAAATAAGGAATGTATTGAGTTGACTTACAGATAATGGCTGAGGTGGTCCAAAAATAGCTGCCAGTAGCTGCTCAGTCCAGTAGTCCAGTGGTGATGGCTGAAGGCTGGAGGATTCCTAAAGAATCTTTAGTCTAGTTGAAGACTTGGAGGGTTGGAGGGCTAGAGGGTCAAAGAAGCAAAGAAACAGGGCGGCGGAAAGGAAGAGCGATTCCTAGCACAGCTACAGAGCATCTCTCTTCTGAGGTTCCATTTTATATGGTCCACTATTGGGAGGCTTCTATGAGATCTATGGAGGTTCCAATGGGATCTAGGGCTGGTCTTATCCAGATAATCTCTTCAGGTGGTCTCAGCTGATATTACCAGGTGTGGTCTCAGCCAATTCTTAGTTAAACCAGGTGTGTCAAGTTGACACCTAGGATTAACTATCACAACCACTGTCTAGTAATTAAACTATTAGGGACCTCTGGTGACTCTAAATATCAACATGGTTTGACTCTGTGATCATGGCGATACCTGACACAACTCTCCGGACAGAAATAGAACTGAGTGTTGAACTGTCTCCCTTGCAGCGCTACAGCACGATGTGCCAACTTCTGTCCTCTCCCATGCAGCTGATGGAGGTGGTGCTACACCTGCCATGCCAGCCCCTACCTCCTTCCATCAAGACTGTGACGACACTTTTGCAAGGACAGCATCACAATGAAAGTGAGTGACAGCCTTCGGTCTCTTCAGAGAAGTAACATACCACGCATGCGCTGACCTATCTTTATGGGCTTCATAGGCAGAGGCAGCTGAGGAGGAAGAGAAGGGGAGGAAACAAGGGGAACCTGTGAGAAGCTGAAGGAAAGGCACCCAGTCTCCAAGAACTGCAGAACCACCTGTGGAAGCGCTTCCCAGCCAAGTCTGACCCAGAGACAGAATCTTCCCCAGAGGCTTCAAACATATGCATGACACCTACAGTGGGGTTGCTTATCAGCCAATGGGAAAGCTGGGAGTCTCCATGGTAATGAAGGCCCAGGGAAGATGAGCTGTGGTGTGGAGATGTGGCTCCCTTTTCTCCACTCTCACCCCGAGCCCCGCTCCCCCCACCAGGCCAGGCCACAAGAAGGGGCAATGGAAGCAGCCAGGGTCCCTGACTCCTGCTAGAAACGGTGGCCAAGGCTTGGTGGAGCCCCCCAGGGTGTGTGCACCCCCAGAGGGTGTGTGCACCCTAGTTCTTCCTATAGGCCAGAAGCAGCTCCCTCGGGGTCCAAGGACTGTACAACAGGATGCAGAGCCTCGGAGAAGGACGGCAAGCAGGGCAGGGGCACAGGAGCGGCGGGGAAGGGCTTTGGCAGCAGGACCTGGACCAGGCACAGATGCCAGTCACGTCTGCATGCAGCTGTGCTGCGGGTCATTCAGCACGCCTGTGCCATGTACAATGTTTGGTATTTAGTCACAGAAAAATTTACTCGTTTGTCAGAAAACCCAGCAGCCCAAACAGAAAGCAAGCAAATTTATCTCCAGTGCTGATAAATGCCAGGGCCATGGGTATGGTGAAGAGGGAAATTTGCAAAAGAATAAATATTCCCTCAAGAGAAATTGAAAGGAGGGGAGAGGGTAGCTAAGGAGTTAAGGCGTCAGTTCCGAAGCATTTCTAGAAGAGATCAAGGGCAACGGAATCCCGCAGATGTCAGCAAAGGAAGCCAGGGCTGGGGTGGGATTAGGCTGGAGAAGTCTCAATAACGAGGCATGTGCATAATTGAAGCCTGAAACTAATTAGAAGCAATAGCATGCTTGGCCTCAAGATCCAATCAGAATTGAAGGAGAAGAATGCTTTGATTGGCATCTCCCTCCATCTTTGCCATGCTGCGGTGGGAGCAGACTGATCAACAGGAAGGAATGCCTTGGAGGGGCATCCCCTGGGGGGGGGTAGAAGTGTGGGTCAGTAGCGCTGACATCTAGCGCAGCAGAAATTGTGCAGGGGTAGATTTTAACTGGACAGTGCATAGCCTGCGGGTCTGTGGCGGGCTGGGTTCTATGTGGGCATATGGGAAGCCTCTTCAGTCTCCTCTCCCATCTTCACTCCTCCCCTCGTCTCTCCTCCTTCCTCTCTTGTCTCCTTCCTCTTTCATCCTCCTCCTCCTTGTTCTCATCCTTCTCTTCTTTTACTTCTCTCTTTTCTCTCTTCCTCTTCTCTCCTCTCCTCTCCCCTCCTCCTCCTCCTCCTTTTCCTCCTTTGTTTCTCTTCTGTCTGTTCTACCTGTCCTCACTTGGAAATGCTGGACAGTTAGTGTACCTCCCTTGCTAGGTAGCTGAAGCATCTCAGTTCTCAGCAGCTCTCCGCCCCCAGTGTTCGGCATCTTGGAGCGTGGGAGGCTCCGACCATGTTGTCCAGTAACTGAGGGTTAGTGCTTTGGGGCGGTGACCAGGAATGAACCATGATGAATCGTAGACTCTGGATTTGAAAGTGAGCGGCTTCCTGCTGAGAGAGATCCTGTCAAGTGTGCGGTGGTCTCGGTCACAAACATGGAAGTGAAAAGACGCTCAGGCAGACCCTCAGATTCTCTGGCTAGTGCAAGAAAACCCCAAATTTTGCTGAAAATTCCAAAAACTATTGCAAGGCATCAGTCACCAGGCAGCGACTTGCCCACAAAAGCCAAAGTTAAAAGTGGTTGTGGCCCCAGAGGGTCTGTGGTGGAAGGACAGGGTTGGTACGCCAAACTTCTGAAGGGATCATGGTCCGGTGTCAGGGGAGCCACAGCCTGGGAGTGAGGGTCTCAGATTGCCACGCTTTGCTCTGACACTGTAGGTGGCAGATTCTACACACCCTCCAGCCAGGGACTCCTCATGCACAGACCAAGCCAGGCTCTTGCGGGAAGCTGTTGCTAGGCAGAGACAGGATGGAACCTTGCTCTGGCCTCACACCTCACACCGCCACCTCTGCCATCTGTGACTACTGGGCACTGTGGCTATTACTAGGAAGAAGCTCAATTTTCACATCTCGTTGTAATTAATTCTGGATTAGAATGGATACTCGAGCCAGAGGTAGAGTCAAGTGGCGAAGTGCTTGTCTAGCACACGTGATGCCCTGAATTCCCAACCTGGCACTTCATTTAGTTATTGGAAAACTGAAGAGTCTGTGGAACCACTTGGGTGTGTGACTCTAAGTTTCAAGTGTTAAGTTTTATGACATTTATTTATTTATTTATTGAGAGTAAGCGAACACTGTGCGTCCCTGTGGAGAATCAAGGGTGACTTCGGGAATCATCCTGTATTCCTTCCACCTCCTTTTTGCTTCTACCTCCTTTTTCCAGGTTCTGCCAAGCAGGGCCAGAAATGAGACCTGCAGGCCACCGCCATTTTTGCCTGGCATTTTTATGGGATCTGGGGCCCAAACTCAGACCCTTCTGCTTGGGAGGCAGAGTCTTAATCCCTAAGCCATCTCTTCAAACCTAGTTTTATGACATTTAAGCACAGAGCATTTCTGACGAAAACTTAGTATGTCTCAAGAAATACTTCAAATGTGAAATACACTTCAGATATCAAAGACAGCAAGAACGGCAGAGGACCTCCCTAGTTAAAAAATCTCATTCATGCTGAATTCATGATACAATGGTAGTATTTCCAACAAGAGATTAAATAAGATTTATTATTTAAACACTGGATTGACTTTTATGTCTTTAGATCTTCAAGGGTTAGAGTAAGAGTTTGGCGGATGGACCCTCTGTTTACCTTTAAATCTTCTGGACTCAATCTGTCCAGCTTATTGGGGACTGCTGATCAGGCAAGACACAGCTTAGAGACCATTGCATCAGAACGCGGACCACTCTGGAAGCAATGTGAGGACCACAGAGAAGAAGGGCTGCTGAGGGAAGGAGGGAGCCTTCTGTCAGCCTGGTTGGAGCTGCGCATGGGGGGCTGGGTGGGAATTTGTTGCAGAGTGGTATCCGGTCTTTTGGCCTTGTGAGAATGGGGGAGCCGTCTGTCTGTTCTCTATGCTGGTGGGCATGGTAAGGAGCCGAGACCATTCGTTAATAATCCGCAACCCTGGGCCTTCAGATAGGAACTTGATTGGCTAGACTTAGCCAAAGCTAGCTGCCCAACAATGTTAGGTAATGTTTAGGCGCAGACTTGGTCAAGCACGCATGTTTTTAGTGAGGCCCTGCAGCTTGGTTCTCACAGCTGCATGTGGAGCCAACCATTCACAGCCCCCTCCCAAAGCAACGATAGCGGCTGGGATATGTAAAGCTCACACGTAACTGTCAAAACGAGCCCGTGCATAGCCAGGCTGCGAATCAGCCACGTCACACAGCGGCGGGACCAGTTCTTATTACGGGAGCTGCAGTATGGCGGAGGCTAGAGCAGCAAGGGACAGAGCTAATGTGGCCAGCCAAGGCCCGCCTCTGCCAAGACTCCCCCCTGCTGTCAGACAGGAAAGGAAGCGAGACCTTAGAAATGCAATAATCCATTTTCTGAAAATCCAGATGACTGGCAGGGAGCTTGTGTATGATCCAAACGAGTAGTTAACGGATGAGGGTCTTTGTTTACAGAACCTCCCAAGTCCTGGGACAGGGGAGGAGTTCATTCCAGGGGCCGCTTAATGCCTATGTTACGGGTCCGTGGACGCTGCTTAATTCATGGTGGCTTGGGGGAGGCTGGCGCGTCCATGTTGGACCATGGAGAACGTGGGAGAGTTTGCATACCAATTGCCTTCCAAGCCAGGTAGGCAGCCTGCACAGGGCCCAAGGCTGGAGATTTGGCAGGCAGAGGAGGGTTGCCCCAAGCTTTAGGGAAGTCAGCCAAACTTCCCCAAGAGGATCTGTGGGGTGCTGGGGGCACGAGTGAGCAGGAGCCTTTGGGAGTCCTGCAGCCATGTGAGATTTAAGTGAGCTCACCAGCACTTTGCAGTGCTGACATGCTGGCCGGAAGCGGGTGCCCCTCCTGTGCCCTGGGGTTCTTGCAGGGCCTCAAAGGTGCAAAGAGAAGTGCACTGTGTGTGTGGAGACATTAAACAAGCAAGCAGAGCAAGCAGGTAAAAAATAATGGGACTGAGGCTCAGCTGCATGGTCAAGCACTTGCCTGGTGGGCACGAGGCCGTAGGCTTTATTGTTGTCAGCATCACAGAAAATAATAGCAACTAGATGACTAAAGTACGACCAAGAAGACAAAACCCAAACCATCTACAACCCCATCACTCAGCAACGGCTACACTGTACTTTTTGTCCTGACCACCACGCGCTGGCGGTTCCCCTGCAGAGCATTTTCGGAGGACAGTAAAGATTTCTCGCTATTGTCTGTCTCCGATGCATAAAACTTATTCTTAGATACTGGAATGTCTCGTCTCCGGGGTCTGGGCTTGAAGCAGACTGCATATTAAACATGTGTTCGAAAAACTTATGACTGTGAGAGGCCTTCTAGATTCTTCCCCACGTGTTCCTTCTCGCCACGCCCGGGACCTTCATGGGGGAGGGATGAGTGATTTTTGTACTCTGCAGAGAGGAGGGCGGTAAAGCGGTGGCTCTGGTGAGTGGCAGCCAGGTGGGTCTGTGCTGAGGAGCAGGGCTGGGCACCCTGGCTCAGGCTGGAGGATGCCCACTGGCTTACTGAGGCTTCCTTGGGTCCCCAGGGGCGTGAGGCACCTCCCTTCCCCTCCCTCCATGTTTCCAACTGATTGCAGTGGATTGCAGGGCTCCTCCCTTCTCAGCCAGACTCCTCTCGGGTCTCTCTCAGGGGCATTTTCTCCCATGCACTTTATCACCTTGGTCCCTGTTTTGGGGGGCTCAAGATAAAGCTCCCCTCTTCCTCTCTTCCCCTGGGTTTCCTTTTCATGGCGCAGAGTCCTGTCCTGCCATCCTGCCCTGTGGCTGCTGTCATGATTCTCGGTGCTCTGTGAGATCCCTGCGTTCCACTCAGCAACTGGAAGGAAGACAAGGGATCAACACCAATGGGAGGTAGAGATGTAGACCCGAACCAAGATTGTCGTCGGGAGGCAGGAAAAATCAGTCTGTGTGATGCATGGCGCAAAGGGAGACCAGGACGTCTTCTGTGTGTGCAGAATATGGAGAAGACATCCGGGTCTTAGGAGGATACAGAAATCTACTGTGAAAGGAAGGCACATGGGGCTACAGGAGCTGCTGAGCTCTGATTGGCCAGCAGCTCAATCACCACAAGGCAGTCTCAAGGTCAAGACTGGAAGTTCCAATGTCAGCTGCTAAGAAGAAAATCAGTGAGCGAAGGCCCGGAGATTCATGAGACCGGCCCACATGCCCCTCCCTCCATAGTCCCGGAGCCCTGGGCTCCATTTCTGATGGTGTGACAGGGGCGACGTCTCTTTCGCCTGGTCCCTGGAAGACCCGGCCATCTGCATGGCTGCACCAAAGCAAGAAGGGGCTGTTCGTGGGACTGAGCATCTCCTGGAGGTGCTGAGGCTGGAGAAATGAGGGGGTGAGAAGGGGACCTCCTGCTCAGTGGAGCATGTGGTGCCCCCGATTCTGTGGCACTGTGGGGTGGCCAGGCCAGGCCAGGCAGGCAAGCAGAGCCCCCGGGAAGATAAAGCCTGCGTGGAGGGCTGAGGCTGTGAGGACAGTGGAGACTCCGTGTGTACTGCGGAACTGCTAGTCAGGGGCGGCTGCCCAGAGGGACAGTGACTCGGTCTCCCTCCTGAGGCAGGAGCACACTTCGGACTTGGTTTATGACTTTTCTAATTAATTTAATTTTTAGTTATACAAGCATATTGAATACTAATCCCTGCTTCTCTCCATCCCCCTCCTTCCCATCTCCTTTCCATCTCCCTCCCTTCCTCTTACCAGTACATTCCACTCCCTCTCACCCTCCGGTTTATGACTTTACTGTGTAGGCACGTGACATTAGCGCGCACACGAGTGTGTGTGTATGATGGTATGTGGTGTGTGTGTGCACATGTATGGTAGTATGTGTGTGTGCTCATGTATGGTGCTGTGTGTGTGTATGTGTGTGTGTGTATGGTGGTATGTGTATGCATGTGTGTATGTGGGGGGGTGTATGTGCTGTGTGTGTATGGTGGGGTGTGTGTGTGTGGTGGTGTGTGTATGCATGTGTGTAAGTGGGGGGCTGTACGGTGATGTGTGTGGTGGTGTGCACCCCAATACACATGGACAGAAGACAATGTGAGTTCTCGCCGTCTGCCTTGTTTCAAAGTCTCCTCTTTGTGGTGTGTGTGGCTGCATGTGCCTGGCTCGGTGCCATGAGCTTCTGGGGAGTCTCTGGTCTCTACCACCCCTCACCCAGGACAAGATCCCAGGCGTGAGCTACCTGCCGTGCTTCACCTTTATTTGGGTTCTGGGGATTCGAACTTGTGCAGCCAGTGCTTCACCATCTGTGGCATCTTCTTGGCATCACGGCTTGTTTTAATGTGGTGCATGGTTAGGTGAGGCGACCAGAGTCCGTGCCTGAGGCCGGCTCTCAGAGGTGTGCTTGAGTGGAGGAGTCCTGAGCCCGCAGCAGCAGGCACAGTCCTGCCAGCCCTGCTGGCCCTGAGCTGCATGCACAGGCGCATGACAGTCTCTGGCCCGCCACCCTCTTGCCCCACTCCAGACCACCCGAATGGCAGCGTCAGAGTCCACAGGTTCTATGGAGCATGATGTAACCCCCACCGAAGAGGAGGAGTTGGTAGGTAAGACCTGGGGTCCCAGCGCTGCTCCGTTCTCTGAGCCTTGCATATGCATCTAGTGTGAGCTCACCCAGGGGAGCAACAGGTGTTCACAGTAGATCCGGCTCCGCAGAACAAATCCTCTGGGGTCCAAATGATCTACAGCCCAGAGGTGACACACGATCTGGCTGCCGTGGAAATGCTTGGCACAGGACAGATCTGGAAGAGACTTAGAGGAAGCTGGTGTCCTCAGGAGGTGGGTGGAGTGGGCAGGCGGTCCTTGAAGGTGACGGCAGGCAAGACATAAGAGGTCAGAGGATCTGGCAAGGACAATCCAGGCTGGTATGTAACTAATACACAAACTCCTCTTCCATTCAACATGGTGAGAGAAGAACAGGAGGACAATGTGCTGCTCAGCGACTTCCACAAACACATGCGACCAACGTGTTCCCGAGATAAGGAGCTCTGAATCCCCCCGTGAGCCGCCTCCTCAAGTCCCACTCGGCCTCAGTGCCTGTGGCAGCCCCTCACTGGACCTCGAGGGTCCCACATGCTCTTCAGTAGGTGAAGGGAAGCTACAGGTTTTGGCAGGATCCAGAGACTCAGGGTGCAGGTGATGGAATGGGGGAGCTGTGGCATTGGGGGTGGTTAGAAAGAGGCAGCTTCTGCCTGAAGTCAGTCAGTCCTGTGTCCCCAGACTTCCAGGCAGAGACCAAATTATCATGGTGCCTTCTGAGGCAACATTGCCTGACTCTGATTTCATCTCTCTCTAACACCCAGGAGCAAGTCAGGGTATGTATAGTAGCTGTGTGAGTGCGTGCGTGCATGTGGTGTGTGTGTGTGTGTGTGTGTGTGTGTGTGTGTACGTGCAAGTGTATCTTGTGGGCATGAGAGTGAATATGCACATACGTGTGTATGTATACATGTGTGAGTGCACATATGTGCATGTGAATGAGTATATATGTGAGAGTGTGCCTCTGTATGCACGTGTGTGTGCTGTGAGACTGTATGTGACCTGAGTATACATTTTAAAGTGTGCGTGCACGTGAGAGTATATGTACAAAGTCTGTGGGTGTGTATGTGTGTGTACTGTGAGAATGCATGTGTGTATGTGTATACAATGTATTCATGCATGCTCACAGGTCTCTTTAAAGATGCAGCATTTCATCCCTGCCTGAGCTCCTAAGGGCCAAACGGAACATTTTAGAAAGGGAGCAAAGGGCCTTGGAAGGTACTGGAGAAGTTGAAGGCCTCACTGTGCTGTTTTTGCTAACCTTAGATTAATAATAGTAATAGTAATAATAATAAACAGTAGTAGTAATAGTTAACAGTAATAGTGAACCGGTTCCCTGAGAAGGCTGATGACTGGGAATTCTTTTGTGGTGAGCGCCATCTTGTGGTGTCTCCTATTTCCCAAGAGAACAAAGCCAGCCATGTGGGTTAAAGCTGGTCAGCAGGCTCCAGCCACTTCCTCCGGAGCCTCCCCCATCTGCAGGCTCATGTTGAACCCCCATCCGATGCACCCTCCCCACTTGAAGGCCCAAGCCCAGCCCGTGTCCGCCCCCCAGCCTCGTGGCAGACACCTGCTTCTCACAGCCAGGACTCCACACCTTAGAGTCACAGCTCGTGTGTGCAGAAAAGCAAGGCTGTGGGTGAACCCCGTTCCTGCTGACCTCCAAATAGGAGGCTGTTCAAATGTCCAGGTGGTCCTCAGAGGTGGAAAAGGGAGCAAAGTAGGGGTCCAGAGAGATGTCACTAGAGAAGGCGAGACAGGTAGATGCAAGTGTCAGGCAGTTGAAGGCTGGGGCTTTGGGCACACCTGTAAAGAACCGATAGCTGATCCTAGTCCTTTACTGAGCAAACCTATAGGAGACTGTTGGCTGCACACTCCAGCTGTGACTCCAGGTTCCTGGGAGGAGACGTCACGGTCACTCTGTGCAGTGAGACAATTCTTTGATACAACCAGCTTAAAGGAGCAAAGGGAATTTATCTGTCTTACGTTTCCAGAAGGCATGGCTGGAGGCAGAAGCAGGAGGCTGGTTCAGGTCATGGCAGTCATCAGAAGGCAGAGAGAGAGAGAGAGAGAGAGAGAGAGAGAGAGAGAGAGAGAGAGAGAGAGCGCAGGCTGGTCAAGGTCCGCCCCCTGTAAGGTATCTTCCTCCAGCTCTTCAAGATGCCACAACCTTCCCAAACGTTAACACCAGCTAAGGATTTAAATGCATGAGCCTGTGGGGGGAAAATTCACACTCAGACCCTGGCAGAACATAATTTCTGACCAGCTAAGGCTGCCTGAGCTTGGGCTTCCCAGCCTATAAAGCTGTAACCCAAAAGAAACCTCTTTTCCTTATACTGCATCCAGCCTGAGGTATCCTGTGCTAGCAACACAGACATCTTAGTTTCATACCTCTGTCGCCATAATAAATATATGACCCAAACAATTTAGGAGAGTGAGGAGATTTTTTCATTCCATTCTGTGAGCTACACAGATGGGAGAGTGTCAGGACTGGGGGGCACAGCCTGATTAGTGCCATGTTCGGGTGATAAAATAGGAGTGGTAACTGCGCCTACCTCATGGATGCACTGAACATCCTACTGTGTAAGTAGCATCCCTCCCGAGCCGTGCGCTTAGTGTAAGTTATCTAGGGACTCAGCATGGGTCACTCTTGTGGCCCAAGGAGTCCCGCCAGGACCCATGAAGCCACCCATGTCATCCAGCAGCTTTCAAGATCTAGCTTTCGCCTCCCGGAACCAGGGGCGAACGTGAGCTGACTTCTTGTGACTCAGCTACTCCATCTCATATCATGTTGCTCCCGAGGTTTCAGTTAGCGCACAGTTCCAGGTCACAGTCCATCAGGGACAGGAGCAGGGGCTGAGGAAACTCATCACATGACATCCACAGGGGGAACGGGGGGCAAGGACCAAGGTGGCATGCTCTGCCTGCCTGCTCACCTGTGCCCAGTTGGCGTCTTTATACAAGGACTAGAATCCCTATGTTGGGCTAGTCTGCCCATGATTGACATGTCTGTCCATGATTGGCTTAGTCTGCCCACCTCAGTTTTGCTCCGTTTTGCAGTCAAGACATCTCCTATAGACTGTTCCCAACGTTCTGCCCTAATCTAAAGGAGCTTTCTTGGTTGTTCCAGAGTCCCGTGAGCGCACCCCTCACCTTCCTTTTCCACGTGGCAGGGCTACCGGGGCTCCCTCTAGTTCTGTAACATGCAGACGAGTGTCAGGACTGGGAGACACAGCCTGCTCCCTAGGTCTGAGGCTGGCAATACTGTCACAGCACCAATCAGACTCTAGCATCTCACACTGGATACCAAATGCAACCCCGTCATTCTTCCCACGGTGCCTCTCTTTGCCTTCCTACTTTATTTTGCTCCTTTGACAGCTTCGTAGATGGATACAGAGAATTTAAGTCCTTTCCTCTCCATATTTCACGATCTCATCCACCTTCCTTCCCCCACTGCAAACCTTCCTCTCAACCAGTCTGCCTCCAACTTTCGCGCCTCTGGTATGTGGGGCCCACTGTGTTTCATCCACTGCCTGCATGAGCATGCGCCTGGGTCCTTGCTGGAGCACGCAGCTCCGGTCCCACATCTACCCTCTGCATTCCCTCCTCAAGACAAGTCACCTCTCCCACGGAGAATGTCACAGGCCCAAGATTGTGGAAGTGCCCACAGCTGCAGCGAGCCTTGTCATGGCCAGAAGGCACTTTTTATTTGAATAATTTTTTATGTTTTCCTAGTTTTACAATATCGAGTCCTTATCTCTAATTCCTCTTCCTCTCTCCTTTCATCTATCCATCCCACTCCCTCCCACCCTCCTCCCTGTCTGCTTCTATGGGCTCCAGGGTTTCCTCTGGATTGTCTACTTGTATGGGGATTCAAGACCCTGTGGCAGACCTAGTGGCCCCTCCTCGTGCCGACCCACTGATACGGGCAGTTGCCTTTATCCAGCAGTCCTAGATCCCAAAGTTTCCACTGCATGTAATTATATCTGCTGACATCCTTGATAGTCTATGGGGGCATGTTAGCCTGTCAGTCATTGCGTAGGTCTGGCAAGGACAAGTCTCACTGCAGTAAGTTCCTAGATGCATGTCTTGAATGGAATGTCTTGTCCAATTGTGGACCTTCCTGTTTTTGGCCCCTTCTTCCATGATGTTCCCTGAGCTTTGAAGTGGGTGGTGACTTCAATTTCCTGTTTAGGATTGAGAACTTCATGGCCATTTGTTGTCCACTCTTGGCCATTGTGTTCTCTGTGTCAGACAACTTCATACAAAAGGAAACTTCTTAATCAAGGGCCCACAACCTCACTGATCTGGGCACAATGTAAGTGTCTGAGAACACTAGGAGTTTGCACCCCCCTGTGGCCTATGGCTTCTGTTTGCATTTGTGTGGCTCACATTTCTAGCCATGGGCTCCCTCTGAAGAGCAGAACATAGTTGGCTGCTGCTTATGTTTACCTCATAGGTTGAAATGGTCCCCAGATCTATGCTCTCCTGGATCCCGTGACTGTGACGTCATTGGGAAACAGCACCTTGGCAGATGTCATCAAGTCATGGTGAGGCATGAAAGGCATGAAACCAGAGACACCGGAGGAGACCACAGGACAAAGAGCCAGAGACCAGAGTGACACGTCCAGAGGCTGAGGATGCTGAAGCACCGGAGCTGGAAGAGGCAGTGAAGGAGTTGTCCCTAGAACCTCCCTAGAGAGGACGGCTGCTGACAGGTAATCTTGAGGTCTCTGCCCCCAGAACTGTGGGAGAATACATTTTTGCTGCCGTTGATCGCAAAGTATATTTGATGTGTTTTTTAATACATGCAGCTGCACCGTGTGGCAGGTATGGGGGTGCCCATTCCTACCGCTACAGACCTTTGCCACTTAGACTGGGAGAAATTCAATATGGGGGCCCAGTCTTTCACTGGTGTTGGGAATGAAGCATTTGCTCCTGTGTCTATTGTCCACTGTGAGGTGTGTTTGGACCTTCCTCTAGTTTTCTAATCGTCTAATCTCTTACCTCAGTGTTTCGTGTTTACTTTTACGAACATTTCCTCCTTTTTCTGTTGCTTGTTTTCTTGATATCCGATGAAATCCTGATTCTCACTTTGCGGGGCGCCCTCTGCTGGACATGTTTGAGATGTGTTCTAAGAGGTTTCTAGCTGGGCCTCAGAACAGTGTCCCTGACCTCCTTGCTGTTTGTTGCTCATTCTCCCCCTCTCTGGAATGGTTGACTCCCTACAGCACTTCCTGCCAGACTCGGGTGGAGGGCAGTCTGCGGCAGAGTCTAATGTCCCCAACTTCCCACTTAATGAGGGCTCTGCTGTTCTCCTATAACTCAGTTTACATCCTCTTGCAGGGGGGAGCTGCTGGCTATCTTGGGGCTCCTGGGATTCCTCCCTTCTGGAGCCCAATAGATATTCCATGAAATTTTCCTCTTTCCTCCCAACCTCCCCCTCATTTCCCCCCTCCCTACCCCCCTGTCATTACATAACAGTATGGGACGTTTCCAGCCAGGCGTAGTATGGTGGCTCCTGCCTGTAATCCCACTGCTTACCAATGTATTCCACTCAGCACGGTGCTAGGCACACAGTAGGTACTTGAAGAGAATGGCTCCTGATGGTTTCCAGAGGGAGAAAGTTTTATGGTGGAGATGAAGAGGTGCCGGAAATAAGATAGACAGAAGCATCCTAGACATGGAGGCAGCTTGGAATGGAGACAGATGTCTGGAAGCACGTGGACTTACAACGTGGGCTCACAGCCCCTTGGGACCTGCACACAAAGCAGTTCCAGCTGCCTCTGACGCTACCCCTGGATGCAGCTGTAGCAAACTCTCACTGGGGTGGTGGGGGCCTCCTGTCTGTGCAGCGTGACTGAGAGCACAGCCTTGGGGTCAAAGCCCTGGGTCCCAATCCCTGTACAACTTTGGAATCGTTATCTGGCCTCCTCTCGCCTTCTGCATTACTAGGGGTGAGGACTGTGGGAGCTGATGCACAGGGATGTCTAATAAATGCCGTTCCAATGCTGACAGATGCAATATTAAACCTCCCTAATATATCAGATGACCACGTCCCACACAAGCAAGGGACGTCTGCGGGTCTCGGGCTGGGTCACATGGCTCCTCCTGCAACCAGGCAGCATTCCTGCCGAGGACTCAATATCCATGGAGAGCGCTCATGAACACCATGAAAATGTAAGACGAACAAAAAGCTCCATTCCACAGGAATCCCTGACGAGCCTCTGCCTCAGATGGGAGTCTCCCTAGAGAGTCACCTTCCCAGCCCTGACACAGGGGTGCCCGCAGAGAAGGTCCCCCTGACCCCCCCTCTCTGAGACTCTGTCCTGTCCACCGTGGGTGCCCAGAGCTGCCCATGACCTCCACCCCAGCCTCCCACAGTGTGCACTCAACCAGGACCCTCTGCGTTAGGGGAGGTCAAGAAGGGGGCTGAGACAGCCCAGGAAAATTGAGAGACAAATGTAGTCTGTGTGGAGAGGCTTGTCGAAGGCAATGTTCCAAATCTCCACTTGAAACATAATTTGCAGAGGGAGGAGGAGGAGGAGGAGGAAGAGGAAAGGAGGAGGAGGAATTAACTGTCCTGAGCTGAAAAACAGAGAGAAAAGAGAAATTACTCTGCAGCAAGCAGGACCCATAGTCCAGCTGTAGTGACAGAGCGCCCCCTGCTGGGTCGGCCCGGGAAGGGTTTCAGGTCCCCAGGAGCGGCAGGGTTGCTCATTCAGCACCGTGGAAGGTAGAAAAGACTTAACGCCCTACGTGAGTAAAGTTGTGATGCATCCAACCTGCCATTCCCGTGGCAACTTCCCAATGGGATGCAGCAACCTGGCAGGACAGCCCAGCTGTGCTACAGGCGAGTGGTCCACCTGAGGCGATTGCCTAGAGTCTGGTGGTCACTGCTTTGCTCTGCCAAAAGCTTCTGTTTCCTGAACTCCACTTTCTACTTAGCAGTTCCATAGCATAGCATGTTCCTAGGAAAATATAACTCATCCCTTTGAGCAAGTCTACTGATCACAAACTATGCACAAACACATATATGCCTATATAGGCCCATGCAGACACAAAAGCACAAACGTTGCACAGCACACATGTACATTCTTATGCCCATACCTACGCGTCCATGAACAAACATTCACACATGTACATACTCTCACTTGCACACAAATACGTGCATGTTCACCCATATACATACATACACACATGTATACATCATACCTGGACATAAATACACATCTACACACATATGCACACACATACACATATATACACAGTCCAGCTTGGTAGGAGAGTTCCTACCAACATCAGAATAAAGAAACACATCATATCCCTAGGAATTGCTGGGAGAGGGGTGAACTGCCTTACTCACCGGTCTGCAGCCTTCTAAAGTGTGCTGAAGTATGCCCAACTACTAAACCAGCTCTCTCCAATTTGTCCACCTGTCCTGGGAATAGTCCTACCGACCATGAGCTGGGTGGTCCCACATTAATTAGACTATCTCCTGCAGGCTTGCCTAGAGCTTGGCTTAACTACAAACTCTTTACAGATGTGCCCAGAACTCAGCCTTCAATTGTCAAGTTGACCCCTGTGTCTAACTAGCACAAGTTATTTAAGCTTTGTGCCATCTTAGAGATTTGGAATTAAGGGGTTTACGAAGAACAGAGTGGATTGATTTACGTTTTAGAGAAAAACCACTATGCAGAGATGATCCTGGCAGGAGTACTGGGTGTCAGGAAATCACCTAAGACCAGAACAGTCAATGGCAAGCTGGGAGGCTTGGCTCACATACAGCACCTGTGTGTGCAGGTGGAACCAAGGCGCTGGGTCAGCTGTGGGGGATGGGGAGGAGGCTGCCCAAAAAGGAGGTGAAAGGAAGGCGTGGGGCTTTCGCACGTGCACGTCATTAGACCTCTGCATGGGGCCAGCAAATAAACAGTTGGGTACATAGGTTGGAAATCGCGTCTCTTGAGCCCCCAAGGTGTGTAGGCACCCCGCAGAATCCTAGGCCTACAGCCTTGGCGCACTGCAACCAAGTTCAGCATTCCTAAAACACATGGGGACCTCACAGAAGCGTCTATCTGGGTTTCCACAGCAGCCTTTACTGTTGCAGATGCGTTGCCGGCATCATTTTCTCGCACACTGCGCGCCCTCTTAAGACCTCCCTCCTGGTCACTTGAACCCCGAGCATAGGGGCGAGTCCTCCAGACCACCGAGACGGCGGCCCAGAGCGCCAGCGTCCTCTGAGGCCGGACGCGGCGACGCCTGATGACGCTCAGGAACCAACGGCGCGCTTGCGCATGCGCGCCGGGCGGCGGCTTTGCGCGTCATCCAGGGCGCGACGCCCCGGGCTGGTGTGCGGTTCGGCCGTCTGGAAGGTGCGGCGGCGAGACTGGCCGAGAAGATGCCAGTGGCGGTGATGGCGGAAGGCACCTTCAGTTTCAAGAAGCTGCTGGATCAGTGCGAGAACCAGGAGCTCGAGGTAGAGCCGGGACGGTCGGGCGCCCCGGGCCGCGTGCCGCCGGTTTCCAGGGCAACGGGGCCCGCCGCCCGGGGCTCGCGGGCGGGCCGCGGAGCTGGGAGTGCCGCTCCGGGTCTCCCCAAGCTGCACGGCCCGAAACGAACGTTCACTTTGGCGGCGATCGGGACCTGCGTCTCGGATCCGTTAGACTTGACGTGGTTCTGGGCCGTGGCCGCGCGGGAGGTGGGTGCTGGGAGCTCGGGAAATACGTGCAGATGCACACCGTGCACATCTGGAGCTCGAACCAGCAGCCTTTCATGGCTCAAAAAGCCCTTCCTCGTCTCCTAAAGCTCTAACCGAGCAAGCTTGCCAGTGTGCCAGTAGTAAGACAAGTAAAACTTACATTGTGCAGCTGGTAAAGTTTTTTGTTTTTGTTTTTAGAAAGGTACTCCACAAGTGTATATAACGTTAGCATAAAACATTCAATAACTGAACCTGCATGTGTTGGCACAAGCTTGTAGTCCCAGCACATGAGAGCGAGACTAAGTCAGGAAGTTTCTCCTAGCAGGACTAAGAAGCTCAGCCTGAACTATGTCTATAGCAAGACAGTTTCAAAAACATCAAAGCTAACAGCAAACTGGAGAAGGTCACCGATGAAACCCGGGTGGAAATGTACTTGAGCCTTGCTAAATGAATTAGGCCGAGGAGCCACGTCATTGTCGCTCTGTTGTGGTGATTCGCTCCTCCTTAGATGTTCAGCATTGGGGATATAATAGGCAGGGTCGCGCTGCTTTAGGAGCCTGTTGATAGTGCTTTCTACATAGTAAGATTACCTAAACTACAAGTGTTGGTCCTCTGAAGGGACTTCATCTAAATATTTGTTTAGGCAAAAAGAAACATACTCCATTGGAGATAAACATAGCCTGTGGCAGGTCTAACTTACTCTTCGGGATTTTAGTGCACATATCTCTGAAACGTTTCTGCATCTATAAGGGACTGTAAGATGGGCTCACTTTTAGAATTAGCATTAGTAATATTCTTTCTTGTTTGAAAGCACAAGAGGAAATAAGGTTCTCTTCTTTCGGCCCCATAGGCACCTGGAGGCATCGCTACCCCACCAGTGTATGGTCAGCTTCTGGCTTTGTACTTGCTTCATAATGACATGTAAGTACCCTTTATCCAAAGCCAAGAGTAGTCACTTCCTCAGAAATAGATCAAGAAACAGGCATGATATCTAATTATAATAACCATTTTATCTTTTTTGTTGGGTCTTAATTCTGATTAAGCTGTCACTTTAGATGTATCTGTTTATATTTACCTGCTAAATTTCCATATATTACTAGAAACCAGTGTTAGGAACCCTCAACCTTCCTTTTTGGTCTTTTTGCAAAAAGATGGTTTTTTTTTTGCAATCCCTTTGTCTCGCAATTGTTCAGCCTCCTAACACTCCTGCTGTACTGTGTCGGCTCCTGGCACGAAGAGCGTGGGGTGCAGACTTCCCACCTGAGCCTGTTAATTGCCTAGCTTTGTCTATGACCCAGCACATTAGATGGGAATTTTTATGTATACCTCTGTTCAGATGTTCATCTTTATGTTTGCCTTGGAATCCAGTCATTTTAAGTATGTACTGAAATACTTTCTTTTCGTTGATGTTTGTGTAAATTAGGAATAATGCAAGATACCTTTGGAAAAGAATACCACCTGCCATAAAATCTGTAAGTGTTCTTTTATGGGTCTTCCTCTTTAATAAATAGCGGCATTCACATTGATGGCAGATCCCTAGTCCTGTTCATCACTTCATCATAGAAATAGTAGCTAATCCAACAGTAAAGTTTCAGACCTTCAGATTGCTCTAGATGGTGGGAAACCTTTCATCTCCTGCTGATGGCATCTCAGTTTCAGTAGCACCTGAACAAGTGCCAGTGCAGGAGGCTGGTTGCAGGGCCCAGGTGGCCACAACCCCCTGCTAACTTACCTCAGACCACCTGACTCCCCACCCCAGGATTGTTAATATTCACAGCATTAAACTTAGTTTTGTTTATTAGATTTCCTATTTTGGATGGAAAATAAGGTGAAATAATCTGAGAAAGGTTTCCTACAAAGAAAAGTAAAGTAAAATTTAGTTTCAACTTAATTTCAACTGATGTTTTTCTTCCTTTCCCTGGTGGTCTCGCTTCCCAGCCTTTTAAGTGGGAGCACCAGCGATGTACATCATCTCAGTGACTTAGTGGTGTCTCTGTCTCTAGGCTGTGGTGTGTTACCTCTGAGATTGACAGTCTATTGCCAGCCAGCTTACTGTTAGATGTGTCCTGATTGCAGTTAAATGCCACATCTTTAATATTGATGCTCAAGATATTAATCCCCAGAATTCATTCTGAAATGTTTTGGGGATACTTTCTCATGGATTTAAATTTACAGTTGCAATAAAAATAAATCCATTAAATCTATACTTTTACATTACTACTAATAGTATCCAAAACCTTTTGGAGTCAGACTTGTCCAGCTTTTGTTCATTGTTAATGGTGCAGCCTTGCAAAAATTTCTTACTGTGTTTTAGATAAGTTTACAATTCGTAGCTGTCCTTGGCTGGAGCTGCAGGTGGACATGTCTGTGAGATAGTAGAAAGTAATTGTAGCTCCTAAAAGAAGCTCTGAATTTCATCATTTTCTGATACTTTGTTTGAAGATACAGTTACTGGTAATTGGTAATGATATTTTTTTCAGGCAAATTCTGAACTTGGGGGAATTTGGTCAGTGGGACAGCGCATCTGGCAGAGAGATTTCCCTGGGATCTATACGACCATCAATGCCCACCAGTGGTCAGAGACTGTCCAGCCAATCATGGAGGCACTTAGAGGTATTGTTTCTTCCTAGTTAAAAATTTCATTAAACTGAACCTGGTTCCTAAGTGCTGCGTTTTGGAGTCAGTGAATGTATGTTTTAAAAGTAGGTACTTTCTGGTTTGTGGAGTGGGGTTTTCAGAACTCATGTACGTTCATTGTAACTGTGACATTACCTGAGAGTGTGTTGGGAGGTGAGGGCCTCGTTCTTCTCTCTGGAATGAAGTTGCTCTGTTGGCGGCGGTGGGGAGATGAGGCAGGATCTCACTATACAACCCAGGCTATCTTCACACGTGCGGCATTCTCTCAACTGCGGGATGCAGAACACATGTAACTTTTGAAAGGGTTCCTGGCGTTAAAATGAGGTCTGGTAATAAGTCTGCATTCATCATACAAGTTAGTCAAGATTTTTAAAATCCTTTTTATTGTATGAATTTTATAAGACTAAGCAGCTCAGTGTGTAAAGACTCAGGTGCTTTTGATTCGTAAAGACCCAATGCTTTTGATTCGCTCTGAGCGATTACAGGCCCCGCATTAGTCCCTGGACACAGCCTCTTTCTCTGCCTTCCTTTTCTCCTATCCCTTGCATTGGCTTCCAGTCTTTGTAGACTGGAACTTAGCAAGTTCTTCCAGTGATCTTTTTATGTCCTTGTGCTCTTATGATCACCTCCATTCTGTCATCACTACCTGGAGAATAAGACTTTCACACTTCCTGCTTTATCCCTGGGGAGAGGGACATAGCTGTTTCCAGTGCGCAAACAGTTGTGATTGTTTGGAGGTGTACACAATCAATTCTTTAGGCAGTAAGACTGTATCAGCATGAAACAGAACTTTGTAAGTGAAGCAAGAGACAGCTGCTTTAAACACGAAGGCAGATGGGCAGAGTGCTGGGCAGGCAGAACCGCTGGGCAGACAGAAGGTGGGCTGAGCACGTATAGGAAATGGCCTCCAGAGGAATCGGTGGCCTGCTTGGCTCTTACAGGATCGAGTTCAACCTGGGCGGTTCCAGTGGCGAGCACACAGGGCGGGCATCACACCTCAGTTCACTGGTGGGGCTTGGCTGGGTGCTCCCCACCCGTCGAGCAAGTGCTCTGTGGCTTCTCTTACTGAGGGTATCTGCATCGAGGCTCCAGTGGACAGCATGAGGGAGGTGGTCTCTGGAATTTCTAGAGCTTGCATTCTGGTGTGGTCACTCGCTGGGTGACTGGGTGCTTGACTTCCTTGTTATGACACAAGGACTCAGCTGCTTCCCTCAGGGTGTCACAGGTGAGTTCCCATCGGACACTGGCCACGTGCTGAAGCTCTCTCCACTTACGATCGTCACAAATATGATCTTCAGCTTCTCACACGTCCCCCAGCTGCAGAAAGAGACAGTCCACACCTTTCTGGTGACGTGCCAGCCTGGTGAGGCACCACCCTGGAGATGTGCCTGCCCTGGCAAGGGTGGTTAAGAAGAGATGGCATCAGCTGCAGAGCTGAAGGTTTTGCTTCCCGCCTGTTGTAAACTTGTTTTCTAGTTGGGAGCATTCACTGTCTCGGTCTCTTTTCTCTTGTATAAACAAAGTGCCAGAAAAATCAGTGTATTTGGCTCATGGTTCTGGAGGCTGATTGACTAGGACCAGGCAGCTCTATCTACTGTCAATTAAGAGCCTGATGGTGGGGGGCCCAGTGCAGGGCGTGAGGAGCAGAGCCCATGCTCACAGGGCCAGAGGAGCTTGAGCAGGCTTGTTCTTTATAAAAGAGCACAGGAGGGAGGAGGGAGGGAGGGAAAAAAGAAGGAGCGAGAAAGGAAAAATAACTAGCATAGTGGCCAAACCGCCTCACCTACAGTGCAGCTGAGAAGGGCAGAGGCAGGTGGGAAAGGGAGGGACACCCACCCAGCTCCCCGAGTCCCTGGAAGGTAGTGGGCACGGAGCACTTGTTGAACAGCTGAGTTAGCATTCGCTGTGGCCGAGCTTCGGCAGAATGTGCCCGTGCTCCTCTGCCACTGGTGCTCCTGCTGTGGCTGCGTGTCGTGGCTGCGGCTGCACGGCAGCCTCCAGCCGGTACCGGTCACAGTCTTTATTGTTGTGTCTGCCAGCCTTTTTCTGCCTCCCTGTGTGTTCTTTCATTTTCCAGTTACACTTTATGCTTTTCCCTTCCATGCACATGTTTCCTACTCCAAAGTCTGTGCAGAGTGTTCTAACTGAAGAAAATGTGTTGAGATGAATCTGGATTTGCCATGTTTATGTTCATGTTGTGTTTCTGGCACACCCTTGTTACTGAATTCAGTTCCTTTCTTTGCTGCTCCGTCCTTGTTGAATATTGTCTTCATAGGAAAGTTTCTGAACCTCAGACATGTTCTTAAAGTCTCTGGAGGTTGGTAGAGAGAAGCAAGGAGCTGAGTGTAATCCCCAGGGAAGAAGACCAGGTAGCTCTGGGAGAGCTGGGGAGACATCAGGCTCAGCTGGCAGAAAGTAAGCATGACTGAGTGTCAGCACCCTGTAGCTGTGAAGGAGTGTGACTGTGCATCAGCACTCCTAGCTGGGAAGGAAAGTGACTGAGCATCAGCACCCTAGCTGGGAAGCAGTGTGACTGAGCATCAGCACCTGTAGCTATGAAGGAGTGTGACTGTGCATCAGCACCCCTAGCTGGGAAGGAAAGTGACTGAGCATCAGCATCTGTAGCTATGAAGGAGTGTGACTGCATATCAGCACCCTAGCTGGGAAGCAGTGTGACTGAGCATCAGCACCTGTAGCTGTGAAGGAGTGTGACTGAGCGTCAGCACCTGTAGCTGTGAAGGAGTGTGACTGTGCATCCGCACCCCTAGCTGTGAAGGAAAGTGACTGAGCATCAGCACCTGTAGTTATGAAGGAGTGTGACTGTACATCAACACCCCTAGCTGGGAAGCAGTGTGACTGAGCATCAGCACCTGCAGCTATGAAGGAGTGTGACTGTGCGTCAGCACCCCTAGCTATGAAGGAAAGTGACTGAGTGTCAGCACCTGTAACTGTGAAGGAGTGTGACTGTGCATCAGCACCCCTAGCTGGGAAGCAGTGTGACTGAGCGTTAGCACCTGCAGCTGTGAAGGAGTGTGATGGAGTATCTGCAGTGTCTGAACACCAAGAGGAGACGTGCCACACTGTAGGCTCTCACCCGTTCCGGGGTCACAGTGATATAGTCAGCAAGTTTGTCCCCCACAGAGCTCCCTAGAGATGCTGAGCACCTAGAGGGACACAGAGAACTGAGTGACAGCCCTTGTCTAGAGGTTCAGGATGTAATGGAGAGTGGCACGGGTGGAACAACGTATGCCAGAGAAGGTTGCTGGAGAATTGGAAATGTTGATGCCGTGCATGCAGAGAAGGGCAGGATTGTAATGAAGTCAGGCATTGTAATGAAGAGAGGCGGGTTCTTCAGACTGGAGCCGCAAACTCCAGGAGCGTGAGACTCGCTGGGCTGGGCGCTGGTTTAGAGCAAAGGTATCTAGGATTCGCCTTAGTCACTTGGCAAGCATGTGGGTCGTTTCACATGTCTGTTACGTTTGGAATGTAAATTCCATAATACTACCAAGCAAGTTGACAACCTTGTTGATAGTCAGCTACAGGCAGCCGGCATGACAGCTGAGCACTGGCCCTGAGGACACCTGTGAAGAGTTGCTTAGCAAGACGAGCCCTTGCATTTGGAGGGAGACAGTCCAACTAATGGGGAAGACCCGCCCTTTGTGTGGGACCACCACCCGGGCAGGTGTATAAGATAGAGGCACTCCACTCAGTACTTGGAAAGATTGGTACTGCCATCCGGCCACAGCCTGGATCCAGGATCTCAATAGGTGGAAAAGGAATCAGCAGAAAAATGGAGAACAGCTGGGCATCCAGCTCCTGGCTGAGTGAATCTGAACTCATTTATTGACATTTTCAGCAGTTTATATCTAGGGTGCAAAGAATGCGTTGCTACACCAACAAACAGAGGAAAAACAAAGAGACGTGTACCCTCCCAGCCTCCTATTCAGTGTGCTCAGCAGAACCATCTTTTGAATAAACATTCTTCAAGAACCTAACCCATTGCTAGAAGGTAAAGGCACAAACAGGACCATTCCCCAGTATTTCCAAGTCTATCTATTTTACAATGTTTTACCAAATAGCCACAGAGATTATCTAAAACGTATACATTCTGACTAACAAAGAAAAGGCAGGAGTGACATTTACTTGTTGTGTGGAACCAGACATATCTCCAGGTAAAGTTAAAAACAGGCATGACACTTAGTTGCTAAAAGAGAATGGACAATGAATACTTTAAAGCAGAGTTACCTGGTCCAGGCACTAACATACCTTAAATGCATAAGGAAGGAACTGTAGGGGGAGGTGATAACCTAGCCAGTCCTTAGAACAAAAGAGATCTAAGAATGGATAGGTAAACTCAACTCCCAGGGGAAGGAATTCACCTGCCCTTGTCTATACAGACAAGAAGCAAAATTCAAATTTACAAAAGAAAGGGGTCTCTAACAACTGTCCATTTTAGATGCTAATGTGTCAGTCTCCAGAAAGCAGACTTTAGGCCTGACAACCCCCACATTGCCCATATTTATTCCATAAGCCGTGTCCTGTTCCCAGAACACGCTTTTTTTTTTAAGCAGTTTTCCCCATGCCGGATGTCAAACAACACGGTTGGGTGAGGATGCAGCAGATGGGGAAGCTAGAACACCTCCTCGGCTTTTCCTGTAGGACTGGTGGGGCTGTTCCCACCGCTCCTGATGTGGGCTGAACTCTGCTGCCATCATGAACTGTAGCCAGAAGCTGTCGGCAAGAGTGAAGTCCTGCGCTCCCCTAAATTGCAGTCACGTGCTCTCGTCCGTAGCAGCACAGTAACGAGAACACTAAATGTTGCAGACATGCTCTGGACAGACAGAAAGGGGGACTGGATGGTGCCCAGAGTCACCATCTTACTCCTGAATTAGTGTAATGAGAGGTGTAAACACAGAACCCTAAATGCTGTTTCCAGAGAAGGGGGCAGCCCTCCTTGGGAGAGTCAGTCACTCGTCCACGCTGAGGGTCTCAGTCTGGCTACAGGCTGGAGCATCAGGAAGGGGCTTGTGGTGAGGCCCCTGCTCCAGCTGTATTCCTGCTCCAGGACCCTCCTCAGAAGGACAGAATAGTGTTAAGTACGTTCTTCTGGTAAGTATGTGAATTAGAAGAGACGAAAAGACTGAAATTTTATACCCCAAATGGATAAACGTCTTTCCATTTTCCCAAGAGTCGAGTCTTACTCGTATTATGCTGTGACGTGTGTTGTCCTCTGGTCTTAAAGGGAATGTCACAGAACATATTAGTGTGTGAGCTTATCACGTGCTGGCACATAGTAACTGCTGGAAGTGATCTGGCTTTGAACTTGATCGTAAGTCAGCAATACAGAAGTGTCCTGAAATGTGACTTTAATGTTCTGTTGGTCTCCAACCCCGCTCCCACAATAGACGCAACAAGGAGACGCGCCTTTGCCTTGGTCTCGCGGGCTTACACCTCAATAATTGCTGATGACTTTGCAGCCTTCGTTGGGCTTCCTGTGGAAGACGCTGTGAAAGGTACCATGAGCTTGTTCTCACTTACAGGGGAAACAGGAGGGTGGTGTGGGTTGCAGGTTCACGTTTCCATCGTTAGGGCTCTCAGCATACTGGCACCTCCAGCAGGCATCTGGCCAGCTTGCCATTAAAGTCAAGTGCAGATGCAACTCAGCAGCAGCTCACAAGCTGAGAAAGCCTGTTTCAGCCTTGCTCAGGAGCAGACTCAGCCCTGTGGTCTTAGCATGTTTCCCTGCTCAGGAGCAGGCTCAGCCCTGTGGTCTTAGCATGTTTCCCCTGCTCAGGAGCAGACTCAGCCCTGTGGTCTTAGCATGTTTCCCCCCAGCTGTTTCTTATGCCCAAAGTGTCTGCGGCCTACTGTTAACCTATTGGTAGCTCACGGCATGTGTAACACCTTTTGTTCTTAAGCTTTAAGACTGAGTACTGTTTTGACACGTGGGCCAGCGGGGTGCTGGAAGCTGCTGGTATTTTCGGTTTGGAGGGTATGGTTTGGTGCTGGGCATTGAACTCAGCCTCATGTGCTAAACGGTCCCCAGCCCTGAAGTTCTTAGGTTCATATTGCTGCCGTATAAACACTTTCTTTTACTCTTACAATGGATCCCTCATTGTGATTGTGCAATCCGCTCTGCAGCCCACACTGCCTGGGGGGTGAATCCTGGTCCTGCCCTGACTCTGACCTGGGAGAAATCACTTCCTCCCTAAACCTGTTTTCCCATACTGTGAAATGCAGGGGGACGCCCGCCTCTCGGAGCTGTGATGTCACCCAACGGCCATCCTGCCACATATGCTCCCCTCGTGCCTGCTTTTACTCCTACTGATTAGGTTCCCCTTTCATAGAAACCAAAGCATCTGTTGGCTGTCATAGCGGCCTCAGTGAGATGAGGTTTTGATACTTAGAAATATCTTAGGTATAGGTCTGCCTTATCTTTATGGTGTACCTTAATAGAAAAAGTGTACATGACACATATCCTATGAGTGAAATGGTGGGCAGATCGTGGGTTGTGTTGGGTGTGCTCTGTCTTCATCGCATTTCCACCTCTACTTCAGGAGTGTTGGAAGAGGGATGGCAGGCTGACTCCACCACGAGGATGGTTCTTCCTAGGAAGCCAGGTAGGTGGCGCCCTTCAGCCCTTCCTGCAGCCTCGCACTCGGGCAGACCACTGTGTTTGGGATTCTGGGCCTTTCATTTGAGTGATGGATGAAAGTTCTGTGCTGACAGTGGAAGAAACACATGATTGACGGAAGCTGTAAAATAAAGACACTAGAGCAGAGAGGATCTGCCACATAGTTTTAGCTTTTAGAATAGCCTGTGTGGGAGTGTAGCGCTGCCCTGTTGTGTGCAGACACCTCCTGCCATCTTTTCTGAGACCTTTCTAACTGCGTCAGCATCTAAACTCCAGCCTTTAGCAGGGTCCCCCGCTGCCCCCTCTTCTGGGTCCCAGAGAAGTCCCCTCTTCGTGGCATTGGCTTTGCTGGGCTCCTTGCATCGCCTCCTTTCATGGCTGTCAGTCCTGGGCCCTGGCCGGTCATCGGTCTGTATGCCCCACCCTCCACTTTCCCATGAGGCCAGCAGGCTCCTTCTGTGTGCCAATCTTCTCCTGGTCACCAGAGTGTCCTTTCTGCCATCTTCAGAGCCTGGCTTCATGCCCCACCCTAAACTCGTCTGTGTCAGCCGGTCCCCCACCTCTCTGCTCAGCCTGTTCACACCTGGCCGAGCAGAGTGGAGAGGTACCAGGTGTCACGTTGCTTGGCAGTGACTCAGGCGTGGATCTGAGCAAGGGCCACAAGCGTCATCGTGGGCGCCACCTTGTCTGCAGCCGTGTCCCCAGCACATGCTGCATCTCAAGTGCACAGGCTCTCTGAGATCTGGATGTGGCTCTGTTGGCCGGGCGGTGATGTTTTCTGTTTTCTTCAGTTGCAGGAGCTCTGGATGTTTCCTTTAATAGGTTTATTCCCGTATCAGGTACGTATTTTCATATCTCATTTTAAATGCGTCACTGTTTCCCAAGTTAGCCATGCACCATGTAGTGATTTCTGTAGCTTAGTTCACCCAGCTCTAGAGCCTGCTGCGCCGCGCCAGGGTCTCGTGAAGCCTTTTCTGTGTTCGTTTAGAAGGCACCTCCTGGCACGGTCAAGTAATGCTCACATGCAGCTCCTTGAGCGTGGAGTCTTGAGCTCCTTTTTCTTTTCGTTGGCAGCCTAGTACTCTGGCTTTTACCAGGTACACTTAGTAATTACTCCTGCCTTGAGTGTTCCGTGGGCGGGAGTCTTTCTTTCCATGAGGGACCCTGCACCCCTGGAAGAGATGGTACACATTTAAGCACGTGGCGAACCTTCCTGTAGTATGTGAGGAGCAGCCGCTGGGCCTGCATGCAGTTGGGAAAGTCAGTGTCACAGAAATTGGGATTTGTTGGCTTGTGTTTCAGAGCTGCTCAGGCCCCTAGGAGGCCTGATTCCTAAGACTGGGGAGACTAAGGGTGTTACCCTCTCGTTAAAGGGTCGGAGCGTGTCCCGCTATGTCTGATTGAAGTATGTTCCTCTCTGTCCGTGCAGAGCCCACCCCGGTGCCACCGATTCCCAGCGAGCAGCAGTTAGCCAGGCTGACCGATTACGTGGCTTTCCTGGAGAACTGACCTCGTGTGAGCTTCAGATCTGCCTTCAGAACCCTGCACACTGACCGATACAGAAATGTAAAGCTTTTATTTTCAATTTAATGAATGGAGTAAGCATCTCATATCCTTACTGAGTGTGTGATAAAGTACATATATAATATAAAGTATATTATATATATTTTGTCCTTAAAAGTTATACCGACTAGTCGTGGACGCCACGCTCGTTTCGAACTGTTTGACTCTGGCCGTCAGTATTACGCAATCTTCCTAGTGATTTGTAACGAAGCGCGTAGAAGAGAGATCGTCAGAGCACCCATGCACTCTGTCCTCACCACTGGCCCATAGTTGAAGTGACACATTTGAGGCTTGAAGGGACTGTCCCCAGGGAACTGGACAGTATGCACTCTGCCTTCCCTTCTCCGAGAACCACTAACTCGGGGTGCAGAAAGGTAGGCTCTGCTCTGAGGAGAGGCTTCTGGCAGTGAGTGCAGATGTTGCCAATGGGCGCTGTGCCATGCTCACTCATGGTGCTCACAGGAAGCGATGCCTTTGGCATGGGACGCATGGTGTGCTGACCGAAGCCACCTAGAAAAGCAATAGACTTCATGCAATTCTCTGGCAACCTAGTAATAGCTTATTATATTTATCCCTTGGTTTTAAGTTCTGCCCTTTGAAGAAGTGCTGAATGATTCTGTGAAGCCCTCTGAATATTTGAAGTTGTTTATTGTATCTTCAGATACCCTTTAGTTTATTCTGCATTTGTTCAATAAATATTTAATTCTTCAATTGTTTCATCTAAAATAGATTCTAGAAATTCACTGTCTTGGTTTTTCTGTGGATACATTCTAGTTTGTCATTATCTCACAAAGTGTGAGGATTTCTCTGTTAAATCGAAATGACTGTTACAGTGGTTCAGTGTAGTGATAATTACAAGACATAATTCTTGGCTTTATTCATTTCATTGGCTTATTGGTTTTTAGCCTCATATGGAAATTTTTTTTATTGTTTATTCAATTGTGCATGCGGCGTGTGTGTGTGTGTGTGTGTGTGTGTGTGTGTGTGTGTGTGTGTGTGTGTAGAACCACAGGCAAATTCAGGAACCACCATGGACGCCTCCACCTCCTTCTTGTTTACTCTGCCCGGGGATTCACAGGCTCCGCCCTACCAGGACCGGAAACGCAGGCTGCCCCCGCTTCCACCCGGCGTCTATACGTGGGGTCTAGGACCCGAACTCAAGACCTTCCACCTGTAAGGCAAAGAGAGGCTTAACCCCTGAGCCACTTTTCCAGCCCCGAAATTTTTTTTTTTTTTTTAATTAAAACTCTAGCCCTGGAAAGTCATCTTAAAATTTCTTTTAGTTGAGATGAAGACTTTGGTGGTATTAGCACGAGAGACCGTGGCAGGTTTAACATAATGCCTGGGAGCATTACATGGCCATGCATCATTTCTGGAGCTGCAGATTCTGCTGGACACCACTGCTCATCAGCAGCCATAGTGGACAAGTAGAAATAATGTCGGTAGGGAACATGAGGTGAAGAATAGTCATAAAATTACTCCATTCAAAACAAGGAAGAATCAGGGAAAATGAGCTCAAACCAGAGAGAAGAAACAGAATCAAGTAGCATGTAGATTCCAGTTGGGTCCTATACATGCTGTGTACTAAAATCTAATATACTTTAGAAGTGTGAAATTAGATGGAAAGGTGTCTCCTGTAGTCCTTGACCAAGAGAAAACTGCAGTGGCTGTGTTAATAGCGGAAGATGTTCTAGAAGGAGTTTTCTAAAGAGTGGAGAAAGCTATCCAAAGTGATACAGTGCTTTAACTGGGGGTTTCAATACTTCTTCCTTGTTAACTAGTAGAATGTTTGACAGGAATACTGTTTATAAAGATTGTAATGGATTGAGGTACAGCTCATCCATGGAGTTGTGTTAGTAGAGGAAGCCTGGGAATCAGAAGTGTTCAGGCCCAACTTCTTCCAAAAGTATTTTCCAGATGCAAGTCCACAGATGCTTTAGTGATTGAACCTGACAATGGCTTCACCAAGTTAACCTTTAGTGGTTGGCACCTCGTGCCTCCAAATGTAAAATGAGAACACATCGGTTCTACAGCATTTGTCATAGTGTAAATCCTGCATTAAGAGTAAAGAAGCGCCAGGCAAACAAAACTTGTTTCTGAGCAGTCAGCATCAACTTCATAAGGACAAGGGCCAAAAAGTTCTCCAACTCAGAAGAAACTAGGCTCAGTGGCTATAAATGCAAATCTGGGAAGGGTGTCCTTGGGAAATCGATGAAATCCAAGTAGATGCTGTAGACTAACCAGCAGTTGGCACAATCAGTGTCTGGGCAAAATCCAGTCATAGGGATATTTCCACAAATAAAAGTTTATCAGAATGTAACCATATCTGTTTGTGTATGTACTGATTGAAGCTTATTTCTCAATGCAAAACTGAATAGTTCATATCATGCAAAGGCTAAAATATTTGCCATCCAGACTGTTAAAAATATTTTCCAATATTGCATCAGATTTTTTTGCATCAAAATTAATTTTATTGATTTTATGTGATCATAAAAGAGAATACCTTTTAGAAGGTGATATGTATGTAGAGAAGGAAGAAAATGATAGATACAAATTGATAGACTCCTGACACACACCAGCAATAAAGCAAATTTTATAAGATAATTTCATCAGTGAAAACATGAGATTGATGAAAATCGTCGCTTCCATATTCACATGCAATATTTTTATTACATATAGTAACAGATCTTCTGAAGTATTTGATAATTTATACCCTTGATTCTGAATTGTTAGGTCAATCTAAAAACAAATATTTCCAAATTTATTGCCCCGTTAATCCCAGTTTTGAGGTGTATAGGAAAGGGATATAGACTGATTAGAGTTTAAGTTAAATATGCATATGAAAATCTGGAGTTAGATTCATTTCTACTAATACATTTAATGAAATGTTTAGTAAGAAATGACCAATTTAGAGCAACAAAATTGTCATTTAAAGAAATACTGAAATTATGTTTTATGTATATTGAAGAGTTGACAGAAAAGTAAAGATCTCCTCAAGGGCCAAAAGCAACTGGACCCCAGTTTCGAAGCCTGCATATGTTTGGGGTACCTTGAGCCCATTCCCACTCACCCACTATGGAGGCCAGCAAGCGACGATGCTGATGTCTGGTCATAGGCAAAACCATCAAACCCACCCAGAGCAGCACTTACAGATAATCCACCTAGAGGCTGAACTGGCGGAAGCCTCTCCCCACCAAAGGGGCTGCTGTGGAGAAGCGAGTAAGGATAGAAAGGAGCTGAGTGCAGGCCTGTTTTCTGGGCATGTGATAATTTCAGGAGATTAGCAGAAGTTAAAGATGCCAGGGGAGGACACATTTTGCCACACATAGGGCTCTGGAAGTTTTAAGTGCCAACTTTACTGTTGAGAATTGAACCTTTAAGACTACATGTGTGAAGGATTTAAAGGCAAGCCTCTGAGCAGGCCTGCAGGAGATGAGTTGACATTGAAAGACCCAGCCCACAGTGGGTGGACCCATTCCCTGAGATGCACGAGGTGAAGCCACTGGTTGGTCTCGACAGGTTTCTCCCTCTCAGCTCTTCTGAAGATGTGGCATGTCCTTGGCCCCCGCTTGTCACTCTCCTGACTGCACCATAGCCTGAGACTGGGCTGGCATCATGAGCCTTTGTTCTCTGACTTGCTTGGGATGAGCCTTCATTACCGCAGGGACACTGTGCTCTAAGTAAGAACCACGAGCGCACAATCAAGTGCACACTGAGCAACCATTTTAACCATCAGAATCAACTGAAAACAAGATGTTGGAAACTTCAAAGTCATTGCCAGCTTAAAATTGTAACTTCATGTAAGTACACTCAGTGTGGTTAAACATTTCAATGGTGTATCTTAAAACATGTTTAAAGCACTCTATTATAAACATGGAAATGGTCAAAGACCCTTCAACATGACCTGTGATACCCATATGAAGATCTGCTCAGGTGGAGAAAGGACCTTAGGCTGTGAAAGAAAACATGGGAGAAACACTTCAAGACCCCAGCACACAGCTGTTTCCTGGATAGGACTGCAGTAGCTCAGGAAATGAAACAGTCAGATGGTGGGCTGCATCAAGTTAAAAACCACAAATGCTTCCTTACCCACAAGTCTCGGGCCAGTAGAACAGTAGAATGACCTGGCCCAGGCTTGGGGAGTACCTATCCCCAGCACATCTCAATCAGCTAGGAGGCGTCTCTCCAAGATGAAAAACACCCACTGAACAAGCCACACCAGTGTGGGGCTGGGTCCTCCACTCAGGATCTGGGCAGAGAGACATCTGCGTGTTTCACATTAAGTTCAACTCCTGTCTGAACTGTTCACCCGTAAGCAAACAGGGGTCCACAGCCCTGCGAAGTTCCTGGAGAGGCTGGAAACCAGCAAGGCTGTTAAATCAGTAGCGTTCGTTCACGTCTTCTAAATTTTATAATCTTTAACAGGTGTCATGAAAAGATGGGGTGGGCATGTTTTCAAATATTGGACTGACTGTCATGTAGGAGAATTTCGTTTATTCAAAGGGCAAAACCAAGAGGCTTAAAAGCTTTCAGCTGTCTAGGCCAGTGCTCTACAATATAATTTCAAATTTTATAGGAAAAGTGGGAAAAAAACAAGTAAGTCACTTGAGCATGTCATCAATCTAAAAAATAGCATATTTTACATTCTTCATTGAAAGCCCACATTTATAATACACAGCATGGACCATCCATATTCTAAGCCCTTAGCGCCACTGTGACTGGTGTGTAACTCACCATACTGTCAGAATCCCGGAAGGTAAGTGAGATTGCTACTCACTGTGATGTCAGGGAGTACACACACGTGGCCATTACCATTGGTTTCCTGGTTCCTCTCCCAATGCAGATTCCACAAGCTGTGACTCATCTCCACTGACTCCCTGTCCAGATTAGAATTCAGGGGACACCTCCGGATGTGTCAGGGAGGGTGTTTTCCACAAGGTCTGACTGGAGAGGGAAGACCCACCTTGAGTAGCAGCATGGTCCCATGGGCTGAGGTTCGGTACTGAATGGAAAAAAGAATGGGTTGAGCCCCAGCATTCAACTGTCTGCTGACTGCAGACACTGGCCAGGTCTTTCACATACCCAGTGCCAGGGCTTCTGCCAAGACATGCTACATCTCAGTAGAGAGTCAACGCAGCCCTTCCCTCTTCTTTTGTCAGCTACTTTGTGACTGAAGCGAAGTCACCAGTGCAGGAAACCAGTACTGAAGATGATGTTTGCAGCTGAGAAAGACCTGACCGTGTTCGCAGGCCTTTGGAAGTGGCTCGTGGGAGGCGTGTGGAAGAGTCAAGAGCTGTGCACTAGAGAAGCCCTGGGATGCTCAGGGTAAAGCTCAGTGAGCCATTCTGCTGGGAGTGTGGAAAACCAGAGTGTGGGTAGATGTGTATGGCAAAGCCGTCTCAAGGTTTCTGAAAGGAATGGACTTCGTTTGCATTGGACTAGAGGCCATTTGTGTTGTGTTCTGGTGAAGAATGTAGGTGCGTTCTTCCTATATTCTAAGAAACTGCGGCTAAATTAAAAATTAACAGGCAAAGTATAGAAAATTTCAAGATAGCATAGCATCCAGGACTTGACATGGTTAGTGCTCACTACTGATACTCAGAATGTGAGGTGTGCAATTTACTGAGGAAAGTGAGCAGAGGTAAGGCTGCAGACAAGGCTGGTGGGAGGAGCTTATAATTGTAAGGTTAGTGTCATTGAACCGGCTTTTTGTTCATGGGACAGGAGGGAAGGTGGTCTGCAGGCAAGACCTCGCCCATCAAAGGTTCTGACTTGTGAAGATGCAGGTTCAGTAGAAGGCTAGAGCCTGCACTAAGGATGCTGCTAAGATGCTCTGCTTGAAATCCATGGCTGGAGTTTTCCCACATTCAGTTACAGAGTATGCAGAGGTTCCCGCTGCTGTGGTAGAAGGGGCCAGACTGCATCCGGAGCTGGCAGCAGAACTTGGCAGCAGCAGCAGTATTGATTTGCAGAAACCAGGCAGTGTGTAGGAAGGTCAGATTCCCTGCAAGGGGACCCTGAGAGGCCACTGTGTGAAACTGAAAGTGAAGGCTGAGTTTCCATGGAGAGCCCAGGTTGCCGGGGATGTCAGGACCGTGACGCATCCACCAAGCAAAGCTGCAGGCATCGAGTGGCGCCAACCCAAGGGAGGGGCAGCCTGTGCTGCTGCAGGGAGACCTGGAGGCCAGCGTGTCCGACCCCTTGGAATGATGTCACCACAAGTCCATGAGGCGCTGCAGGCTCAACGCTGGCCCTGCTGGTTTCCATCCTGCTTTGGTCTGATCTTTCCTTCTGTGCCCTCATTCTTCCCTTTTGGAATGGAAATGTTTTCCTCTGTGCCATTGTGCATGGTACGTTTGTGACTTGGGTTTTGATTTTACAGGGGCTCACAGTTAAAAGACGCTTTGAATCCTCAAAGATACTTTGACCTTTGCCCTTGTGAACACTGTCAGATTGCTAAAGTCTTGGGGACTTTTATACATGCGCTAAACACATTTTGTTGTGTGAGATGGCTATAAGCCTCTGCGTACAAGAGAGGAATGTCACAATTTAAAGGCGACGTGTTCAGGTGTCAGGTTAACAGCGGATGAGACACTGCTGGTTCGTCTTCACTGTTACCTGCACTGCGTTTAGAATCGCCAAAGAGACAGACTTCTGGGCATATCTGTGAGGGCACTTCCGAGAGGTTCACCTGAACAGGGGAGACACCCCTGAAAGGGGGCAACACCATCCTGTGAGCTGAAGTCCCAGACTGATACAAAGGAAGACACGAAGCTGCGCTCTAGCACTCAACTGTTTCCTGGCTGCAGATCCCCTGTGACCGGCACTCCGGCCCTTCATGCTCTGGCCACCATGCCTTCTGGCTGCCATGCCTGTGGCCCCGATGGGCTGTGTCCTCTCAAACCATGAGCCAAAATAAATTTTCCTTCCTTCGCCTGCTTTTTGTTCGGCATGTTTCACACGGCAGTAAGAGAGTAATAAATACCAGCCGAGTAGAGGTGCCGCAGCCTTGCTGATAACATTGGACAGGAGACATGACTGTGGCCCATGGGTTCTCGTAGCTCCTCTTCGGTTCCTGCTATCCCTGTCTGCTGTCATCAGAGAGCTCCATAGCTCAGGAGGCCGAGGCTTGCCTTCCCACAAGGATTGTAACCTGGAACAATTCAATCACCTTTCTTGTGGTTGAGCAAAGTGGAGTGTCCTCTGATGGGAAAGCCTGTAAGTAAAGAGGTCTTTGGGGTACAGTGAGAACGTGGTGTTCTTTATGTAAGTACCTGAAGAGCGGAAGCTAGGATGGGTGTTTTCTGGATGGAAGTGATTGACAGCACCCTCCAGATCAGCTGAGACCATGAGAACCTGAAAGGTTTTCCATTTGTTTTTGACATTTCTCTGAGAAATAAGTGGGGCTGTTAACAATGCTGTGTTGTGTGCACCCACCTGACCAGAATTTGTACATCCTCGGTCCAGTCATCGTTTCTCTTGTGGGTGGAGTTGTAGAAAAGACTGCGTTTGGAACAAGAGAGGAGCCAGGCCTTTTCCACTTGTGAGCCCCA
This sequence comes from Typhlomys cinereus, assembly GCA_023101885.1. NCBI lineage: Eukaryota > Metazoa > Chordata > Mammalia > Rodentia > Platacanthomyidae > Typhlomys > Typhlomys cinereus. Next base: position 21,348,871 of record JALPQD010000001.1, read on the forward strand.
TGACGGGAGTACCCACCAGGACCCATCTGGAAATAATGTTCTGCATCGTGGGCCTGAGCCTGTCTCTAAGAGCAACCCAGGACACAGGCACATGCCCGGTGCCTGTGGTGATAGGGACCACTTGTGAATGTCCCATGTCAACTGAAAAGCTGGGCTGGTTGCGGGAGGTTGGGCAGTGGACCGTGTCAAAGGAGAATGTGACAAGAACCTCAGGCCAGCTGGCAGCTGGCACCTGCTGAATGCCTCTCCGTGCAATCTTAACTTCCACCAGATGGGCACACAGCACTTTCACCCCATTTCACAAGGAATCCGAGTGGAAAGGGGAAGATGATGTGGGCCAGTTTTCAAATGATAGTTTCAGAATTACTTGGCATTATCTTGACTACACGCTGGGGCTGTCTGGGACGAAGCCGCTCTCAGCTGCATGCTGGGTCTGCGGGGGGTGGAGCTCTGTTCTCTGTAGGGGACTGTGCAGCTCGCTTCTCAGCGGGTCCTCTGTCCCCCTCAGGCTGCTGCAGGGCAATGGCAAGGAGGGCCACCCTCCCTTGCTGCTGCCGGTCATGTCTGTCGCTTGCTTCCTTGGCGCTCCTGACTGTCTCTAATGGAAGCATGACCCCAGCAGAGACATCTCTTTCTGGCTCTGGAGAAACGCCCTGCAGCCGCTCAGTAATGTTTGAAGAAAAGCTTTATTTCTTTTTTCTATTGTTTGGCCCTGGAGACATAAGTCCTATTGGAAGAGAGGAACGGATGAGTTCACTCAGACTTGACAAGGCAAGCGCTAGTGAAGTGGAGCCGAATTCTGGGGAACAGCTAAGGAAAAGAAGGTTGACAAGAGCCAGTGGCACAGCGTTCTTTCAGTGGTGGTGGGGTGCTAGACACCTGTGGAAAAGCAAATCTGAACATAGGCTGTTAAAAGTAACAAAATGGGGGGCTGGAGAGGTGGCTCAGGGGTTAAGCCTCTGCCTTGCAGGCGGAAGGTCCTGAGTTCGGATCCTAGGCCCCACATATAGATGCCAGGTAGAAGCGGGGGTGGCCTGCGTTTCTGGCCCTGGTAGGGTGGAGCCTGTGAATCCCGGGGCAGAGTAAACAAGGAGGAGGTGGAGGCGGGCCATGGTGGTTCTCAAATTCGTCCGTGTTTCTACACACACACATGCACACACGCATACACGCACAATTGAATAAATAATAATAATAAAGTTTTAAAAAGTAACAAAATGGATAAACCCTAAGCAAAATGAGTCAGACTTGTAGTCCTGACCTAGGCAAACTCTGGCTGGTGAGTATGACAGGTGTCCCCTTGAAGGGGTACCATGGCCTGGGCTGCAGCTGCATGTTGGTTAGCCCACACCTCTCTGCAGGCCAGTCAAGCTGCCCTTTACCACCTGCCCTTGCCTGAGCAAGGGTTTCGGCCCCAGCTACTGGCAGCCTGTCAGCTCCACACACTGCACACTCTAGATTCCATCACAGCTCCCTCAGACAGAATGGTTTTCATGTCAAGTTCCCTTAAGATATGATTTCAAAGTGTGCTTCCTAGCCAAAAGTCAGGCCCTGCTTGGGACCACTGTCTAGACATGTGGGGTCCAAATCTTCAGTTAGCACAACTGAGTGCAGGACCTGTGCTGTGTGCTCACTCGGGCCCCTGTGTCCAGAGGAGAACATAGGATGCCCCAGGACGGTACACTTGCATTTTCTGTTAAAGTGCAGAGGCAGCTGTCTCCCATGTTACCAGGTAATCTTTCCATGCAAAATTCTTTTTCATGAGAACTTCCTCTGGCCACTGTGTCTTGACCATCTTTTTTATGGGATCTCAACATCTTATAAGCTGTCAGCTCTGCCATTTGTTAAGAGCTCACAGTCACGTGGAATCCAAAACTGTCTACTAGCACATGACTACATTGGCTTCTGAAATGTGCTACGTCCTTCTCTATTATACACACTCTGCTTTCACACTTAACTTTTTTACTCTTGAACTTACTCTATAAATACCTCAGATGTTTTCTAGAACATTAGTAAAATTGTGTTATTAATGAAAACTACGTCTTCTCTGGTGGCCGCATGTCCTCCCCTGATGTGGTAGTGGATATTGATTGACAGTTACCTAGGAGACATCTGTGTGTGTGTGTGTGTGTGTGTGTGTGTGTGTGTAAGGGCGTTTCCAAAGGAGGAAGGGCACGCTGTGAGGGTGTCACCCGGGTCCTGGACTGATAGAAAGATGAAAGCCAGCTGAGCAGAACACTGCCCGGCCTGCAAGACTAGCTGTTAAGAGCGAGAAAGGAAACACACTCTTTTCAAGCCTCCAGATCTGCAGCAGCTGTAGCAGCAGCTGTAACAGCAGCTGAGGAATTGAGCCCTTGGTGCTGGACGCTGCTTCTGTGGCCTGCCTCCTGCTGTGCGATTCTTTCCTTGGGAAGACACCGTGCAAACATCCATTCACCCCAGATGGGGATTCAAGGCAGACCAGAGTATAGATTGCATCACAGTCTCAATGAGTTTATTGGGGTTACTTGCAGGAGTGTGGTGAAGGGGGCTTACACAAGCAGGGACGACTCAAAGGCAGCTGCAGCACCAAAGATGGCACCAGCCTGGGTGAGACTCAGAAGCCGCAAACCTTGAGCTGTGCATGACTCGCAGCCCGCTCCGCTGGCCAGAGTCACCTCAGAACTGCCGGACTAGCCCAGAAAGGCTCTCCTCCAGCAGCTGCTTGCTGCTTTTCTGGGGAGCCTCCCCCCATCCTGGATCCTGTTAGTCTCAGGAACTTCCTGAGACTAGTGAGCTGTTTCCTGTCCAAGTCCCAGGGCCTCCCTGCAGGGTGGAATATTACAAATTGCTACTGGAGATTCTCCCTAGGTTACACTGAGGCGGAGGACAAAGTGACGGTGTCACTGTTATGTCCACAGCTCCCCATCCTGAGCAGGCCTGCTGTACAGCCTCTGTCTGATCTGACATCAGAGCCCAGAGTCCACAGGACCCTGTGTGCTCTACCCTGGTCATCATGCCCTCCGCACAATGTCCTTCCAACACCTCCTCCTGTCCACGCTGCACACAGATAGCCCCTGCGCTTGCCCCTTCTTTTCTTCCAGGTCCTGTTCTGTCGTCAACCTCGCTGCCCCTCCAGCTCATCCCTCTCTTGCTCTTTTGAACTGTAATGTATCACTGAAGGCAGGACACCAGCCTCCTGGAGATGAATCCAGTAGACACTCTTCCTGGAAATTTCCATCCCCACCCACTGCACTTGGATGAAGACAGAGCCCTACAGTCCTTGCTCCTTACAAGGCGGCTCCCGCATTCTTAAACAGGGAACCTTCCCATCCTGGGGTGCTTTGCTGAGGGGCACTGGCTGAGCAGGGCCGGACTCTGGCCTGACCCCTGTACCCCAACCCACGTCTCCAGCTGAGCTGTGTTCCATCAGCGACAGGATGCCCACTTAGTTGTGGGGAGAAAGCGAGGCTGTGATTGGAGCAGCCCTTCTCCCTCAGGGGTGGTCACACTGCTTCCCCAAGGGCCATGTCAGACCTCCTGCTGGGCTGCCAAGGTCTTGGGCACCAGTCAGGGCTATTGGCATCAGTTGGGGTCATGAGCATCAGTCAGGACTGTGGGCATTGGCCAGGGTCAGTGGGCATCAGCCAGGGCCTCTGTTGCTTTTATTAGCATCTCAAAAAGAAGAGCGGCTGAGCTGCTTGGAGGAAATCCTTCAGCAAGCTGCATCCGGGCTGCTGTTGTCCATGGATGTTTCTAGAAGCTGTAATATCACACTTCTTTGCCTTACAAATGCGTCTTCATTGGAACTGGGTAAAGTGCTTGTGCACATGGGGGCCCGGAACAGGTGGCCGCGACAGCATGTGCTGACATTGTCAGTGCTGGGCCACAAGAACAGGGGGCTCCTGGGGCTCATTGGCTGGCAGAGCCATTCAAGGATCTCCAGGTTCAGTGAGAGACTCTCTGATGACTGATCTTGGTTGTCAAACCTGACCAGGGTTGGAACCCACCAAAAGGCCAGCCATTGGCCACCCCTGAGAACCTTTTCCTTGATCAGGCTATTTGAAGTAGGAAGACCCAACCCAAGTGTGAACAGCACTGTCCGGGCCCACGAACCAGCATAAACCCCGACTTACATGAAGGAAACGGAAGCGGGAAGGAATGGATCAGGCATCCGGTCAGAGGGAGTCTAGAATGCCCTTCATCATCTAAGCCAATTTTATTGTAGCATATATGAGTATTTATAGGAAAAAGTCAAAGAAGAGCAGGGCCAGATTCTTTACAGAATGATGTTAAATGTATATATTCTGGCCAACAAAGAAAAGAAAGAAAAGGCAGGAGTGGCATCTACCTGTCGTGTGGGACCAGATATGATGTCTCCAGGAAGAGTTAAAAGCAGGCACGACACGTAATTGCTAAAAGGGAATGGACAATAAATATCTCGAAGTAGAGTTACCTGGTCCATGCATTAACATACCTCAACTGTATGGGGAAGGAACTGTAGGGGGAAGTTTTAACCTGGCCAGTTCTGAGAAGAACAAAAGCGATACAAGGACAGGCGGTAACTCAACTCCCAGATGAAGGGGATTCGCCTGCCATTGTATATGCAGACAAGAGGCAAAACTCACCTTCCAAAGGGAGGAATCCACCTAACAACTACCTATTTTAGATGCTATCTCCAGAGAGTGCTGTTTATTTAGATGCTTGCTCTAGTCCCACCAGCAGTTCAGTGTGGCATCTTTGTGGAATCTCTTGCTCCTGGGGTCCTGCTGCAGCCCCCACCAAAGCATCCCAGTGATGCTATTATCATGTGAAAGGCTCTGGGGGAGGGGCTGATCTTCCTCAGAGGGCAGGACAGCGTCCGCAGTGGCAGGGTTGGAGACCTGTCCTCCAACAACAGTTCAGGACTCTGCAGGATCTGACCCAAGATCCTGTCACTGGTCTGCAGGGGGCGCTGGAGGCCCACAGGCAGAGCCGGGCTGCTCCCTTGGGGTCTCGGGACCCGCCCTCCAGCTTCCAGAATTCCCCTGCCTTTCCTTCCCAGTTGCTTCCACTTCACATCCTCTGCTGCCCAAGAAAGCACCTGGAGCCAGGCCAGGCTCTTGAAGCGGCTGAACAGACTAGAGCCTGTGACTCACGCAGACCGAGGTGGTGGGAAGACGAGCGGCGCTGAGCCAAGCCACCATGCTCTGCCTGGTGCCCCTGAGTCACGGATGCGGTGGCAGCCCACCCTTTCTCATGGATGGAAAATCGAGTAGGACTGTGAGGGAGAAAGAACCTTTACATGCAAATGCACGTGGGTGTGAGACAGTGTGTGAGTGGGTCACACATGTGCAAGCCTATGTTCATATGTGTGTGAGTACAAACGGATGGCTGTGGAAGGACTTCTTTGTGCAAACATGCATGAGTGTAAGAGAGAGAGTCGGGTGTGCAAGCCTGCGTGCATATGTGTGTGAGTATGAGCAGGTGTGGGAGACTGCATATATATATTTATAAGATTTTGTGTGTATTGTGTGCACATGTATTGCTGCTTCTGGGCCAGTTTGCATGTATTGTGTGCATACAATAGTAGCCTATGGGCTGGTGTGCATGTATGCAGACACCCATGCTTCTCCCACACTTCCCTTACTCCCTCCTACACACCCCCAAATGTTTTCCCTGGAGACACTGTGAAGTAAGGTTCTTCACACTGACACCTCGTGACATCACTGTACAGTCTGGCTGGTGCCACGGCTCATCCTCAGTGCCCCCTCCACTCACCTGGCCTGAGTGGGCTGGGAGGCTCCACAAAGCCTTCTTCTTATTGCAGGCCGCACCTAGTTGTTTACTTGGGTTTCGATGTGTGCACGCAGCAGCAGATGTTTATGAAAGTCTCCAGTTGTGTTTCAGTGGGGCGAACTGTCAGCTTTGCCCAGCTCCTGAGGACAAGCAAACACAGGCAACCATGCTGACGTTTCCTGTCCACTGTGGCAAAGTGGACACATGGGTGTGAAAGGAGGAGGAGATGCTGGAGTCCACTGTGTCCAACCACACCAGACACGAGCAGCAGCTCAAGTCACTTGCATCTGTGTGGACGACACACTCATTGCTTCCCAGCAAGAGCTTGTGTTCATGCTCAGCCCCTGAGGAAACACCATCTAGGACCAGTGTGGCTGGGACTCTCACATTCCTGCTTGATTGTAAAGCATGCTCTTTCCTCACTTCCAAGTGGTATCAAAGGTATTGAGAAAGCATGACCTTTTCCTGTTCTACAGAAAGCTCTGGTTTGAGTGCTGTGTGGGGTCTGCAGGCGCGCTGACGGGGCCTCAGGCAGAGCAGCAAGAGCATGAGGTGCAACCATGAGTTGCCTGCGCTGGCCACGGCTTGCAGCAGCCCTGCCTGTCCAGCAAGTCCAGCACAGTGTTGGGCTACAGAGCTCTGAGCATCTGTCCGACAAGTCCTGCCATAGCCGGGGACGCCGTTGTCCTCCAAGGGACATTCAACAATGTCTGGAGACATTGGGGGTTGTCCCAATGCTGGCACTTCTTCTGATTAGATTCGATGTGGTCTGGCATCATGCCATCAACAGGGATTGCCAGCCTCCTTCTCCTGTCACCATGGACTTGGGAGCTTCAGCCAGAGCCACAGAGAAGGTTTTACATTCTACCCCAAACACCCTCCCTGTAGTACCGTAGGCAGGTTGCCAGGGTGCTGGGCCGTGTGCGCCCCACTGGGAACCTCTTTCGTCTGCACCCCTGGAGGAGACGAGGAGTGGGAGGCTCCACCTTTCCAGCTCTGGGGGTTTGGTGGTGCCCTTTCTCACTGTACAGCGTCTGGGGCTGAGGAATGCAGGCTTTTCCCACGGGGTCAACTACTGGCACTTGATGTTGTTGGGAATTTGGTGGTGCAATGGTTCTAAACACAGAGAATATCTTGTGCAAGAAGATTTAATGGGACGCTCTTCCATGATGAAAGCCGGCTGCAGTTTTAAGTGAAATCAGATAGAATCAGGGACGATGTGAAAACTTACTTTGCTATCATGACGTCCAGCTCTCACCTCATTTTATGATAAAACCCACAGTCAGAGGGTCTCCATTTACTGGCTACAACCTTCAGTAACATACATTTTATTCAAATGACCCAAATGGCCCTTGCTTAATCACCCAGGAACTGAAGCTGGACCTCGACCAGGAGAGCTGACTGTCTGATCCAACTGGCAAAGCGCAAGGCTGCATCTCTGAGTGTTGAGGGTTCTTGTGTTCAGAATTGAAGATTGAAACCAGAACACGTGTAGAGGATTAAGGCAGAGTTTGTTAGGAGAGAGGAAGAACAGAACTCACAGACTCGATACGTGGAGTGCCAGGAGGGGCGGGTGCCCCAGAGAACTCACGGAATGGAATCCATGAGGGGCAGCATCTAGAAATGAACTCATGGACTCCAGATGTGTAGTCCCATGAGGGGTAGGCGTCAACGATGGCTGCCAACATCTGGTGTATTTTTACACTTAGGCAAACTGGGAAAAAGGCTTTTCCTCATTGGTTACCTCACATGGAGGCCTAATCTACCTGATCTTCTGCCCACTGGAGGTGGATTTAGCTTATCTACAATGGAGAACTAATCTCCAAATCCTTTCATAAGCATTGGGTTGGGTAAATTGATCAGTCTTATCTCTTGTGGATATTGAAGTCAGTTCCTCTCTATCCACAGGGGTTGTTCTTCTAGGGTAATCCCAGCAGTGGGAGATGATCTAAGACGTTTAGAGATCATCCCAGTAAGGCTGCTCTAAAACTCTAATGAGCACTGCCTGGTCACATAGGCACATGTGCACACACACACACACACACACACACACACACATACACACGCACGCATTCGTGAGCTGTCAATCAAACCTTGCTAAACCTTCCATAAGTGTACTTTGAGTTTTCTTTGCTCAAGATGAAACCAAATACCTTGTAGTTTTTGTGTCCTGAAGTCAAAAGCTGAAACCAGAATACATGGAGAGATTAAAGCAGGGTTTCTTGAAAATAAGAGAAAAGAGAAAAAACTCTTGGGCGCTCAGTCCAATAGGGGCAAAGAGAAAGCTGTGGCCTTAAGGTGGGAGAGAATTAGAACAGAGAAGATAGCTTAAGGTCAAAGAGAACAGGGAACTGCACAAACCTAGAATCAAGCACACCTTCACGTCAGTTCAAGGAGAGAGACTATGGTGTTTGTAACCGGGGTTTCCTGAAGTGTTCAGTAAAGAGCCACATTTTACTGGTAAATATTTAAGCCTATAATTTGGTACAAGGGACAAAAGTGAGATTTAAAAAATCGTCTGTGAGGGTGTAGGCATCCTACTACAAATTTCAAAATTCAGTTCTACTTTGAAAATCACCCAAACAAGCAATCTAAAATAAGAGCAAATTTCTGTAAGCAGAAATGGCCACCAGACAGTTTCCAGTAGGAAAAGATGGTTAATATCTCAATGATCAACACCAAAGCCGCACTGTTTACTTTCTTTTCCTGTTGTCATGACAAAATGCTTTGAGAAACACAATTTAAGGAAAGGAGGTTTATTCTGGCTCCCAGTTCAAAGTCCAGTCCGTCATGGTGGGGAAGTCACAGTGACAGCTGGTGCTGGAAGCAGTCACTGCAGCCAGGAGGCAGAGCCAATGCCAGCCTTGGTCCACTTCTTGTGATAGTTAATCCTCGGTTATCAACTTGACACCCTGGCATTATCTGGATAATATAAGACCAGCCCTCGATCCCATCAGAACCTCCATAGATTTCATAGGGACCTCTCAGTAGTGCACCATATAAAAGGGAACCACAGAAGGGAAGAAATGCTCTGTAGCTGTGCTAGGAATCACTAGACTAAAGACTCTCTAGGAATCCTCCAGCCTTCAGCCATCAACCATTGGATTACTGGACTGAGCAGCTACTGGCAGCCATCGTTGGACTACCTCAGCCATATCTGCAAGCCAACTCAATACATTCCCAATTTATACATTCATTTGTTAATTCTGTAACTCTAGAGAACCTGACTAATGCACTCCTTCTCATGCAGGGTGTGATCCCAGCCCAGGGAGCAGAGCTGCCCATATCAACCAACCTAACCAACATAGTCCCTCAAAGGTGTGCCCAGAGGCTCAGTGACCTCTTACAGATGTGATCGAGGCTTAATTCCTGGGAAACTCCAGGTCCTGTTAAGGCAGGTTGAGAGCAGCCATGTTGGGATGGTCTCTGAAGGTCTTGGAAGGCCATCCCCCACTGCTGGGATTACCCTGAAGAACATACTAACTTCTCCCGACTCTTTGCTTATAAAAGGACATAGAGATTAGCTCTCCTGCACAGATAGGTCCCACCTCTAGATGGGCAAAGATCAACTGGGTTGGGCCCAAGATCAAGTGGGTTGGACTCCAATGTGAGCTAACCAATGAGGAAAGCCCACCCCTTACCTAGGTGTATAAGTAGTCCACACCTGCACCTCATAGTACTCCACATGTATAGTCCTGGGAGTTCCATCCTTTCTCTCCTCTAATAAACTCTACCTTCATCCTTGTAATAGTTAATCCTGGGTGTCAATTTGATACACTTGGCATTAACTAAGATCAGCTGAGACCATTTGAAGAGATTATCTGGATAAAACATTTACAATACAAAGACCAGCCCTAGATCCCATTGGAACCTCCCTAGATCTCATTGTAACCTCCCAGTAGTGGACCCGATAAAAGGAACCACAGAACAGAAGACTTGGAAGAAGAGAGACTCTCCAAGGATGTCTGCAGTGACTTAGCTGCCTCCAGCTTCAGCCACCAGCCATGTCTCCTCCGCCATGAAAGTCTGTTTCTCAGCCTCTGGAACTGTAAGTTGAATAAGTCTTCCTTTCTCCCTTAAGTTGTTTCACTTTGAATGCTCTCTTACAGCAATAGTTAAGAGTAACCATTAAACTCCTCTATGCGTGTTCTGGTTTCAATCTTTGGCTTCAACCACAAGAACCCGCAATAGTGGGACAATCATCTCGCAACATTTGGCGAGCAAGACTGTTCCCTGTAATACTGTGAGGTTCACAACAACCGTCATGGTCTCTCAGAGCCAGTTTCTCGATCTGTGCAGTGGACAATGCAGCCACTAAACTTAGGTTTAGATGTGTGTTGATAACTGGTGTCGCCATGGTTACCTCTGAAGCGACTTTCATTTCCTCTGAGGTTGCAAAATATCACACAGTAGGAGCATCACGCAGTAGTAGCATCACACAGTAGAACACTAACTTTTCCTGTGATCAGGTAAGGATGCTTTTCAGGAAAGAAAAGAACCACGTTGTAAGACAGACAAAATGCTGGCAGAGACATACTGCTAGGTCCTCCTGTCAGGGTCAGCTCAGTCTCCTTCTGTTTTGACCTTGACCCCAGCAGGAGTGCTGAAGTGCAGGTTGCTGGGGCAGCCCAGGAGCAGTGCTGGGTCCTTGGTGCCTTAGTAAGTGCTGGTCACTTAGTTAAAGAGTTACCAGCCAGGTCCCTCCACACCCAACTTTTAAGTGGGGAGGTACTTCAAGACAGCACATTTCCTTCACTTACCTTTAACCACATGATCTTTACCTATGGTAATGCAGTGGTGCTTGCTAACCAGCTGTTTTGTATTTCCATTACCCCTTGTGATAAAGACGGTCTTTATTAGGCAGCCTAGCACAGCTGGGAAGGCCCCAAGGGAACCACACCCAACAAAATTTCAGGAGTTCCTTTTTCTCACTATTAATAAATCCTCTCCATGCGCTCTGATTTCAGTCTTGCGTACTGGGACATAAGAACTCTGAAAAGAAACTGAGCTTGCAGTGTGTTTGTTGACTAGGGTTTCTCGCCTCACTCACAGCTTTATCATGGTTTGAGGTTCCTTCTCAGCTGAGGTCCTTAGTCACCATTGTCTAATGTTCAGAGCAGCCGCGGTGCTGTTGATGGGACGCCCTTCCATCTAGCCCCTGTTTTGGCAGGAGCCTCCCTTCGGGATCCTTTCCTTACCTTCTGGCACCTCGAGATGTGTCTGGCTGTTCTGGTATGTTCCGCAAGTTGGCCCTGGGTCAGCGAGCTTGCTGGGGACCTCTGGTCCATTTGAGTGGAGTCTATTTAGTGAGGATCCCAGATCTTGGCACCCCATCACTGTTGGGTGTCACTGCGTCCAGCCCTGGCATCTGTCGCATGGGCTTGTGTGTCTATCCACATTGCATCTTGGATTCTCCCAGTGTTCTGTGTAAAGGAAAAGGCGAGATTGTCTCCAGTTCCCTGTAAAGCGGTTCTACCCAACAGCCTGCACAACAGCTCTCTCTCTGCCTCTCTGTATATCCCGTATCAGCCATGGCAAAGGTCAGGAGCATTCTGGACGAATCTGGCATAGTTCCTGTCATAGTTAAGCACAGGTGTCAATTTGAAAGTTGAGGGTTTGAGCTCTGGGCACATTTGTATAATTTGTTGTTGAGTTAAGGCCAGAGCAAACCTGCAGCATATTGTCTAGCTGATGGGGAAGGTCCTGCGCATGGTGGGTGGGATTAGGCCCTGGATAAAATACAGAGAGCTGGTAAGTAAAGAGAGTCGGCATCCTTGTATACACGTGGCCAGACGTGCTGTAAATAAGTAAGTAAGGATCGTCCCTCCCTCAGCCATTACGTAGAGATGGTGTGGCCAGTTCCCTTGGCCCTGGTATTGGTGCGTGCTCTTCTGTCAAGCGGGACTGTGAACTGTAACCAGACTATTATAAGAAAATAAACCCCTTGTTCTCTTAAGCTGTTTGATGGTGATTTATCAGCAACTATGCAGGCGAACAACACAGTTTCCAAGAGCACAGAGTGGGGTTCGGTCTTGGGATCTGCTGACTCCCGGCTGACACCCAGGTGACGACCAGATCAGAGAATCCAGTGATGGCCCGTCACACCTCGGGAGTGCTGTGCCCGCGCTGTCTCACAGACAGGGTCTAATCACACAGTGGATGAGGAAGGGCCAGGTCAGAGGCGGAGCCACGGGAGGGGGACGCGAGGGAGAGAGCTGGCATGTTAGAAGGCAGTGAGTGAGCATACGGGTCCTTGACAATGTCTCGCTGTGAGTGGATGTGACCTGTCCCTCCTGCCTCTGAGCCTGGCACCACTCCCCTGCCACAGTATCAGCTGTCACCTAAACCACAGGCTGCAGTGAAATTCCCTGCGCTTGCTTGGGTCACGCATCGTCGTTAGGCAGTTTTAGAGCAGCGAATTCTGTTCTTTCTCTCCTCTAATAAACTCTGCCTTAATTCTCTACCCATGTTTCGGTTTCAATCTTTGACTCCTGAACATAAGATCCAGGACCCTGTAACAATTGCATCAGCGAACTATGAAAGTAAGATGCCAAGGGAAGATGCCAGCTGTATATACAGGACCAGAGCTGAGGGACAGGTAGAGGTGCCCACTGACTGGGTCTGAGGCTGAGGGATGGTTCCAGGGAGCAGAGCCGAGGCCGAAGCACAGGCTGAGGAAGACGCCGCAGAGCTCCTGAGGGACCCCAGCCTCTAGGATCCCTCACACAAGCTCTGGGGTCCTGAGTCCTGAGAACAGGACCAGGAAAGGGTGTGGGATTCACCCCGAGATCACAAACCAGTCTCAGAGTTAAGATTCTGCCTCAGTCCCAGAATGGACGAGTAGGTTGCCTGGATGCGACTGAGTCTGAGGCTGGCTGGCCCTGGGCTGAGATCCTCACCCAGCAGACTACAGCTCCCAGAATGTCCTGGCATTCCTGGGGCCATTTTTGCTATCTTGTACATGCTGTGTCACAGCCTGACCTGAAGCTTCCATTAGATTCCAGTGGAAGTCTCCTAGCTCAGTGAGCCAACTGGCCACTGACTCAGGCTCCCGCTAGCTGGCTTTCTTTCCTCCACTTTGAGGGAAAGGCTTTTGGCCAGCAGCCTTTGCTGTGGGTGGGAAAATTGCATGTTCAGGACACAGCATGCTCCACTCCTCATTAGTGGGCCTGTCCTGACCATAGCAAAAGGGCAAAGTCATCTAGCGATATCGGGTTTCCAACCGCGGGCCTGTACCACACCCTCTACCTCAAGGCCTTGCTGTGCCCTGGGGTGGGTGGGGATCTTCGCTGTTCGTTCAGTGAGGGAAGCAGGGCCAGGCCTGGGGACCGCCGGGGTCTCTGCTCTGCTCCAGTCTGGGCTGTCGAGTCTTCCTGTCGCCCTGCATCACGTCGCTGGGCAGAAGAGAGTTCTACAGTGTGCTCTCCCAGCCCCTAATTTACCGTGCTCTCCCCCACATCCCACGGAAATGAGTGGATATTGTTGCGGGGGAGGTTTTGATTCCAGGTGTTTGGTAGTCAAAGATTGAAACCAGAACACACAGAGGATTAAGGCAGGCTTTATTAGGGGATATGGATTCTGTAAGGGGCAAGGGAGCTATATGGAACTCACAGACATGGAGTCTGTGAGGGGCAAGGGAGCCAAAGATGGCTGGTAGGGTCAAGAGGGATATTTATAGGATTAGTCAGGCTCAGGAAAAGTGGCTTTTCTTCATTGGTTAGCTCTGGTTTCTGCAAACCTAATTGGAGGTTTTGGTCCCCTACATCTCATTGGTCTGTTCGTATTGGGGCCCAGCCCAGTCCATATTGTGGCAGACCTTCTGGTGGGGCTGTTTCTTTTGAGGAACTTAGTTAATCTGCCATGGAAAGCTCATCTCCATATCTTTTCAGAGTAAAACCACTTCTTCCGGATTAGTAAAATGTATTCCTTCGGGATAATCCCAGCAATGGGAGATGACCTTCAAGACTTTCAAAGCCCTTCAAAGACCTTCCCAGCATGGCCCTGTTCTGAACTGCCTCATCGTCATCAGCGGGAAGGTCAGCTTAGAGCTGGAAGATTGGCTCAGAGTGGAAAGGTTGGCGCCCCCAGCAGCTTCAGTGCCCCGAGTCCTCCCGTCGCTTTGCCAAGAAGAGAGGGCTGGTGCACACTGTGTGTTTCCCAAGAAGAGAGGGGAAGCCTTACAGGAGGCGCCAGTGACCCCCAAGCTCAGAAAGGCAGGGTGCGAGGGCATGGGACCAGGAGGTGCTGTGGGAAGGGTGGAGGTTCGGGGGTGCTCTGCCCGGCCCTGTTCTCATCAGCTGACACCGATCCCTAGGAGTGGCACTTGGGGTGTGGATCTTGCTGTGAAGCAGCCCCAGCTGACTGGCTCGGATTCCCACGGCTCAAGGTCTCTCATCAGACAGGATCCCTCCCAAAGCAGGGCTGTGGTCTCCAGAGGCCGGCTGGCGGCGACAGTGAGTCAGCAGCAGGGCGAATGGAGAGGGAGCCTGGTTAGTTGGCAGCCTGAAGGATGGCTCCTCTCCTGGTGCCCCTGATGAGAAGCTGAGGTGGGCTGCGCTGCAGGAGAGAAGGCTGTGTCTTGGGAAAGTCTCTGTCCAGTGCTGAAGACCTCCCAGCATCCGAGACTGACTTGGACCCTCATCCCAGGCCTGCTAATGTCTATCCCACTCGCCTCCTCTACCAAAACCGGCTGAATCTGCCAGTCTGGTTGATGTGCTACATGAAGAGCAGATTGGAACGATGGTTTTCAGAGGACTCCAATGCTCGGTCACTGGCAGGTGGGTTGGGGTGAGAGTAGCATTGACTAAATTGTTCTAATTTCATGCTCCAAAAGAAATGATCCCCAAACTCAGAGACTTAACATGACAGCAAATGAGTGTCTCCTGTTGCATTAGCCTGCATTATTGCTGATAAAATCACCATCAAACAGCTGAAGGAAACAAGGGGTTCGTTGTCTCTTACGATTGTCTGGTTATAGCTCTCAGTCCAGCTTGGCAGGAAAGCATGCGCCATCACCAAAGGGCCGAGGGACCTGGCCACACCGTATCCACATAATAGCTGAGAGAGGAACAGTCCTTACTTGCCAGACCAGTATGTCTGGCCAAGCATACAGGAAAATGGCAACTTTCTCAAACAGTTCCTCCATTTTACTCACCTGCTTTGGGAATAGCTCTACCCACCATGGGCTGGGCCTTCTCCATCACCTAAACAATCTCCTGCAGGTTTGCTCTGGGCTTAACTTGACTACTAATTCTCTACAAATGTGCCCAGAGCTCAAACTCTCAACTGTCAGGTTGACACCCGTATCTGACTATAACATCTCCCATGGTCTCCTTGAGTCGGGATTCTGGGAGCATCTGGCTGGCTGTGATTAGAACTTTCTCCTGAGGTTTCTTGGGATGTCAGCCTGGATCCTGGACTCCCGAACCTCTACCAGGGCTGGAAGACTTGTCTCCTGGGTGGTTCCCTTCTGCAGTCAGCAAGCTGGTGTGGTCAGCCCGGTCCTTTCTCAGGTGGATTTCTCCATTTGCTAGGGCTCTTTGGATGTCCTCACATGTTGGCCTCTTGTGACACTTTGGGTATGAACTGTTCCGCATAGACTCTGTGCTTGATCCCAGCTGGTGGCTCTCTCTCTGTCTCTCTCTGTCTCTCTCTCTCTCTCTCTCTCTCTCTCTCTCTCTCGTCCACTAAGCAAGCAGCCTCACACTTTTGCCACTACAACCACAGGCTTCTCCCACTGCAGGGCCTTCACCGTCACCAGGGCTACCCTCGAATCATGAGCCCAAATGCACCATCTTTCCTTCCTTAAGTTACTTCGACCAGGTACTTTGTCACAGTGAGAAGAAGAGTAGAATTTCAAAAGTGATCCTCCTAACCATGGAGAAAAGCTTGGGAGAGAGAGAGCTGGGAGGAGTGTCAGCTCCTGCCTCGCGGCATGGGTCAGGCCACCCCCTGCCCCAGCAGAGAGATCCAGGCCGCTCTGATGCTCTGCCATGTACGCGTGTGTCCGAGGAGCGTGCAATCACTTGGGAGGGGAGCTTGGAGCCTTGCTGGTCGTGTGAATCTGGTCTTGTCCATCTAGTCTTGTCCAGCGCCCAGCGGACAGTGGTGGACCTTCCTCACCAAGCCCCTATTTGATAAGGACAGTCTGGGGAAAAATTAATGGAAAACATGTCTGGGTCACTGAGGATCATGGTGCCACGGATTGTGCTCCACGGCAGACTGCCCAGGAGGCAGGTGGGTGGGAGACAGGCCAAGGCGAGTACCGGGCAGCCAGACATCCCTCGTGGGGGAGGGGGTCACACGTAGGAGCTCAGGCTGAAGAGAGCGGGGACTGAGTGGGCAGAAGTGGGGCAGAGGTGATGGCCAGACCTCAGGAGCTGATCCAGGCTCATTGCAGGAGGGGGCAGGGGGAGGGGGGCAGGTGGGGAAGCGGACGACTGTCCTGGCGGTAAGGGTGACGGCACTTCTCCCTATGAATTGATCCAAGGGGCACTGGGAGTCACCCTGTGGCTGCTCTTTGTAAGTGGGAGGGGTCCAGGGCAGCAGGGGAGGGCTGATGCCTAGAGGGGGTTGTCCTCCCTGGGATCACAGGAGGGAGGAGGGCAGGAGGGAGGAGGGCAGGAGGGAGGAGGGCAAGAGAGGAGGAAGGGAGGAGGGAAGAAGGAGGAGAGCAAAGGAGGAGGAAGGGAGGAGGGAAGAGGGAGAAGGGAGATGGAGAAGAAAAAGAGGGAGAAGGGAGGACAGGGACGAAGAGGAACAGGGAGGAGGGTGGGGAGGAGAGGAGGAGATGAGGAAGGAGGAGGGGAGGAGAGAAGAGGGGAAGAAGGGGAGGAGGAAGGACGGAAGGAGGGGGGAGAGCAGGGGAGGAAAGGAAGAGGGCAGGGGTAGGAGGGAAGGAGGGGACAGTGTAGGAAGAAGGAAGGCAGAAGGCAGAAGGCAGGAGGGGGGAGGAGCCCACAGAAGGGCAGATCTGCTGGTCCAAAGGTGAAGAGCTTTGTGATGAGGAGCTTTCTGCTGTGCTTGAGAGAGAAGCAAGGTGCTAGGGGAGGAAGAAGGAGGGCAGGGGAGGGGGAGGAGGGCAGGGGAGGGGTTGCGGTCCAGAGGACTGTGCATCTGGAGGGGATGCCCTCCAGATGTCCTCTGTAGCTGATTCTACCCCCATCCTCCTTGAAACCCCCATCATGAGCAATCCCGTCCTGGATCCTATGACCATTCACACTTTTGCCACCACAGCCGTGAGCTTCTCCCACCCCAGGCCCTTCCCTGCCACAAGGGCTGCCCTCGAATCATGAGCCTAAACGCATCTTCCTACGTTGCATCTACCAGGTAGAATCTTCAACAGGGTGAAAATTTTGCCAATTCCTGAACAATTCTTGAATGTTCTGGATTCCTCAGTGACCTGCCCTCCCACCCACCTGCCCCTGAGCAGTCTGCTGTGGAGCACGCTCTGTGGCACCACGATCCTTGGTTCTCATCCGGGATGTTCCTTAACCTCCCACCTCCCACCTCTGCCGAGCACGAGGAGGTGCAGGGCTCCCCCAGACATCCTTCCAGCAGGTTCTTCTCGCTGCACATGGAGACACTGACTGAAGGTAATGGGCCCATGTGGTCAAGCCTTGACAATACTCCTCCCTGGGGGAGGGGCACCTCCTCTTCCACCCACCTAACCCACAAACCCACAGCAGAGAAAATGCTGAATGGCGGAGCCTTGGGGGTGACAGATGTATGTATTAGGGATTCCCCCATTGCAGGTACCAAATGGGTCAGTCTTCATTGAGTTCTATCAGCAACAAAACTGGTATTTCTCATTTCTACCTGCACTTCGTGTGTCAATCAGCAGAGGGTTTGGAGAAGCATGGAGGTGCTCTTAGGGGTGGTAGGCAGCCCCTCGTGTGCGGTCAATGCCTGGCTTGGCTAAGGACAAGTCTGTTGTTCACTCTGGTTCTCAGCCCGTGGCACAGGCCAGACCCCTAGGGCGGGCAGCTGGAGTTCTACGGCTTAGTTCAGTCTCTAGAACACGTTTATTTAATGATGGCAAGTAATTTTTACAATGGTATTCTCCATACTCCTCCCTTCCGCGCCTGCCCTGGCCTGGAAGCCAGGACGATTAATCAATGGAGATGCTGAACGAACAGTGAGATGGATTCACTCAGTGCTGATGTGGGAGTTATGCAATCTGGGGTGTGGCTGGACCCGTGTCAGTGTGGGGTGCGGCTGGACCCGTGTGGATGTTCAGCTGAAACATGCAATTAAGAAACTTGTCAGTATGGCGAGTAATTTCGAATGTGTCAGCTTCTTGACTTCTGGGATGACAGAAGTGATAAAACAAAAATTAGAGAAAATGATCAAAATGACCATTTCAGCACTGGAAATTTACCAAGGCTGTAACCCATGGACAGCGTTTATTCCAAACGAATTGCTCAAGTAGAGAATGCTGGAGCCTGGGGTGTTTCTGTCTGGAATTCTCCATCCTTCCCGCCCAGTCAGCACAAAGTTTATCGCACACTAGGATAACAGCCCTGAAATCAGCTGAAGCCACCAGGGGCTCCATCCTGAGTCCTGGGCAGGACTGTTTAGATGCATTGCTGAAAATGTGTAGTAGTCTCAGTGGCACATGCCAGCCCCAGTTCAGGCTCTGCTTACAGCAGGACTCGCAGGCAAGCCGACCACACATGCCACAAGACGGCCTGGTGGCCATGGTGAACTTCCACACGTGCATGTACAAAGCACCAGGCTGTTCAGGAGAGAAGAGCAGCGCCTTGTTTCTGTGCACACATATTAGGTAGAGAGCTGAGACAGAGAAGACACAGGAAGACCCGGAGAGATGTGCAAGCCACCTGACCTGCAAGTGCACCCCACAAACATACCCATCCTTATACCCCTGCTGCAGCCCGCCTGCATGGTTGCGATAAATCACCATCAAACGGCTTAAGAGAACAAGGGGTTTATTTTCTTATTCATAGTCTGTAGTGCAGCTTGACAGGAGAGCATGCATCAACACCAGGGCCGAGGGAACTGGCCACACCATCTCTACATAATGGCTGAGAGAGGGACGATCCTTACTTGCCAGACCAGCATGTCTGGCCGAGTGTACACAAGGATGCTGACTCTCTCAACCAGCTCTCTGTATTTTATTCCAGGGCCTAATCCCGCCCACCTGAGCTTTCCCCATCAGCCAGACAATCTCCTGCAGGTTTACTCTGGGCTTAACCCAACCACTAATTCTGCATAAATGTGCCCAGAGCTCAAACCCTCAACTGTCAGGTTGACATCTGTGCCTAACCATGACAACCCCACAAACACACCCACCCTTATACTCCATAAACACCCACACTTAAATCCCACAAACACACCCATCTTTATAACACACTCACCCTTATACTCCACCAACACATCCACCCTTATACCCCACAAACACATCCACCTTTATACCCCACAAACACATCCACCCTTACACCCCACAAACACATCCACCCTTATACTCCACAAGCACATCCATTCTTATACTGCACAAACACCCACCCTTATACCTCACAAACACCCAAACTTATATTCCACAAACATCCACCCTTACACCCCAGAAACACATCCACCCTTACACCCCACAAACACCCACCCTTATACCCTACAAACACATCTATCCTTATACTCCACAAGCACACCTATCCTTATACCCCACAAACATGCCCAATCTTATGCCCCACAATCACATTCATCGTTATACCCCACAAACACACCCATCCTTACATCCCATAAACATGCCATCATTACACCCCACAAATACACATATTCTTACACCCCCACAAACACCCATCCTATAGGTCCTTGCTGCTGCAGGGAGCAGCCAGATAACTGATTGGTTAAGGGTCTTCGCTGTCTTGCATATGAACACCGTTAACATACGCAAAGGTCTCTGGAGTCTCGAGGCCTCGGTATTAACAGCTGGCCACAGGGTTTTGCTGTTGGAGTTGAGGAATGCAAAATCATCTCTCCTCCAAACTGCAGCCCAGAAAGACTCGCATCATGCTGCCTTCTGGATTATTCCAGCACAGCAGCCTAGAGTGACGGCTGCTATTCCCACCCCAGGACAAAGAAGGCTGAACCTCCCACATCAGCGACTGGGGCTCCCAGAGTCGAAGCAGCAGCCAGCTCGAAGCCCAGGCCCCCTTGCGCGTGAGGACTCCTCTACTCCTTGGCGAGCACTGGACATTCTGCCCTCAAGGACTCTAGTCAGGCTCCACCAGGTGGTCCCCACAGGCAAGCTGACCCTCCTGTCACCTTAGAGAGGCGGTGGCTCAGCCTCTTGCTACCTAGGACAGAAATCTAGTGTGACAGTTTTGGAAAGTCAGTAGACTTTCTCCCGAGTGCTTGCTCAAGCAAGTGTGGAAATTCCTGAGAGGAGAGAGTGTGGTTGGCGTGGATAAGACGCAGAGGCCTCTGGGGATAGTGGGTTACAATGTGAGTCATGCTGAGCCACAGCTTGCTCAGAATAGCAGGGTTGGGTTGTGGGGGCCCAGCCTGGGCTGGCCATCCTCCCGGGGGTCTCTGTGTGTGCCTGTAGGTGTCTGTGTGGCCTATTCATGTGTGTGTGTGAGTGTGCACGCAGGAGTATGCACAGTCCTCCTTGGTATTACTATGTGTACACAGACATGCAAATGTGCACACGGGTCCTCCCCACCCACTCGCTGAAGAAGGCCAGGGGACTGAGAGAAGCATCTCCCAGGAACAAATCCTAATGTGTGTCAGGTCCACGCAGGAAGTGGTTTCTGCTAGGTGCGCTTCACCCCGTCACCTGAGCGGCATCTCTTTAGAGAGGCCGCAGGGCCCACGCTGGCTCTGTCTTTGGCAGAGCCTGAGTTTCAGAAGGTGGATAGAGCACTCACGCTGAGGTAAAAACGGGGTGCCAGGAAACTTCCCCTGAGGGAGTATCAGGGTTGGAAAAGAGGCCCTTTCCCAAACTGGCTGGATAAAGAGAAGGGACACTTGAGTCCCACTTGCCCACACCCCGGGGCTTCACAACCCCTGCTTGGACCTACGCATCTCTTTCTCCCAGTGACCCCCGAGGTTGGCGGCGGGGGAACAGGCAGACACTGAGACAGGGACGCTAGGCTGGGGTGGTCGTCCAGGGAGAGAGTCCCGAGCTGCCCCAGCCCGCGCTTCTCTAGGGGTGTGAGTGAGGGGTGTGGAGTGAGACAGGAATTCCAGTGGTGTAGGCTGGGTGATGCAAGGCAAGCTCGAGCGGGCTTCTGGGGGCATGAAAGCCATTTGGAAGGTAGAGGGGTGCAGAGAAGAGGCTTGGGGAAAGGGGGCCATGACCAGCAGCCAGCTGGACAAAGGCGCATGCTGAGGCCAGAGCCAGGGTCCAGGCGCCCAGCACTGCAGGACTCTATCCGTGAATGCTGAGAATAAGCCCACGGCTTCAAGTCACATGCCGTTAAAGACCCCTGCAGAAGGCAGTACGTCAGCTGATTCACAATGCCTGGTGGGCAGTGTTCAGAGTTCCCATTTCATAGAAAAATAAGCCAAGGCTGGAAAAGGCAAAGGACTTTGTAGGCAGCCATGGTGAATGGGCCCCCGGCTGATCAGCACCCCCATCTTGCTCTCTGCCGCAGCCATCCCCGTCTGCCTCTGAAACTCACTTCTGGAACATATGTGGATGCTCAAGGGTCTGCAGATTTGCCTTGACTTTTGTCCCAGCTTGGGTGTTGGACATGTTGACTGGTGATCCTTAAAACCACAGGGCGGGGGTGCCCTGAGCGTTTGCTAGGCGCTTCCAGGCACACACAGACATCTGTCTCGGGGAAGAGAATAAACAAGTCGGCCACAGTGGAACCTACTCAGAGCGTGGGAACACCCAAAAGCGACTGCCAGGGACAGTCCCCCACCCCCACCCCGACCATGAACATCCTGCTCGGGCTGAGACATCGGGGCAAGGCTGGGCTCTGGCACGCTGCTCTTTCACGGAGGGTGGCACCTTCCCCCTGGCAGAGCAGAGAGGCCTGGCCACATACTTCTCAGAGGAAGCCTCTTAGGATCCAAAGGGTGCCCTTCCCAGGACCCATGGAGTCACAGTCCTGAGACCCTCACAGTGCCCGCAGCCTGCCCACCCTCTGCGCATCTCCCTCTGCAAAGTGCCATCCTCTTTGTGCGCCCCGTCGCAGCGTCCATTCCACGGCCCTCTACCTTCTTCTGACTCGTCCTGTATTCAGGGCGCTGACATGTGATCTCAGCTCCGTTGCTGCCTCTGGATTTTGAGACCCCAACGTCACTCTCACTATCTGTCCGCACCATCCTTGGGCAAGTTGTGTGACCTTGGGGTGGCTGCAGACGACCTTTACAGCAATCCAGGAAGTGCTTCTGAAGTTCAAGTCCTATGGTTTAATCCTAGTGGGGGGATGAGAGCAACATGGATTTAGGGACTAGAGAGCTTAGTCTTTTTCCTCCCTCCCTCCTCCCTCTCCTCTCCTCTCTTTCTCTTCCTTCCTTCCTTTCCTTCTTTCCTTCTTTCTTTCTTTCCTTCTTTCCTTCCTTCCTTCCTTCCTTCCTTCCTTCCTTCCTTCCTTCCTTCCTTCCTTCCTTCCTTCCTTCCTTCCTTTCCTTCCTTCCTTCCTTCCCTTTCTTCCCTTTCTTCCCTTCCTTCCTTCCTTCCTTCCTTCCTTCCTTCCTTCCTTCCTTCCTTCCTTCCTTCCTTCCTTCCTTCCTTCCGTTCTTCCTTCCTTCCTTCCTTCCTTCCATTCTTCCTTCCTTCCTTCTTTCCTTCCCCCCTCTCTCTTTCTTTCTCTCTCTCTCTCTCTCCCCTCCGTTCCCCCCAAGCTAAGCATCAAGTACAGGGTTTTGAGCAAACTGGACAACCACCGAGCTACATCCCAGCCCATGCGTTTTGAACGCTGGTGAGTCATTCCGGAAGACTTTGGAGACAGCCGAGGGCAGAGAAGAGGACGTGCTGCAGGCGATCAGTGGATCAGGGCACAAGTGAGCTGTGGGGTTTTTCCGGCCCTGTCTAACTGTGAACCCACACACCCCCACCGGCCACTAGCTTCCCGGGGCGCCTGCAGCAGACTCCCTGGCTCTGGTCTGAGCCAGTGTTGGTTTTTTCTCTTGATGCTCTAGTGGCCTGAAGTCCAGGCCAACTCCCTTGCGCCGCTGGCTGTGGGCTGCTGTCTCCTCAAGCACATTGACCCAGTGGGAGTGGGCTCAGGTCCCCACATCTTCTCTCATCGCAACTGTGGTTATGTGGGGACGGCACGCTGTGCAGGGCCTGCACACCATCGCTCCTGCCGGCCTCTTGGACATAACGGTCATGTGTACAGGTGCCCGGGCCAAGATGTCAGCGACAGCATTAGAGGCGACATGGCCCCGCCTTTCAAACTGGTGTGGACACTGCTGCATCAGGAGGAAGTTTAATTAATTGCAAGTAGCATTTCAGAAGTCAAACAGGGGCTAACAATAATCAGAGGCCCATACAGGACTCGGGCCGGCACTGTGCAGGAAACGCCCACCTCCAAGGCACCCACCAAGCCCACCTGATGTACCCACCGCATGCATCGCCTCTGAGGTACGCACCACGCGCATCACACTTTCTCGCACGTGTTCATGGGTGCCAGCATTAGCGATGGGCACAGGTTGGAATGCCCCAGAGAGATGATCGAGCTGCTCTTGGTAGCACTGTGAAGACAAGAGAACTTGGAGAGCAAATGTGGAGTTTTTCCTTGACTATGTGTGTGACCTGTTCTCTCTCTCTCTCTCTCTCTCTCTCTCTCTCTCTCTCAGAGGGCACTGTATGTCCCTGTGGAGGCCCAAGGGTGATTTCAGGAACCATCCTGAATTGCTTCTCCTTCCTTTTTGCTTTACACCGGGATTTCCCAGGCTCCACCTTCCAGAGCCAGAAGTGCAGGCTGTTGCCATTTCTGCCTGGTATCTTCACGTGGGACCTCAGCTTAGATCCTTCTGCTTGGGAGGAAGAGCTTCAACCCCTAAGCCATCTCTGCAGCCCAGTTGGCTACAGACTTTCTGCAGGCCCTTTAACCTAGCCTGTTTGTTAGACACAAGCAGCTACGAACCCTTGCTGTGCAAATCCAACAGGAAAGATGAAAAAGCTCTTTGAAGGGTAGATTGCTCCATATTAGTCAAACAGTGTAGGTATCAGTTGCTGAATCCCCCGGAATGAAAAGCGTCTAAGGAAATGTTAGGGCATTTGCTGTTCCCGTACCTTCCACCAGATGGCACCTTTGGACCATGGGGAAACCACCATCCAAACAGCTGTTATTAATAAAAAGGCCCTTAAACTTCACTGGGGGCAGCTGCTGGAAGCCTTATAGGGCAGGCTGTCTTTCCCCCGTGAAGAGTCACCTCTTGAAAAGATTCCTTCCGATTCCTCGTCCTGGATCCTCTTAGGAACCACGGGGCACACTGGTAGGTGTTCTGTGGCCGCAGCAGAGGCTCCTGACGATTGATTGCCTTCTGACCCAGGCTGTCTGTTGTTGCTTCTCCCTGCCGTTCCATCACACTTCAGAACGGCCCTGGCTCCAGGTAAACCCGGTTCCCCGCACACAGCACCCTGTCTCCACTCCTTCCCTCCGGCCACGTCTCTGGAAAGGAATTGATGCTGACCTGGGCCTGCAGCTCCTCTCTCCTGCTTCCTGGCCTTCCGACACACTGGCCCATGTCCCATGAGCTCTGTGTACTCTGACACACAGACTGCCCTCCTGGGCAGGGCTGGACCAGCAGATGCTTCATGCCCTTCCTGGTCTCCCTCCACTGGCTGCCAATCCTTTGTACCCTCTGTGGGCAGGCAGGTGGGGCCTCCCATACCCACCCATCCACCATGCGAGTCCTCCTGCATCTTCTGGAGACAGGACCCCGGCTCTGAGCACAAGGTTCAGGGTCCTGGCTGGACTTCAGGGTTGTGGCAAAGTAGACAGAAGAGAAGCCTCCCTTGGAGGGGGAGGGACACTGGGAGGAGGTAGGAAAGTGGGGTCCACGGTGAGCCCAGGAGCATGACTCCGAGGCTGAGGCAGGTATGGATTGTGATACGAGCTGTAGCTCCAGTGAACCCCCTGGGTGGCTGTGGGGAGGGGGCGGGAGCTCATGGCCTTGGAACATCGCAAAGACACTTTGCAGGGGTGTTTCCTCTGCAGCCCCCCACTCCACCCCTGCAGCTCTGAGTTCCTCCCACTGTCTCTTGAGGCTTCCAGCAGGCTGCAGATCAACCACTATTGTTCCCATATCACAGGGAAGGACACGGGGGGGGGGGGGGCAACAGCCTTTGTGGGAGTTGGGACAGAGCCAGAGAGAGCCTGGCTCAGAGCTACCCAGGACTGCACCTTCCACGAGGTTTCAGGTTGGACTGGGCTTCTCCTGACACCGCTAATTTTCTTCTTTTTTGAAATGCAGGTTGGGCTCAATCGACCAGAGAAGTTCTTGACAAGTGGGCACACACAGGAAGAACCAGCACGTCTCAGCTGGCTGCAGGACGCCTTTCCAAGACAAAGATGCTGGAACCACAGAGGGCGCCACGAGCCCCTCCCTTCCCTTCCTCTTGCTGTACTCAGACCCCTAATTAGAAAGGAATCCAGTGTGGCTGCCCAAGCAGCCGTAAAATGGCTCCATGACACCAAGTGGTGTCCTGTGGTTGGCAGGCAGAAAATAAGGGGTGGAGAGAAGACCCCAAAGCCCCACCCTGCCTCCACCACAGGCGGGGAAGCCCTGTCTGCCTGGGTCCTCTGCAGACCTCCTCTGGGTCAGGGGGTCTAGGGTTTGAAGGCGACTGTGTCCCCGTAGTGTTGGAATGCCACAGAGACTGTCCCCGTGGAGGGAGCTGAGGACTCTAGAAGCTTCCATGGCAATCTGAAGGCAGCGTGGGCGCTTGTGTCCCTCTGAGTGGGCGCTAGTGTGTCCAGACGGTTTTCATTCCCCCCAGATAACCATGGAAAACATGAATCAGAGGCCGTCGCTGCGCTGCCCACGGCTGCAGCGTGAGGCACGCCTGCTTGCTTGTGAGTCACAGGCTGGGCTCTGCGGAGCTGTTTACACATCCGTCCAGGGAATGGTTCCGCACTGGAAATTCAGTGTCTTCAGACCCCTGTTCTGGGACTTGGCTGATCACATCCTGCAGGACATGAAGTCCAGCAAACGGGAGCCGAGCCAGGCCAGACCCTGGTGCAGCCCTGGGGAGCAATCCATCCCCCACAGCAGGGAGCAAGGATTCTCCTCATCCTCCAGAAGTAGGGTTGCAGTCCATTTCCAGACTCTTGAGTATAGACTCAAAATGCCCCTGGACGCCTGCAGCCTGTGATTTCCTGCAGTGATGGCCAGAGGCCCGCCTCACACGGCCTTGGAGTCCTCCAGGTAAAGGGGAGGCCACACTCGACACTGTAGCCACCTGTCGTGGCTCTGTCACAGTCCTCAGTGATTGGCAGGCTCTCCACGTCATTGTGCAGGCGACAGACAGGTTCCCGGTGGATGAGGGAGTTAGTCAGGGTCACTTGCTAATCAGCAGTGGGTCTGGACTGGTGACCCTGGAATTCCCAGGCCTATGCCATGCAGACATGCCCTCCTCCCTCCAGTCCACCTTGGCTGAATGCTTTGTTAAGAGAACTCAGAACTGCACGTGCAAAGTGCTTTCGCATAGGACTCTGCTGTCAAGACCTCTTTCTGTGTGACATGTCCATGAGGCATGTCTGCTTCTTTCCTCGGCCCCTCTGGGTTCTGTCTGGCTTCAGCGCAGTGACAGACAGCTTGTTCTGAGGGCAGACAGACGCCCTGGTGCTGCAGCAGGCCAGACAGCTCTTTTCCCAACCCCACCAACCTCAACTCACAAGAGTTTGGAAAGACCGCAACTATTATTAACAATTGAATCGTGGACACTTACAATTAAACTCATTACCAGCTTAAACCATAAATTCGCCCACGCTTAGCAGTTCTTTGTTTTTGTAAGTGTGTGTGTGTCCATGTTTGTGTGGCTATGTGTGGCTGTGTGTAGAAAAGGGCATTTGAGTGTGTCTGTGTGTGTGTGCGTGCGCGCGTGCACGCAACATGCCTATGGAGACCCAGGGGAATCATCCTGGATTCCTGGATTGTTATAACTCCTTATTGCTTAGCTCTGTGGTTCCCAAGCTCTACCTTCCAGGTTTGGAAGGATAGGTTTCACCTTTTCTGCGCAATGTTTTTATTTTATTTTATGTGTGTGCACATGTGTGTGTATATATGTGTCTGTGTGTATCAGAGGCACCATGTGTGCCTGTGGAGGCTCAAGGGTGTCTTCAGTAGTCATCCTAGATTGCTCTACCTCCTTTTTGTCTTGCTTTAGGACTTCCCAGCTCTGCCTTCCAGAGTCAAAGGCCACCACTTGGGCCTGGTGGGTTTTAGGTGGGATCTGGGATCTAGACTCAGAACCTTTTGCTTTACAGCAAAGGCTTAACCCCAAGCCACCTCTCCAGCCCCACACTTGGCAGTTTTTGATTATTCCATTGCGGGTCACTATGTCAGTTATTGATGTAGCGAGTCTTGTGTGGCATGCTGGCCTGAGTGACAATCGTCATCTTCTTCGTCAGCTACCAGAGACCCTCAGCAAGGCCAGGCCTGCAGATCCTTATAGGAGGAGGAGAGAGAAGCAGCATTGGACCCTCTCCTGAGCCATCCTTGCTCCTTCCCGCCTCCCCAGCTTCTCCCTGATTCCTCCCTGGGCTGCAGGTGGTCTCCCGAGGGGCTGGGTTAGACAGAGGACAGAAGGCTGGCTGGGGAAGGGGAGGACTCTGGCTGCGCCGCGAGGGAGGCATCATCATCTACTCTGGGGAGGACTTTAGCAATGCAGCCATTTTGGGGTCACCAATGCTTCCATAAGTAAACCCGATAAGCTCATCAGCTCCCCAAGCTGGACTGGGGTGGAATTGTTTTTGTGGTTTGCCATTGAAGCCAGATGGGTCAGGTCGACCCTGATTGGTAGCTCTCCAGGAAGAGCCCTCACCACAGACCCAGTGCTTGAGTTCTAAGCGGCTCATCCCGACTTGGAGTACAGCGATATTTGTCAGTCGCTCACAACTGGCCATGTCGAGGGGTTCACACCGTGAAAATGGAAAAAGCTTCTAAAGCAGTTGTTTTGCATTTTTCCCTATTTTATTGGTGTGTATGTATGTTATATATGTGTGGGCGTACATGTATGTGCAGGCATGTGTACCAGTGTGTGTGCTCGTGGAGGCCCAAGGATGACATCGGGAATCATCATGAATTGCTCTACCTCTTTGTTGTTTTGCTCTGGGGTTTCCCAGGCTCCAACTTCCAGGCCAGAATTGCAGGCGGCTGTCATTTCTGCCTGACATTTGTACATGGGATCTGGGGATCTGAACTCAGATCCTTCTGTTTTTGAGGCAAAGGCTTTGACGACTGAGACATTTCCCCAGGCCCTTGAACAGCTGTTTTTAAAATGAGTTTTGAGGCAAAGTTAGGATGGCCGGAGAATTCCTGAGACTAGAGATCATATGCCCAGGCAGCCCTATGACATGCAGGCCTTCACAGATCCCCCAATCCACTTCCCCCCGGACATGTCAAGGTTCCCTCAGAATGTGGGTGATTTAGAAGATAGCAAAGAAAAGCGAGGGGGCAGGGCCAGAGGTCCCCACCAGCGAGGGGATGGGTTCAGAGGGCCCCCCCTTCCCACCTGTTCTTTAACACTATGTGACTACATTTTCCAAAAAAACATAAACCCACACGTCATCTTTGACTCCGGAGGTCCACATCTAGTCATTCAGATGGGAAAAGCGCAGTTCATGTGGGAGACAATTTGCGTGGGTCATTTGCTAGAGTAGAGAATAGGAAGTTCGTATATTTCTGATCCACCAGCTCTGACTGCAGTGCTGGTGCCTTAGCCGATGTGGAGAATCACATGTCGGGAATGAGAACGGGAAAGATGGAACCTTCCAGTGCTGTGGGGAAAACGACATCTGAGAGGCTTCACACTGCGCCTCGCATGGCCCCGGTCCAAGGACCAAACACTCTGTGACCTGCAAGCACTTTGCTTTGATGCTAGAATTTGATAATTTCTATGTCCTGTGTTGGGAAGCTCCTTCTGTCAGGTTGTGTTGTAAACAGCTGAAATAAGGGCGAGACTAGTAGGTCTCTGCCTTTAGAAGGAAGAGGGAAGGAACTGGGTTCCCCAGGGAGAGTCAGAGGGAGACCCCAGTTTTTAAGGGGCTGGTGTGAGGGACCAGTGGTGGAGTCCCAGCTCAGCCTGGGCAAGGCAAGCCCTGGTCTCTGTCTACAGCTGTGTGGGGGAGGAGAGGGGGAAGAGAGAGAGGAAGGGGAGAGAGAGATCCTCAGGACCCTCCACACCCTGCTGGGGGCTATGGAAACGGAGAAAAGCGTGCCAGGTAGCTCGTGACTTCAAGCAAGAGCTGTGCTCCACAGTTCACTGGAAGAGCTTGGAACACACGGAGGGCAAGTATCCTGCCAGCGTCACATGAGCAGCCCCGGGAGAGACCAGGAAACTCAAATTCTGGCTTCTACCCTGGGACCGAACACAGTTCTGACCGCCGACCTCCACTTGGCACCTCTTTTTCCTGTGTGGATAATGGGCGGTGTCTCCCCAAAGACCGGGATCTAGGGGGAAGGGAGGGATGGGCCAGAGGCCTGGGAGAACTTGGCAGGGCAAGAGCAGGAAAGAAAAAGAGTCAGGCTGAAGGCCGCCAAGTTCTCTCACTGCGGAATGGCATCGCTCTGGAAAAGAAGGGCGAGCGGGACTCCCAGGAGGGTCTGGCTGAGTCAACACAGAAGGCCCAAGTGTCCTGTGCCGCAGGCGGCAGCTGCTGGAGGAAGCGTGGCCAGATGAGGCACGGTGACTGCCTCGGTTTACCCATGGAGACTGGGAAGGTGTTCTCAGAGGCGCCCTGTGCTCCTAGAGTGGGCTTCGAGACTGACCCCGGTCTGTGAATCCCACTGTAGACAGCCTGTCAATGCAGCCAGCAGAGACCCTCCCTCCTGTGTCCAGCCCCTGGAAGGTGAGCGTCCTTATCTGGAGAGGAGTCGCCTGCAGGGCCTGGCACAGCTCACGAAAGCCTAGGTTAAGAAAGAGAGTGGGCCTGGGCATGCACCTCAGTTGGCAGAATGGTTGCTTGAATTCTCTACCAACCGGGCACCATGAAGCCCTGGGTTGAATCCTCTGCAGTGGATAAGGAAGGATTTGTGGCTCACCCCAGCACACAACAGGTAGAGATGGGGGCAATCAGAAGTTCAGAGTCATCCTCAGCTGCCCAGAGCTGTAGGTCTACAAGAGGGGAGAGAGAGAGAGACAGGCAGACAGACAGACAGACTGACTGACTGACTGACTGACTCCTGTAGGTAGGAGCTGGAGAGGGTGATAATCAGGAGCCTTGGTGGTCCCAAGGTCGTCTGTTCTTCAGTGTCAGCCAGGGTCCCATGGAGAGCCAACGATAATATTCATGACTTGAGAATCAGCCGCAAACATCTGCAAAACCAGTTTTACTTGATAGTTCTACGTTTGGAGTGTCTTGTTAAATGTGACCACGTGAAAAATGAGGTGTTAATTCATAAGAACTTTTCTCTTCCCAGTTAGGGTGTGTGTCTTTCAGTTCAGTCTACCTGTTACCCACTTATCTATCCCTTGGTTTGTCTCTATTTTCAGGGGTGTCTTCATAAAATCTAAACCCCAATCTTTTGTCAGATGATATATGTCATGTACAAGTCACGTTGTATAGTGCCTTAAGGGAAGAAAGATTTGTCTTTGCCCAGAATCCGAGGGCACCATCCATGGTGGAGGGAAGGCAGGGTTGCAGGGGCGACTCTTGGCAGCAGGAGAGCCAGGCTGCTCACAGCTGGAAGGATCAGGGAGCAGAAGCTGGAATGCCAGAGCTCCGTTCCCCCTTTTATTCTGTCCAGGATCTCAGACCACGGTATCATTCCAGCCGCATTCCAAAGGGTCTTCTTACCCCTCAGTGACTCCTCCTGCGACTCACCCAAAGGCCTCACCAGGCTTTTCTTGATCTGACTGAAAGACTCCAAAGTCTCTCATGGCATTTCTTTGCTGCGCAGAAAATTTAAATTAATAGTCAGGTTTTTTTCCTGTGTGTTTATCTTTTCTCTAAGTCATGCTCCCTCGCCTGAAGTTCTATAATCTTTAAAAATCTTTCCCCAAATCGCCAAGGAAGATAACAGTCTAGATGCTGCCCATGTGGCTTCCTGGCTTCCTGAAGCCCACACTGGGGGCCAGCTGGCCAAGTGTCGGGCCAGCACTGGCCAGCAGCCTGACTCCCTTTTCCTGAGAACAGCCCTGCCTGGCAAGGAAAGACAGCTCGGGAAAAGGCACTGGAGAAAGAAGCAGACTTTAAGGCTAGACCTTGTGGGCGTTTTATGCTCTAAAAACCAGCGGTAATGCTAAAAGTGGTCAAAAAAAGAAAGGATTGGGAAAGGGCTTGTTTTAACATCCTATAATTTGCATATCCATGTGTTTGGTACTTCGTCCAGTCCTTTTATCGCACATGCTACATGCTTAATTTCCCTAGTGTTCTTCACTCCTTACTAAATATCTGTTTCTATGTGGGAT
Organism: Typhlomys cinereus; assembly: GCA_023101885.1. NCBI lineage: Eukaryota > Metazoa > Chordata > Mammalia > Rodentia > Platacanthomyidae > Typhlomys > Typhlomys cinereus. The sequence goes on from JALPQD010000001.1 coordinate 21,380,180, forward strand.
TTCATGCCTCTCATGGGATTGCTCAGGAGACAAGGTACCTACTCATAATATGTAGGTCCTGTGAGATTCCTCAGGAGGTAAGGCGCCTACTTACAAACCCGTGACCTCGTTCACCCACATGGCAGAGAGGAGAGAACTCACTTCTCAGAGTTGTCTTTGACATCCCCTTCCCTTTCTTTCTCTTGCTTCCTTTCTCTCTCTCAAATAAGTATTTCAAAGGGACCTACGTAACGACAGGACACCCCATCTTACTATTCTCTGCGGGTGACCGGCTGGCAGCTCCATCTCCCAGTCTGTCTCACCATGTCTCCATGCTCCACAGATGTCATGCGCTTGTCCACATGCTCCTGGGGCTCCGTCTTGTGCTCTTCCCGCTGAAGTCATTGTCTGGGTTCCACTTCTGAAGCGTCTGCTGCTTCCCCGGAGATTTCCGAGTCTCATCGCTCAGGTCTCACATGACCAGGCCTGGTCTCCTGTCTCCTGTGATCACGTGACCAGGAGTTGGCATCTTTCTGGGGTCTCTGGTCTGTCTTTCTGGCAAATCTGCATTTCCCCAACTTCATTCATCTTGTTTTAAGCGGTAACTGCTTTGGCTCTGGACATCGTGTCGACTGGGTCCTTTCTTCCTATTCCTGTCTTCGGGGACAGACACAGAACCAGCTTGTCACATTTAGAAAACCTTGCTGCGCGCTTCATTGCCTGACATTAGAGTGACACAGTAATTTTAGGATAATTTGTCTTTTCATCCACAAGTTCAGTCCCCTTCCCATTTCTTCTCCATATTTACAGCCTATTTTATATTCTTTAGCTTTATTATTTTCTCTGTAAATTCTCTTCCTCTAACCATGTGAATGACATGAGCACGTTACCCCCTTGCATTTCTGCAATGGCTTGTCTCAGCCCGCAAAGCTGGGCCACTTACGCATCTGCTCCTGAGACTGCATCTTTCTATACCTTGACTGACCACACGCTCGTGTTTTAAGCTGACCATTGGCGTTGCTTCTGCTTGCTGTTGCCGACATTTAGCTGACCTTGGATGACTGGCATAAATCTGATCAGATCATGACTTTCAAACCATCTCGTAAGCGCTGATTCAAGTTAGTGATAGTTCGTTTTGGACTTTTTGGACAGAAGCTCCCACGTGAGATAATTGTTTGCTATCACGCTGGCGGGGAGGAGGCGGGGTACAGTGACCTAACTCATAAAACCATCTGGGCGCGTGCCTGTCCTCCCTTCCTGGTGTCCAGCCCAGCTTGAAAGCCTGGGTCAGTCTTCTTCACGGTTGATAAAACCCCATGAACCAAAGAAGCAGCCCAAATGCATCGTCTCACAGTGGGTTTTAATGGCACAATCAGGCATGAAAAGGTGAATTTTAAAGGTGAATCTGCTCCAGTTTTTTTTAATCATACTAATTGCATTTAGTTCCATCTTGGTATTTCTATTTTTACCCCCTTCTAACGGCCAATGTGTCAACCAGGTCTCCCATCCCTTTCTGCTCTTGGTTTTCTGTTTCCCTCCCCCCTTCTCTGCAGGATAGCTATTCTCCCAGCAGCCTCCCTGTCTCCCAGCAGCCTCCCCAGCTCCCAGCATCCTCCCTGTCTCACAAGTCCTCATGATTCACGTGCCCATCTCTCCATCTCTCGTGCCATCGTGCCATGGGTCCCTCTTGTCCACTGTCTTCTTTCCCTAGCACTATCTCATCTGCTTCACCGTAACCCCCACACTGTCCTGGTCCACCCTGAGGAATTTTCCACATTAAGACGGGCCTCTGGGCATGTCTGTGAGAGGTTGTCTGAAGTCATTAACTGATGCGCCTTGCTGTGGACGTGAGGTTCCGATGTTGTGATTCTCCTTCCATGGCAGATGGGACCTAGAGCTGTAACGGAATAAAGCCCCTGTCCCCAAGTTGTTTGGGTCAGGTGTTTCCTTATGGTCACAAGTTTTGAAATGGAAACAAAAGGTTTCTTTTAGTTCCCTAGTGGGTTCCAAGTCTTATGTCGATCACCACTTTAACATGTCATTTTTGGTTATCTTAAAATATCATCTACTAGCCTTAGGTCTTAGGGAAAATGTTATCATTATTTGCTGTGTGTACTGACGCTCCTTTAGCAACTGTATTCATTGCGTTCATGCCACTGTGACCAGCATGCCTCACGGAAACATCTAGAAGAAGGTTGCTTTGCATCAGAGTCTCGGTCACAGGGACGGGGAAGGAACCTCGGAAGGGCTCCATCCGTGGGGTGGGGGCACGTGGTGCTGTTCACACAATGGCAGCCCAGGATGGAGGGCGCAAGGCCTATTCCTAGTGACCCGCCCCCACCAGGACCCACACTTTGACGGTCTACAGTCTCCCTGAACACACGGCCGCCGCTCAGGAAACGGGCATCTGAAACATCAGTGTGTGGGAACATTTCATACTTACACCATGACATCCTGCTCCCAGCACTCCAAACTCACAGCTACTTCACAAGGCAAAGGGCATCTGGCCCAACTTCAAGGGCCTCTGAAATCCTACTAATTCTAGCAGTTTTCCAAAGTCCAACCTCTCTGCAGAACCTCCAAGAAAGATCTTAACCGTGTGACCCTATAAAATAGAAAACGGAAGCTACATGCGTCCTCCGCACAATGACAGGGTAATCATCCTTTATAAAAGAAAGGAACCAGGAGAGGGGGCAAGGCAATGCTGGACCGAACAAAGCAGAAGCCCAGCAGGTATCCAGCCATCAAGGGGGCATCTTTGAACTCTGGCAAGTTTGGTGGCCCTCCTCTGTAACCTGCCATGTGTAGCAATGTGGCCTCTCTCTTGGGATGGCACCAATGGGCGTGACAGCTTCCCTCTGTGGGCTTCCCTCATTCTTGAAGCCTTGGACTTCCCGACTCTCTCTGACCCCATGGCCTTCACCTTCACAGCCTCATTGCAAAGCCCACTGAGGGGTTCCCCACAGAGACCCTAGAACCTTGGTTCCAACCCCAAGACCTCAGTACCTGCATTCTGCGTGAGTCGTCAAACCAGCGGTCAGGATGTGGGGTTCTAATGCCGACCCCAGGAGTAGCCTGGCATCTTGCACCTCAGCTACTGTGGCCTTTTAATGCAGCATGGTTGAACTTGAAAAGATTGCTTTCCTGGGGTACCCATCTGGAGTAGCACAGTGCAATTTAAGGGGTGCCTGTTTGGGGCAGGGCACTCCACGGGGTCTCGTCTGCAAGGTGCCTTCCTACCATCCAACGAAGTGCCTGGCTTAAGTCACTGCTCTCTCTGGCCATCATTTTAATCTGCATTGGACGTTTCTGTGGCTTTAAATACAGTCACACTCCCAAACTGCGCGTCTCTGCATCTTTCTGCTCCCGGTTCTCACAGGAAGTTCAGCTAAAAGCAATAACCTCATGCTGAACGTTACACTCTTTTGAGGTACGTCCACCAAATTGCTTTTCACTGCTTTTCTGTTCACCATCAATCACTTGGAATTTCAGGACAAAGGCAGAACGTGAGACATTCTCGGCGATGAGACCCCATCCCTAGTGAATCCTTGTTCCCATCTGAGACCTCACGAGCCTTTCCTGTTGTCACTTCTGTCTGCATTCTGCCCTTCCATAACCCCAGCAGAACACCCATCAGTCTCTGCTCACACACCCTGGGGCTTCTCTGGTCAGTCCACATCCTCAAAGACCTCTGTGTTCTTCCCACAGCCCCTTCCAAAGGCCTCGGAACCTCGTGGCCAGGCTTGTCAAGGGCAACCTCACTTCTGTGACTAGTTTTCTGGATTAGTTACCTTCGTGTCTCCATGAACAACATACTCACAGACATGGCTAGAAGGGAGAAAGGCTGATTCATAGCTGAATTTCTGTCAATCACAGAGAGGTTTGCATGGTTGTAGACAGAGGAAAAGAATGGCCAGAGAATGGCCAAGTTGTAACCTCCAGTGGCCTCCTTCTAGGCACCCCTGAAGATTCCAGAACAGTGTTACTCGCATCCTAAAACGGGAGCCTAAAACTCGGATCATAACAGAGGTCATTCCTCTCATGTAGTCTGTAATGGGTGTGGGTGTGTGCATACGTGTGTATGTGTGTGTATTTACATATATGAGGTGCACACGTGTGTCAGCACCTGGAGGCTAGAGGCTGCTGCTGGGATCTCTCCCCAGAACCCAGGTCTCACCAACTGGCTGGTCTGGCCCGTTTTCCCTGGGGTTTCCTTCCCTCTGCCTCCTGAGCGCTTAGGTGGCAGCAGCTGCCACGGCCACACAGCATTTTTACATGGGTGCTGGGATCCGAACTCAAGTCCTCACTCTTGCTCGGCCAATGGTTCACCCACTGATGCCTCCCTAGCTCTCCTCTGTATTTTTCATTGAGTCTATTGTCCCCGGGCGTGGGGTCCTCCCCCCCGGAGGTCCCCATCCTCAGCAGGGGAGGCACCCAGCCACAGGCTGCCATGTGCGGCAGGTCTAAGAGGACCCCCTGGCTCCAGGTCCTTCCTTCTGCTCTTGTCCAGGCTGGGAATTCAAGAGGATCTGTCTGGTCAGAGGAAAGGGAGGCTCCTCTCTCAGCTCTCTGGTGACTCATGAGTTTTATCCTCTCATAAAATGAACAGTGGTTTTCTCATTTTTCTCTCCCCTGCTGGAACGTGGTCAAGGTCCTGTCCATCCTCTGGATGGGACTGATCTGAAAAGTCAAGTCTCTCTCCAGCCTCCTAGGGCATCAGCCATCAGGCCTTGCCTTAGCTTCGTGCTCTCTCTGCACGTTCTCTGCCTGCGGTCCCTAGGTCACAGTCAAGCAAGGCTGCGTGCTTACTATGAGCAAAAATGCTTGCATGCAGCATTTTTTAGGCTTCCCGTCCTCCTTAGCAGCCCACTCGGCCCAGTGGCTGCAGACCACCGAGAGACAACCATGGCTCCCGGCCCGCACTCACTAGGCCAGTGCTAATCTTCATGCTCACACACAAGCACCTTTTCTCAGGGCTTCCGTGACACCGCTTGAACTTCCTCCACCTTGCCAGCCAGTGCTTAGAGTCCACGAGAGCCTCTGTCCACTAGTTATCCACAGCCTCGGTCTTGAGAATGGCACTTGACACACCGAGCTCTTGGCCACCACGGGGTGGGGGGGAGGATGTCTCCTTGTCTTTTCAGAATGGCAGGAAGTAGTTGTAGAGCCATCCATGTACGTTCCATGACTACAGGGAGTATTTGCATCGCGAGATCACTCAGACATGCAAGTCAATTCTGCAGAGAGAACTAACTCTCAGAACTTTAGCCTAACAAGAAAGTGGGGGGCGGGGGGAGACAGAAAAGGTCAGACTAGATGTGGAGGCCAAGAATTTTTCATTCTAAACAACTTTCCATTCCAAACATTTTTTTGCACAGGTAGTGTGTGTGTGTGTGTGTGTGTGTGTGTGTGTGTGTGTGTGTGTGTGTGTCTGTGTGTGTGTACGCACGTGTGTGTGAATCAGAGGGCCTGCTCCCTCCTTTTCTGAGTGGGCTCATCCCCTGGGCCGGGAAAGGAGAAAGGAAAAGCACCCATCCCTTGGCGCTCTCAGCTTTTGACTGTGGACTTGGTGTCGTCGGCTCTCCCCAGCTCCTGCTGCTGTGACCCCCCCACCATGATGGGCCGTTACCTGGGACTGTGACCTGGAACCGACCATTGACTCCATAAGTCCTGCTTCTGTCAGGTGTTTTATAACAGTAATTGGAAAGGAAGCTGAAACGAACTATTACTCTTATCACTCTGTAGAACACACAGGAAGCTGAAACATCCTGTTGTCATAGTTAAGCACAGGTGTCAACTTGATAGTTGAGGGTTTGAGCTCTGGGCACATTTGTGAGAATTAGTGGTTGAGTTAAGCCCAGAGCAAACCTGCAGGAGATTGTCTAGCTGATGGGGAAGGTCTATCTCCTGGTGGGTGGGACTAGGCCCTGGAATAAAATCCAGAGAGCTGGTTAAGAGAGTTGGCATCCTTGTGTACACTTGGCCAGACATGCTGGTCTAGCAAGTAAGGATCGTCCCTCTCTCAGCCATTACCTAGAGATGGTGTGGACAGTTCCCTCGGCCTGGTGTTGGTGTGTGCTCTCCCATCAAGCTGGACTATGAACTGTAAACAGACTATTGTAAGAAAATAAACCCTTTGTTCTCTTAAGCCGTTTGATGGTGATTTATCAGCAACTATACAGGCAAACTGCAACACCCTGGTACTATTACAGTTCTGTAGAATGCAAAGCAAGGCATTTGTCACCCAGCTGGAAGGGCAAGAGCAATCCAAAGACAGCATGGAAATCTGAAGGAGGTGATGCGCGCACCCTGCCTTAGCTGGCACTGGGCTGAGAGGTGGTGTTGACTCGCACAGTGCACACTGCGGGGTGGTGGCCAAGCACCTGCATAGCTCTGCTCAGCACCACAGCCACCAGCCTTGCTTCTACCCTCTCTGCCCCGCCTCATCCCTAGAGGAGGCCCTGGCTGTGGGGAGAAGGCAATTCACCCAACCTCACCCTGTGGACATCAGGCCACCAGCCCATCTGAGAGAAAGGGCAGAATTTTAATTAGATGAGAGGGTGGTCCTTGCACATTTCTGCACCCTGAAAGATTAAACTCTCCTCTTATTAACTACAATGACTTGGACAGCAACACAATTTTACTCAAGATTTAAAACAGAGGAAAGAAAGAAGAAAGCAATCAGACATTTTAGAGAATATGGAGTTAAGAATAAGTTTGGTTGGGGGCTGGAGAGATGGCTCAGGGGTTAAGCCTCTGCTTTAGAAGCAGAGGGTCCTGAGTTTAGATTCTGGGTGCCATGTAAAAGTGACAGGGGGAAATTGCAGTGGTTTGTACTGCCAGCCCCGGAAGGTGGACCCTGGGAAACTCCAAAGCAAACAGGAGGAACACAGTCCAGGGGATTCACACCATGGGCTGGGCCTTCCCCATGCTAGACAATCTCCTGCAGGTTTGCTCTGGGCTTAACTGGCCAGGCAGTCTCCTAGAGGCATGGCCAAAGGCCCCTCTCTAAGGTGATTTTAGATTGTTCCAGTTGACAGTTGAAACTAATGGTTGCATAGGGCATTGGCGAAGCAGCCTTGGATTCTCTTGCTCCTGTGAAGTGGTTAAGCACCTGCCAGGCTGGACAGACTTGGCAATTCTTGAGCCATCCTTAGCTCTGGTGCCTCTTAGGAGTGGGGGAGGGAAAGAGAAACTAGTTAGCCTTTGCTTACAATGACTGACAGCAAGTCTTTGCTGGTTGCTGTCTTCTCACCAACAGGCTGGCAGTGAGAGAATTCCATAGTCCAGGTTTCAAAATTCATAGCATGCTGGAACATTAAGGAGCCTTATTTAGCAATTTTCCGGTGACTGACAAGCTGACTAAAATTTGGTTTAGAGTAATTTCTTGTTGTGAAAAGCTATAATCCAATTTGAGAAACCAACTCTCTCTCTCTTTCTCTTTCTCTCTCTCTCACACACACAAATCACTTCCCATTTTAAGTAAGTTTATGATTTTTTGTGTTGGGCCTCGTGTATACGTGTCCTTGGTCCCAGGAACCCTCAGGCTGCAGGTAGGACATGCCATGTAGTGTAGCTGGACATGTGTGTTCATGATCGAAGACCAGAGTCATCCCCGTCTGAGGTGACGTGGGCAGAACATTCCCTTGTCGTGAAAGGAAGCTAGGACGATTTGTCTCTGGGTCACGCTTCAGTGTGGCTTAAACAGCACAAACACAAACAATCCTTCCCAAATCATTTTAAGGGGTTTATTTTCTCTTACGACAACTGGTTAGTCCAGCATGACAGGACAGCACGCCAACACCATGGCTGCGGGAACTGGCCACACCATCTCTACACAACAGCCGAGAGAGGGACGAGCCTTACTTCCCAGACAGCATGTTTAGCCAAGTGTACAGAAGGATGCCACCTCTCTAAACCAGCTCCCTAAATTTTATTTCAGGGCTAGCCCCACCCACCATAGGCTGGGCCTTCCCCATGCTAGACAATCTCCTGCAGGTTTGCTCTGGGCTTAACTCAACAACTAATTCTCTATAAATGTGCCCACAGCTCAAATTCACAACTATCAAGTTGACACCTATACCTAACTATGACATGAGGTCATACATGGAGATACTTCTACACTGACCTGTTTGCATGTCCCATAATGCCCTGGGAAACACTATTAACTCTTATCAGTAGGGAATGCCTTCATAGACATAGTCAGAGGTGTGTTCCCATGGTGATTATAAATCCATGTAAGTTAATAATAATTTATGTTAATTACCACATATGTGTGGTAGTATAAGAAAGGAATGGGTGGGTGGGTGGGTAGACAATGGATGAATGGATGGGTAGAAGATGGATGGATGGATGGATGGATGAATGGATGGGTAGAAGATGGATGGATGGATGATCAGGTATATATATATTGGGTGGATGAGTAGGTGGATGGAATGGGTAGGTGGATGGATGCATGTGTAGATGGATGGACGGACAGATGAATGGATGGGTGAGTGTATATATGGGTGGGTAGGTGCATGTATGGGTAAGTGTGTGGATTTGTGACTGAGTAGGTAGATGAACATGTGGGTGGGTGGAATCATGGGTGGGTAGATAAGTGGACAGACAGACAGAAGTAGAGACAGACCAGGGTTCTCTGACAGGGATATGTGATGTGGTTCATGAGTTAAAGAGGATTAACTCAGTTATTTGCCCCTGAAGTTCAAGACAAAGGAAAGGCCGTCTTTGGATAGCTCGTTCCCTGACCTAATTTGGTGAAAACTTAAGCTGCAGAGCAGAGGGATGAAGAGGAACAGTTCCCGCCCCCGCTCCGTGCACACTTGGAGCCTGCTGGAGGGGAACACGGATTTCCACCACATGTGGATGGGGTTGCAGCCAACTTTATTTGAGTCTTCAAAGACAAATGACTTCATCTGCCATCTGGTTCCCATGTCCGTGTGTGTGTGACATGGGGGTGTAAGGACACACATATGCAGAGAAGAAACACTTGGAGCACCCAAGACCGTGAGGAATATTTCATGATTAACTCAGAAGACGGAGGGGGAGCTCATTCGTGTTTTACATTCTGTTCAAGACACTCCTGAAGGACATGCACAATTTTTGTAATAACTCCACCGTCAGCAGCCGCATTCACTTCTGGGAAAGATTTCTTCATTTTGCTCACAGAATTTGGATGTGATTTCTAATAATCAAGATTTCCCACTGGTTTTGCTCTCAGACTAGAGCAAAGGCAGAGGAAAGGCAGAGTTGGCTCCTCAGTCATCTCCTCGTGGTTGATTCTCTTCGGTGAACTTTGACCTCTTCGTGCTGTGAAACACTGCGCTCCATCAAGCCACTAGGAAGAGCTGAATGGCTTGAGCTGCCCATACCATGGGGAGACAATGAAGTGTTAAACACCTCCCATTTCAAAACTTCCTGTAAACTTGCTCCTTGATAGACACTTGTAATTCAGCGTTAACAAAATGGATTCATCTTCCCAGTGGCTTGTCTTGGCTGCTTCTCTTCCTGGTTGTTGGTTTATCTGAAGCATGTGAGCCTGCAAGGTGGATGGGGTATGCATGGAGAGGTGGGTTCTGACGCTCCTTGTACCCTGTCCCTGTGGTGGTGAGAAACCCAACTCTGTCCCCTGTTGCCATGGCAAAGCGTGTCTGCAGGCTCCAGGAGGTTGGGGTTGGACGGGTGCCTGTTTGTACTGCTTTGTGTTCCTGGGTTTTCAATAAATTTGTCAAGCTAACTTTAAAAAAAAATGGATTCATCTGACTATTTCTGCAGATCAAGTAACTGGAATTTATCTATCTATCTATCTATCTATCTATCTATCTATCTATCTATCTTCTATCTATATATCTACCATCTATCTATCACCACCATCATCTATCATGTATTTTATTTACTTTGCAGTTTTCACCCTTTCTCATCCGAACTGAGAAGCCAGTGTGCGACCTTGGTATGTGGCTGCCTGTTCAGTCTTTCCTGTAGCATCCCACTACGGTACCCAACATGCACTGCAGTTCAGTGCCATAGCTCAACATGTTTTTTTGGGTTCCTCCAGAGCTGGCCTACCCTTCAGGTATAGTCACACCCAAAGGAATAGTCTTCCCACCTTCCCACCGGGAGTCACTTGGTACTTACAGATATCTTGGGCTTCCTGGGGTCCAGCCAAGCCCTTGCCACATGCCACACTCACACAACACAGTAGCAAATGGTTTTGTTCTACAGCTGGCTTCTAGAAGCTTCCACTTCTCGCTAAGTACCATTCAGGGTTCTGGCTGGTTACGCAAGAGTCCTGGGAATCAAGGAGCCTCGCTGGCCAGCGCCCAGGCTGCAGCTTTGAAAGATGTCTTCTGCCGCTTCTGTTTGGTCCCCAAACGATGATTTTGTGCTTGGGTCCCAGGATCGCCAAGGTTATCAGTTGTTAAGAAAAGTCTCCATATTTTGCTGAGAAAAAACCTCAAACTTTGACGATACCATGCTCTGAGTTGTTGGAAATAGCTTGTAATGGCGACTTTCTGCGAAATGTGAGAGGATCAGCACTGAGTTTGTTTGCTCCTGTCTGTGCTGTAGAAATTATCAGGAGTTGAACATCTTTCACCGACTCCTACACACCCTGCTTCACAGACTCATGATTCATCACCTTGTTCTTCTGAACTGTAACAAGTACATTACAGTTCTTCTCGTTCTTCTCTCTTCTCTTTTATATTTATATTAAAATATATTTATATTTAAAAAAACAGCTGGGGCAGTCAACCCCACATACAATCCTTGCTCTTCAGGAGGCTGAGGTAGGAGAATCACTTGAACCCACAAGTGTGAGATCAGTTAGCAACGCATGAACTCCTGGTTCAAAAAGAAAAAAATCATTAAAATAAATGAAGAAGCCGTGGGTGGAGGATGCGGCTCAGGTGGCAGAAGGCTTGGCAAGCATGCACAAAGCCTGGGTTCGATCCCCAGCAATAACTGGGCATGATGGTGCACGCCCGTCAGCCCAGCACTCAGGAGGTGGCAACAAGAGGGTCTGTCTGCTCGTGGTCGCTCTTGGCTGCAAGAGTGAGATTCTGTCTCAAAACAAAATAAAAGCCCCCAAGAGACTCTGACTGTCTGCCCGTCTGTTGCTTTGTTTTGTTTTGCTGAGAAAAGTCTCTTTCTAGCCCAGGCTGGCTTGAGGCTAGAGCTGCCTCGGCCTTAGGGGCTGGGATTGCAGGCATGAGCCCCCACCCCGACTTCTCTGTTTTTCCCAGGTCCTTTCCCCTATGGAGAAAATACACCCTTTCCGGATGCTCCTCTCCACGTGTTTTAACGAGTGCACACAACTGACCAGCCGCCAGCCACAATAGGTGTTTAGCCACCCACCGGTTCCCTCCAGCGCATCTCTGGCCAGCTTCCTTCCTCTCTGGGCCCCAGCACATGACGGTCTGTTTGTCCTTTGCTTCTGCCTTTTCTAGATCCTGTTGGAACAGAATTTGAGTCTAGCTTTGGATTCTGGCACAAGACAGATTCATCCATACTGCCATTCATCATGGCTGCCTAATACTCATTTGTATCTACCTAGGACGATTTGTCTCTCACCAACTGAAGGCAGTTTGTTCCCTTTGGTTTGGGGCAATTATCCATCCAGCTATGGTAAATAGATATTCATCACAAGTCCTGCGGTAAATGTACCTTATCTCTAAGAAGCTGGCATGTACTCTCAAAAAATAGTCACAACAAAATAAACATAGGGTGTTACCGTTGTGGTCATGTTTAAGCCAACAGTGAAGCCACACCCTTTCATCTGCACATTTTAATCACATAAGCTGGAAACACTGTACTTTTCGCAGGGATTCTCCATTGTCCTTCACCACAGCCTGACAAACACACTCTTCTATCTTTATGGTTCCAACTTCTGTCTTAGTTTCAATACCCACTGCTGCTACGCAGTACCCAGCATAGGCAGCCTGCATGGTGAAGGGCTTGTTTGGCTCACTCGTCCATCACAACAGAGAAGCCACAGCAGCAGGCTCATCGAGCTTGGTTACGACTTTAGGTTCACAGAGCCCAGACCACCTGCCTAGGGAATGGTCCCACCCCCAGTGGGTCAGGTCTTCCCACATTAATTAACACAGCCAAGACAATCCCTGACAGGCGTGCCACAGGCCAATCGTAATCAAGAGACTTCCTCTTGGACGTGCTTGAGGCCCGCCTCCTGGGTATCAGGTGACAGTTGGCATTAACCACCACATCCCATGAGTTGGATTATACAGTCTTGTGTCTCTGGTGGATGGCTTGCTTCACGGACATGGACATCTTGGGTCATCCATGTGGTAGAAATTCAATAATTACATCAAAACTCATTCCCCTTTAAGATGAACGATATCACACAGGTGTGCACGTTTTGGGGGACACTTGGGCCGGTCCCACGTTTTGGCTGCATGAGCACTGCTGCTATGAGCAGTTGCGAACAAATGCCAGGACCCCACCTGCAGCTGACCGCCTTCCCAGAAGCGCACTTAAAGGGTCCTATGGCGATGATGTGGCTAGTGTTTCAGGGGCTGTCAAGCGCCCTCTCCCGTTCCATTCTGTATTCCCACCGATGGAGTCAGGTCACACCTCACAGCCTGGAAGCCGAGACGGCAGGATGCATGCTGATCCCTGATCCATGTCTCCAGCTTTATAGAGCCCGTCTCTGTGTCTTTGTGGCGCTTATTGTTTTGTGGTTTTGGAAGGAGTCATTCATAGGGTATGAGCTAGCCTGGGCTGCTCTTGCTTGGTTTATTGTCATGTGGAATTCACTTCTTCATTCCTAGGCAGAGTGTCCCGTGTACTCCAGGCTGGCCTTGACACACCATCCTCCGCCTCGGTCTACTGAGTGCTGGGAAGTGCGTGTAACTGCAGTTTGGATTTGCATTTCTCTAGAAATCTGTGATGCTTTATGTATGTTCTTCTCTGGAGAGCCAAGTCCTTTGCCCAGTGTTAAGGACAAACCCATTTGTTTTTCCTTATCCTTCTTGTTTGAGACTCTGATCTCTGCATCCATGCTGTGTAGCTACACTGCCACAGGCTTCTGAGGGTTCTTAGATCTCCAACTCCTTCCTGTAGATGTGCAGGGATCACATTGAGTCCAGCATTGATGTGGGAATTGAGCATCTGCACCGTGGTCCTCAAGTGCTGTGCAAGCACTTTACCAACTGAGCCATCTTAAGTCCTGATCATTGATTTCCACGCGTGCTCTGGGTATTTGGGTTTGAACACCTTATCAGAGATATATATGACTTGCAGATATTTTCTTCCATTCTTTAGGTTTCTTTCGATTTTGCTGATATTGTTTTCAATGAAGGTTAACTTTCACAAGGCCCAATGTGTTAACTTTTTTGATGTTTCATTTCCTTCATGGTATTTCTTTGCTTAGAATACAGACTCAGGGGAATGGAGAGATGGCTCAGAAGTTAAAGCTTTTGCCTCACAAGCAAAAGTTCCTGAGTCCAGATCCCAGTAAAAACAACAAGCAGAATTGGCAGTAGCCTGTACTTCCAGTCCTGGAAGGTAGAGCCTAGGAAACCCAGAGCATAAATAATAAGAAGGTAGAGCAAACCAGGATGATTCCCAAAGTTACCCTCGGGCCTCCACGGGCACACACAATGCCTCTTTACACACACACACACACACACACACACACACACACACACACACACACCTACATATGCAACAACCAAAGTATACAGATTCAGTTTTAAATAGCAACAGACCTGCCCCTAGAAGCACTGCACATGTGCCTGCTGTGTCCCGAGTGTGTCATACAGTGGCAGAGAGGACATGAGACTTTGTCTACATTTAGTGTTGTGACCTGTGGACAGCTGAATGATCGATAGCCTGACATAACACACGCCTGCCAAAACCCTGAATTCCTTATCTGGGTACTCACAACATGCAGGCCTCTCATGGAGTGGGCTCCATGTGCTCACAAGGTGGAGGGCCTCCCTGGGTTGGGGCTCTGTGTGCTCACAAGTGGGACGGTCTCTTGTGGGCCTGGTCTCCATGTGTCCACAACATGAATGGTCTCCTGTGGGCTGGGGCTCCCTGTGCTCACATATGAACTCAGTCTCACAGAAGATGGACAAAACTGCTGTTCCTCAGCTTTATCATGTGTTCTTAGCCATGTGGAACCGGAAGCTCAATCACAACTATCTACATCCTTAACGTATTTTCTTTTATTGCTTACATATTATTAATATTGTTCAATTTTTAAAAATTAGTACATAAAGGCAGGAGGTAGACATGCTAGGGGAATGTCCAGGGCAAGTGGGAAGGAGATGGGGTAGCTGTGATCAAAATGCATTGTCTACATGTATGAGATGGTAAAAGAGTCAAAAAAAAAACAAAATTAATTTTTAAAAAACCAAAAAACATGTTGAGGAATACTGAATATTAATAAAAAATGAGTAAAAAAATAAAAAGCAACAGAAGAAATCTCACTTCCGGTTGCACCACAGAACACTGATGTGAGCTCTCGGACTCTGAGCACGTGCTGTCCTGTGGCACAAGCAGAATGCACCGTGTTGTTCCCGGTAGGATCTGGGGATGTGACACCCAAGCTGTCCCCTGGGTGCTGCAGCATGCTCCTCCCTAGCCGACTGCATGCGGTGCTCCTCCCTAGCCGACTGCATGCGGTGCTCCTCCCTAGCCGACTGCATGCAATGGGGCTCAAACAGGACCTTCCCTTGGCCTTGTGAAGACCTCCTGACCTGAGTCAGCTGACATTCCTGCCATCATTCATGACTGACAGATAAAGTGGGAAGTTGTGTTTCTTGAGGAAAAACATTGAGTGATTCACATTTGATCCTAAATCACATTTCATGTTTTTGAACATTCTATTCACATCAAATTCAAGGTTGATAGCTCTTGTTTCTTCATATTTATTTTCCTGACTCTTTCAAGTCTGGGAGTGAGCACTTCCATTATCCATTTCTTCTGAGATCCCCTCACCGGGGCCCTGCCGAGCTCGGGACACATCCGGGTGCAAAACAAGGCAACTTTGGGAGCTGGCTACTGAGGGGAGGGAGGGAGCAAAGCAAGAATGGATGCCGGAAGTGAACCCACTTATGTTCTTCTGCTTAAAGGAAACGTGCAGCAACTCAAACAGAATGTTGTATTAATCTACCTGCTAGAAATGTGTGTGGCGTCACAACGAAATAACAGCTAAAGAATCTCACCCTTTTGACCAAAGGGTGCCTGCGGCTACTCACATTGGGGGCAGGCCCAGCACACCTGCCCAGGTACCTGAAGCCCCCTTTGTACCTGACACAAGAGGTGAAGCCTGGGTTGTCACCCTATCAGCTGAGGTTCAGTCTTACCATTTAATTTTAATATTCGGGCTAGAGGAGGGAAAGAGAAAAGAGGGTGTGTGGGGACTTTTGGACGGTAGAACTAAGTTCTAATTCTCATTCCTATAGCCCCCTAATCCCCACCAGGCTTAGGCCGGCATGCAAACAAAGGGTTTCCCTATCTCTGTAGCTACTAATGCTTCACTCCCCGCATCCCCACTCTGCTTCAGTGTTCTCAACTTCTTACCCTCTTTGATCGAGTTTTAAAAAAGAGGAATAAAATGGAATTCTTTGGAGACCATCTGTGTGATCGAAGCAAAGGGAGGAAAGAGGAGGGAGAGAATGGTGTGATGACATCATAGGAAGGGGCACATTGTTCGCTCGGGGCATGATGTGGATACGGATCACTGAGCGACTGAGTCAGAGCTATGATTGCACTGGGTTAGCGAGCGAGTGGGAGACAAGAAAGAACTTTCCAGGTGGTAGGAACGCAGGGGACTTCCACTTTCCATCCCGACAGGTGTTGGTGTCACAGGCACAAACACATTTGTCAAAGTCAGTGGACCGCTCAGGCCTGTTGGCTGTCAATCACACAGAATGGTCTCCAAAGAGTTCTATCTTATTCACCTCCAAACCTCTCGTGTTCTGTCTCCAGAATGCTCCAGCCTCTCCTCCCATGTGCTCAGGGCTCTCGATGGCGGAGGATTGGGACAAATGGAATCGGATGCCCCAGTTTCATCTGAATCAGGCGGCTTCAGGTCACCTCTTCCTCCTTGGGGCTGCTGTAGGGTCTCTGCATTTCACGCACACCATTGTGCTTTTTCTAAGCAGGGCTCACTCCCCTCTGGGCCCCTTCTTCTTTGAGGGGGTCTTCCACAGCTGGGAGTTCAACTCCTCAGTGCTTGCTAAGATTCTTTTTCCCAGCCTGTTCCCCATCAGGAGACGTGTTTCTGTGGCTGTGCTGTTCCCTGACCTTGGAGCAGCGATGGGGGCTGCCACTCTCGAATGTCCTCAGGATGACGACATCGTGTGGGTGGCCTCGGCTGCCCTTTCAATCGCTGCTAGAGAGAAGGGAAAGCATCCAGGATTTGCACACGCCACTGACTCTTCCAATGTGCTCACAGCTGGTCAGCTTACCCTAGGATGCAAATTTTTGCAAATAGACAAATTCAAGAGGGAAAAGACAAATTCAAGAGGAGGTATTTTCCTGGGTCCGCATGAGTTAACCATGTGTTCTCTTTTGGGACCAGGCTTTGGTAAGGCACACTTGGAGTGAATGAGGAGCCCATGTGTGGGGTCCACAGGTGGCCTTGGGTAAACTGAGTCTCATGCCATCTATGTGTCACAGACAAACACTCCCACTACCAATGCCCACCCTGGGGCTGTCCAGCGAGGGGCAACAGCCTTCCTACCAACTGCTCTGCATCTGGCTGCGTTGCTTGGTCTCAGAAGCAGTTGTGTCAACACGAGGCTTAGTGCTTCTCGGGAACACGCAAGCTGAGCAAGGAAAGGGAAGAGGGAGAGATCCTTGCCTTAAGTCAGGAAATGCACTGGCCGTTCCTCAAGAATGCTGACTGTTCTCTGGCCAGCAGAGAACAGGATGTGGACTCCATATTCCACATTTGAGACCCATAAAATAGAGAACACAATGTGAGGAAGGAGACAGAGTGGGAATCCAAAAAGGGAGTTGCACTCGTGCTAATCTGGGGATGTATTAGCCGTTCTTTTTAGAAACTGAACTTGGATGCTCACTATTAGAATTCTGTGATCCAAATGGAATCTAACCAAGTATTCCAGAATAATGCATCCTCATACATCCTAGAAAAGTAGGTAAATCCAAGACCAAGCATAGCAGAAACTCCCCTGTCTTGGGGGAGCCCAGGCCCAGCAGGACTCACAGCACAGAGCGGGGCTCTAAAGTCAGTGGCTCTGGGTTTGCAGACAGCTTGCCATGCTGTCTGATGTGCCAGGCAGCAGGTTTCCTAAACTCCCAAGGCAGCGTGTGCCAGCTGTCAAAGGGGCCCACGTGTTCCCCACAGAACGGTGATAGGATTCAGAGGGATCTTACGCACCCAGAGTCTCGCCTATCACTTGACATTTAAGAAACTCAACCTCAAGGCGCATGTTAATGATGCTCGGTGCTTATGTGTGTCTTCATTGGCTGTTAAGAGCCCAGGACAAAAGGTACAGTGTCATCCCCCACCCCCGCTAAGATGGGCGCCTATGCACGAGGGTAAAGGGCCTAGGTCTTTCTCCAAGGACTCTCGCATTTGGGAGCTAACACCAACTAGAAGGTTTCATAGGTTATTAGGGCTGTGGCCTTGAAGCTTGCGTGACCCTTCTTCTTCTTCTTTTTTTTTTTTCTTCTTCTTTCTTTTTTTTCACTTCCGAATGACACTTGTCTGCCAGCTCTCTATGCCACAGAGCGTTTCTTCCAGTGGCCTCGAGCAATAGCATCAGCCAGCCATGAATGCAGCCTCTGAGATAACCCCTGGCTCTAAATAGGTCGGTTGGTCTCTAGTGGTGTTTGTCACCACGTCGCTCCAAGAGGGAGGATCATAAAGCTGAATGAGATTTGAAGTCACGGATGTGAACGGCTCCGGCTTTGAAGAGGAAGAGGAGCCAGAGGCTGACGGCCTGATCCTCAGTGTGGGAAAGCTAGGCACAGAGGAAGGGCAAGGAGGTCAGACCAGACCAGAGATCAGAGCCCCAGGGAAGCGCACCCTCAAGCCTGCTCAGAGCCAGCAACCCCCATGCCTGGCCTGCTCGAAGCCAGGCAACAAGAGAGAGCTTTCTTTCTACCATCTTTTCACCGGATACTTGGTTGGGCCCTTGCGGTACTCCACCTCTGGCCTCTCTCACCTCTCATCTTGCCTTCTCCAGCCCCCTCTCTCTCCTACCTTTATTTTTCCATCTTCTCTTTTTTCCTTGCTCTAAAAAAATGCTTGTGTAGATACTCGAATCACTGCACAGACAGATTTTTGAGGTTTTAAAAATTATTTTTGAGAAAGAAGGTATGTGTGTATCACAGAGAGAGAGAGAGAGAGAGAGAGAGAGAGAGAGAGAGAGAGAGAGAGAGTCATTTCTCTTCTAGAACTCATAGCTCCAGGTTTGCACTCAGGTGGCTTCACTCACTGAGCCAGCTTGCCGGCCCTCAAGTCACAGATGTCTTACAGAGCTCGAAGTAATACCTGAAGAAGAAAAGTCAGTACCGAATGAAGCTGAGGGGCTGGGGAGATTCTCAGTGGGTAAAGTACTTGCCTTGCAAGGGGGAGGACTTGAGTAGAGCCACATGAAAAACTGGGTGTGCTGGGGCACACTCATCATGCCAGGGCTGAGGAAGCTTAAGCAGGATCCCTGGGACCTGCGGATTAGCCAGCCTAGCTGAGTCACCAAGCCCCAAGTCCTAGTGATGAGCCTTCTCTCAGCAGCAAGGTAGAGGGTCAACTTGTGGGGCAGCATCCAAGGCGGACCTCTGTCCCCCAGTGTGTTTGCACACACAGTGTGCCCCCACCCAGTGCGCCCACACACTCACACAGTGTGCCCCCACCCAGTGCGCCCACACACTCACACAGTGTGCCCCCACCCAGTGCGCCCACACACTCACACAGTGTGCCCCCCACAGTGTGCCCTCACATACTCACACAGTGTGCCTCACACATACTCACACAGTGTGCCCACACACAAGAACTACGTCCACACGACACGAAAGTTGCTACTGACTGAAAACTTTCAGGAAACCAATCTCAGATGCTCCAGATCTGACAAGAAGAGGGGACTGGATGGAAATCATGCAAGAAAAACCTGTGACCTGGGTGGGGAGCACAGCAGTGAGCCAGTGCTGACCAGGGTGTGGAGAGAGACGGTGCTCATCCACGCACCGGAAGACGGCTGGTGCGGAAAGTACCACTTCTGCAAAATGAGTTCAAAACAACGAAAGCCTTATTGTGCGCCACAAAAATTTGGACAAAGAACGGCACCTGGTGTGAGAAGGTCCACGCTAGAATGTTTTCCCAATAAACTCATCAATGCTCTCATCTAAACATTCTGATTCACTACAGGAAAAACCCTGAGGTCAAAACTTTATGTTCATCACAACTCAAATTTGCATGGAGTTGTACAAAATGCTCTTGTCTCAAAATTCACTCTTGAAATTCACTCTTCATGCCAAGTACAGCAGCGCCCCTCTATGACCCCACACGGGGGGGGGGGTCAGAGGCAGGAGGATCAGGGGTTCAAGCAGTTCAGTGAGTATGGGGTGAGGTGCTGTCTTTCAAAAGTTAAAACATGATTGTGATTTTTCTTTTTCGGTCTTTAAATTTGTTTCTGAAATTGCTTCTGCATGTTTGCTTCCAGTTGTGGCTTTTGTGTTCCAGCTCTGCTTGCAGGATAGTTAACACTTTAGTAAAAGAATTGCATTGCGTACATGCATGATGTTTTAGGGTATGTGTATTGCATGTGTGTGTGTGTGTATATACACAGGAGTGTGTGTGCCTATGGAGAGAATTATCTTGGATTGCTTTACCTCTTTATTACTTTGCTCTGGGGTTTCCCAGGCTGCATCTTCTAGGGTCAGAATTATAGCTGCCACCTGGCCCTTTTTATGTGGGATTTGGGAATTTCAAATTCAGGTCTTTTTGTTTATAAGGCAAAGTCCTTAACCACTGAGCCATCTCCCCAGCCCAGTAAAAATACTCCTAAGTGAATTGAAAAAAATTAAGATTTTAATTATACAAAACTTTTTTTTCACCTGTGAAAGTCTAATTCTCTGCCTATCGATTGACACTCTCAAAAGCAACACGTTCCCAGTGGAGATGCCCTCCGTCCGTCCTCTCCAGGGATAGTGTTCTCTGTGTTCTTCGTGCGGTGGGTCCCTTGGTGCTATGCAGATTGTTTTTAATTTGCGCCTTTCTTTTGATAAGAAAGGGAAATTATTCTCATGGGCTAAGAACTGGACGCAAGCGTGTGGATCATGTGTCCTTCCCATCCGCTGTGATTCACCGTATTGTTTTAGGCACGCGGGGCTGTCTGGGTCTGCAGGATCTCGTCTTTGTAGAGAAGCCAAATTACATTTTTAAGGGTCATGTCCCCATGAGGGGTGCAAACCTGGGAGCTGTCTTTGTGCTTTGTCTGCAGAAGGTGGACGGCAAGCTTTCCTGGAGTTGAGATTGAGACCCTGGGTGACATCGCGGCACGAGAATCTGCCGTGACTTCCGCAGACGAAGGACTGGTAGGGTTCTGCCTTTCTTTGCTGAGTCCCGGAGCTGGTGGAGGAAAAGCCTCTTCTTGCTGGCTCTGGGAAGGGAGCCTACTGGGTTTCCCACAAGCGTCGGCGACAATTGCTGTTGTGATGCTAGACTGCTGTACAGAGACTTCCAGGCAGAGCAGCTAGAGAGAAGGGGCGTGGAGAAGGATGCCAGGGTCCCTTCCGCTCTGCACGTGCCCTTCCCTGCTGACCATTCACCAGGAACAGAGTCTGACTGTACCCTCACCATGCCCAGGTCCCTTCTTCTCCCCACGCAGCCTCTGACCTTTCCATGCCGAGACTCCCCTGGTAGGACGAGCATCGAACCTGGGGTCACGAGGCACACACAGCTTCCCCACCTGAAGATCTCAGCCTTCTGCAGTAGCCCCAGCCAGGAACCTGGGGACCCAGACGTCCCTTGATGCCCTTGGCAGAGCATCAGCTCCCAGGAACAGGAGTGAGTGAATGTTCCAGAAAGGCAGGGAGAGGCAGCCCGACTCCAAGAAGCAAGGTGCGCCTCTCACAGCTGTGCAGATGCCCCGTCCCCATCTCAACCCCACCCCCTCTCCAGTGGTCAGGGCAGGCTGAAGCAGGTCTGATTTCAGCTCTGTTATCAACCTTCCACCTCAGAGACGGGGCTCCAGGTGCACCCATGAGGGGTTGTCTAGGTCACGGCTGGCTCTGAGGATGTCTGCCAGGGATCATCCTGATTATGCTAATGGATGCGGAAGACCCATCCGAATTGTGGGAAGGGAACCTGGATCTTACAAAATAGAGTTGAACATTAGAGCTCGCCCTCTTGTTACCTTGTCTTCCCCAACATGATGGGCTGTGGAAAACTGTGAGGTGAACAAACCCTTCTCCCTTAAGTTGATTTGGTAACTTCATGGATTCCGAGAATCAATCATATTGATGAACCATTTCCATAATTTAAGATGTCCAGCTGATCAACCTAAATGTCCAACAGTTGACGAATGGATAAGGAAACTGTGGTACATCTATACAATGGAGTACTACTCAGCCATCAAAAATGATGAATTACTGGAATTTGCTGGGAAATGGATGTCATTAGAAAGAATTATATTAAGTGAAGTATCCCAAACCCAGAAAATTAAGCACCGTATGTACTCCCTAATAGGTGGCTCCTAGTACCAAACTCGCCCAGCCCACATTGGGACACTCAAAAGTAAACCTATGTAACACAGTAATTGCAAGGATTATGAACAAGAGAGATGGGTTAGGAGGGCCACACCAGAAACAAGGAGAGAGGAGGACCATGTTACAGCAGAGAAAATAGGCCTCCATCAAGGTCTGCAAGTAAGTAATGAGAAACCTGGTTAAGTTCACAGACGTTCTTTCCTGATCTCACCAGAAGGGGAGGGCATATAGTCTAGCAGATAAAAAGTAATCATTTTGCAAATGGGTGATGGACCCCTCCCTCAGTGAGGTTTCCTACTCTTATTACATCTACCCTTGAATGGGCTATTACAACAAGACTCCAGTTTAACAGCTTTTTGTCTCTGGCCAGGGGGTGACATACAGTGCCCAGCAGAATGGAGTGAAGGGAATTGCAGGAGCAGCAAAACTGCAAAAGAAAATCAACAAACCACAATCCAGAACTTCAGAGACTCTATATCAATCACATAGAACTAGGACAGCCTAATCTCTCCCCATCCTGGAGCTCAGGGACATTTGCGGAAGAGGGGGCGGTAAGATTGTAAGAGCAAAAGGATGGGAGGAGCAACGATTTGCAAGATTCTCAACAATAGTTGGGGCCAAAGCAATCATAATGGAACTTTGCATGCCCTGCGCAATGTCCAGCGCACTGTTGCCCTCATAAAGTCTAGCATCTGTTAAGGGCACCGAGACCCCTGGAGGCAAGGGATTGACAGCCATAGTAGTAATCTTATGCTTAAGGGGAACAAGAGAAAGGGCTTATGGAAATGCCACTGGTCATCGAGGGGACCCTGTTCGGCATCTTCCCGGGGAGGGGAGATGGAGGGAACTGGTAAAAAATTTAAATGAGAAAAAAAAAAAAAGTGTTCAGCTGGTGTTCATCTTCAGGGAATGTCTGAGCATGTTTCTCACTTATCTTGTTAATGAAAAGACACATGGGAAGCCCAGTCTTTTCCAAGTCCACTTGGACCTGCTGCTGTCTCTTCTCCGACTCGCCTCTGAGCCCACACCACGCTGTTTTTACAAAAGTTCGGCTGGAGGCTAGCCTGGTTTCACCAGCGTCTGCCTTTCAGAATACTCAGCAGCAAAAATCCACATGTATCACACCGGGAAAATGGGATCTGTTTCGGTGACTGTAAAATACCAGGCTTCTGGATTCAATCTGGACGCAGAAGTGCGTTGACCTTCTCTGAGATTAGGAGGAGTCTGTGGGAAAACTGGGAAGCAGCAGCCCAGGCCCAGATGCGGGACTTGGTTGGTCTCCCTGCGCTTCTGGCCTCTACGGTCTCAGTGTTCAGTGGCAGATGCCTAGTTTTCCTGACGGGGAGGAAGGAAGGCGTACGGGAGGAAGGGAGGTTATAGGGAGGGTATCTAGAGTGAGGGTCGGCAAGGGTGTGGAGGGGTAGCAAAAGTGTGGGGGGGAGCAAGGGTGGGGGGCAGCAAGGGTGGGGGGGCAGCAAGGGTGTGTGTTTGAAAGGGGGGCAGCAAGAGTGTATGGGGGGGCAGCAAGGGTGTGGGGGAGCAGCAAGGGTGTGTGTTTGGGAGGGGGGCAGTAAGGGTGGGGGGCAGCAAGGGTGCATGCGTGTGGGACCCATTCCGTGGATATCAATGTGGGGGGGCATCAAGGGTGTGTGGGGCTCAGTTCCGTTGATGTTGATGTGCTAATGGACTCTGCTCCGTCAGG
Organism: Typhlomys cinereus; assembly: GCA_023101885.1. Lineage (NCBI taxonomy): Eukaryota > Metazoa > Chordata > Mammalia > Rodentia > Platacanthomyidae > Typhlomys > Typhlomys cinereus. The sequence goes on from JALPQD010000001.1 coordinate 21,403,563, forward strand.
CTCAGCGCACACAAACCATGTGATGCAGTCAAGGTGGGCCGAGGGCTTCTCGCATCAGCCCCTGAATGTCAATGGGAATCTCGCCCTGTCACACCGGGTAGAGACGGGGCACCGTGGATGCCACACAGGCACCGTCCCAGCCGGGCTACTTGCTCACAGACACACCAGTGCCTTTCCACTACTTTCCTTCTCCCCAAAGAAATGCTTTGGGGAAAAATCAGGACAATTAAGTAGTTAATTTATGGCGCATCTGTTGAAAAGCTTTTCTCCAGACTTTTCTTGTTCTTGATACTGGTGAGGAATACCAATCCAACCATTAATCAAGAACGCAACACACTTCCTTCAAGCAAACCTGTATATTATAGGAAAGACAGATAATAAAACACTCAGTAAACCAAGGAGCTCCTCTTCTCTTGCTGTGAACCCCCCCCATGGAAGCTCCTTTAGGGAGGAGGGGCTATGCTGGCTCACGGCCGAGGGTCGAGTTCATCATGGTGCGCAGGAGCGCAAGAAGCTGCTCAGGATGCACCTACCTGAGGAAGCAGAGAGATGCATGCTGGTGCTCAGCTTGCTTTCTCCTTTTTAATCAGGCCAGGACCCCCTGGGATGCTGCCGTCCATAGTTAACCCAACCTAAAAAAAAAAAAAAAAAAAAAAGGCCTCTCAGACATACCCAGAGACTTTTTTCTCCAAGGTCATTTGAGCAAATTCGCAACCCAAATTGATTAGGATGTGTGGTTCAGGATCTCAGTTAAGGTGACTGGCCAGACTCAGGAAGATAACTTTGTTCATAAGCTGAGAGGATGAGGCGGATCACGGGGAGGCCGGGGGAGGACAGAGAGAACCACAAATGCAAAGGGCCTGAGGTGGAGATGCCTCAGCCAGGGCGCAGGCAGTGACCAAGTTCTGGATTTGCCAAAGGAATGGAGCCAGCAGATTGAACATGGGGCCTGCTGGCCTGGGACAGTGAGAGGAGCCAATGGACGGCCAGTTAGTAAGAGACAGCCGCATCCCACAGGCCTGTCTGCACTGCGTGTGCGTGACTCCTCCGAGCTGGGTGTCCCACCGGAGTCCAGGGTGGAATGACAGGAGAACTCAGCTATCTGTGGATGTGCTTAACACTCTGAGCCAGATGGAAAGAGCTGGAAGAGGCAGGCCTGGGACACACTGACCTCTCCGGATCCGGGATGTGCTGTGTCTGAGGCCTGTACCGCCCAGCCCAGGGCCTTCTCCCTCCTGCTTCTTGCCCTGAGCCACCCTGGCCTCTCCCTCACGCAGGAGCAGGCACACGTGGGTTTGCTTCCTGCTGTGCCTTGACTTCCTGCTGAGTGCCGTGCAGAGCCCCCGGCCAGCGGGCTGCAGTGTGTTCTCCACGCATGTGCTCTCCACGAGAACTCTGGGGGCGCTCCAGGCTCTCACTGGCTTCCTCTGGGTGCCCCGTTCCAGCGGCCAGCCCTGTGGGCTGCTGGCTCACATCTGCTCCCTGCGGGGAACCATCCTTGGGGAACACATGACTCCCCAAGGTGACTCACGCAGTGACTGGCTCTTTGGAGACACGGAAATGGAGACCCAGGCCCTGAGCCTCAGCTGGAGGAGCCCTGCGGGATCCCCCTGCCTCCCTCGGGACGTGGTGGACCTCCCTGGGGTCTTATTGGAATGACAGTATAGACCAGCTTCTCTGTCCAATCCTGACAACCTTTGGGAATCCCCTGGAAACCAATGCCCCAGGGCCAGCATTTACCATCTCTGGGGAGACCTTGTGCTACTTAGATGTAGAGGTGTCAACTTGACAACTGAAGACTGAGCTCTGGGCACACCTATGAAGAATTAGTAATTAAGGCAAGCTCTGAGCAAGCCTGCAGGAGGTTGTCTGGTTTAATGTGGGCAGACTCGGCCCTAGGCAGGTGGGTCAGCTGGGGGAAGCTGGTTCAGTAGTTGACATTTTCCAACATACTTTGGCAAACTCGCTGTCTGGTGAGGGAGGTTTGTCCCTCTCAACGTTCCCTGTGGCTATGGCGTGGCCAGTCCTCTCAGCTCCTGATGATGGCACGAGCTCTCCTGCCTACATGGACTAAGAACTGTAACCAGGAATCATAAGGAACAACAAAACCCCCTTGCTCCCTTAAGATCTTTGGTCGCAAATTTATCAGTAACATGCAGAGTGCAACAGATCTCGTCTAAACTAAGACTAGAAGGTCCTGCTGAATACAACCCTGGCTTCGAGGACTTTCCATCCCATAGGTAACTGTTGTGTTGTCTGTATGGTCTTCTGATTGCTATGCTCCCAGGCACCAGGTGAGTCTTCCTGGTACCTGACAGATACCTGCCAGCTGTAACCTATTTGTAGCCAAGTGAGATTCCCTCGGAGGGTGTAAGCCTTCGAAAGTCTGTCCGGACTCAGTGCAAAGGACTAAGAGGTGTGTGTGTGGGGGGGGGGGTGTACCCTCTGCTCTAGTACTTGGTTTAACCCCAGCAATGGCTTTAGGGGTTGCCTGTGTGTCTCCCCCAACACTGAAGGTGAAGCCTTTAGGGTAAGGAGAAAACTTCTGGCCATGGCTGCATCTGCTTACAGATAAATACCGAGAGAAGGGGAGAGACAGCCAAAATAGACGTGAAGATGTGGGAGATCCAGCCACACTCTGTCTCAGTGGAAAGTAGTTCTCTGCCCCATCTGAATGGTGGGCATTCTCCACAGTGACCGCCAGTCTCTGCCAGGCTCCTGGTCACTTCCCAGTGTCCAGTGGTTTTCCTAACAAAGCTGTCCTCCTGGGCATTGAAAGGTCGCCGTCCCTTGCAGGGAAGAACTCTGCCACCCAGGTCCCTGCGGCTTTCAAGGGAGTTTGAACTAATTACCTCTAAGCCCAGGCCCGGTCTGTCTATCATGCTGCCTGTGCCCCGCCTCTTCTGAACAATACCCACTTCCATGAACATTACCATGTGCCAGGCCTTCTGGCACGTGTTTCCTGTCTTCTCCACATGCCTTTGAAGGCTGGCAGGGCAGCCCCCTTCTTCAGACTCTCAGACTGAGGGTCAGACCAAGAAGCTACACTCCCACGTGGCCAGCAGAAGATGGGCCCATTGCCCACGATGCCAGGGAGAGTAGGAAGACCCTTCAGAACAGGCTCAGCACCAGGTTCAACCACTCACAGTTGGGTGTGCGTCCTCCAGAGTCAGTTGCACACGTTACCAGGCCAGATGGCCCCAGGCACGTTCAGGGCCGCCACCCACGAGATGGTCACTTCCAAGGCAGTTCTGCTCCTCAGCAGCTCAGAATGAAAAGACGGTCTCAGGAAAACACTGTGAAGTCTTCCATTACCCAGAATCTCTAAGAATCCTACTTTGGTGCCAAGTCTCCATCAAATTACTCAAGACGTGCTTGCATAAGAACGATTCTTGGCGTGGATTTGGAAGTGAAGAGAAAGTGGCAGAAGGAAGCAATATCTGTCCTGGTCCTCTCAGACCACAGGGTGTGGCAGTGGGCAGGGGGCAGCAGGGGGTAGCAGAGCTGCAGTTTCTCTGTCAGACCCCCTGTTGATGAGGCCAGGTCTGCAGGGAGGGGCCCTGGGTGCGAAAGGCTGGCAGGAGAGAGCCTCAGCTGGGAGGCGCCCACAGCTGCTGCATCCGCTTGCCTCCGGGGTCCTGGGAAAGTTGCTGAAGCAAGCTTCACGTGTAGGTGTGAGGGTTCATTTTTCCTGGGTTTGGAACAGCGCAACTTACATTGCTGACCTCACCCACTGGCCAGACGCATCTGCCCAGCCCACACATCCGCAGCAGCCCTGCGAGGGCGGAGCGCCAGCCCCAGCTTTACAGATGGGCTTGAGGCAACCCCCCCATCCCACTCTGTGGGAAGATCTCCTGTCTACAGGGATCCTGGCCTTGTTGCGGGACATGAATCTGCCAACGGAACATGAGCCGTGTCTGCGCTTCAATAATTAGATTGGCTGTTGTGCACTGCAATCTGCACTACAAGAACTTCTCCTGGGACTGCTATGAGACCCCGAACAGAGCACAGACCTTGGGGCTGAGTGGAGTTTACACATAGAGCCAAGCCCAGCTAGGCTGCTCACTGAGCTCAGTCTGGCCAGCTCAACTGCAGTGAACATGAAGACTCATTAACATTTCACCTTATAAAAGTTGGGAGCCATTTGTTACACAGTGCTACTGTGCAATAGCTAGTTAATGCAGAAAGGGTACATGGTTAGCCAAAGTCAGGGAGTTTCTGGGTTCCACACACTCAGATTTGCCTACCACTAAGCCCCAAATCCTCTGAACTATAGAGCAAGCCATGTGGAGGGAGGAGACCGGGGTGACTTGTAGGAGAGATGACTCTCCTGCACATCTGAGTGCTGAAGCTTATGGCTGGCGCGAAGACAAGCAAGGAATGTTCTACAGGACATCACGAGGGAGGTCATCGTGAGGAACGCCCAGGCAGGTCCGCGTGTCTAAACACATGATCTCTAGCTTGTGGTATGGTTTGAGAAGGTTATAGAGGTAGAAACTTGCTGAAGGAAGAAAGTACGCCACTTGGACAGGCAAGGCTTCTCTCTCTCTCTCTCTCTCACTCTGTCTCTCTGTCTCTCTTTCTCTCTCCCTTCAATAACTACTATACCAGAAGCTGGCAGCCTGTTTCCTCCTCCATGTCTACCACCATGTGTTCCCCACCATGATAGACTCCATCCTCCCTGGATCCATATGCCAAATAATGAATTTTTCCTCCCTTAAATCACTTGGTCCAGAGTACTTTATCATAGCAACATGGGCTCTATTGGCAAATTTCCCTAGATTTTGTTCTACAGAAGATTTTCCACATGATTTTGATTTTGCCCTGCAGCTGCCCATTGCAACAAAATTACACCCAGGACAGCCGTGTGCTTCATTTCTAACCCCAAGCATGTGGGAAAAGCATATGTCCCTTGTGTTTGAGCTGTGTGCATGGGAAAGCATGTCTCCTTGTGTTCATTCTACAAGTGTTAGAAAGTATGTCCTCTTGTGTTCAAGATGAACATACAGAAAGCATGTCTTGTGCTTGAGCTGCATATGTGGGAAAGCATGTCTCCTTGTATTTGAGCTGTATATGTGAGAAAAGCACATGTCCCCTTGTGTTTGAGCTGCACACATGGGAAAGCATGTCTCCTTGTTTGAACTGTGCATCTGGGAAAGCATGTTCTCTTGTGTTTGAGTTGCACAGGTAGGAAAGCATGTCCCTCGTATTTGAGCTGCAGGTGTGGGAAAGCATGTCCCCTTGTATTTGAATTGGACAGAAGTGCCTATGTCCAACCTTGTAGGTACAACTCGGGTTTTGGTATAAAAATAGTAATAGAAATTATAAAGCAATTATCAAAACAGATCAATCCGTGGGAAGCCAGTTCCCTGTCCCTTTTATCACATGAAGTGTATGGCATGGATCTGCAAGGAAGGATGAGATGGGATGACTGAACACAGAGCACCAGCGTGCTGCTGTTTGGGCTGTTGGTTTGTATTTGCTCTTCTGCTCATCTTCAATAGTATTATTGGTCTAAAAGCAGATGTCTCTTAACTTTTTACTTTGACTGAGTGATGCATATTTCTAAACATCTATAAACTTAAAAAAATTCCCCATGTGTATGATACATATACAAAAAAAAAACCTTGCAGGCTCTACAATTTCCCAGGTTTTATATTTATTATTTATCTTTTATAAATCATATGTATGTGTGTGATGTGTTTGTGTTCATGTGGAGGTATGCATGTATATACAGGTGCATGCATACATGTGTGCACATGTATAGAAGCCAGAAGACAATCCAAGATGTCATACTTTAGGAGATAGCCACCATGTTTTCTGAGACAGAGTCTTTCACGGGACTTCGAGTCTGCCAATTAGTGCAGGTTGTCCAGTGAGGGAGCTCCAGGGATCTGCCTGTCTCCATATTCCTAGGGCTGAAATCATAAATGCATACCATAATATTTGGATTTTTACATGGTGCTGACAGTGGAATTCACATCCTTATGCTGATGTGGTGAGAAAATTATGCATCGAGCCATCTTCTCAGCCCCAGCTATACATGTCTCTACCATTAAATAGAAGATGCTAAGTTTGGAGAGACTAGGGCTGGAGAGATGGCTCAGGCGTTAAGATTCTACCTTGCAAGCAAAAGGTTCTGAGTTTGGATCCCAGGTCCCATGCAAAAACACCAGGCAGTAAAGGCAGCTGCCTGCACTTCCAGCCCTGGTGGGCATAGCCTAGGAAACCCCAGAGTGGAGCAAAAAGAAGGTAGAAGCAATCCAGGATCAGAGACACATAGTGTCCTCTCTCTCTCTCTCTCTCTCTCTCTCTCTCTCTCTCTCACACACACACACACACACACACACACACACACACACTCACACACACTAAATAAGCAAAGAAATAATTTTTTTTAAAGTTTAAAGAGACTAAACTGAAATGGGACTAGCTGGTAGAGGCTCATGTGTAACATACTGTATGTATTACATACATATTCCCAGGCCACCAAGAGAGTCCAAAAGGGCTGCAGTTTGATCCACATTTGCAAATGTTGGCCACAGACATTGAGCTACTTTCCCAAGAAATAGCTAATAAGTGACAGAGCTCAAGACTGAGTCCAGATGTTTAGAGTTCCAACCCCATGCGGGTCCACAACTCCTGAGCTCCCCACCACTCCCTCGGCCCCTCACAGAGCAAGCCAAGGAGGCCACGGGTGCACCAACCTTCAGCGAGCAGGTCTTGCTTGGGGCAGAGGTGGGTTCTGACGTGAGACCCTCCACACTTAGCCTCACCCCCAGCTTTTGTTTTGATCCATCCAGGCTATCCTTGTCTTCTCTTCGTGTCCACTGGGGACCCTCTCAGCTGGGGTGGTGGAGAGACTCACAGGAGCCTCGTTTGGTTCTCTTTTGGCTTAGCCATCAACTTATACCTTCAGTTTAAAGGGCTTTAAGTGGTCCCTGTGGTGAGTAGAAGCCTGACCTTCCTTCTCAGCTCAGTCACCCATGACTCACTTCTACTATCAGGAAGACACATTTTCACAATTAACTTGAGCATTTCAGCTCCGAGGGGAATACGTGACATTTCCCATAGTGCCTTTCTCCAACAGAACGCCAAAGCCAGCCATGGCTGCACTGACTCATCAGAGACTTGGCAACGTGTAAGGAGCACAGTGAACATTAACAGCTTGGCACCTTAACGTTCTGACACTACTTTATTATTCATCTCATTAGAATGCACAACAACCCCCGCCGGACATCTGGATTTTTTTTGATGATTTTTAATTCACCATCATTGACATCCAACACATGGATTCAGCCTGTAGGTTGGTTTCAGAATCTCAGTTCTCCTTACTTGGTACCATGGCCAAGGCCGTAGGTCACCATCCCCACTCCCCTGATCCATACGGAGCCCAGACATTAATAACAATTATGTCTCATCAGTAGGCATGCGGCGGGGGGAGGGGAGGGCGCTGTACCTGCAGACCTAAACTCACTCCCTCTCCTGGACCTCCATGTGCATCATGGAAGAGCATCTCCAGTCATGTTCTCCACAGTGTGCCATTCGAAGTAGTTCAGGCTCTGCTGGAAGCACTTACAAAGCCTTCACATACATATATAACTTATACCAATAAAAGCATGAATTAAGCAATGGGTAGGGAGCAAATATTGAATATTTACTGTGTTGAGCATTATAAAATCATCATCACATCGAAAACTCTCAACAGAGTTGATGGTTAGTCTTCATCATCAACGGGACTGGATTCTGAATCACCAAGGAGTGTCCATGGGGGAGTTCACAGAGAAGTGTAGCTGAGGAGACCCACTCTGTATGTGCTCCCTAGGCCTGGAACCAGACTGAATGAAAAGGGGAAATGGAGAAGGTCAGAAGGGTCATCACCTGCTTCCTGCTTCCTGCTTCTGCTTCCTGCTTTTATTTCCTGGTTGCCCAGATGTGAACAGTCTCAGCCGCATGCTCCTGCTGTCAGGAACTCTGCCACGCCTTCCACTCCACAAAACAGGGCTCTTAAACCACAAGCTGGACGGAATCCTTCCCTTCAGTTGCTTCTGTCAGGTATTAGATCACAGAGATAAAAATAGTATTATTCTCACTCAGTTTCTCCAGAGGAGGACACTGTCTTGTCTGTGTTATGCTGCTGTAGCAATATACTAGAGACTGGGAACCTTAGAAAAAACAGGCTGGCAGTAAAGGTTTGGGCAAGACGCTGACATCTGCGCTCTTTGGTGAGGGTCTTGCGATGCCCAACCTCACAATGGCGAGAGTATCTGCGAAGAGTCACATGGAGAGACAGGAAAGGCCAGTCATATCCCTAAACTTGAAGAGATGAGGTTGAGTAGAAGAGGAGGAGATCACAAGCTCCACCAGGGAAGGCTCCGTGCTGTCTCGTCGCCTTTCCTACAGGCCTTGTGGGAAGAGCTGCCCTCCACAGAGACACGGGGCTGCTTCCAGTGTCTGCAGGATGCCGTCGCGCTTGTGTGTCCGGTGAAGATGTCACTTTTGAGGAGGCAGATCCTTCTGCTAGTGGTCCTTGGCAGTGAACTAAGGCCTCTCCCACCTGCACTGTGCCCGTCTGACCCCGTTCTGGGCTGCCCTGTGGGGAATGCAGCTCCGGGAAGCTGAGACATCTTTCCACCCGCCGCTGGCACAGCTGGCAGGGAGGCAGGGCTCTGTGGCAAGTAGCGCGGGTGTTTACTTACTCTCGTTGCCCCGCTCCACAGACGGCTTGAGCTGCATCCCTCCGGGCGTCCCCAGAGCCATCCCGGCTCAGATGGCTCCTCTCCACACAGCCACATCACCCCGTCACTCACCCACATGGTCATATGGTGAGATTGTGAGTGTGAGATTCCTCTCTCCAGGGCCCCGTGGCACACGCTCCACAGTAGTTTCTGGGGCAGTGTGATGCTGGCTCCATTTGTAAGTGTTGTGAGAGCCGAGCCGAGTTCTTCTCCCAACATCGGCTTGGTCTAGATACGCAGCAAACAAATCAGAGATGCTGCGAAGGATGGGATCCCAGCCTCCACTCATGACAAGATGTCACTTGCCAAGGAGACAAGAGAAGACAAAAGAAGCCAAAGGGATTGTGTGGCTATGAAAGCATGCAGATGGGGTACACCCTACTTTTCCACCCACCACTGTGAGTCACTGATCTCACCAGACTAGAAGCCCACGATGCTATTCCTTGTCCCATAATATGTACCTGTCTCAATATCCTGAGCTGTCCAGTGGCAGAAGCTTTTGTTGTAGCAAGACCAGGACACAAAGGGGAAGAAAGGTGAGCCACAACGGAACCTGTCTTTCTCCTTATTATGTTTCCTTTCCCCCTTCTTTTCTTCAGATCACAGGGTTGAGAGTAAAATCCAGCCTGGTTCCCACCGCATCCCAGACATCCTCACCGACGGCTTCTCCTCCACGGAGCAGGCTGGGGCACACAGGCAGACCTTTCAGCCTGCTCTCAAGGAAGCATGTGAGGACTGCTGAGTTTCTAGAAGGTTCTGTGGTCTTCTTTTCCACACAGCCTCAAAGGTTGTTATACTCAAGGCTTATTTGGTTAGGAGAAATAAAATCGAATTTTCTATGTCGCTGTGACCTTTAGTGGGTTGGTTTAGGCAAGCCAGAATCTATACCCTTCAAACATGTAACTTGAATGATACCAGCACAAACTCATTATGTCTCCCTGCTGTGTATGTTCTTAGAGCCCGGGACACACGAGTTAGTGGTCCCATTTCTGCACATGGGACACCGCCAGGATGAGTCACCTGCCCCCTCGGCCTCCCATTTGGCTATTGTCACTGCCTCTGCATTGAGTCACGGTCGGAATCCCATGACGCTGTGGCGACTCCGGGGATCTGACAGTCCACAGGGCCAAACATTTGCTCCTAATCTGTCACCCACTCCCACTCCACAAGTGACAGGAGCTTCCCACTGGGGCTGTGACCACAAGGCGAGATGGCTGAGCCAAGAAGCAGTTGGTTATCTCTGCGTGGAAGATTCTTGACTCGGAGAGTGGAATGTCTATCTAGTTGACGAAGGACAGTTTCGCCCTCCAAGGGAGATGCTGTAAGTCGGCATCAGGCTCAGAGGCTGTGTGCTCAGGCAAGGAAGGCGGTGGTCCGTGAATCTGGGGAGCAGCTTCTCTTCCCGGGACCTGGGGAGGTGCCTGGCCATCCACAGCCTCACACAGAAGCCCCTACTCACTGCCCTGTTGGCCCCCCTCACTCCAACCTTCAGGTTCCGGTCACTGTCTATGTCTGAGACCAGCAATGTTCTTGCTGCAGGCTACCTGGAGTGTTGGGTGGGGTCTTTCCTCCCCCCCCCCACTTCCCCATGCTGCTGAGAAGATGTGGGCTTGACTCCACTTTGCTGAGTGAATCCTTAAGCAGCATGTGTGGTTAGACCAGGCAGCTCCTCTGAACGATCAGATTAGAGGTGTGTCTAGACAGACAAACCTCAGGGCAGCAGGGCTCTTAAGGATGTGTTAGCTCCAAGGTACGAGGTGTGGGTGAGGGTGGATGGGGCTGGGCACATGGCTGTGGGTGGTCTGCACAGGAGGGGTATCTATTGGGTTTTCTCATCACTGGGACCAAATCCCTGGAGAGACAGCAAAGTGAGGAAGGATTTATGGTCACGCGTTGTGCCCACAGGCTCAGGCAGAACATCGTGGTGGTTAAGACTATGTAGCCGGAGCTGCTATTCAACATTTGGCCAGCAGGAGGCAGGCGAGGGAGACAAGGGGACATGGCCCGCCTAGCCCTCGTGACCGGCCTCATCCAGCTAGGACCCATTTATTAACACTCCAGCCGCGGGCTGGGAGCATGCTTGGAAGCATGAGCCTTGAGTGACACTCATATTCAAACTGTAAGGCACTGCTGACGTCATCAGGGGTGACCTGTTGGTTCACAGTTGTTGACAATTAGAAAGTTGGATCTGGTTGGAGGAACTGGGTCTCTGCGAGAAGGTCTTTGAAGGGTGTATCTCGTCTTCTCTCCTCCCACTCTCTCTTCCTGCTGCAAGATAAACAGCTTCTTCTGCCACACGCCACCCCCCTCCCTTCCAAAAAATGTTGGTGCTATGCCTGCTGCAGTGGAGTGTGGGAAACCTCCAAAACCAACAGCCAAGATCCGTCTTTCCTCCTCTTAAGTTGTGCACGTCAAGTATTTTGTCACAGTGATGAAAGACTCGCACGTGAGGCCACATCCCTTGCTCCAGCTCCTCCCTCTTGTGTCCCCTTGTTCCCTCCCTGCCGGCTCCTAAGTGCTGAGAAGCCAGGGGTTTTGCTTCATCCTTGATGCTTGGGAAGCGTGTGCCGCCCTCGAAACACCCACGCTGAGATGCACCCCACTTCTGAGCTGATGTCTCTCCATTCTTGGGACCGTCAAGAGGAGCCTCCCTTGATGAGAGAGACCTGGATCCTTTGAGGAAGAGATCTTGATCCAATTCCTGTTTTCCATCTGTTTGACTTTTCAGTCTTTGATGTGGGGTGTGCTTTTGGCCCAGGTCCCTGTGCCCTTCCCAGACCTATTCTTTATGAACCCTTCAGGCTCCCGTAGCTGCTGCAACACATCAGCACACACTTGACTTATTATTCTCTTGCGGTTTTGGAGGACAGGAGTCTGGACTTAGTATCAATAGACTAAAGACAAGCAATAGGTGGGGCTGAAGTCCCTCTGGGGGTCTCAGGGGAGGTCTCTTCCTCTCTGTCTTTAACCCCCTACAGTTCCAGGAGTTCCTTGGCTTGCAGACTCCTGCCCCATCTCCTCAGGGTCACGTGGCCTGTGGGCATGTCACATCTCCCTGTGCCCCTCTCATAAGGATTGTGACTGCACTGGAGCCCACCTCTATAATTCAAGGCCCTTAACTAATGCATTTGCAAAGACCCCCTTTTAGTTGAGGGGAAGACAGGGAAGTTTGCATCAGCATCCGCAGGATCCAGCCATGAGGGCGTATGCGTCCCACACTTCTGCTTTCCATCTGCTCTAGTCCCCAGATCTGCAGTAATCCCTTGGCGTTTACAGCGAACCGCCCGGCTGCTCCCATAAGCCCCCTAATCGCTGGGTCAGGATAGCAGGGTCTGCTCTGGGGCCCACATCCTCTGCTTCTGTTTATATGCGGTGTCCACTCCTGAACCCCAGTGTCACCTGGGTCCTGGCAACGTCCTGCTCAGTGAGGCGGCTCTGACCACCTCTGGAACTCCTGGGGCCCTTGCGGGCTCAGCCTGAATGTCTCTGCTCATGCCGTGTTTGGTCCCTGGCACAGGCTTGCTGCAGGGGGCTGCAGGGGGCTGCAGGCTCGGCTCCTCCATGGGCGTCCCGTGGGGAATCACTTTTGTGCTGCACATCTGAAGAAAAGGAGGGTGGCTCTCTCATCATATCACCACTGACAGGAGCGAGTCACAGCCAAGACTCAAGGCCATAGATGGTCGTCATCATCATCATCATCATCATCATCAACAACAACAACGATAATAATCGAACAATCCTTAGTGTGTTATTCTAGCTTGCTGTGCGTCAGGACATCACGTGCCTGGTCACCATGCTGACCAATGCCGAATGTGCTGCGGGAAGAGGCAGCAGGCATAGCTGAGGGACACAGGGCTCTGGCTGTCGGTGCTGAGAGCAGCTGGACTCTTGACCTGCCAGCTCAGTCCCTCGACAGGAAGTGAAGTATGGAAGCGGGCTGTGCCTGCGTCCCTGGTGTGAGCAGCTGAGAGGGTCACTTCAGTGAGAGTTGCGTTTGGTGAAACCCGATATTGATGTGACTGCTGGAGCTTTGTCTGAGGGCGCCGCAGATGTTCTGGACCGTGTTAGGGAACCAAATGAACTCTGGGGCAGAAAGGAAGGCTGGGGCCCCACATCCTTCCCACCAGCGTCATACGCTTGCTTTTTTTCTTATCACTGATCGGAGGACACCTATGGACGGAATGGCAGATTCTCACTATGGAGTCTCATTCTCATGATCCCGAAATCGGCAGGAATGTGGCCAAAGTATTTACTGTCAGATTTCACCTGTTCTTGAGCTCCGAACCCGAATCTGTGCTCCCAGAGCCCACCACTAGCCAGCCAGCTCTGCACAAGGAAAGCCAGGCAGCGCACAGTGCCGGAAAGTCATCCTTACCTCACGTGCCTTCACCTTGGATGGCGCCTTGAGCAAAGCTGGTCCTTACTGCCAAGACTTCTGTGGCTGCCCTTCTGCAAAGGTGTCAAAGTGGATCAAAGTGTCCTCTCTGAACAAATGCATGACCGGGAGAGCCAGGATGACCCCCGCCCTCAACTGGAAGCATTACTCTACATTCTATTGCAATCAAAGACTATACCTAGAGGACTGTCACTCTTTCTAGAAGAATTCTACTTTGTGAATGATCCTCAGAAAGTCAAAATCAACCAAAGCTCTTGGTGTTGAATCTCATATGTGAAGTGTAGACCCCCAGACAGCACGAATCTGTGTTCTGAGGGGCAGTTACGGTCGCTTCTCCATGATGACTAGAAAGGCCAAGAGCGGCATCTGGCTTCCTCAGCACAATGGATGGCTTCGCCACTGTCCTCAGGGGAAAGGCCCAGGAGGGCGGCCAGTCAAGATGTGTCAGGCCATTAAAAAAAAACGGAAGTTGTCTCGATAATTGGTTGTACCAGAGAAGAACCCCATAAATCTGGGTGGGGACAAGAATGCTCCTCGCTGCTGGAGAGCAGAATCTGAATTGGCTGGACTCTCCGAGCTGGCTGGACTCGCAACTCCAGAAGCCTCGGCTGCCCTCGCAGCTCAGAGCTGCAAAAGGGCCCGGGGAAAACCCTCGACTTGGTGGCCTGGGAAAAGCAGCTGTGGCCCCCACGTGTGCAAGTCCAGATTCTTCATCTCGGGCTAGGGAGCTGGCTTGGGGGCTAAAGTCTTTGCTATGCAGAGCTCTGTCAGCTGGAGTTCCGCACCTGCACTGGTTCTAGTTTGCGGGGACGTCGTATAGACCTGGGAGTGTCAAACCCCTCCTCCACCCAGGAGAGACTCAAATGAACATCAGGATCCATGAGCTTTAATCCTGGACTCTTCCTCTGTGGTCTGAAGTCACCTCTTCCTACCAGAGATGTGGTAGTTTTATCCACACCTCAGGCCTGTCCGTGGGGTCCACCGTTCACAGACTTTGGATGCCGTGGGACTGGGCAGGTGCATATGGGCAGCATTGGTCGTTTCCTTGCACCAGAAGAGCACGTGACGGAGGACACAACGTCTGGGACGGGATGGGGCCAGGCGAGCTTGCTGCTGCGTGCCGTGGAGCAAAGAAAAGGAAGGGATGTGGAGCAAGCATCCTGCCACCTTGAATATGTTCCTCTGGGCACAGGAACACACGGAACAAACACCACGAGACCTGCGAGATGTTCCTGTGAGCAGGAGGAGGGCACCTTGCAGGAAGAACAGCATGAAGTCAGAGGGAAGGAGCAAGAGGGTCTGCCAGAGTCTAAGGAGTCCTGAGCCTGTGGCTTATGAACTGCCTGCGCTCGTCTGGACTTGACCCTGGACCGGACACCACGCGGCGAAACAGTGGACTGTCACTGAGCAAAGGGCTGGACAGGCACACGCGATACAAGGAAGACGCTTGCCAAGCGTCTAGGGACTTGAAAAGTCGATAAAACTGCATGGAAAATCCTGTTCCTTTTTAAGTAAATAAAAAAATAGACAGTCCCATTAATGTGCATCTGTAATGATACCTCCCAGTAGCAAAATGGGACATTTGTTCCCTAAGAGCTTCAGAACTCCGCCCAGGAACTGGGTGGGGCAGTGGACCGTATCGTGGTCAGGCACTTATTATGATTATGATGTGTGAACCAGACCCACAATCAGACTACAGCTGAGTTACCAGCCCCTCGGGTCCAAATAAAATAGACAAAAGTCTCTGCTAAGTGCTTGTGGAGCCACGCCTTGCACCATCCATCTTTCTGGCCTCCAGCAGGGGTGAGCAGCAAGGTGGTTTCGACCATCCACCGCGTGCGTCGCTTTCATGATGTGCCACTCAAATTCTGTTGATAAATTATCATCACATGCGGTGCTGTGAGTCTGTACTCAAGGGAAACCTCAGGGAGGACTTTGGACGATACCAGCGATCTGCGATCACAGAGGAGGTGGAGGGACAGAGATCCGGCAGCTGCAGCGTTTCCACACTCCACGGACACTGCCTGGCATCGGGCTGGCAGTTGCTTCGAATTCTCACAGCCTGGCTCTGGGCACAGCGTGTCTCATGCCTACTGGAATTTCCGCACCTGACTAATTCCCGCATCATCGGCCGCTCTGCCTGGCCCAGGGAAACATATTCCTCCACTCTGGCGCGCCCAGCTTGGTCCACAGATTGCTTCCCACATAAGTTCCCGACATTGGCTTAAACCCAGAGCAGAGTTCTTCCTAGTGTGAGTTGGTAAAGGAAGCCATGGCATTTGGAGAGACCCGGCTTGGGTCACTGTGGGTCTGCAAAGGTCACCACCCTAGGATCCACTGATGTGGAAACACTCGGCACGGAGTCCCATGACTGGACAGAGCCTCCGCTCTGTGCTGGGCTCCCAGCACTCAGCGCACTCCCGAGTCACACTTCGCTGTCTTCACACACATTAAACCTGAAGACGGGATGAATGGCTTTTGGTTGATCCTTTGCTGAGACTCAGCCATGATGTACGGCCTGGGGCTGTCACAGCAGTTCTTAAAAAAACCCGAAAAAGAGGAAATGGTCTCTTGAGGATGGCAAACACAAGGTCAATGAAACACACATGCACACGGTCTGGGGTCCCTTGGCCATCTCCACAGGGGCAGGCATTGCCTCGTGCATTTGCAGACCAACTGGAGTCCCCGACAGTTAAGCTACAATCCTGCCCCATATGCACGTGGCTCTGATTAGTAGTCACACTAATGCACTCAATGTGATGTCGTCCATGGCTTTTAATTTTATTTTCTGGGCCTGGTAAAAGAAAGTCTTCGTGCCCAACCCTTTTCCTCCTTGAATACACCATGAAGTGCAAGGCAAAGAGGCTTCAAGCTTGAGCCCATGACCCAGTGGACGATGCATGACATCTAGCCATGATAAATGCATACAAATGTGGTCACTGTGAGAAGATGCCAACAGACATTTCTCAGTTCTGTGAGCAAAGCAGACAGAACTACTTGATCCATATTCCAGGGGTGGAGAGAGACAAAGAGCGTGTCTGCGGCCTCTGCTGGGGCCTCTGACAGTGACTGGGCTCCTGGGATAAGCAGGACTCGCTGTGCTGTGCTCTCCATGGGCACCTGTCCCCAGATGCCACCTCCATGCTCAGCTGCAGGTGCATCTCGCAGCCCATCTGGGAGGCAACATCTCGCTGCTCATCTGGGAGGTGGCATCTCACTGTCCAGGCTGGAGGTGGTATCTTGCTGCCCAGGCAGGAGGCTCTGTTTCCATGGTGTTTTCCAGGCTGTGCTGTGACGGCCCTAGGGAGCAAGCGAGGCAGGACACCCTGGGGAGGGATCACCAGGCCCACAGGTGCAGGGCGCCATGTTATGGATTCTGTGAGGTCAGTGGAACCTGGTCTTCACTCCAGACATGATTTCATGCGGCAGCCACGGACTGAACACAGGCCAACACTCTGTTGTTCTTGAGTGAGGCTCAAAGTGAAGGGTTTGGGCCTAGTGTGTGCCTGTGGGGAAGACTGGGGACAGTGGAAACTTTAGAGCGATGTGTGCATGTGTGAGTTGAGTGTTTGTATGCCTATCTGTGGTGTGTGTTCATATGTGATATAGCATGCACACAAGTATGTACATGCATGATCTGAGTGCCATGTGTTTGTATATATATTTTATGTAAATTCATGTGCAACATGTATCTGTTGGGTATTATTTATAGGTATGTGTTATATATGGTATAGTATATAAGTATGGCACATGTTTATAAACATAACATAACATGCATGTTTATATCTGTGGTGTATATGTGTGGTAGGTGTTTTGTGTAGCTTGTTTATGAAGTATGTGGATACTATAATAGTGAATGTGTGCATGTGTGACATGTGAGATGTGTGCATGTACGCCATGTGAGGTACGCATGCATGTGTGGGACATGAGGACTGCATGCATATGTGATACATGAGGTGTGTGTACATGTTTAATACAGAAAGTATATGCATGCATGTTATATATGTATGCATGTGTGGTATGTGAGGCATGCATGCATGTGTGAAACATGAGGTAGGTACAACGTGAGAAATGTGTGTCATGCAGGTTGCTTTGGGAGAGTAAAAGAGATCTTGTGGTCAGGGTTAGGCAAGAAGAGAGAGAAATGCTGCATCATTGCTGTGAGGCTCAGGGAACCCTCATGTCCTACAGGGAAGCAGTAAAAGCTCCCATCATCCCCCAGCCTGGGGGTGGAGCCGACATGGGACTCAGCTGTGACCGTGACCTGGAGCGTGGGCTCCCACACCAGGGCGGGAACCTCAGCTGCGCACACTTGAATGTCTCCCATGGACACATCAGCTGCTTTTCAAGCAGGAGAGAAGTATGAGCTCACATCGGCTGGCGGGTGCAGAAAGCAGCTGCGGCTCCTCACGAGCTTTTGGTGAGGCGCATGAAGCAACAGGATATATAGCACTCTGCAAGGTCGGGCTTAGGACACATGGTGTCCCAGAGAGGAGGTAACACCACAGTGACTCACGCAGGTCGCGTCCTCCCCAGCCCCAGCCCCCACTGCTGACCCACAATCTCCCGGCCCAGGACTCCACAGTGAGCTGACATTCATGAGCACAAGGCAGACCAGAGACCCCTAGGCGAGGCGTCCCGGGGAGGGACCTTCTGCCTCCGAAGTTATGTGGGGGAAGAATCATGCTGGAGGGAAGCTGAACAATCAAAGCTCCTGTCATGAAACTTGGAACATTTCTTCCTCTGACCCCACAAAGCCTGTGGAGGCGCATGTCAGGCGAGACTGACCAGCAAACAGCTGGGCGAGGCCCAGGGGTGACGTCCAGCTGCCCGTGCCAGGCAAGGCAGTCTAGCTACACCCTTTCTTCTCCCTCACTGTGGTTTCTCAATCCCAATTGGTTTCATCCTGAACCAACCGCACAAAACATGGAGACATGGGGAGAGATCATTGGGCGGTGAAACGCTGAATTCAGTCTATTCTGAAGTGGGCAAGGTCATTGTGAGTGACCGAGTCACTTGTGTATGTGAGTCTCTCTGCACCAATGGGAAGCTATGTGTGACTCCCTCAGAGTCTGTCCTCTATCCCAGGGTAAATGTTCACACATGTGCTGGGCCCAGCGTGTCTTCTGCATGTGGGTGGCAGAGAATGCCAAGTCTCATGGTCTAGCCCGAGGCCTGGGGAAAGGCCTGAAAACAGACCAGATTGGCTGACTGGTGTGAAACAGTCACCTGAAGAACTTAAGTGGAAAAGGAAAAGAACAAAACCTGCTACAGAAACCAAAGTTTCCTGATCAGCATCTGCTAAAAACAAGGACAGCAGAGATGCCAAACTAAACTCGAAGTTAACAAAATGCGATCACAGCATGCAGACAGCGACTGAACAAGACAGAATCTTAACCCCTGAGCCATCTCTCCAGCCCAATGACAAACACACTGCAAAGAAGTGCTCCATAAGGGAGAAGACAAAGACCATTCACAGGAAACATGCAAAGTTAGACTTTGCAAAAATATAAGCATTTCAACAATGGTCCAATGTACTATTGGGAAGTGTACCAAGACAAATGACAGGTCACACAGAGAATCGATTGCAAAGAAATAAGAAAACTAAGTTCCCACAGGACCTAGGAAGACAAGGAATCATGAGCAAAGGAACCTGGGAGGTTGGTAGATTAGGGAGGAGTCTTACCCTTCCTGCTAGTGGGAGATATGCTAATTATGTCCATGACACTCAATCTTACCCCACCAGGTGGCCAAAGGAATAATTCTGAATGAATTTTGCTAATATGTGCAAAAATTAAGCTCACATGTTTTCGGTTGAATGTTAATCAGTTCAACGCAGTTCAGTGCTGGAGGTGTGTAGACACTGTGACATCACTTCTGATCCTGTGGAGTGTGCCCATGGGAAGTCCTGAAAATGTTGGCAGAAAATACAATTCACAGCTGAGTTGTCCTTAACAAGTGAAGAAAAGTTTTCTCACACAAACAGAAACAAAGAGAATTAGCACCAAAAGGCCCGTCCTCAGAACATGCTCATTTTTGATCAGAAACGTAGAGCCACATGAAGAAAAAACATACACTGAAGAGGGAAAAACTAGTAGAAAAGGAAGATATTTCTTATGGGGACAGAGAGGGGGAGAGATGGAGGACAGAAGGAGAAGAAGCTAGACACGCACCTTGACACCCACGTGGAAATCAGAGGACAACTTTCAGAAGTCGTGTCTACTCCCTCCATGGAGGGAGGGGGGGGTTCTGGAGGTTGAACTCAGGTCGCCAGGTCTATGTGCAGGTGCCATACTGCTGAGCTATCTTACCCATCTGCCTCGCCTAGTTCTTAGTGCTAGTTGATCTGAAAGCTAGCCATGTGCAGCGGTAGCAATAGCAAGTGTGCCAGGGAAGCAAACACCTGGGGCACACTGCCCTAAGGTCTCTGCGCCTTGACTGAAAGGTGGAGAGAAAGGAAGGTGTTAAGAACTAGATAAATCACAACCCAAGGGAGACTGATAACACGCCTGAATTATAGTTGATTGTTATAATTATATAAAGCGATTATAAACGAGAAGCCCCAAGATGAGACAAAATGAAATCAGAACTGTGGAGCCCAAAAGTGCTCAAGTCAAACTAGACGATGGACCTTTGTAAGCTTCCTGGAAGCTGATTCAGAGGCAATGCTCCCTAGTCCGTGAAGTCCAGTTAAAATCCTGGAGGCGGCACACGAATGAGCCTAGAACTCTGAATGGTGGAAAGGACTGTCTACAAGCTGACTACTACAGGTGAACTAGGGGCTTCGGGACCCCAGAGAGACACACTTGTGAGCTCCTAGGGGTTCTGTGTGTCGGGTATATATATCCCTCCCCCATCACCACACACTCCTCTTCCTGTGCAGTCAGCAATAATGATATGTTTCCCCATTTCAATTCCAATCTTAGTTTCTCTCCTCCCTTCCACCAGTCTAACTAAACAAGATTTTTGTTTCAATGCCCTCTACGAGGTAGAAAAAGTCTCCTTCTATTCCTAATTTGTTGAGTTTTTATCAGAAATAGGTACCAGGCTCTAAAGGTTTTTCTCAGAACCTACTGAAAGGATTCCTTGCTCACCGCAGCAGGAGACAGTAGATTTGGTGGCATTTGGCCATTGAAGAATATACATTCAAGCTCATTGAACAGTGACATCTACTCTCATTTCCTCCCTGGTGTTTGATTCTTTGACTTGTGTTCGAAAGGCGAACTTCAAATGAGATGCCTGCCCTGTTTTCATAGAGAAGCCTGTAGGATGAATATCAGTGACCTCTACATAGCATATTGATAAATTCAAAGTAATCCTGTACAATTCCAACAGCAACTGAACATTAGCCTGACAAGGGGCAAGCCTGGGACAAGATCTGAAAGAACTCTGAGATGGGCGATGTGATAATATCGTTTAGTCTCTAATGACAGTGGAAGAACAGAGAAGGGACCTGGGGCCACAAATGGAATCGAAGAAGAATCTGGAAATAGAAATGCCTGAATCTAGCTCATCATGACACAAGTACAGAAGGTTATTCAAGAGATATTGCTGGAACATTTATCACAAATAAAGAAATATTGTTGGGACATTTGTTTTTTAAAAAGCATGCTCTTTGGCTCACTCTTGAAGCCAAATGAATTCCATCTGGATAAGCTATTTAAAAACAAAATATAAAGTCACTAAATTATGAGCCATCATTTGGAGCAAGATTTTTAATAATATTGAAGTAGAGCGATTTCACAGCCAAATTACATAAAAGAAATGGATCTAGACACATAGACTTACTATTTGTAAAAAAGAATATTTCAAAGGGGGCTCCCATTTGACATCTGAAGTCAGCAAGGGAGTGAGGGGGGAAATCTCTATAATCTGTTCATTGGTGGTTGTGTCACACAGATTTTGTAACAAGTATCAACTAATAAGTCAATCAAAATCAGGCCTGAGCGTGAGTCGAGCACTTCAAAGAGCTGCAGGTAAATTAACGTTTAAAGGAGGCAAAGCTTCCTTACAATTCCCCTAAATTCCTATTGGGTTAGTTAGTTTCTATGTAGACATGGCTAGTAGACTTTGCTCTCATGACTCACTTTCATGAAAAAAAAACAATCTCCTTTTTGGGATGGAGATGGCTCAGGGGTTGGAGAACTCGTCTCACACCCAGGAGAATTGGAGTTGGGATGTCTTCAACCCCTGGAAGTCCAGGTTGATGCTGCAGCTCATCTGTAATCCCAATGCTTGGAGGGTGGAGACAGGGGTCCCCTGGAACAAGCTGGCTGGCCAGATTAGCCCAAACGGCGAGCTCAAGTGAGAGACCTCAGCGAATAGGTAGAGAACCATCAAGGAAGACTCCCAATGTCTGTGGCACTATCAATTCAGGGAGGCCCTAGCCCGGGCTCCCAAATGCAGGAGGTCTGGCTACAGATAAGCCTGAAAAGGAACCATACAGGCAGTGGGATGGACAACTAATGGCGGGCGGATGAACAACCAATGGGAAGGAGGGATGAACAACCAATGGGAAGCGGCCATCTAACCTGGACACCCAGTAAACAGCTGAATGATTGGTGGCTGCTCCCCCCTCCCCTGAGTAGAGGAGTGGCCACACCTGATTGGACCCTGACCCTATATAAGCCCAAACACTTCCGGAGTAAAGTTGAGTGTGTGGCCAATTCGTAGTCTGTGTGCTGCTTCTCGCTCCCGGGGTCTGGGTGGTGACCCCGTCGCCGGCTCGCCCATTCGCCTCGTGCCCACGAGGCCCCGCTGTTTCCCCTCTTCCCCTGGCTGGCCCGTTGGGGGATTCGGCAACAAATGTCCACCTCGAGAGACACACACATACACGCACATTCATATACAACATACACACATATAGATTAGAAGAAAGTCTTTTTTCCATTCTGAAATGAACATTTACTTAAAATTACCGTGATCATACTATTTATTTTTTGCATGCAACTCTCTAATATCCTCAAAGCTGCCTTCCATGCGGCCATGTGAGGATCTCACAATTCATTTCCACACAGCTTGCTGGGGCTGCACCAGACACTGTACCACCTGCTTCCCAAGCTGGCCGGGGGCTGGCTGTGAGCTGACTGTGAGCTGACTGTGAGCTGACTGATGGCTGTGGGCTGACTAGACTGACTGCTGGCTGTGTGCTGGCTGTGAGCTGACTGTAGACTGACTGCTGGCTGTGGGCTGGCTGTGAGCTGACTGTGAGCTGACTGTAGACTGACTGCTGGCTGTGGGCTGGCTGTGTGCTGGTTGTGTGCTGACTGTAGACTGACTGCTGGCAGTGAGCTGACTGTGAGCTGACTGCTGGCTGTGGGCTGGCTGTGTGCTGACTGTGAGCTGACTGTAGACTGCTGGCTGTGGGCTGACTGTGTGCTGACTGTGAGCTGACTGTAGACTGCTGGCTGTGGGCTGGCCGTGGGCTGACTATGCTGGCAGGGGGCTGGCTATGTGCTGGCTGAAGGCTGCTATGTGCTGGCTGTAGTGGGCTTGCTGTGGGCTGACTATGTGCTGAGGACTTCCTCAGTCCGGGACATCTTCACCTGTATTTATTTTTACACCTGCTTCTTCAGCAACCCTTTCTTGTGCAGAGGAAGAGGAGGAAGAGCAGAAACAGACACAGGTGCATCTTTGCCCCTGTCCTTGCAGCTGGAAGAAAATAAGTATTGGGGTGTCTCCCCAGCACGGAGTTTTCCCTTCGGCCCCCACCCTAGGCATCCTGGCAGGTGAGTGGCCATGTTATTCTTCCCACGTGATGGCCTCAGACTCTGCTCAGAAGGAAAAGCAGACCTCAACCCCCACAGTGGGCACCCACCCCTAGCAGTGGCCTTCCTGCCCGTTATGTCTCAAGGACATTCTGCTGTCCAGACTCTTCCCCAAGCTGCCCACGGCAGCCAGGTCCAGCGCATACTGGAGAACATGCCCATGGGCAGGAGGACCCAGGACACTTGAGTCTAGAAGCTCTCAGGAAACTCACATAAATGGTGGGTTTGCCTGAGCAAACCAGCTCTGCCTAGCTGGGCTGGGGACCCCAATTGTGCCTCAGGTCCCCATGTGGAAAATAAGAATGACAGCGGGCTCCCTCACAGAGCCTTGTGGGGTGGCCCAGGTTTGCCTGAGAGCTTCACACAGTGAATATTTGAGCTGTGAAAATGAAGCTTCCCAAGTCTGTTCTGTTGGAATCTTGGTTTCCAGTTAACAGATATGCGTTTATCATCTGCAGCACCAAAACTGCTGTCTTTAGGCGCACCCTCTCATGTCCACAAGGAGCCAGAACTGCTCTCAGCAGAGCACAGTTGCTGCCCATGAACCGCCTGTCTCATGGAACGCAGGTGCTATGCTGGCCAGAGCCGGGGACCACCGCATATGGAGCACTTCCTGTTTACAGCATGCTGGGGAATGGCCATTTTGCTCAAGGAGAAAAAAAAATTATCTTCCTGGGCAAAGCAAAATAATAGACCACAGAGATGGAATATCACTATCTCTCTACATTCTTATCTGATGAGAAACTGATTGGCTGCACGCAATATTGATTAAACCTTCCACATGCAGATGTTCTCCAGACAATAAAAATCTTGGCACAAAGCGACCTCGGAGGCAAAGTTCATTTACGGTCAGCTGGTTTCGCCCACAGAGTCCTATCTCAGTATTATGCTCTCAGACCTGAACTGTCAGGGGTACCTACGTCTTCATGGGAGAACCCAGAGACAACCGTGGAAGCCACTGCCTCCATGCTGCTACCACTAAAGGGTCAGATGACAGTGTCCAGTTATTGCACACGCATGTCATGAGCCAGCCCAGATGTGCACAGTCCAGATGTGTTGCTGCTGCCTTAGTTCATCACTCAGATGGCTGCTTATACTGCAGTTACTATGAGCAGTGCACTCCCCAGCAGGCTTCCTGAGGCTCGGATAGTCCAAAAGACACACCCCTTGCCTCCCCACTGACCTCTGCTCCAATTCCCGTCCTTCCCTTTCTGGACTCTTCATGTGTGGACGACTCTAACAGAGTATTTGTCCGCCATCAGAACTCTTCGTTCTCTAACTCTTCGTTCTCTAGCTCTGTTGGCCGCGATGGTCTTTTCTACAAACTATGCAATATTATGTAACCTAGCACTTGTGTTCTGTCCAACATTGCCTGTCACATCTCGCTAGCCGGGATGGCGCAGAAGATATTCCTACAGTTGGACAGCATTATAAGTATATGTATGTCCAAGTGTGCATACGCATATGATGCATGCATATATACATACACGTATACCCACAACTTCTTTTGCAGGATGGCCTTGAAGAGGTGAGTAGCCAAGATATCCCCATCCCAGAGACTGTCTAATTGCCAAGCTCCATGATCTGACTCATCGCTGACTGGCTATACGGCCTCAGCCAGCCTGTGCAGTTTCTTCGGAAGATGGGGCATGTTGGTCCAGTGTGACATGGGCCTCCCGGGTTACTCTAACTTCTGGGACTGAGGGTTTTATTCAGGGCAAGCAAAGAAGACGGGGACCTCACAGCGGACCCAGAGCACTGAGCAGATCTGTGCCTGCAGCTGCTGGGCTTTCTGACTGCCAAGAACTCACAGCTGCCTCGTCCCCAAAAGTAGTCCAAGGACAGTGATAATGGCTAAGTTCAGTACACGCAGGGAGGCCAAGGCTGGTGACTAAGTAGCACGAAAGGCCAGAGCTTGTGTCCCAAAGCAGGACACAGACTCCAGAGAGATCACACTCCAGAGCTCCCCCAGAAGTGGGCAGAAGCTGCAGTCCCACAAGACGGCTCCCTTTCCTCAGCCTCTCCCAGGCCTCGGTCACTGCTCTCTGCTCATGGTCATACCACAGCAGCTGTCCTTTACGGGATGCAGCACCTGCCTCTGCTTAGCAAATCTCTGCTCCTTCCACGGGTCAAACTCTCCATGGAATGGGAAAGGGGTTGAAAGAAGTCTCCTCCTGAAAGATGTTGGATCAGCCACTGTCCCTGCTCCCTGCCCTCCAGTGAAACCTAGGTGAATACACTTGATTAGGCTTGAAGAGCAGCGGAAGACAGTGATCTGTGGGAATTGCAGGTTTTGAAAATTCACACAAGCATTACCAAGATGCTATCGAGGCGCTGAGTAACCACAGTTGAAGGTAAATTCTGCAGATATGTGTGTTAATCAGCAAAGATCCGTGCAGGGTCTGGGCCTCGTTTGGGCCTTCTATAAGCGAAATTATTTTAAATTCTTCAAGCTGGAGAATTCTGGTTTTATCACTGGCATCATACACACACACACACACACACACACACACAGAGTTAACTGCGAGCACCTCGGTCTGTGCTTTAATAAGTGTTTTTCAGCCAAGTGTCCAAGTCGGAAGAAAATATCTCATTGTGATTCCTTCAGATAGGGCCCATAACTCGCATGGTCATGTGGGCCCCTTCAGGGTTGCCTTTGCCTTTCGGTGTGCTGAGACGTTCCTCATGGACGTCCAACTTTGCTGTGTGGAGCGTGGAAAGGACCAGTGCTCAGAGTCACAACCTAAGACAGTTAGTACTTAGCAAGACTGTGCCACACAGAGAGGTCTGCTGGACCTCACTGCTCAGATCCCTGCCAACTTGTGGGGTTGAGGATCCGATAATATCTGGGATGGTGTCAGCAAACACGTACCAGGAAGATTCAATGAGCTGCTTTAAAATATGCTCCCTGCTTTACTGGTGAGCACTCCACCAACCGCAGAAGTGTAGATGTGCCACGTGGTCACTCCATGCAACTGCTCTACACTTAATGGAATGATCCTGACTGTCAATCAAATCAGCATTCACCCCCCCCACACACACACATAGAGAGAGAGGAGAGAGAGAGGCAGAGAAAGAAGAGAGAGATACAGAGAGAAGGAAGAGAGAAAAGAAAGACAAAGAGGCAGAGAAAGACACAGAGGAGAGACAGACAGACAGACAGACAGACAGACAGACAGACAGACAGACAGATAGATAGATAGATAGATAGATAGATAGATAGATAGAGGGAGAGGGAGAGAGAGACGATGGTAGCCGTCTGATATTCACCCTCAGTGGCCTGGGGCTGGCACACTGCAGCTTGCCCTGGGCACCTTTCTGGAGGCATCTCCTTCTTACAACCTCCCCTGCAGTAGAACTTGCTCACTTTAGCTCTTAAGCACATGGTGGCACCGAGCAGTATGACTGAGCATTTCCAAGCAGGCTTTCCAGAGAAACTGTTTTCTTGCCCACAGAAGATGCCAGTGGAGAGTTATCAGCCCCACAGAGACACCCTCAGGGCAAAGCAGAACCAGACTTTCTGTGAATTTCCATCTGGGCAAAATCTCAAGAGCTGAGTCCTTCAAAGGGATGACTTTCAAACTTTGCTTTCAGTAAGAAAATGTATATTTTTCAATTAAAATTTAGCAAAGTAAATACAAAAAAGAGATAAAGTAATGTTTTTCCTCTCATGGGTCCCTCTCTGGTTTCCTGGCATCTACTTTCCCTCACTGCCACGTCTATGTAAAATATTAGAGGCTAAGATCAAACGTGCCGTGTTTGTCCCTGTGAGAGCGGGTTACCTCATTTAACCTGCCATTTGCCAGTCCCATCCATTCTCCTACAAACTACAGAATTTCATGTTTTCTTTATGGCTGAGTCAGATTCTCCTGTGGATGCGAACCACATTTTCATTATCATTAAGTATTTCATGGGAAGTAAGAAAAATGATCCACAGTGAGAAGAACCCCAATACTGTGCATGAGAACCAGCTTAAGGAGCTCCCAGGCCAGAGCTGGAAGGATGTCAGCTAGATGTCAGCTAGAGTTGGGGGCTCTTGTGTCTCAAAGCCCTTGGTAGGGTCAGGCTGTCTGCTTCATCCTCCACCTACTTCCAGATTTTCTCCACCATGGCCACATTGTGCATAAGTTCTCTTTTATTGGCCACACTCTTTTGCCCTCAAACCCTCCCCCCACCCCATCCCAGAGTGACAGCCCAAGTACTTGGGAACCCCATTGGGTCTGAATCACTGGGAGAAGGAAGGGCTCCAAAGTAATAGAAGAGAGATGATTACGCCGCACATGTGAGATTTACAAACCCACAGGGAAGAGAGAAGTGGCCAGAATTGAACTTCAGGTGCAGACCCGCGAGTCTGAGGGGTCACAGACTCTAGCTGGTAAGAACTTCACCCTCACTGCTACTCACACCATGGGCAGGCGTGAGAAGGTATAGAGGCCGATAACTGGTAAAGTGGACGCTTCTCCAACTCCACACGACAGGATCCTCTGAGATGGATGAGCAGGTGGAACCGCAACAGAGTTTAGCAAGACGTCCTCATGAGACCATGTTTCCCCAGGCCAGTGGCCAAAATGGATATGAGCCTTGAGGAAATGTTCCGTGTTCTCAGCACGAAACTTGACTGCAAAACAGGCAAGCTTAGCTCTCAAATAGCCCCCTCTGGGACTGGGAAGAGGGCTCAGGGGTTAAAAGCCTTTGCCTCTCAAGCAAAAGGACCTGAGTTCAAATCCCAAGATCCCACATTAAAAACATGCCAGGTAGATAGAGTGGTGGCCTACAGAGGCTCTGCAGGCAGAACCTGGGAGACCACGGAGCAAAGAGATAAGGAGAAAGAGCAATCCACGATGATTTCCGATATCACCCTTGGATTTCCACAGGTGTGGGTGTACGCACGCACACACGACCATAACAACAACAACTCAGAAAATATAAAATAAAATAGCCTCCTTATAAACCAGCTGTGCATTTCTGAATGAAATCTCTGGAGGAAACCAGGAAGGAGGCATACAAACTTTGTCATAACAAGCAGTGTCAGGATTATTCCACCAAAGTGCTCAGGTTTCTGGGTTTAAGACTCAGCATGGGGTGTATCGATGCAGGTGCATGCAGCTGGGCGGGAGGCCAGAGGGGCTACCATTATTACATCAGTGGTTATACTTGGTAGCAAAGAGTGATTTTTCCGTTTTCAGCGGGAATGGACGGATGGCTCTATGTAGGCCCGTGGCTTGGGCATGGTGCCCATCATCCTCCTCGTCCTTCCCCCAGGGGCCGTGCGGGCCAGGCTTACTCAGAGCTGCCTGCCCTGGCAGAACACCCTGTGATCCCAGCAGCGCTCCTGGGTGGCTGCAGAGGAGCTGTTAATAGATATTTCCCCACTCAGGGCAGCTTCTCACTGCCCCCAGCTTTTGTGGAACATCGAAGCTTGGCTTCCAGTTCTGTTCCCACCCCACCAGTACGGGGGAGCGGCTGACTGCAAAGCTGGTAGAAATAGTCCTGCGGGGCACTGCAACGCCTCACATCACAGCGATCTGTCTCTGTGACTCTGAGGCCTCCTGGGAGGCAGCAGCAAGGAGGGGTGTCTCAGCGTCTGTCTCTTTCCTCTTTTGCAGAAGGAATAGCCTGCCTGAGTCTATCAAGTCCCCTGTCTGCTCACCAACTGAATCTTTCAGCACCATGTTGTCAATGTGTACAGAGGATAATGAGACCACCGTACATAAGTGGTCACCCCAAGACCTAGCTGGTCACAAGCCGTAGGACACTGACTCCTTAGGGGAGCTGAAGACCCATCCTCATTCTCCCCAGGGACTCCTGGATTCCCTCGGTGTTGTGGTGGTCTTCAGACGGGGATCCTGAAGCATTCTCTGATAAGTTGAAGAGAATTATCTCTTTGCACACATCCGTGTGGCAGAGCTCACTGAAATCCAGTTGCAAAATCTCAGCATGTTATTTCAAGCAACTGGCAAGTCATTCAGCTTAAAGAAAAAGGATTTTCTGGAAGAAGTTGGCCACTGAGACTTGGGCGAGGGCTCCAAGGTAGGTCTTGACTCATCTGGAAACTTTGAGTCCCCCAATACTCTGGAGTTTCCTTTCCCAGAAGACCGAGGCACCTCCTGAAACCCGAGGAGATCACCCCCCATTTCTTCTGGGGGTCTCAGGGAAGTCATGAACGTTCTCTACTCCCCGGAACCCACCTCGCCACCACAGCACTAGCTCATAACTCAAACCCAGTATAACCCAGAGACAGCAGTGAGAGAAGGCAATGCCTTGAACCCGCCCACGGAAGTCATTAGTGTCACCGCGCCCTGGACAGCATGTGAGTTTTAAGGGTATCGGACCAAGAAGCCTGGAGCGTGGCTGGATTGGGCTGCACTTGCCAGTAGCAACACTTTTACAGCTTCAGAAATGAATGTTCCAGCTCTCACAGCTGGGACGTCTTACTAGTTGGCTTTGCTCATGGCTGAGACTTGGGTTTAGCGGTGACCTGCATTAGGCAGGGTCAGAATATCACAACTTCTGCAGCACAGTGCAGCATGGAGCCCAAACACTGGGGCAGAATGTTGTGAAGAAGGTTTCATTGTGTAGAATCCGGTCATCTCCCTAGGCCCCAACCGCTCTTCTGCTGCTCAGATAAATCCTCTGGCCCGAGCAGTCTGGAAGAAAAGGCCTTAATTGTTTGGCTCATGCTACCAGAGGAGCAACGGTCCATCATGACAGGGAATATGCATATACTGGCAGACAGAGGAAGATGGAGGTAGATTTAGGAGGCTGGATCAGTTGCATCAGCCATCGTGTGTGTGTGCGTGTGTGTGTGTGTGTGTGTGTGTGTGAGAGAGAGAGAGAGAGATAGAGAGAGAGAGACAATACTGGACAGAAAGTGAAGTCAAGCTATCAAGTTTCAAGGTCCATCCGCCAGTGACATCCTCCCCCTCCCACCAGCAACATACTCCCTGGATCTGTCTCCCAAAAACCCCCTAACCAAGCGGCACCATCAGCTGGGACTGAATCTTCAAGGACACGAGCCTGCGGAACCACCTGAACCATTTCCTCAGCTGAGCCAAGCCGCACTCTTTCCTCCGATTCACCTTAGAATCCCCAGCAGTCTCGCCCACAGCCTCCTCTGCAAAGGAGCGATGGAGCGATCTGCCTACTGGCAAAAGCTCCTGACCTGGATCAAAGGACGAGCGACTCCCAGCAAGACTGAGGTGGGAAGCTGCCTGGATCGTCAAGATGAAGGGCAGCGTAGCAGACGGACTCGTCTGAGCTCTGCACTGTAACTCACCCGGAAGAGCCTGCCAAAGGCCCCTTGGTATCTGACACTCAAAGTCCACTGGACTGCCAGATCCCACAGCCCAAACCAGCAGAAGAACGGTTTGCCCTGTAACCTGGAGCACTCCCCTGTTCTAGGTCCCATCCAAATTATTCACGGGACTAAGTGGATGTGTGTGTCACTCTTGCTCTGTTATAGTTGATTTGGTACAGGGAGTTGACTTTTGTGACCATGAGGCCAAGAAGCCCCCACATCAGTTGCCTCTAACATGGCGATTCAGGGAGCCGAAGGTCGGTCCCAGTCTTACACCACAGGCCTGAGACTGAGGGTCTCGGCTGGATAGTTGTGTGCAAAGAGTTCCTTCTTGCTCAGTCTTCTCGTTCTGTTTAAGTGTTTGCCTAATTGGAAGAGGCCCACTCACAGTGAGGGCTATCTGGTTTATTCAGTCCAGGGATTCAAACATTGATCTGGAGAAAAATAGTCACAGGTACTCCCAGAATGGTATTTGATGTCTAGGGACATCATATAGCCCACCTGAATAAATAATAATCTATTATTATATCGAATAGTTGATAATCTACTATAATAATCATCAAAGTTCCCATCATGATTGAAACTTGGGAGGTCACAACTATAGGGACAGTGTGTTTTCTATCACTGCCAGGGGAGAAGGA
This sequence comes from Typhlomys cinereus, assembly GCA_023101885.1. Lineage (NCBI taxonomy): Eukaryota > Metazoa > Chordata > Mammalia > Rodentia > Platacanthomyidae > Typhlomys > Typhlomys cinereus. The sequence goes on from JALPQD010000001.1 coordinate 21,434,402, forward strand.
GAGGGAAAGGGGTGGTGAGCAGGTGGCACCTGGGGGTTCTTATGATAGAGTAACTATTCTGTATGATGTGATATTGTTTTTACCATTTTCATGCGTATGTATGTGAGGGATGTATGTAGGCAAATGTGTGCAGGGTACACATGTCATGTGGAGTCCTCCATCCTCGATCACTCTTCTACCTTCCTCTATTGAGACATGGTCTCTAATCTAACCCAGAGCCTGCCGACAGGGCTGGGCTGGCTAAGCAGCTTACTCTGGGGCCCCCAGTTTCCATCTTCTGAGGACGGAATCACAGGTAGGCCTCCACACCCACCTGGCGTTTAACATGGGATCTGTGGATCCAAAGTCCGCTCTATCTGCTATTGCCAGAAGTACTTGAATGTTTTAATATCTGAGCCATCTCTTCTACCCAGGGTTGGTTTTGGAGTATTTTTTTTTTACTGTTTTATTTTACTCTTATTTTTTCCTAGTTTTACAAGCATATTTAGTACTTATTCTTACTTCCCTCCATCCCCTCCCTCCCATCCCTCTCCCTTCCGTTCATCCATCCATCTCATTCCCTCCCACCCTCCTGCCTGACTGCTTCTATGGACCACAGTGTTGGTTTTTTAAATACAGCATTATGCACTTGTAAAAGTTCATACACTTCGGAACACAAAGAGTGAATATGCAAATTAAAAAATTACTTACGTGGTTAGAGGGTGACAGAAAGGAATACTTACTGACCAAAAAAAACTGAGAAGCGTTGTGGATGTACAAGACTGCTTTGGGGAAAGGAGTAGGTGACAGACGCCCACCAAAGTGACCTTGCAGACACTAAGCAAAAGGTACCACACAAGCCCTGTGCGCTGCTGATAAGTCATCTTCCAAAAAGCAGAAGGATCGCCATGGTGATAATGCTCTGCACAGCTACTAGAACTGAGCAGTGGGGTGAGTAGGTGGCAGTTGGTAAGAAAGCTTCTTGCTGTCGGAGTGGGAATCCACAGAGAGGCGAGAGGAAGCAGCAGGTACCGCTGTAGTCACGGTCAGACCTGGAGACTTCAGCGTGACATCATTTCGGCTTAATACAAATGTGCACAGCTGTTTGTGGACGTATGCATGTGCATGGGCCAGCACATATGCTTTCTGTTGGGTGAGAGGGACTCCTCCCCTCCCCCCCAGCGCCAGCGAGCACACCAAGCCTCAGGGGTGCTCAGACACTGCACTGGAAGGAGCCGGACCCATGGAGAATGGCTGCTTACAGAGCCGGGAAAGAAGTATGCGAGATGAGCCCAGAGCATCTCATGAGAAATAAGAAAATGTTCAGAAGTGGACGAATCCCCCCATGGAAGAAACTTGTGCACTGCATTTGGGAGCTACTCAAAGAGCTCCCGACGGCCAGAGCTGGAGTGCATGGGTGATGAAATGAGTAGCTTTGTGTCACAATCCACAGTGCAAATATACATGATTCAACTGATAGATGCTGAATATATAAAGGTAGGTAGGGCGAAAGAGAAAAACTCCAAAAAATTGTCCTGGATCTTCCAGCGCAGAGGGAGTAGAGTGTGCCCTTCCACGCCTTCTAGTGTCTCCTCCATCTCAGCTCACAGCAAGCAAGAGATCCTCGAGCCACCAGAAATCCGTAACACATACACACATGCACACACATGCACACACATGCACACACATGCACACACATGCACACATGCACACACATGCACACACGCACACACGCACATACATGCACACACGCACACACATGCACATACATGCACACACATGCACACACATGCACACACATGCACACACATGCACATACATGCACACACATGCACACACATGCACATACATGCACACACATGCACACACATGCACATACATGCACACACATGCACACACATGCACATACATGCCATACACATACCATCACACATGTGCACTCACATGTGCACACATAGACACACACGCACTGCTTATCCATCTCACTTGGGCATCTGCAGTCAAGTCAAGGAGACGTGGGGAGGAGGATGGTGTCAGAAGTGGATATTGACTCCGTGAAGACACCTTTGCTGTGTTTCAGGAAAAGGAAAAACAACTGAATGCTCTGTTGGGCATCTAAAAGTACACAGTAGACAAGCGTTTCTCTTTTACTTTTCCTTCCTTCCTTCCTTCCTTCCTTCCTTCCTTCCTTCCTTCCTTCCTTCCTTCCTTCCTTCCTTCCTTCCTCTTCCTCCCTCCCTCCTTCCCTCTCTCCCTCCTCCTCTAACCCTCCTTCTGTCTCTCTCTTTTCTTCCTAAAGGCCCAGGTGGTGCATCCAGCTTGCAGGGTTGACTCAGGGTACTCTGGATGTCCATCAAGACAAAAGGAACTCTCGGTTTCCGTTTGGACAAACACACCAAAGGGCGGTGCTCACTGGCCTCTGGAGGCTTCTCACTTTCTGGTAAAGAGGTGCTAGTGGGGTGCAAGGGAGAGCTGGCTCTCCAGATGACAAATGGCTCTTCTGATTGGCCTGGGTCCCACCCTGACTTGCCGCCCCCACCATGATGCGCAGCACACCGTTGAAGCTGAGCAAATGCTTGTGAGTGCTGATTGAGAGCCATAAGGCTTGTCGCAATTTATTGTAATGTCTGTAATAATTATGGTCTAATTTGGCGCAGCTCATTTGATGGGCTAGCTCTCCAAGGTCATTACCTCCATCTACTGAGGATCTTTGGTGGCCCCCAGTGAGGAGACCAGACCCTGATTGTCACAGGCTGCCCGTCGGTCACATCTCCAGCATCCCTTCGCCCGACCCTCCTGCCATCCCTCCACTCACGGCTGTTCACTGCTGTGTGTGGGGCCAGGCGGCTGTGGTTTGTCAGATGGATGTGCTGATTCAGACCTGGTCCCCCAGCTTCCTCCCCTCTCCTTGCCCTCACTTGTTCCTAACAGCCACACCCTTGGGCACGTGCCATCCATCAGAGCCATCTTGGCGTCTGCCCCCTGCCAGACTGAGCCCTGGATGTAGGACTGAAAATCCAAGTAGGTGTTCAGCAAACGATGGTTGGATCGCTGCTCCCCCCCCCCACCAGGAAAAGGTGACCATGGCAGGAAGAACAAAGGGTGGAGCTGAGGAGGAAAGAGAAGTTGCCACAGCACTAAGTGGCTCTGTTCAGACTTCACTGGGAGCCAAGTGTGAATCTCGGCACCATTACCAGGAGGAAATGCTCATCTTGGTAGCTGCAATCGCAGGCTAAACTGGGCACACTCGACTGCAAGGGGCTGAGGAAGCGCAGAGGACTGCAGGCACCCACAGGGCAGAGAAACCAAGCTGTGCCTCAGCAGGGCCACACCCTCTGCCCTGCCTGACCCAGCTCATCCCTGCTTCCTCCTTGCTGAGACAAACCCGCATCCCCCACACACCTAGAACACAGCCTGCATTGTGCTCCTGAGCCCCCAAGAACACTCTCCATCCCAACGTCGTGTGTCCTCACTCTCTCCCGTTAGGCTGTGAGCTTCATTGGACCCCAGCCCAGTGCCTGGTGATATATGACCTTTAAATGAATGGAACGAACATATGAATGGGAAAAAGTACAACACAGTCACACACATATACACCACACATACAACACACATATAACATATACACATACCATGCACATATACACAATATGTACACACCACCCAAACACATACACACACAACACACCATATGTGCACACTGCATGCAACATACACATAACACACACATACACACACACACCATATACATATGTACACATACACCTCCAGCTATTAAGGATTCTTCAGCGGACCAGTCTGGTTGTCACAGGACAACTTGCCTGCAGCGGCCTCATCACCAGTAAGCACCTCATGCCATACATATACACCAAACACACCACACACACACACCACATACCACTGATACTCCACACACAACACCCAACATGCACAACACACCATACATGCATACCATGCATATACCACATACAAGTATACACATGCACCATACGTGGCACATCATACCCACAACACAGACACACACACAACACACATACCACCCTACATTATGCACAACACACACATACACAGAAGACTCTATGAATTCTTAGGTCTCTCTTCAAGGAGGCACAAGCCACAGACATGTCCACTGGGCACCAACCACCCCCAGAGACTGACGGACCCCGGTGCTCCTGTATTGAAAGGACCTGAAACAGACCAGTGCAGAGCACTGAACTGTCACGCGCGTCCACAGCGGCCATGCAGACGGCTCCTCACAGGTGCTCACCACAGGTCAAGTGCTCAGTCTCTTAGGAATGTACTAGAAACATTTTACTATTTTATTTAATCTATTTTTTTTAACGAATGTCTTGCTTTGTGTTTGTTTCTTAGGTATCCATTGCAAACCCATTGCTTTTTGTAACCCCACTAGGCCATGACGGTAATTGAAGAGTAATATGTGAATGTTTTGTGTTTAAGCAAGAGTTGCTACGCTATGTCATTTCCAAAGTTCCCAGCCATCACGGAGGCCAGCAAGTAAGAGCTGTTTCAGGGGCCCAGAGAAAAACTGGAACGTGTCTAGTCTTCTTCCAAAGAAATTTCAAGCTGACTGCATACTTGGGTCCATTCTGTGTGTGGAAAGACTACCTCATGAAGTGAATTACCCAGAAGTCCTGACTGTTGTCAGAGCTCCTGACAACTTCAGATGGGGCGGAGGGAGCAGCGGCCTGCCTGTGCTTCCCGGACGGCGCTGAGTCACTGGGCTGAGCAGTTCTTGTGCAAACTGTGCAGGGCTGAGTTTTCCTTCTGCATCCCAACCTGTCCATGGCGCCGGGGGATCAGCAGTATGAGAACACAGTCCTACAGCCTCGCTTGAGTCCATGTCAACCTAAGTCGCTGATTTGTGCTTCTAAATGTTCAGTACATGGCAGGTTCTGGTATGCTAAGATGGTAGTGGTAAAAGTGTGGGAGGTGCCCACCAAAGATCCTGGGAGGCTTTTCCATCTCTAAGAAGACTCTCGAAACCTCCTTCCCCCCCTCCTGAAATGCAGTGGGTGGTAAAGGTTGCAAGAAACCCACATCTAGTGGTGGGCGGGGAGGGGAGATGTGCTCATTACACAAGCCTGGATCCCAGCACCTATGTAAAAAGCTGGGTGTGATGGTACGTGTTTATAAGCCCATCACTGGGAGAAGACAGGGGCTCTCTGGGCAGCTAGTCTAGCCGACGTGAGCTCTGGCGAGAGACACTGCCTCAGAAAATAAGGTGGAGGGGTAATGAGGGAAATGCTCTGATGCCAACCTCTGACCTCATACAGAGACCACACAGATACGTGTGCATACGCCATGAAGACACACATACATACATCACACAAACACATGTGCACACACCACATAGACATGTGTGCACACACCACACAGACACACATGCACACACCACATAGACTCACACATAGCCACACACCACACAGACATACAGACACACAGACACACATGCACACACCACACAGACACACATGCACCCATGAACACAGACACATACACAGCCACGCACCACACAGATATACAGACACACAGACACATGTGCACACACCACATAAACACACGTGCACCCATGCACACAGACACACACACAGATACACACCACACAGACACACAAACATATACCACACAGACACATGCACACACCACACAGACATACATGCACACAAACTCACAGACACACTTGCATACAGCATGCAGACACACACAGGGGCTGGGGAGAGAAGAACACACAGTCACAAAGAGACAAGGAGGGCCCCAGTATCTCACGATCCTGCATTTTAGCCCAAGACTCTAAGAGTTTAGCCTCTGAAAATCCTTCAAAATTGTATGTCACAAACAGAACTTGGGCACCTTTGCTTTGTGCCTTGTGTCCCTGGAACAAAGGGATTGGGGGGGGTGGCTCCCCAAGTCCAAATAGGTTCACAGGAGCCAAACACCTGCCCTACAAGTGCAGACAGGAAACCCAAGCTCCAACATGGACACAGAAGCCAGATGAGAAGACTTCGTGGAAATGGACAAGACTGTGCCTGCTGAATTAGATAGGGTTGTCTAGAGGAACAGGTCTGGCAGAATGTGAGTGTGTGTGTGTGTGTGTGTGTGTGTGTGTGTGTGTGTGTGTGCATGGAGTCACATTGTGTGTGCATTGCATACTGAAGATTGATTAAGCACACGAGCTGTGAGAGACAGCTCACATTCACACCCTGACACCCCCACAGGCCCGCGTGCCTCTGGCTTTCCTCATCCTTTTGGATCTAGTGCTTGTAGACAGCTGGGACCAGAAACAAGGCAAGAGAGGCAAGAATGGAAGTCTGGTAGCAGTGGTGTGAGTGTGGGGGTACTCCCACTTGGGAATTGGGAGATAACTCTCCCACCATCTTGTGTAACTCCTTTCTCTTTTGGAAATTGGCAGGACGAACCCAGATTGTGAAAGGTCCTTTACAGGCTGACTGTTTGCCCTTTGCTGACGAAGATGACCTCTTTCAGAGACGTCCACTGAGGGTCTGAGATGTCCACTTAGGGTCACAGATACCCACTTAAGGTCCAAAATGCCACTTAGGGTCAAAGATGTCCATATAAGGTCTGATATGTCCACGTAGAGTCTGAAATGTCCGTTTAGGGTTCATAATGTCCAATTAGAGTCTGAGATGTCCACTTAGGTTCAAGGAAGTCCACATAAGGTCTGAGGAATCCACATGGGCTCAAAGATGACCACTTGGAATCCAAGATCCACTTAGGGTCAAAGATGTCCATATACGGTCTGAGATGGCCACTCAGGATTGGAGATGTTGGCTTGGGATCCACATGTGGGGCAGGAGGCCTCTGGCAAGGCTGTCCATGCCAGGTGAACACATATCCTCACTTTGACCCTTTCCCTCCTGCATAGCCCAACCTGGACTAGGTCTGAATCGTGGTCTTCCATTTCCCTGGCCTGCTGGACACACCGACTGCTGTGGCTCCAGGGTGTCCTGAGGAACGGTCCCCAGGAGAGGGGTGGCACCTTCAGGAGGACGGACACAAGAATTAGATGAGTTCGTGAAGCTCCCTGGTGGGTATCGCGGAAGAGACGCTGTCCTGGCACATGCCCCACTCTGTCCCGTGACGTCACCACCATATGGCAGGGCTCGCCAGCTGGGCTTCCCAGCCTCTGAAGCCGCAAGGAGTGCTTGTTTCATGCATCCCCGGCTTCAGGAGTTCCGTTACAGCAACCAAAACTGAACTGAGGACCCCTCTCAAGTCTTGATAGGTCACAGAAAAACCCCCAGGTTTTGTCCAGTTCACTTTGGGGACTTGCATTCTGTGTATGACCCGCGGAAGACAACAGTTCTCTTCCTTCTGCTGGCCGGAGAGGAGATATTGGGGTTCGCACACACAATGGTCACCTGGACGCCAGGTCCGGAATCCACAGGTGGCTGCCGCTGTCTCTCCAGAGTGGGGTCTTGGGAGAAGCGGTCACAACCCTGGCTGAAGGAATCCCAGCCCTGCAGCACCCGAGTGCGGAAGCCAGGCCCAGAGTGGGGAGGCCTCCTTTCAAAACCAAAGTGTGTCTCTTCCTGTACACTGCACCCTGTAACCCAGGGAAATTTGAGGCTCATCTGAAAGAACAGCGAAGGATGTGGGGGACGGCTCTGTGGACGCCAGCTGGGGTGAGAGCACATCGGCTCACGAGTCCTCAGTCTTGTGCGTGTCTGCATGGACGCCTGGTCCTGGATAAGACCCTTCTGTGTCTGTGTCCTTGTGTCCACAGGGAAAGGCTCTGGGCTGATCCGGGGAGGGGGGAGGGAACAGAGGAAATTTGGTCACATGAACTCAGAAGAAGCAAACCACCCTTCCAAGTTAGAAAATGAGAAACAATCCAAATAATATTTATTTAGCAGACAGGAAAGTAAAGCCAGTCTTCCAGAGGAAAATAATCTGACTCTCCCAAATCCAAGTCAGGCGGCTGGGCTTGGCCTGGCGTGGCTGCCCTGCCGCAGCTGACGGGACACGTGGACGTGGACAGAGCCCCCATATCTCCCTGAGAAATGCTTTTGTCCAACCTATATCCTGGGCAGCTGCAGGGGCTTCTCTCTTACTGCCGCTCCATGAAGAAATTAAAAAGCCATCGTCCTTTGAAGTTCTGGGGTTTTGTCTTGTCTTTCATTTCAGGTTACAGTTTGAGTCAGAAGCTGAGAACATCAGAAATCTGCAAGCACGCACCAGATGTGGAAGCCTTGCAGCCGGCCCGGCCCCATCTGAAGCTGTCCGGAGCCCAGATGTTTTACGGCTCGGTCAGGCTGGGCTGGCAAGCGTGGCTTCATCCTGAAGGAAAGAGGGGAACAGGGAGCGCCCTGACTGAGTCATACTCGGTGAAGGTATTTTACAGACCGGCAGGAACGAGCCTCCACATCAACAATGACCACCTCCCAAGGGGCCCCTGCATGAGCCGGCATTGATTCTGAGGCACCTGAGATTTTAGATTTTCAACTATGTTGCTTGCTCCTGAGATTACGGTTACAGTACACCAAGCGATCGTTTAAGCAGGTCAAGCTGGGCATAAGGAATTATTCAGTGACGTGAGGGGCCGGAGGAACAAATGGTCACGTAGTGAGTGGGATGTGGACGCTAGCGACAGTGGATGGGAAGGTGTAAGCAAGTGTCCACACTTGCCCTGGGGCTGAGATGGATGCCCAGGAAGACCTGACCCCAGCCCAGGGGTGAAAGAGTCACACCTGCCCGAGAAGACACAGCCATGTCATCGGGTGTCACTGGGTGGCAGAGAATTGCTGTGGCTCTGTGCCAGTATAATACATAGGGCATTGACTTCTTTCTGGAAATTAACTTTCCTCCCTCCCTCCCTCCCTCCTTCTCTCCCTCCCTCTCTCCCTCTCTCCCTCTCTCCCTCCCTCCCTCTCTTCCTTCCCTCTCTCCTTCTGTCCTTCCTTCCTTCCCTCCCTTCCTTCCTTCCTATTTTCTTCCCTCCCTCCCTTCCTTCTTCCTTCCTTCCTTCCTTCCTTCCTTCTTCCTTCCTTTCTGTCTCTCTCTCCCTCTCCCTCTCCCCCTCCCCCTCCCTCCCTCTCTCCCCCTTCTCTTTCCCTCTCTCTCCCCCCTCTCTCCTCTCTTTCTCTCTCTTCCTCTCTTATAAATAAATAAATTAAAAAATAGCCAGACAGAATCCACCTTTGTTTCTCCTTATCAGTCAGAAGAGGGTAGACTGTCAACTGAGAGGTGATGAGTAGATAAATGACACTCTGCCCCCTTGGGCCACTCAGCTTTCATATACTCCCGTTTACACACATCTAAGCAGCTATGTAACAGCAAGACAACTTCATGCTTTTACCAAACATATTAGATGTAGCAACTCTCTGGCTTACAAGCAAAGACATTCTCACTGTTTTTCCGAAACGAGGTGCCACGTGGACGTCACGCTGGGCACTGCCATACTCGCAACTCCCCATGTTTGAGCAGACTCTCACTGAGTTTTGGCATAAATTATAAAATGGCCTTCCAACCTCTTGTATATAAAATAACACATGAAATGCTTATACTGTCATAGCAAATGGATCTTAAAGGAAACATCTATGAGTCTCAATTCTTTAACTTGGCAGGAAGCTTTCTCTGAGCCATTCCTGATTTCCTCCCCCCCCCCCCGGCCACAGCCATGGCTGCGTGACATGGCGTTCCTTCAGAAGTCACAGTCTCATCAAAAGGAAATATCAAGCCAAACCCAAATTGTGGGATTTTCTGAAAAATCCATGCCTGATGCCCGCAGAACTGGCGGCTAAGCAGAACCAGACAAGGAAACAGCCCAGAAACGATCACAGCTGGGAGAAGCCCAGGGAGACGGGACCACCCAGTGTCACATGCTCTCCTGGCTGGGACAAAGGCCGGGACATCCGGCTCATGGCAACGCACTATCATCAGTTCGCCAGACACACCACGTGTACACCTTCATGTAGCTCAGTAGCCTCTGGGGAAACGAAGCCATGTTATCCTGGGCTTCTCCGACTTTTCTGCAGGCCTAATCTGTGCTCAAATCATAGCATATGTGTAACGGTTCAACCCAAACAGCCTGTTTGCTCCGCCTGGGGATTAAGGACGGTCATGATTCTTGTGTCCCAAGTCACCTGCTTGCCACCGATTCTCCTCCGATACTTCTCTCACAAACCTGCTCCAAGCAGAACCAGGCCCGAGGGTCACCTCAGCACTTTAAGAAGCAGAACCTGTTTCTGAGCCACAGGTGGAGAGAACCAGAGAGCCCGGGGCCCGGAGCATCTGCCCTGTGGTGTTGCCTGAGTGGCATGACCTCGTGCGCGCGCACGCTCGGCAGGAAAGCCTCTTCCGTCTTTCCCCTTCCCGGGCCGCCACGGATAATCCAACCATCCACACTTTCCTGCACAACAGCAGCACAGGTCAGCTGTGGGGACCTCTGGCTGCTGCCCCATCTCGCGTGAGCCCATCCAGGGGAGTCTCAGACTAGGGGTCACAAACTCAGAAGCCCCAAAGGCCAGGCAAGGGCATAAGAAAAGAGACCATGGGATGGAAAAGCCTTTTCCAGAGGACGGGGTTGAAAGCTTTAACTGTTCTGAGCTGTGCTGCATCTGAAAGCAAAGTTGTGACAGTCAAAATTGGAAAAATACAAATAGAAAAAGATAAATATTATTTTATCAATTTTATTTTTATTTTTATGTCTTTTGAGCTGGATTCAAAATCAGGAGGTTTTCTGTACTACAGTGTCAGGAGAGGAGTGTGTTTAGTACTCTTCAGGATGTGAGTTTCCTGTAGGAATTCTGTCTAGGCAGAATGGGTTGTCACCAAGGTAACGGAAGAATTCTAGTGTTTGATACCAAATGGAAAAGTGGTTCAATAATCTCTCCTGGCCGCTTTTTAATTTTTCTTTTAATTTATTTGTATTTTTTTAGGGTTTCATACATAAAGACAATGAATTTGTGTCATTTGCACGTCTCACTTAACCAACCCAAACCCCTTCTTTTTCACAGTACAAACCTTGTCCCCACCAGCCTCCCTCCTGCTTCCAAGTCCTTGTACGTGTGGCCTACTGACTTTCTCCCACTTCCTCCTCACGGAGCTGAGGACCCTCGTGTGAGTTCCCCCTTCGCATGATGGAATGTAGACAGCCCAAATCTGGGGAAAGCCTCATGGGATAGACCCAGCTGCAGTGAGTTCCTGGTACAGCCGCAGTGAGTTCCTGGTTGCAGCTGCAGTGAGTTCCTGGATGCAGCTGCAGTATGTTCCTGGTGCAGCTGCCCTGTCATGTCCAGGAGGTACCATCTGCCCCCCCCCCCCACTTTCAGGCTCTTTCATCCTTCCTGTCCCCTCTTGTGTGATGCTCCCGGAGCCCCGGGTTGAAGGGCAGCTTTTCTTTCCTGCAGCTACGGGAAGAAGACAAACAGACCCGCGTTAGGCCAACCTCATAAAGCCTGAAATCAGAGTTTTGGGGATTTCAGTTTTCAGCAGAATGACTTGGGAGCTGTGTGCCTGAGTGAAGCAAAGGAATACAGGCCAAGCTTAAGTTTCGTGAATCAAATAATGAAATCGCTTAACAATTCCTGAATATACTACTGAGTCTGTTGTTGAATTCAGGAAGAATCTGAGTCTCGATGGCAGATTTGTTTCAGAGTGCAGAACAATCCTGTAAGATTGTCTTTCAAGTTTGAAACCTCGTCTGGCTCTTATCAAGGTCGACAGGCGTGGCCTCCCCACAGCATGGCCAGTGGTGACCTTCAGTTCCGCAGAGCGACCACGTGGCATTTAGTGACTTCCTCTTACTCCTGGGCTCTGTTCAGAGCACAAAGCACATCGCCACAGGGGACAGCAATGGTGTCCGGCATTTCTGCTCTGGTCTGAGCGTCTTGGATCAGCTGAGCCTTGCTGCAAAAGTAACCAGTGAAAGTAACCGAGATCAAGTGCATCTATTTTAACTCTTGTGCATTAAAATGACAGATTTTTTTTTTCTGCATTTGCTCAGTGGTATTTTCTTGCTCCTCAGGCTCACGCGCTCACAGACGTTCTCTGCCACCTGGGAAGATACGGTGCACAGAAGCACGTGCCCATCTATTAGAAGAAAACAGCCGTCAGTCTGCTGAGCTTGGCCCTGAGCTGCTGCAGCGGCTTCCCCCTCACACTCACAGCTAGACTCACACTTCCAAACGAGCACGCAGCCTCTAGTGCCCGCAAGAGATATGCCGATGAACTGGACGGCAAGTCTGGATGGTTATCTTTCAGTCACATAAGCGCGTTTCTCTGCATGTCAGTCACTGAGATAATTTCAAAAGGCCTGTTGGAATTAGCTACTTTCACAATGTGATCAGTGTCCACAAGGCATGTCTTCCCTACATAGACCCACATAGACCTGATGGATATTACTCTGTAGCTGTGCTTGAATCTAAATGCATAAACCGTGCGGGAAACAAGCATGCAGAATCCTCCCACTTTCAAGCACAGTTGGCTTGGATTCTTCACAGTGTTTGTTTTCTGTCCTGGAACCTAAGCTGCTCATGTTCTTTTATTGTTGTGTCTTCACAGGGCACGAAGGAGGAGGGTCTGACAAGTGGTGCCCCCTCATCTGGTACAAACAGTTCAGTGCAGATGATGACGGGTGACAGCAGGATACTAAGTACTGAGGCTGGGGGGGGGGGACCAAGGAGACAAACCCTCAGACCCCCGCCCCATCTATCCCTGTCACTAAGCTGTGGCATGGCCAGGTGGCTGAAGACCTTCACTCGTTGCTAAAGAGAAACTACAAGGGCTGGGCTGGCCATCGCTCAGTAGCAAGAGCATGTCTCTAACTTACACAGGATCCTGAGTTTGATTCCAACTACTGCAATAGCTGCTATATAAATAAATAAATGAATGAATGAATAAATAAATAAATAAATAAATACTGTAACATCAAACCTTTGTGTTTTTTAAACCTCCCAGCTACTTTAGTGGTAAAGCAAAGGCTGTCCCCAGCATGGAGACCACCTCCTCCTTATAGAATAAGTAAAGCTTCATGGCCTCATGTGACCCCAGAGTGCAGGCTTCAGACTCTCTCCTGGAGAATGACACCTGCCGGTACCACCCCGGTGCCACTGCAGAGCCCAGCGGCCAGGCGAGTCACAGAGTCCTCAATTGGCACATTCTCCAATTAGACTGCAATCCCAGCCCAGGCAGCTACTGGGACTTGGCCCCCAGCACAGCTGTGACTTATTAGGGATGAGCCGCCAGGTCCCACAGCCTCTGCACAGCTGCTGAGTTCCACTCGCCCACCCGCTAGGCTCCTGAGGTCCAGCACCCTGGGTCTTTGAAGGGTCTTTGAAGAGGCAAGGGATCTCTGTACTTTTCCCTATGTTGTAGACTAGTTGGTACACCCAGGAAGAGTAGGATGCCCGATACACTCACCAGCTTGGCAGGGGTGAGGTAGAAGATTCTGGTTCCCACTCCTCCTTCACCTCCTCTGCTTGCTGCTCTTCTCCCAAGAGCAGTCTCTATAGGATCATTTTGGGCACCGAAGACGCTCTAAGTTCTGGAATAAATTCGCTTCCCAAACAAGCAGCACAAACAAAGATGTGATAGTGGAAACAGACAGATGAAGGACACAACCAGGATGCAGACGAGGTCTGATTCCATGCTGGTCCTACACATTACTGCTTTGTTTCTTTGACATAAATGTAATAAGATAGATTTGATTGTTTAATGTATTAAAACAAAAGCATAGGTCACTCTGGATGAGTGAACGGACTTTAAAGTTTCTCAGGGTGGCAAAGTTTAAGCAAAAACTCACATAAAACTCATCATAAAAATGATTTGTGATGTCAGGCATGCAGAGCTGGGTGGGGCTGGGCATTCTCACAGTGAGGAAGCTGGGGAGGGAGCCATTAAGTGGGCTGGCTTTGTCTGAAGAAAGGACACAGTAGATATGTGTGGCTTCACCCACTGGAAGAACGATGGATGATGAAGATATGCTATGAGAAATGCGGCTTGGACAAGTTCCAACCTTCCTTGTGTCAGGACAAGGTGATCAGAAGGAAGTAGACTTAGATTGTTGGCCTGTTGCCAGGAACAAGTTATTGATAATGGGTCACTGACAAAGCATGCTGGGAGGACACAGGACAAGACGCTTGCACTCAAAGGCTCACTCCCTGAATGCCATTCTCCATTTGTCTTGCTTCTCCATCTTCTTATGTCGAGCTCTGCTCTTTCTTGGAGCAGTGCACTTGAAGCGTCTTCCAGAAAAAGGTCTTCTGCAGGGTTCACCTGAGGATGCGGATGAAGCTCACTTGTCTTGTACGAAAGCAGTTGGTACTCAAAAGAAGTTGGTACTCAGCAGATGCACAGAAAGATCACAAGCAGCATTGGATGCAGCTGCAAAGTGACAGACTTGGCTATTTTGAAGGCATCACAGTCAGAAACCCCTGGGTTATTCTTTAGGAGAAAATGGATTTCATCATAATCCTCTAGACTCTATCAGTTGAGCACTGCGAGCATCCTTTTATGAAAACTCTGTACCATCCTGTGAATGCAGATGGATGCCAGGGGAATCTCCTCAAAAAAGTTTGCCCTTCTGTAATTGCTCCTGGAAGTGGAGCAGAAATAATCCGTAATGACTGGAAGGAGTGAACTGATGTCAGAGGCACCTCTGCAGTGGCCGGGAGAACACTGGAGTCCCTGGATTGGCCAAGCAAGCATTTGAGTCTCCCAGATGTGTTCTTCACCCCAACATTACCCCCAGCCCAGAAACCAAAGCCTCCCCCGAGGCAGGATTTACCAGAGCACGTCACCCTTGCTTCCTTCGGGTCTGGTGCAGCCAATCTGACCAGAAACACTCCACTGTTGCAGTCTTTAAGCCTCAGTTGACAGACATGACAAGCCTATGTCGCCTGATTGCCTCTTATGGCACCGAAATCTCCACTCTAAGGAGAAAATGGAAGCAGGTGCCACAGTCTGTCTTACGAATTAAGAAATAAACGTGATATTTCCTAAGGTGACCATAACTGAAGCCATGTTAAGAGAGTAGAGGAAACACCAAGGTATTAAAATGCAAACTGTTGAGTTACTACCAGCGTAAGTTGAGATAGGAAATCCCAAGGGCAGTCAAGTGAGGACATTTTGGAGATACCACCCTTTCCCCACAGCTGCACCTGGCACTGATAGAGCCAAGGCTGTGGGCCCTCTGCAGTCAGCCTGCCCTGAGACACTTAGTAACCTTTGCTTCTGCTGCTGAAAGTCCTGCTTTGCTTGCTCCTCCTCTACGCTACTTTAGTGTAATATGACTTCAGAGAATAATCTCTGGAGGCCCAAATCAAGATTTTTCTCTTCACTAAGATCCCTGTCAGTTGAGCTGCTGCCTTAGGGCACAATCTGCCAGAGGCCTACCCTGGCAAATCTATCAGAGGCCTGTCCCCCAATGTGATTCTGACACAGAAATTGATGCCAGGGTGGGGTGTTGCTGTGAGACTAAGAGAATTTGGTACCAGAAAGTGAAGTGTTGCTATAAAACTGAGACCCAAAAGTCCTTTTAATTGTCCCAGTGTCTTAAAGTTCCCACCATGGGCTCGAGAGATGGCTCAGGGGTTAAGACCATGCCTCACAAGCAGAAGGACCTGAGTTTGGATCCTAGGTCCCACATAAAAAAAAATCCCAGAGCAAAGGAAAAAGAAGACTTTGTTTGACGAAGAATTATACCCTTGTAACTTTGTTTAAAATCATGAGCAAAAATGATACCAATATTCAAAGTTAATATGAAGAGGAGAGAAAGTGGAGAAAGGCTTGTACTTTTTTGGTTTAAAAACAGAACAAAGGCTGGAAAGTGGGCTATGGACTAATATCTTAAGCCTGCTGTGGACTCTGAACTGGCTTCATGGGCTCTTTCAGCCCTTCGTCTTCTCTCTCGTGTTTCTCAAGTGAAGCCTTTTAATTTCATAATAAAAATATCGTTAAAGATAGCTTCTGTCTCTAATTCTATCTAAATAGTAGGAAGTATTCCTGAGAAGGGACACGGGAAATATTTTTGCAATCACTCAAAGCAAGTTCTGAGAAGTGCAGTGGGTAGCTTCTTCTGTCAAGCTTTCGGCTTTCAGCTTGTGAACCACCAATGTTGCCTCCTCTATTGTTCAGCGTTTGGATCCCACCTGAGTACAATACCAAGAACTTCTTGGGGAGACCACTCAGCTATGTGAGTGCAGTAAAGACTTCCATAATGAATCTTTCTACATAGAAACACTCTTGTCTTATTTTTCAAAAGACTGGCCAAATCGCCTAAAAGTCACAGGAATGCTGAAACAAATAATAGGCAACAGTTCTGCTTCTGTCCCGAGTGACCTCATGCAGTTTCTATGGTAAAGAGTCTATTTCTGTGGAAATAGCTTTTTCATGGAGAGCTTTGGCAGCCGAGGTTCAATGTCACTTCTATACTTGGTGCCCCATTTTGAATTGTTAGGAATGAATGATGGTGAGTTTGGATCGACCACAAAAGTACCATCTGCCAAAGAAAATAATTTAGAAGCTGTCATGTTGGGTAAGGCGTTTGCCTCTTCTGGAAGTTTCCAAACCTCATCTCTCATATATCAAGAACAACTCTTGAAATAGCTGCAGCTTTGACACAGAGAACCCTGCTTCAGCCATCAGCCGCACCCGGCCATTTGCTCTGGTTAGCTGGGTCTCTGCCCTCAGAACACAGTTGTCCCAAGCCCTTCTCCCCCCTGGGGCAACTCTTCCTCCCTCGGCACCCAGGACTCTGCTCTGCTTTCCTCCCCACACTGCCTTTTTGCTTTTTTAACTTTTTGACCTGGACAGCCCGGGTCCTTTCCCCCAGGTCTCTTCTGGCCAGGTGGACAGAACAGTCGCCCAACAGTAAAATCTCTGAAGAAACAAAGAATTCCACGCTACCTGGGTTCCAATTCCAGCTCCACATCTCGCTGGGCTCTTTGGCGTCATGGAAGGGCCCCCTGGAATTGCTGGGGGTGCCAAGTTGCTGAGTCCAGTGAGTACTGACCCCTCCCTGTCTGCACACGGTGGTCGATGTGCTGGGTATCAAAGGTAGGGCAGTGGTTGGTGCTGAGCTCCAGGTGGTCTCTGTGCATTCACAGACCCCCCCAACCTTGAAACAGGACAAGTCCTGCAACTTGTCTCCATTCCCAGTGACAAGGCCCCATCACCCCCACATCCCTCACTCCAAACCACTCTCTCTGCTTGGATCTGTCGCTCAATTTGAACAAGGAAGATGACTTCTTAAACGTAACCTGCTCCAAGCTCTCCACGAGGTACACAGTTAAAAGAGCCAGCAGGTGTGTAAGGCACACACCACCGCAGATAGGTACGTGATCTAGAGTATTGGCTAGTAAATAATTTTGGCTATCCTTAAATTCCTAGATTTAAAAAAATTTTCATCAGGATTGGAGACATGACTCAGTGATTAAAGTCTTTGCCTCCCAAGCGATAGGACCTGAGTTGGGCTCTCCAAATCCCACACAAAATGCCAGATGGAAACAGTGATGGCTTGTAAGTTTGGCCCTGGATAGTGGAGCTTGGGAATCCCCAGAGCAAAGCAGTAAGGTAGAAGAACAAGCCAGGATGATTTCCAATATCGTCCTTGAGCCTCCACTGGCACATACACTCAAGCACCCATTTTTACACTGTCCCACATACATACATGTATACAAGAAGAAATAAAAAATTTCTAAATTCTGATCAGTACACATGTAAATGAAGTTCCTGGGTAGATAGAGCTCCACATCAATGCTCGAATCAGTGCTTGATTGAATAAAGGTTGCTATCATCCGCCCCCCAGCATAGACTGAGGGGCTCCTACATTTCTTTAAGACTTTTCCATGGCTCTGTCAGAAGGCTGGCTACAAATCTCCAAGTTGAAATGTTTTTTCCATACCAGGCCGTTCCCTGCCAAGCGGGGAATGGCATGAGCGTCCAGCCTGTGTTCCCGTGCCTGCTGGCAGGGCGTCCTGTCTGGGGTGAGGAGGGACAGCTGCTGGTACTCGCCCTCAGAAGAGGCGTGGCTCTGCCCTCCCCTGCTGCCCCTGGAGGGGGGCCCACGCCTGCAAGTCTGGCCCTCTGCACCTATCCCTCGCCCCGGCTTCATGTGACTCTGGGCCCCGCCCTGACCGCTCTTCATCTCAGAGCATGTCTACAGAGTAGCTGCTGCTGTGTCTCAGTGCTTAATATTCCATGAGATTGGGAACGTTCCTAGAGAATAAATGCCTCATCCAACCACGAGTCAACACTTCGCGCCCCAACTGCCAAACCTGCCGTTTGCTTCAAATACTGAGAGGGGTTTCTGTCCACAGCTATGAGCTGTCTGTGCGGGGCACTGTGGCGTGGGACTAGGGGTACCCTCTTGTCCCCCTGCTCTCTAGCATGCTCTGTCTGTCCTTGGGTAGTGTACTGGGGAGCAATCCTTCAGAGGATGCTGAGAAGCAGAAGGGACAAGGGTCTATGGCAGAGGAAGGTCAAAAACATGACAATCTCCTCCTAGGCTCAGCCGTCTGTATCTAGGGGAGATGGGCCATCTTTGCCACTGCAAACCTCTTTCTGTCAGCTTGTGGCAGCAGTAGCAGATGAGGTGCCTGGCAAGAGTCACCCGACATAGCGGTTCCAGGCCACCAGGAAGGCCATCAGCTTCCTCAGGTGCCTGTCTAGTGGTGGCAAAGGGTCTTCTGACTTGGAACTGTGTCCTCGCATATTCCCCCCAAGGGACCCTGTGTATTCTCCCTGAAGCATGTGCCACCCTCGCCATGTCTGAGAGCCTCCCGGCGACCGGGAACCAGCCTTGGAGAGGATGTTCTTGGCCGCACCTGCGTAATTCCTGCGTCTAACCTTTCCAGTCCCATTGGTAAGTTCAGGACAGACCAGACAACCTGGAGGCACCAGGAAGCGGTGCTGGAGCCCAGGTTAGAGGATAATAGTGGAGACAGGAAAGAGGATTATTTGCAGAGAAGTCTGAAAAATTGCAAAGGGGCCTGGGTGGCCCAGCACACGTGGCAGGGCAAGGGGTTTCTCATCCATCTGCCTTAGCTGTCCACATCCATCACCCGCTCAGCTGTCTGGAGCTCCTGACCTTTGCTCCAGCACACGCTCGCGTCCCACGGGGGATGCTGGGTTGTGTTCAGCACAGAGAGTAGCTTGGAAGAGAGTTGCCATCTGGGCCAGAGCCACCCGTTCAACCATCCACCGCGTCAGTAATCTACCTGAGGCTTGTATTGGGCTTCCAGGATGGAAGGCGGGGAGCCCTGTTTGTCTAGAAGACAGGCCTGGGCACAAGCAGGTTTTGCAGGGCAGAGTCACAGCATGCGCCTGTGTTTCTCAAAGCCTTACATTAGAACACCCAACTTCCTGTTCTGTCTCTGCTTCCTGCTTCCTGCAATACAACCAGCCAGCCTCCTGCTCTCGCCGTATGCCTTCCCCACGTGATGGAGTCTATCCCTGTAGAACTGGAAACTTCTCCCTGAAGTTGCTTTTCTGAGCAACAGCAAGGTTACCTAAGACAGACTGCCTACCATGCAGTCACTTCAACTACGACCTTGCAAACTCTTAGAACTGGTTTGCTGTTTATTTAAATATAGTCTGGGTCTCTGCTTAGCATGCTTATACTCCAAGCCTTGCTTTCTTTGCTGGGGATTTATTTATTTATTTATTTATTTATTTATTTATTATCTTCAGTTGGATCTGGGGCACTGTCGCGCTAGCTCTTACTGCTCCTTAGATGTGAAGGCTGGATTAGTGCCTCCATCCCTGGTCCCTGACCCCAGGCTTGTGCAGCTAGGGGCCACAGGCTAGAAGGGACGCAGCAGACCAGAGCAGACTGGAAGCACAAATCACTCCTGGCTGTCTGTGAATAGAGCAGGAGGCTTCCGGTCCAAGGGGAGATTGGGGGAATAGAGACTGGGTTGCTGAGGGAGGGAAGGACATTTTCAAGGACGTCACACCAAACACATAGTGCACGCCTGTCGCTCTAATGCTCGCTTGGGAGGCAGAGGCAGAGGACTAGAGTTCACGTTCATCTTCAGATTCATAGCAAACTTAAGACCAGTCTGGGCTACATGATATGCTGTATTCAAAGAAAAATGCTGTCAATAGTCTAAGTTAAACGGTGGCAGAGTCACAGGCAGAATTTGGCAATATGTCAGCCATCAACACGTCACCCATAATGTTGAGCTGAGCTGTGGGCCTGGCTGAGAAGTGAGTGGGTTGAAGGAAGTTGTAGGTGGCATTAGTTTGCTTCTTTGCTTAAGACAGGAGATGTCAGGGCACGTGACGATGGCAGGGAGGATGAGGCAAATGCAGGGACCAGGCGTGTGGAAGGTGGGGGGTCGTGGAGTGAAGAAGGTCAAGGACTCAGAGGGGAGTCGCTGCAGGGAGGATTGAAGGGAGACACACTAGGACTTGGCAGGGGGTGGGACTCTTGGGTCAGAGACGAGAAGGCACAGGGAATTTGTATGTGGGAAGTTGGGTAAGATGGCGGGAGTCCCCGAGTCATTGGGAACATTTCCGGGTGCCTCTCATTGCAGCATTGGGTCCAGGCGGTCATCTTCTATTTGTCGAGTTGAGATTTACAGCTTGCAGCAGAGTAACACAGTGATTCTTGCCCGGCAACGTTTGTGGGGTCTCTCACCGCGTAACCACGGGAACTCCCCAGCTCAGCCACATCCCTCATGGGCATCCGCAAAGCAGCTCATGACCCGGCAGGAGCCTGGCAAGGCCGCACCGCAGAAGCGAGAACTGAAAAGCCTTTTGCGGTCCCCTCTGACCCGCTCTCTACAGTAGGAAACGGGAGGCCTGAGCCAAAACGAACCCCGTGGGATTTTTCAAGGGTGGAGGTGAATTTCTGCGCTGTCTTTTCGCAACAGTGTTCTGTGCTTGCTTGCAGTGAGGGGACCTGACCGTCGGCGTAGCTGATACTGGCTTTGTGGGCCAGTGAGGGAAGCTATGGGAGACCACCCCACGCCTCGTTAACTCGCCCAGTGAGTCATCCCCAAAGGAAATGCCTTCGGCGGCACACACCATGGGAAAGAGCCATCATCCGTATCTGCAGGAACTTCTGCGGTCACCCGCACTGGATGCAAACCCAGCCCCACCAGGCCAGCTGACCCGCAGTGACCGGAAGGGGTCACCCTGACATGCCCTGGCCTGCAAGAACTCCCTCTGGACATGCCGCATCCTGCACTGGGCCGTTCAGTTCTACAGCCCGGCAGCGTCTCTCATCCCAGAGCAGCTTGAAAGCCCACAGCCGACAGAGCACTCTGCACATGGTAAACTTGTTCCGAAGTTGTGTTTAGAAATACCAGGTGGGCTGGCACACCCCTGGAATCCCACCCCTCAGGAGCAGAAGCGAGAGTCTCAGAAGGACAAAGTCGTCCTCAGCTCCATAATCTACACAGTGATGTGAAGCCATTCTGGGCCACCCGAGACCTGCCTCAATAATAGACACGCTAGTAAACGAAGCTGTGTTTCCGGTTAGCTGCCTCGTTGGCCTCCTTGGAGGATCCAGAGGAGAAAAGCCGCAGCTGCTGGCTCTGCCAACAGGCGATCTCCTGAAGTCTCTGCTGTGCCTCACCGTGCCTAACACCCAATGGATGATGAATCAATGGAAAGGATGGGATCATGTACGTGTGCATGTGTGTTGTCTCGGTGTGTGTATGCGATTGTCCAGTGTTTGCATGTGTGCACGTGTATATGCATGTGCCATGTATGTCCCTGCGCACCATGCATGTGCCCAGTTGTGTGCATGTGTATGTGTTGGCCTGTGTGCATACAGTATACATGTGTGTGGAAGATCAACCTCATGCTCCTTCCTCGAGAGCCATCCACTTTGCTTTCTGAAACAGGGTTTCTTGCCAGGATCTGGGGCTTGCCAGGATTAAGCTCGGCTTGTTGGCTGGTGAGCCCCAGGGATCTACCTGTCTCCTCTCCTCACACTGGGGTCACACGCACACTTCTTACACAGGGGCCGAGGATGGAAGACACAGCAAAGCACGCAGCCAGCTGAGCCATTCCCCCAGCTGCTAAGAGGCCTGTTTCAGCCCCTTTTCTGCAGGGGTGGGGCTGGGGAAACCCTTGGGAATTGAGGGGCAGAGTGGATCCCTAGAGCTGGCTCGAAAGGGTGTGCAGCCCTTTCTGAATTCTGACACTTCAAATCACCTTCCATCCTGAGACATCATCAGTGGAGATCGGGGAGGGGAGGGAAGGGGGAGGGGATCGCAGCAGGTTGTTGACAGGATCCCAGCGCCTCCATGTCCTATATCCATCAGATGCGAAAAGAATGTTTGGTACACGAGGCCTCTGACATTCTTTTCTTTTTCTTCTGAAGTAGTGAACATTTATAAAAATGCATACTGTCCCATTATAATTGATCGGAATAATTTGGAATGTAACCATCTCTACACGTAATTCTTTTTCAAATCCAACAGACTGTTGAGAGCTCGGCCATGGCTCCATGTATACCCAGAACACGTGTGGGGTCCTGACGCCAGGCATATGGTGACTCAGGGGAACTGGGGCTCAGCAGTGTGGGGTCCTGAGGCCCAGCACACGGTGACTCAGGAGGACTCTGGCACAAGGCATCTCAGCTGACCAGACTCCAAATGGTTGGGATTATAACATGCAGAGCCCGAGGGCTTCTCAGCAAGGAGTTCTAGAAGTCTAGAGAAAGCAGTCCACACCTGCTCTCGTCATATCACAAAGCAGCTCATATCCACAACCACCACTCCTCAGGGTCGACCAGATGCCACAAGAGACCTGCAGGCCCGTGTGCCCTGCCTCGACCTCTTCCTGCTTCAGCTTCCATCACTTAACAGTTCCGTGTCCAGCCGCTTCCCAGAGGAGCTGACTCATTGGGAACTGGAATCGCAGTGGAAATGATAAAAGCCCTGGTGAGTCTTTGGCGAGGTCCCCAGGAGAACCACAGTCCAGAGTCAGAGGCTCCATGACCACAGCCCGGCCAGAAGCCCAGCCACTTCCACATGATAGGATTTCTCAAAGATGGGTTGGCTTGGGGGCAATCCCAAGAAAGTCTTCTCCAAGTTCTTTGACCTCAATATGGAAGTCACTCATGGAGGAGAAAGGAGCCCACACAGGGTTTGGGATTGCAGGATTTGGAAATCCATTCGCTGCTCAAAAGGCAAGAAAAACTCGCTGGCTCCACAGTTTCCATTGGTGTCGGTGGATGGCACTACTCTGACTTGGGGCACAGCGCCTAAGTCAAAGTACTTCAGTCTTCCGCACGCTTTGGGCATGAAGGTTCAGATGTGGGAGCTGGCCTACCACATGGAAAGTGACTAGGGGATGATCAAACACAGATCTGCAGGCTTCATAATGGAACAAAAACAAAAAAATGTAATTCACAGGAGAATCATATTGAATATACAATACTGACTATCTCTCAACTGAAAGACCAGTTCCACTGAGGATAGAGATTCTGTTTGTTATTCTACTGTATGTCCCTCATACTCAGGATTTAATGAGATGCTCAGATATATGAGAGAGGAAGGAAGGAAGGAGGGAGAGAGGAAGGGAGGGAAAGAGGAAGGGAGAGAGGGAGGGAAAGAGGGAGGGAGGGAGGAAGGAGGAGGGAGGGAGGGAAAGAGGGGGAGGGAGGAGGGAGGGGAGGAGGGAGGGAGGAGGGAGGGGGGAGGGAGGGAGGGGGGGAGGGAGGGAAGGAAGGAGGGAGGGAAGGAAGGAAGGAGGGAAGGAAGGAAGGAAGGAAGGAAGGAAGAGAGGAAAGGAAGGAAGAGAGGGAAGGAAAAGGGAAAGGGGGAAGAATGGAGGAAGAAAGAGGGAAAGGGAGGCAGGGAGAAAACGGATGGCGGATAGAAGCCCCCTGAGCCGACGGAAGCAAGAAGAAGAGAGGGGGGAAAAGCGAGCATGCAGGGCCGAGCACCGGTCGAAGTCCCGGGAGGAATTGCGGTGACTTTCGGGCGGCTTGGCTGGCGGGTTCTGATTGAGGGTCCTCGGTTGGAGGGTGGCCGGGAGCTAGGGTTGAGGGAGGGAGGGGAGTATGGACTCGCGTTTCTGGAACGAAGCTTCAAGGCTAACTATTGGAGACTCCATGATATAGACAGGTTCAGACCCAAATTATCTTGGGCTGTGTTTGGTCCCTTTACCAGCCACTCATCACTCACCTTTGTGTGTAACCTAACATCCTTGTGACTGTCAGGCCAATCCTTTGGAACAAAGACCCAAACCCCTATCTTCCACTAACCCAGGCCCTCTGAGACTTACATCTGCAGTCTTCCCGCTTGCAGCAACCTCCCTACTTGATCTTCCCACTGTGCAATTAAAGAGTGTTGGGCTAGAGAGATATTCAGGGGTTAAACCTCTGCCTTAAAAGCAGAAAGACCTGAGCTTGGATCCCAGATCCCACATAAAAACGTCGGGTAGAAATGGCAGCAGCTTACACTTTCAGATCTGGAAGGCAGAGCCTGGGAAACCCCAAAGCAAAGCAAAAAGGAGGTAGAGAAATCCAAGACTATCCCCAAAGGCACCCTTGGGCTTCCACAGACACAGTACCCTCTGATACACAAAACACAGGCGCGTGCACGCAAAAATAGTATCTCGACTTAGGATTCCCTTTGTTTTGTGATTACAAACGTCATCAAACAAATGTTATCTAATGTTAGAACATGGAATTTGGGACCAACCTGTGTGTGTTCTCCAGCCATGGTTACTCATATTTGGACTCCAGACTAAACTATCTCTTATCTCCATTTGAGATGAGAAGTATGCTTTTACATCAATAGGAGTAAGAGAGGGAGGGAAGGGGAGAAAGGGAGGGAGTGGAAGAAAGAGAGGAAGAGAGAGAGGGAGGGAGGATTACCCCCCCCTTAATCTAGTGCCTCTAAATGGAGGGACAGAAAAGGCGTGACCCCGGTGGAGAGGGTCAGCATTGAAGAACACTTCCCCCACACCCGTGGCTGTGATTCAGCTGTGTAGATGGGAGGACAGCACTGACTGCCCAGAACGGACTTCAGACAGGGGCCGAGCCTCAGATGATACCAGGCTGTCACAGATCAGAACCTCCCCCTGGGTCTGGATCCGAGATGGAGACCTCAAAGGGAAGGTCCTTCTGTCCATCCTCTTCATAACAGCCACTCAATGTAGAAGTGACCATGTTCAGTGCTGGAATTAAACTGTTTAATGAAAAAGGCCACAGAATCCTTTGCAGCAGATGCCGGTGGCAGATCACATTTTTGCATGAGTGAATCTTGCATGATGTCAATAGCCTTCTCCACTGGGCTGTGAGTTTCTGGAATGAAGCACGTGGCTATTGCAGCTTTGACATGGATTGCATGGCCTGTCTTGACGTTCTGATAGTTTGTGCTTTTTAGCAAGTCTGAGTGGTATTTTCAGTTTAAAGAGGTTTTAGTAAGACTGAGTCCTATCAAGGCATTTGTAGATGGGATTGGCCCGCTTACACCGCTATTCAGACATAGAAAGCAGGTCCAGTGCTGAGAAAATCACTCCACAGCATGGGGCGTGCCTTGTGTGCAAGGTGCATGAAACAGACATGGACACACGGCTCTAGCAGAATCACCAGAAATAGTGAGGCTCGGCCACCTCACAAAACGGCTTTTCCACTTGGATGAGTTATACCTGGGTTGTCACTAGTGAGTTTAATTTACAATTTATTTCTCTAAGAAGTATGCATTTGCAATGAATTTTTTATGCTTCTCTAGTGTGTGTGTGTGTGTGTGTGTGTGTGTGTGTGTGTGTGTGTGTGTAACAGAACACATTTGAAACTCCAAAGACTTTTTTATGGGAGTCAATTCAATTCTCTCCTTCTACAAAGGGGTTCCAGGGATCAAACTTGGGTCTTCAGGCTTGGCACCAAGTATCTTTACCTCCTGAGCTATCTTGTCGGCCCAGGGTAACCGGGATGTGTGTGTGTGTGTGTGTGTGTGTGTGTGTGTGTGTGTGTGTGTGATTATTGGGGATTGAACCAGTAATCACTTGTGTGCTGGGCAAGCATCTTACATTGCAATATAAATTTTAAAGTTGGGACTTCATAAGATGCTGCCCAGCTGGCTGCGAGTCCTTCTCTGGACTGTTGGTTAAATGTCTTTGCAGTCCTCCTCCCCTCTGAGCCCCATGAGACTGTCCCAGACTCCTCGCTGCCTTGGCATCCAGCAGAGCTCTCCTTTCGCCTGCTGCCCTCAGCTACTCCATCCAATGCTCAGGGGACTATGGTGAGGCTCCGACATGCAAGTCGTAGCGCACTGTGCCCTACTTAGAACATGCGCAGTGGGCTTCAGAGGGATTCATGCTTCCCAGACGCGGAGCCCAAAGCCTTCCCGGATGTGCCCTCTGCTCTGCTTAGCTCGAGTCTTGACCCCCTGCTCCAACACCCTGCATTCCCATCGTCCTTCCTGGTTTGCAGTTTCCCACGTAGACCCACAGACACTCCCCTCCACTCCTCACATGCCTTTGCCCTAGAGAAAACGTGTTTCCTCCCATGCCACGGCCTGCAGAGACCACGCTTTCTCGCATGCCATAGCTTGTAGCAAGCATGCTTCCTCACACTCCAAGCCTGTAAGGAGCTTGCTTTGTTACACGTCCCTGCCCTGCTGAGATCATGCTGTGACCTACAGAATGCATGTGTCCTCATTAAAGTAACTACCTTTGAGCTAATTTCTTCCCCTGACCCCCAAGTTAGATTAACAAGGCCCATACCTCTGATGATACCCTGGCCTGCAGGACACATGCCCCGTGCCATCTCCTCTGCTGCTTGGGGCCTTCTTATCGCCCCTTAAAGCTCCCCCACCTCTGACCTTAGGTCCGAGGTCCTTGGGGATGGCCTCAGCCTCCTCTCTTCATGCTGACCCTCAGTTGTTCACCCCATCTCTCTTGACTTCAGAAACCAGCTTGAGGTACGAGTGTTCCAAGATCTCCATGTCTAGCCACACCAGTCTCAGAGAATCCCGCCACCCTCCTCTGCATGCAGATACCTAACCAGCACCTCGGGCTCAATCTCTCAAAGCAGGGCTCCTCCCCCACTCTCACCCCCCAAAAAAGCCAGGCTTCTGCAGGGCCGTGTTGGCAAGAGGGCTCCTCACCCGGCCGCTCAAGATCCAGACCAGAAGCTGAGGACACCTGTGGCTCCCATCCCACCAGTCGCTTCCTCTGTGTTTCTTCACCCTCCAGTGGTCTCTTCCTTGCACTCACTCCTGCCTTTGGCACGCAAACCCAGTCACTGCTTCCCCCACAGGTCTCCATGACATCCTGTCCCTCTGTCCATCCATCTGCTCTACCCGGTGCAGCACAGTCCTTGGAAATGAACATCAGCCTATGTTGCCTTCCTGTGAGGAATTCTTCCAGGGGCCCTGCGCTCTCAAGAGGAAGTACACAGGCCTTGCTGGGGACACTAGATCTCCTCCCAATCCTGTCTCTCCCCAGCAGCCCCTTGAAACTTCCTACTGCCAACATCCTAGATGCCTCTTATCAACACAAAAGCACAGCCCTCCCCTCAAAGGGCGTAAGAGATACTTTACTCTGGAATCAAACAAGAGTCACTGTGGCCCAGGAACACAGATTCAGGTCTCTCAAATACGTTCTGACATGGTAGCAATTTCATGACATTTTGGTGGTAGCAGAACCAAAGAAAGTCATAAATCAAGGCACTTTTCAGATCCCACTGGTGGATATATCAGCTGCAGAGACTGCAGGAAGCAGGGAAATCTCTACTTTATGTCTCATCCGATGCCATCGGAACCATAGGATTGGTGAGCCCCAGTGGTCACTAGGATAAACACCTCCTTAAAGTGTCACCTGCCAGGTCCACATGTTAGGTACGCAACAGCGTGGCAGTTGTTATCTGCATGAGACCCTCACAAGTTCTGCTTCATTAGTATCCTTCTGTGGAGGGAGAGAAGAGCTCACAAGGCCCTCCCTTCAGCAGGGTATGTAAGGGGTTAATAATCGCTTGGTGGTGGACATGTGGCTTTCTGGTGGCGCAGCTGCCCAAAGGCAGTCCCTGCTCCTGTGACACAGCCCCGCACACCCACACACACAGGTGGACTATTGCGTGAAAAGGTGCACATCTTCCAGGAATCAAATCACTGCCTCAGACCTTCCGTTCTTTACAAAGGCCTGGCACGTGGGTTACACAAGGTGGAAAAAGAAGACAATAAATAGCAAGCAGCCCGTTGACCAGACACAAACATAAAACCAGATTCAGACACAGCCTGATATTGAAACTGTCACCAAGGAATTTAATTTTGACACTTATCTATTTATCATGTGTGTGTGGGGAGAAGAACATACATGCCACGCAGCATGTGTGAAGGTCAAAGGCAACTGGTTAGCTCTCTCCTTCTACTGTGTGGGGTTTGAACTCAGGCTGTCAGACTTGGTGGCAAGTATCTTACCTACTGAGCTGTCTTACCTGCCCTCAAAGGAAATTCAAATGACCAATTAATATGTTAAGAGTGCGTGCGTGTATTCACGCGCACACGCACGCGCGTGCACACACACACACACACACACACACACACACACACACATATTAACGTGGTGTGCGTATAGTCCGAGTACTCAAAATCAGTAAAAATGTCTGACGCTTTTCACTGATTTCCATGGGAACACGCGGAAGGGATGTGTATCTAGCACAGCAGCTCCAGGTCCCAGGGCGCTTGAGCTGCTCGAGTTCCAGGGGGTGTTTGATTCCCATTGTCTGCTGCTCTGCCTCTCTGTCCTCCTCTCTCTGTCAATCCCCTGAGCACATGGATTCCTGGAGGTCCCCGCCTGGCTCTCCCTCACCCCCACCCCCTTGCCCACGTGGGGGCCTCTGGGATGAAGGTCAGACATCTGCTTTCCATCTCGCCAACTGTTTAGCTGAAGCCGGGCGGCCTAGATTTCCCATCCATAAATCACTGCTCCTCTGGCCGGGCAGGACTGTTTACTCAGTGCACCTCCTTTAATAGAGGAAGGGCTCCCCTCCTCCCTGCTTCACCTCCAGCTGCCGTCCTCTGAATCCATACTTTCTTCAACTTTTATCTCCAAGCAGTAGATGAGAAGAGAATCCACCCTGATCAGGTTTTTAACTTTCTGGGATTTTCTGCTGTGTTATCAGACGCGGCAGAAGAAGTGAGTGTGTGGGCGGGTGGTGGCTTGCATGCTCTTCATGCTTGAAACCATCCGCTTGAAAGTCGAGACAGCACAAACAACAGTGTTGCCCCAGCTAAAGCTAAGGTGCCCATCACCTGGTTCTCCAAACCATCCTGAATGTAGGTATGGCTGACCTTATTTTACAGACCAGGCTAGAGCCCAGCACGGAGAGCCCAGCTAGCTTGGCATCACTTGCCTGGTGCTGCCCCTGACTCCTCTGCCCCTTAGCATCTTCCACTGTAAAATTATCCCATTTCGCAAAGTCAATGGAACTGATGGATGACTTCAAACATTGGCTTCCCACTGCTCCGGGGATGAACAGCAAATACCCAGCAGGTTCTGTGCTCTCCATGTGCAGAAAACCTTCCAAGGATGTGCTAGAGAAAGAAGCTCACGCCAACGTCAACTTCTCCTGAGCGCTTACCGCACCCCCCACCTGTAGGGCGGTGCAGCTTCCCCAGGGAGCAAGCAAGCCATCTAAGGCCTGATCCTGTAGCATACAGACCTGGGCTCCTGCAGCCCCTCATGGCCCTGACATCTGCCTGGCAGGGGCACCAGGTCCCCAAGACTGACTGCACCCCCAGAGACCAATCACGAGCCCAGGTCTGTGGCCCATGCTAACCCGACAAATCAGCCCTCCTTCCTTGGGTTCAATAAAATCACCATCGCAGCTCACAGGAACCAGGGAAGCACATCTACCAGTGTGCCAGCCAGCTGCCTGGGGGGAGGTGAGGGGGACAGGCACCCACACTCACAGCCCTCCTCTGACATAACAGGCTGGACCATTTCTACACGCTGCCCTTTGGGTTTTATGGAAATTCCATTACTGGGCATGGCCAAAGGGTGTGAGGTAATGTGAGAAGACTGAGTGCCTAGGCTCGGGGCTCCGGCCTTCCTGCCCTCGGGTCTGTAGGAAGCCTCCTCCTGGGTGGAAGTCTTTTCACCCGCCTTTCCAGATAAAGCAGGCTGGATGATCTCTTACGGCCAGTTCCAAGACAAAAGAGAAATTTTCATTTATGGCCTGCCTTGAAGAAGGAGCTATGGGCCAAGGGGCTGTGGTCGAACACCAAAAAATACATAGCATAGCATTTTTTTCCATTTTTCATCGAGGCATGTAATATGCACAGATTTATCTCAGCTGACTTGCCTCATAGGAAAAATAAAATGAATGTCAAAATACCTTTACCTAAAAATTGAGTCAGTCACTCAGCTATTTTTCCTATGATTTAAAATGTCAAAGTTTAGAGGAGTCCAAAAAATTAAAAATTAAAATCAAGTCATATTATTGGAAAAGAATACAGAATGCACAATGGTTACTTTCGGTGTTTATCAGGAGCTAGTACTGTGTCCCAGGGGCTGGGAGAAGAGATGGAATAAACAGCCTTTCTCCCCACAGAGAGACTGCAATGTGCCAGGGGGCTGGCATGTCTTGTTCCATCACTTTTCACGAGGCACCTTCTGGGCCAGGGAGACCAGAGCCTGCAGCGTCCAGAGCCTGCAGAGTCTAATGGCACCCCATCAGGACCGCGGGGCCTCTGCTCACAGGGCAGCACCCCAACCTGCCTATGATGACATCATTGAAAACACAGGCTTCATGCTCCCCACCAAGAGACTAAAGGGACAGCAGAGCACCGCCCCCCCCCCCGTCTCCTCAGATAGAGCTCATTGTCTGGACTGCTACCTACGACAAGGGTGGGATGCATATGAGAGCTGTCAATGTCACTGTGGGCTCACAGAAAAGACTTGGAGGAAGGGAAATGTCAAACCCAGCTCTGAACCTCGTCATCTTTCCATTCCACTCTCCAGAGCTTTGGGAAACAGGGGAGAGTTAATAGCCAGATAACCCAGTGGGATAACTGGACAGTGATGGTTTCAAGAGATCCTGCAAGGAAATACAGTACTTAGGAGTTTAGTAAGCTCCAGGCCCTTGGATTTGTCTTGCACTAGCAGTAGCTCTCTCGGTCCTTACACCTACACAATGAAGCTATGTAATTCACAGGAAGGCACAGGCTGCAGCTGGTAAGTCTGGCACTAGAACGTGAGTCACTAGGACCTCAGCCCCGGAGCCGTGGACCCATGTGCTGGAATCTGGGCAGAGAGCAGTGCACGAGGTAGGTGCTCTTCTTCCATGCCCAGCACTGGCATCCTCCTTCCCTCTAGCACACGTGCAGGGCTTGTGCCTGCTTCCGTCTCTCTCTTATTTAGAAATGGCATTTCATCCCTGTGCAGAGGAACACAGAGAGAGGAAAACAGGGCAAAACAACAATAGCAAATGCCCTGACAGTGGTCACGTGAGTGGCCGGTGCCTGCTTCCCATAGCTTCATCTCTGTCCTTGAGTCCTGCTGCCTCGAGAGGTTTGTGGCGTCCAGCGCCCTACCACTGGGGGGTGTCTTCTCACTTTGCGGTGGTTCCAGGCCCTGCTGGGGTGAACCTCAGGCCTTGAGGCAGCGGCAGCACTGTGTGGGGCCATGTGCCATCAGGGTAACGTATTTGCTGAGCCTTGAAATGAGCAGGCAAATTTATTCCCACACCTGGACACTGGAACCCCTGAAATCAAATGCAAAATAAATGTTTGTCTGGTTTCAAAAAATGCACTGACAATTTAAACTCTGCTAAAAGCAACAGATACATGGCACTCGATAAACTGCTGGTCAGAAAGGTCTCAAAGGTCCTCAGAAGTATCAGATTTTGTCATTGCTCTTGTTTGCCCTGTGAAAACTGACAGTAAGATATGTGGATCATAGCACACAGGCAAAAGAACACCAGCTGAACTGGTATGGGAGTTTCCTCTTTGCTGGATAGCTTATACAGTACCAGAGAGTACTATAAAAGCTGCAGGAGATCAAAGGTCTCATCAATTTGTGAAATCTGAAAACTGACAGTAAGATATGTGGATCATAGGACACAGGCAAAAGAACACCAGCTGAACTGGTATGGGAGTTTCCTCTTTGCTGGATAGCTTATACAGTACCAGAGAGTACTATAAAAGCTGCAGGAGATCAAAGGTCTCATCAATCTGTGAAATCTGTAAGCTGTAATAACAATCACCATGGCAACAGGTGACCCCCAGTGTAATAGTGGCATGTGTATCAAGGAGACAACCAACAGCTTTCTGATCTGATTTAAGGCATGCTTCTCAGAAACAGAACATATTTATGACACTATAAACTGGAACAAGAGCCTATGGAAGGGAAGGAAATCAATCGCAAAGGAAGAGCAGACTATGAATGTATAGCTAGGAAGACAGAACATGGATCTGCTCTATGAATACCTGTTATTATACCCATAGGGCAGAAGAAAAAAAAAGAAATGGCCTTTTGTTTTGATTTGGATTCTTTCATATGATTGGTGCCACATTTACTGCATCCTGAGTGTGTGTGTGTGTGTGTGTGTGTGTGTGTGTGTGTGTGTGTGTAGCCCATAAAGTATTTAGTCTGTTGGTTCCAGCCTTTGGATTTTGTACAGATGAGTCTATGACTAGTCACAAAATTCTGTTTCTTCGTGGATTCTATTATTTGTAAGGAAAATGAATGTGATTATGCACAATCAGAAAGTGACTAACAGGCTGCAGACTGAAAAACTGACTGAATGGGATACAGGCAGGCACCCCAAGGTCCCTCCACCCTGGAAAATGAAGCTGCTGGCCCTGCCACCAAGCTGTGCTGCAGTCAGGTACTTGGGCCTGTGGGCATCGGGGGTGGCAGGATCAGGGACTTGGTCCATCTCACCACCATCATAGAGCTGAGAGTGGATGCAGGGCCCAATACACCACAGATGAGAAAGAAGGGCCCCCTCACTCCCCTCAGCAACCATTTACCACTTACACATCCTCAGGGATCAGAGGGGCCCCATGATCTCCCTCCTGAGATGCCTCATGAACTGCCGTGTGCTGCCTGCTACATGTACTGAGCCCCCGCACTCCAAGACAGAGTGCTAGTCCCCCCAATCCTGTGAGGATCCCGTGTGTGTGTGTGTGTGTGTGTGTGTGTGTGTGTGTGTGTGAGACAGAGAGAGAGAGAGAGAGAGAGAGAGAGAGAGAGAGAGAGAGAGAGAGAGAGCTGTGTGCTGTGGAGACCAGAAACAGCTGTCCTGGGTGCTCAGTTGCTGCCATAGGTAGATAACAGGTGCAATGGAGGCAGGTGGACTTGGGAGAGTTAATCTTGGCTGTCAACTCAGCCACACTTGGGTTTAATAGATTAGCTGGAGAATCACTGAAGAGATGACATGGATTCAGGTGCTTGAAAGGCAAAGGCCAGCCCTACATGTGAGTGGAATGTTAGGAAGCCAACCAGATAAAAGGCAGCCTAAGAGAGAACTCTTTCAACCCATTCTATCAGTTCTGCTTTCTAGAGAATGCTGACCAATACAAGTGCCATATGATTTTTTTTTGAGACAGCGTTTTTCAGCAGCCTAAAATTTACCAAGTCAGCTAGACTAACTGGCCAGTGAGTCCCAGGGATCTACCTGTCTCTGTCCTCTCCAGCCCTGGGGTTACCAGCACAGGTAATACACCCACCTTCTTTGTGTGGGTTCTGGGGATCAAACTTGTCCTCGTGCTTGTGAAGCAAACAATGCACCCACAGAGTCCATCTCTCCAGCCCCCCTCTTAAAGCCCTTGGGATTACACTGGGTTCCCTCGGTAATCCAAATAATCACTTTGTCTTTGGGTTAACAAGTTTAGTTCTGTTCGCAGCTTGGAGTCTCCACCGCTGTTCGATGTAACTGGGTCACGGGATCTAAGAACTGGGAGAGAGACATCCCTCTGTGCACACCAAGGTCACCAAGCTAACAGGTGGGACTGTCCCCAAGCACAAGAGTGGCTACACCATGGCTCCCTTGCTACCTCCTCTGTCTGGTCACCACGCAGCTTTCCTGCTCCGTGAACAACTTCTTTAGGCATTTCCAGCATCCCAGCGACCAAAGCCTCTGAGCTCTTCAAAGCTCAGCTGGACTTTCATCTCTGCCTCGGAGTGTTTGTTGAGTAAACTCCCCCAGGGAGCATCAAAGTCGCTCAGAGGAAGCTCCATTGGGAGCTGCCCCCTCCCTGCATGTTGACACGGTCAGCCTAGAAATGCACCTGGCACAGCTCCCTGCAGCCTACCTCACTGCCCACCAACTATCCGTCAGACTTTTACTCTTATGGCAAAGAGATGAGAAGACTCTTCTATCAGAAGGCGTCTTGTAGGTAAAGGCAGCTTTCCGTGACTTCTTTCTCCCCAGCTCCTCTTTGTCCCGTGGAAGTGCTGAGCCCCCCGCCATCCTCAGGGGCCACATCCTGGCAGATTCCTCCACACTCAAGCACACTGCCCTTGCTGCTCACACTCCAGCTTACCCGGGCCCACAGAGCGACTGTCCTGTGGGTGCTCTAAGCAGTCTTTCCTAAGATGTCTTGCTGTTCTCAGCCTATGAGATCAAGCTAGCTTTTGGGCTGGTGTATTGAAAGGCAAGTTAATTCTGCATTTGTTCAGCGTGAACTGGCTTAGCACGAGTAACTAAGATAATTGTAACATGCCACCACTGCTTCTTTATTCCATGAGAGGAAGGATAGTTTGTTCATGAGATCTGGAGTCCGCAGACCCCCGCGGAAGTATTTACACCTACAAGGGCCGAATCGATCATCACAGAGCAGCTCCTTCAATTCAGGTCTAGTTAATCTCCTTTCCTGGTTTTCTGCCATCCACAGATGAGAAAATCCTGACCAGTGTTTCTGTCCTTGAAACTGATAAACTGTTGAACATTCTAGAATTGGGGAAAGAGTTCTGCAACCCACAACCAGAACCTGTGGTCTACTGAGTCAGGGAACTTTCTGGATACCGCTGACCAGTTGGCAACACACCTCGCTGCGACACCTCTACCCCACGGCCCTCCACTCGGCCGCAGCGGAGCCTGGGAAGCTTGCCACATGCCCTGACTGAGAGCAGATGTGCGCCACACAAGCACGTTCCCAGGGCCACTCCTGCCAAGGGAGGAGATGCACCCGATGGGCACCGCAGCCAGCCTGACCCCGCTTACTCTCCGCAGACCAAGTCTACCAGTGTCAGGACTGACTTCAGATCAGTCCCCTCATACAAATCTGCCCTTGGGTTCCCTGGTGCTGCGGAAAGATAGAGAATCAGAAGAGCAACGCCCCATGACTCTGCTTATGTGCTCAGGGCACAGTCCTGAGTTCACTTGGCTTCCTGTACGTGAATGAGACCAGTAGCTGCTCGACTTTTGTCTGACTCATGGGGAAGGGGGGGGCACCCATATAGCGGATGAACTATGAACTCATGAACTTGCACTTAGAACCACAGCGTGACCCATTCAAGCTCACCTTCCACAACCTTCCACCCATGGCCCCAACTCCACCAGCTCAGGAATGTTGTGTATCTGCATGGTTTGGGGAACTTGCAGTAACTTCCTTAAAGGTGTGCTTACTCCATATGGGCAGCTTTGCAGTTAAGAACAAACAACGGGGCTGGAGAGGTGGCTCAGGGGTTAAGCCTCCGCCTTGCAGGCGGAAGGTCCCGAGTTCGGATCCCAGATCCCACGTATAGACGCCAGGCGGAAGCAGGGCGGCCTGCGCTTCTGGTCCCTGGTAGGGCGGAGCCTGTGAATCCCGGGGCAGAAGGAGATGGAGGAGTCCATGGTAGTTCGCGAATTCGTCCGTGGTTCTACACAGACACAGACACACGCACACACAGATACACACACACGGCGCGCGCACATACACACGCACATGCACACAGTTGAATAAATAATAATAATAAAAAAAATTAAAAAAAAAAAAGAACAAACAACGCGCCTGAATGAAGACCTCGACAGCCCTGACCCCCAGGGATGTCGACCCAGCCTGTGTTAGCAGAGCACGCCTTATAATCGACATCCCTATTTGTTCTCACACAAGCCCTCAAGCCCCAGCTCTAGACCTTTCACTGGACACCCCAATCTGTTCTCATGAGAGGTGCCCAAGTCATGGCTCTAGCATCTTTGGGGTGGTGCTTGCAAAGAAAGAAGCTAACCAGTGACATCAAAAAGCTGCACCCCTTTTTCTTCAAGCACAACCCGCATTCAAAGTTGCAGGATGTGCCGAAATGTCATCCTTGGTCTCAAAGTATCTGTTGGGAGATCTCACATGAAGACCATCACACCTGCTGTGTGAAGCCCCTAGATAAATCAAGACGCACACAGCGAGGCTGTGTTCCCTGCCGCCCTCTAATGCACACCACCGCTGATGCAGATGACAACGTATAAAAATGGCGTGCTCCTGTCTCAAGAAGCACGCAGCCACGACGTGGGCTACCATGTCTCCCAGCTCAGCTCCTTGCGGTGTAAAGTGTTCTTCCACATTGTACCGTTTTCCCTCCGTGCCCCTTCATGAGCCTGCTGGGAAGTTAATGAAATTACATATGTGAGGCCACTGACCCAGGGCCAGGCTGGGCAGTGGAGGCTGCCCTGACTAACTCAGCAAGGAATGTTTTCCTGGAGATGAATCATGGGTAATTCATACAAGGCCAGCAACCACGGATGGGTGGACAGCGCCTTTGATCTCAAGTCCTGGTGCCTGAACTCCCAATCATTACTCATGATTAAAATTAAACCTTACTTAATATGTAAGTGTTTTAGAGTAATAAATTGTCCAGATTTTTGAAAATGAAATTCTCAAACTTAAAACAGGCCATTTAGAAGTCGACTTAGCAAGATCACTTACTCTTAAAGATATTAAGTCATAGCCAGGAACAGCCACATCCATATGTCAATATTTATAAAATGGTTAGTGATAAAACAATATAGTATTTAATAGCAACAAAAGCACACATTCATCAAAGATTCAAAATAAAGATTCCACTGAGGGTGATGTTGATAAGGAGTGAATCACATATTGGCTCCTTGAACACGGTGTGCAAATGAGGACGCCCACGCTAAAGGGTTAGGAACCTTCCTAGTATCCAAAAAAGATTTTTCAGGGACCATGCTAAAGTTCCAGCACATTCCAGCTGACTCCAGAGTACGGGTCTTTTCCCTCTGATGCCGCCTCTTTCAGGATGGTGGGTTGTTGCCAGCTCCTGAGGTTGCTCATCCATCATTCCCCACCCCATTTCTGACACTGCTCACTGGGCACTGGGTTACTATTAAGAGGTCCCTGCACAAAGCATGCTGGAGGCAGGGAGCTTGACCACACAAGCCTGTTGCTTTGGGGAGGAAGCAGATAAGGAGACAGGTGGACATGCTGGGGCACTTATAGACGTGCCATCAGCTCGGCCACCAGGTGGATTAGCCACTCAATGGGATGTGGATCAGTCACTCAAGAAGGAGGTGGATCAGACACACCCAGGTGAAAGGAGTTGAAGTCTGCAAACACCTGATTCGGGTAGTCTACACACAGACACAGGAGCAAAAGACTAAGACCCAGTCTTCCTGGTGGGAGCAGGGACAGGCCAAAACTCAAGACTGACAGTGACTTGGGGTGAATGGCAGGCAGGACAATGAAGGCTGGGTCACACTAAGCAGCTCACGCTAGAGGCGGGTCCAGCAGACCCATCTTGGATATGCAGGAAATGTAATTCATAAGCCCCCCAGACAGACTATGTCATTTTTCCAACTAGTCCCAGCACACACTCAGGCGATGCATAAGCCCTTCCCTCTGGGCATTGTAGTCATGTGCTGCTTCTGACCCGTGACCAGAGAAGAAGGAATGCATGTCCCGTGCATGGACAGCAAGTCTGAGGCCTGCTGTCTTGTCTTCCCCTGAGGATTCCTTTACATCCCTGTCAGCCTGGGGCCCAGAGGAGCCGCAGTGCAGGGCAGAGCGTGAATGGACGATCAGAGTGAGCGCGGGATGATTTAAGAGGACGAGAGAATTGATTCCTCCACTCTGAGCTCCCCCAGCTGCACTGGGGATGTGGAGACACCTCAGTTCTGGTTCTGGCATCCTGCCCTGACCACCTGTGTAATGACCACCTGTGTAATGGAGATTCTGCTCTTCCCAGCTGCTGCTCTGGCCTGGCCCTGCAGCTGTCAATCAAACAACCAAACTGCCCTCACCTGATAATTTCTATTCTTAAGGAAAGCGTGAAGTGCTAGCACCAAAGAGTTACCATGCACTTAGCATCTGAGAGTGAGTGTTTCCTAATAATGCTGGGCAACCTCTAAGAGGGGCAGGTCCTCCCAGTGCCTGCAAAGACTTGAATACAGCCCCCAATAAACCAAAGTATCAAGTCTTTGACTTCCTCCCTCAGAACTCAAGTTTACAGATTTGTGCTTAGAAATCTTGATTAGAAGCACAAAGCCCAAGCATGGTCTAATTAGTAAGTGGCTCCTGCAGGCCACCTTCCTGAAATCCTTTCAGAATCCACCCTCTTCCTCCTCGCCATCATCCTGTTCTCCCTCCTCCTTGTCGTCATTATTATCTTCTTCCTGCTCTTCCCTTTCCTGTCCTCTGGGAATCCTCTCCAAAGATCCCACCCTTGCGCCTCTGCTCTCTGGTCTTACATTCGATCTCCACGCACATCAGCACCAGCTCCCACATCTCAAGCGCCACCTGCCCCCCTGCCCCCAGCACTTCAGACGTGTGGGCCTGACTGCTTGCCGGTCAGCTTAGGACCACGGGAACGCCAAGCCAAGATGCGCTCTTTTCTTGACCGTTCGACGGCTCATCGCGTGCTCCACCAGGCATCTAGTGTGGCAATGCTGGAGGCCACCCCTCACATCGCGCCGACCTCCAGTCCTCTGGCCCGCTCCTTTGCATCTTTTCCGCCCCAAGAAGAGCCACTGTCACCCCCTCCCCTCTTTCTCACTCTCTTAACAGCTCACAGTCTCCCTGCTTCACTGGGCATGAATTTAATTGCGTGTGAAAGGAGAGTGTGGAGAGCCGCTTCTGCTGGAAGCCTGGCATGAAATCCCATCTGCCAGTCTTCAGTAGACGGCTGTGACGTCACTCTGCATGCTGCTGATAAATACCCGACAAAACGGCTTAAGAGGGAACATACGGTTTTATTCTTGGCTCCTACTGTCCACTTACAGTTCTCAGTCCAGTTTGGCAGGACAGGTCCACACCAACACCAGGTATCGCGGGAACTGGCAGTACCACATCCACAGGACTGCTGAGAGAACGGCAAACTCATTTGCCAGTCAGCATGTCTGTCCCAGGATGCCGAAGAATTCCAACTTCCTTACCTAGCTCCCCCCCCCGTCTACTCACCTGACCAGGGACTAGGCCCACCCATGGGGGATTGGGCACTCCCCATCCACTAGGCAATCTCCTGCAGGCTTGCTCGGGATCAATTCAACTACTGATTCTTTAAATATGCCCAGAGCCCCAGCTTCAAAGGCCAAGTTAACGCCACTAGCTGTCCACCAGTGTCCCTCCTGTTTTCTACCATCTCCCATGCTTTGGCTGACAAGAAGGGGCCCTTCCTAGTGCCCGTGTGGCTGACAGTGCAGCTCACCTCCACCCCAACTTCCTAGGAAAGATCAGTGATAACAAAGACCCTGTCCCGCACCCCCTCTCTGGAGACGTTAGGCTCCTCTCTGCTTGCCCTCAGGCGTCTATGACATGGCTTCTCCGCCAAGTGAAGTGCTGCTGCTGCTAAGTCCCTGGGTGCTGCAACAGACACACATGGGCCTCTCCTCAGCCCACCCCAGCCTCACCTCCTCTGGAACAGAGAGTACCAGAGCCTTTAAATGCTACTTCAGAACAGGGTCCAGGATTTTCAGCTCCCCCACCTTGCTTCCAGACGACGCCTCAATAGGGTACATACCCACTGGAGCTCTTGTCACACTGCCCTGTGCGCTCCTTGCTGTCTGTGCAGAGTTCTGCACAGTGACCTTGCGTAGCCTTGATCTGCTCACTGACTTGTTTCCACAGAGCTATCAGCAGTGGAAATACCCAGTTACCCACGTGAGCATGTTGGAGCACAGACGAACGTACACTTTGCAATTGCTAGCTACGATACTACTCCAAAGAGACCGGATCTCCTACGGCCTGTTTGAGAAGGGGGACTTGGCCTGTAGCTTTATTTCTAGAAGCTTCTTCGGGCTCTTGGTTTATGAAAACCCCATTCAGTGAGTGGCTTATATCACCGCATGACCTTCTTCCGGTAGCCCTACCTTCAGTGGCTTGTCCCGGATTTGCTCATAGGGGCAGATGCTCCAAGCTTCCTTCTAAAAGCAACAGCGTTGCTTAATCTACCAGATCACCAAACTCCCTTGGGAACTCTTCTGCTTGCGTCTACAGCAAACTTTAGACAGTCATTTGCCCAGTCTCCCTGCAAGGTCACATCCTATGATCCTTAGGGAAAGGGAAGTCTGCTTCAGGCCAAGACAGCAAAGTTTTGCACCTTCATATACAGCAGACCAGACACAGTTACATATACTAGGAAAATAATTTTATCTCCAAAGCCTCTAAACCATCCACTGAAAACTAGTGGCTCAGACTTACCTGGAAGACATTCAATTAGCAACGGCGCATTAAATCTTCAAGGTCTTCAAAATGATGTTCCTCCTCACCTGGCTTCCCTCCTCTGCTTGGCCCATGATGGCACAGGAGCCCGTGGCCACACCTAACCCCAGCTCCATGAGGCTGAAGCAGGGGGGGGTCCCCGAGGTCAGTCACTAGGGCTTTCATTCTGCAATAAGAGTGAGGTCTCCTGACTGGCCCTGAAGAAGGGCTCATAGCCGGGAAGTGCCAAGGTGAGTGACCCTGAGAAACTCCATCCTGGGGCCATTGCTCTGCACACCAGTGATAGGGATGAGGTATGACAACTTTTGCCCAACAAGGCAATTAGCAGCGGTGTTGAGACCCAGCACACAGGCCCTGTATTTTCACAGCTAATGTAGATCGGCTGTTGGTCAAGGCTGCCGCTATTTTTAGCCGTCCTCTCTGCCATGTTGGCAGAGGCTCCTGCTGACTGGCAAGCAATGGCTCCATCACAGGCTGGAACACAGAGCCTGAAACACCCCCGGGGCAGCGCATGTTTCCTTAAAAGGCAGACAGCTTAGGGAAGAATGGCTGCGAGACGGTACGGATCCCAGAAAGGGACACGTTGCTGTCCTAGAGTGTTACTTGGAGCAGCAACATCGCCAGAACCTACATGTGGACAAGCTTATCAGGAAGGTGGTTATTAGTCAAACACTCAAACGGGAGTATCAGAAGCAATTGCTGTGATGAGTTCTGGGGAAAGATGACACTGGTGTGACTAATCCCCAGCGGGACC
This sequence comes from Typhlomys cinereus, assembly GCA_023101885.1. Classification (NCBI taxonomy): domain Eukaryota; kingdom Metazoa; phylum Chordata; class Mammalia; order Rodentia; family Platacanthomyidae; genus Typhlomys; species Typhlomys cinereus. The sequence continues at coordinate 21,475,685 of JALPQD010000001.1, forward strand.
CTAGATCCACTCAAATCAGTTCCCTTGGGGCATTGGCTTTGCAAATCAAAGCCGCACAGAAGGTTTGTCAAAGCTGCTAAATAGATCCAGACCTCAGTGCAGATGTTCCCAGGGCAAACTCACAGAGAGAAAACACTTTAAAATTTATTATTTTATTATTCAATAAAATTAGCAAGCACAATGCGTAGGTAGGTATCCCTACTGCCCTTCTTCCCCCTTCCCTGCTTTCCTCTCTTCGCTCCCTCCCCCTGTTCCCTCTCTCCCTCCCCTCCTTCCGTGGATCCTACCTGTTCCCTCCCACCCTCCTGTCCATCAGTTTCTATGGGTCCCAAGTTTCCCTCTGTGTTCTAGTGGGGGTTCAGATGTCTGTGGCAAGAAAACACTTTTAATACACTCTAAACAAGAAGGATAGAAAGAACAGCATAGAATAACAGAATCCTAGAATAGAACTAAATAATAGAATATAAATAGAAAGAGTAGGGTTAAGTCGAATAGAATAAAATAGAATAGAACTGAATAAACTAGAAGAGTAGAAAAGAAGATACAATAGAAGAATAAAATAGAATTAAAATTATTTTTATTCTGGACTTTTATTCTAAGTAAATGATGCAATATATATTGCATATATATATATATATATATAAGTTGTTTCCATGAATGCTTAATATTTATTTTTCTTCTATTTTCTTGAAGCTATATCTCATCAAGACTGTAATTCATCCCCTTGATTTGGTGGGAAATTAACCAATACTGTGCATAGATAAGGTCTGAGCATCCTGTGGCCAAGGGCCTCTTTTGCTTCCCAGAGAAGTAAAGACATGTTTTTCCATCTTTAGACATGATACAAACCTTACATCCATCCACTGTCCTGTCTGCCACGAGTGGCCTGGAAACTAATGAAGACCACAGAAAGATAAGAGATGGACAAAGTGCAGCTGGGCGTTGGCACAGGCCCCAACATCCAGGTCTAGGGGCTCATCTAAGCCAGACTCTAGTCAAGATAGTTGGCAGTTGCATGAAGTTCTGGTCTTCTTGGCTTCTAGGGAATAAGTACGAAGACTCCAAGTGTCCTTTATCCCACTGCATGAACGCGTCCCTTGGACCTGGGAGAGGGCTCAGGAGTGAATTCTTTTGCCTCCCAAGCAAAAGAACCTGAATGTGGGGCCCCAGATCCCACGTAAAAATGTAGGGTGGATATGGTAGCGGCCGGAAGTTCTGATCCTGGGAGGCAGAGCCTGGGAAACCCCAGAGCAAAACAATAAGGAGGTAGAGTAATCCAGGATGATTCCAGAAGTCACCTTTGGGCCTCCACAGGCACACATAGTCAAGTGCTCTCTTGCACACACATACATGCACACACACAGTTTTAAAAATGCTTCCCTTTAAGAAAAAGGATGTAAACTTTTGTTTCTGATTTGACTTTCTTTGGGAAAACAAAATCAAGAGCATAGGTTGGAAAAATAAACACCAGACCATTGAATGGATTGATATGCTCTGTCAGATGATGTTAATCATTACGTCATGTGCACGTGTGAGCGCTCACACCAGTGTGGTCATAGATACCCCCAACCCACTTTTACAAGAGCCGCGCTAATCCCCAGCATGCTAGACCTGCCCCAGGATCCAGTCTTATTTGACCTAAAGGACCGGAGCCACCCTGAGGTGACAGCGCTGAAAGGTCATGTGATCCAAGCCTAGTCTTCAGCTTGCCACTTCCCGTGGATCATGTAACACTCAGCCTGCCAGCTTCTCCTCACAGCCGAATTCTGGGACCTGCTGTGGTCCTGTCCTCTGACCTCAGCCCCCACCACAATGATCAGTTTGTTGCCTCTGAGGCATGGTGGGCTCCTTCCACCTGGGACCTTTGGCCACCTCGTCTCTTGCTGGGAAATCTTCTCCCTTTGACTCTCACATAGTTGACTCCCTCTTACCTTTTAGATTTCAGTCTGTGAACAAAGCAGAGGCTCATCAGGTGCTTCCACAGGTGGTAACCTATTGCGGCTCCTATCCAATTCCTTCATTATGTAAGATGCAGGGACCAGGGAGTAGATACAACTCACCTTGCGTTCCTAACATCTTCCTAATTCCTGGCACAGGTTTGGTATCAAAAATAATGCTTACTAAATAAGAGATTGACTAAATGAATGTGTACAGGTCTGGGTTCTAGGTTGCAAGTTGTCAAAGTTCACCCCAGTTGCTCTAGGAGAAAATCATTCCAGAAGGATCTTGAGTGTTTCTTATGACAATAGTGAGAAGGCTGAAAAACCAATTTCAGCTCCAAAAATGGATGGAAAGCAGGGAGCTGGGTGACTAGAGCCACAACTAGAACTCAGACCACAGTCAGATCCTGGGCTCCCTTGTTCCTGTATCAGTGCAGAACACCTGACATGGGTGGAGTCTCTTACCAAATAATCTGCTGATCCCAGGGGATGGAATTTGGGGCATGCCACAGGCATCAGCACACAGAGAAGCAACCGGAATGGACAGTGAGGACTCTCCTCTTCTCTCTCTCTGTCTCTGCTTCCGTTTTCCTAGGCACATTTTCAAAGGGGCCGGCCCACTCATTTGTGCCTCTCTCCTCAGCCCACCTTAGTTCACCTAAGTGTTGGATGGTCTCTGGTGAGCCGACGTTCCCTTCCTCAGGGGTCCTCAGTTCCTGCTTCTCCAAGGACCCTCCCTAGCAATGTACGCAGGTCTTCCCAGTAGCACAGGGGTTTCTTGTCCCCAGGTTAACCCCCAACCAAAGGGAAAGAGATAAGCACTCGGCCTCCTGACTCACAGCTCTGTCCCCCAGGGTCACTGAGCCTAGCAGCTCACAACGGTACCTTACTCTGATTCAATGCATCTTCCATTGGCTTCCTCACCGCTCCATCTTGCTTCCCTGGGGGCTACATGTCTCACTTTCCTGTGGGCTTCCCTATGGGCTGAGTGCTTATCTCTTTTCCTTTGTTTGGGGGCAGACCTGCGCACATTGCTAGGGAAGGTCCTTGGATTGGAAGGAGAGGAGAACCCCTGAGGAAGAGAACCGTCAGCTCACCAGAGACCATCCAACACTTAGGTGAACTAAGGTGGGCTGAAGAGAGAGACACAAATGGGTGGGCCGGCCTCTTTGGATATGCACCTAGAAAAATGGAAGCAGAGGCAGAGACGAGAGGAGTCGTAGGTAGACTGCCTACCACACACACCAGCTTGAGTCTGCCAGAACAGAAATATGCTTTCTCGGGTGTGTCGGCTGCAGCAGTTTCTTTTTTATTGTGTTTTTTCTATTTCCAACATCTCTGGAAAATTCATGTGAATACTGGAAATCCATCATTCTCTTGAAATCAAGCATGTGTGGGGAGTTCCCGCTACAGATGCCCAAATACCTTCCACCCGATGACTCTTTGCAACGGCCACGTGAAGCTTCTCACAGACACTTCTGACTGCAGGCAGGAAAATGGTATCTATTTTCCAGGCTGAGCATTACCAGAAGGCGTCCCCATTACGCTAGATCCCTTTAGTCCCTCAATTCCTGTGCTGTTTCCCATCATCCCTACTCATGCCTTCGGGCTACAGCTACCAGATTCCACAAAAATACTCCTGAACATTTGCCTTTAGAACCTGTGGGTCACAGCATCAGGAATAGGTGGGGGAAAGAGAAAAGGACCTGAACAGGCTCCCCGAGGTGGCCTCAAAACCACCCGAGGAAGTCCATCTCTTCTTACACAAGATCCCAAGCAAACTGCAAGGACTCTCAGGAGAACAGGGGTCCTTAGAGCAGTGAGCAGCCCCAGCTGCAAGGAGGGTGGGCACACACAGGTTGGAGGCTCAGACCAGGAAACCCCTGGATCACAGCTCACCCCGGCCCACAGCTCCCAACTTCCCCAGAAGCCACACTCGAGGGGTGGAGCCCTGAAAGCCTGGCTCCCCGGGTGCAGCTGGAGATCCAACCAGGGAAGTTTGGCAGGAAAATATGGATCATCCTTGCAAAGAGACTCACCTTGGAGAAGAAAGTTGAGGTGGATCGTGAGGGCATGTAGCATTACTTCCTGAGAGAAGGCTGGAACAAACAGGCGTTGAGGCTCGTCTTCAGGTATGACTATCTTCAGGTAGGGCAAAGGGTAAAGATGATTAAAAGGTAGAAGCTCTTGTGTCTGAGAAGTCTCACCAAGCCGCTGAAGAGAAAGATGGAGTCGCTCCAAACAGTTGAGGGCAGCAGGTGGGTGGGCCTCAGCCCAGACCACCGCACAAGCCAAAGGCACATTCCAGGACCCCTCTGGCCTGTCCAAGGCCTGCTGAAGGAAAGCCAGGACAGCCAGGATTGCAAAGCAGCGACGAGAAGGAACACAGTGGAAGGACTGGGGTTGGGGGGACTGAGGAGACGGCCATGTTCCCTGTCCCTGAGAAAGGTTGGAGAGGGGGATAAGCTTTGCCCTAGGAGAAGACACACGTGGGGGCTCAATAGTAGGATCCTTCTGGGACCAGCATGCCCTGGGGCTCTGGGGAGCCGCTGGGTCATGATGACTCACACATTAGTCATAGCTGGGTGAACTGGACCCTCTGATCCTCTGATTCATCATCTACACAGCTGGGCCAACAAGCCACCAAACAGCCTCGCTCGAGGTCACATGTGGAAAAGCTACTGCAGAGCCTGACATCTGTGCGTCGACCTCGCACTAGCTTCTAGAACATCCCACGACTTCAGTGCCTCCTCTCTGAAGAAATCGGTTCCTTATAAAATCCAAAACAGTTAGATGTGATTTAGTGGCCAGCTGCCTTCCACGCGGCCAGGCCAGACGCTGCTCCAAAGAAAGTTGAGTGGGGACACGTGGGTCAGGGGTGAGAAAGCACACAGAGTTCTTCACGTGGTTCTGGCAAAGGGTTCATCTTGGCAAGGGGGAGTAGCAAGCTCTCTGCAGAGCCCAAGGTCGACTCACATGATCTACAAAAGGACTTGGGTTTATTTGCTTGGTGGGAATACACACACACACACAAAAAAAAACCCCACAAAAATTATATCACTCTGAACTTATTGAATCAAAATGAACCCAGGATCCAGGGAGATGGCTCAGGGGTGAAAGCACTTGCCATATAAGCAAGCCATTCCAGAGTTGCGATCCCACGTAAGTACCCGGCAGGTAGAGAGGTACCTCCAGAAGGTAGAGATTGGGAACTCCCAGAGCAAGCTATCTGGCTGGACTAGAATCTGTCTCAAGAAGAACAGGCGGAGGCCAGCTAGCTGCCCAATGGGTAAAGGCACCTGTGTGCAAAGCCGGCAACATGAGTTCAACCCTGAAAAGAGAAAGACGATATCTAAATACTCGCCATGCACAGGTGACATACATGTCCCCATTTCAATCTCTCTCTCAAATAAATAAATACTAGAAATAGTTTAAAAAATAGCTCTTGCCTTATTATGCTCATGCATTTCCCCAGGGCCTCTGAACAGCTCCCTTCTGTCAGTAAAGCTTGGAGCTTGCACCACCTCGATGACCCTGTGGCTTCCCCAATGTCACCCAAGATCATCCATAGAAGCCACTCAGTCTTGGGGTATCCTCCATGCAGAATTCTGCCCCCAGATTTCCAGTTTGTCTTCCTGACCTCCATCAGATATTTGGTGAAAATTGCTTTCTTGATGAGACCCATGGCAAACCGTCCTACTGAGACCTGGCGATAGCAGTGACTGTCACTTCAGAGCAGTCCTACCTTCCTATGTCCCCTCCTGTGTCTACCTGCCGTCCCTTCCCCAGCCATCTGCTGTCCCTTCCCTGTCTATCTTACCATTCCTCAGATATCATCTAAGCAGCTAGATTGCAGAAAATGAATGGCATTTGAGGCAGCCTTTGGGGAGAGGAATTTTGGCACCACGAAATCCCACCAGGCATGCTGTGGGACAGCGATGCTTTTCTTCCTTTTCCTCAAAGTCTTCCACTTGTCACAGATGCATGGCAGAGACAGATTGATAATGCTGCTCATATGAGAGCACTGTGACACGCTGTCTCCCTTCAAGGAGGAAGGGGGCAGGAAGGCAGCTGCATGACAGCTGAATGGATGGTGCCTCCGCCCTCAGAACCCCCCTCTTGAATATTCAGTCCACATGGGGATCAAACTAGTGCCTGCAAGGTGCACACACTACAGCGGCTCCCAGAATTTCCCTGAAGAATACACCCAAGAGCCTGACAGTCAGAACCAATTACTCACCTTTTAACAGTGGTCTTCCCTCCATCTCACGTCCCAGTCCTGCTCCTTAGTCTGTCACCTACCAAATAATCTATTTCTGTTGTGGGAATTCTCTGTAGTAATTCCTCAGACACCAATTAAGGTGGAAGAGAGGAGTTTTATTCTCCGGAGATCTGTAGCCAAGATCACTCTCCGAGACTCCAGCCCTGTGCTCAGCTTGTCCTTTCGTTTTATACTAAAGCAGGGAGAGCAGAGGTAGAGCAAGCAAAGCGGGACTTCCAGCAGCAGAAGTGAAGGTCACTAAGCTCGCAGGGTAGGCTGACTGTGGAAGGCCCAGGACCTTGGCTTTATCAGCACCAGGTGCAGCCGCAGAGTGAGGTGCGGTGTCTGGAATGTCCTCAGTTGACCGCCTTTGGGAGTTCAGTCATTTCCCATCTCAACTTATGCTCTGCAGTAACTCCACAGCTTACATTTTCCTCCCATCTTCCTGGCTGAATCTCGTTCCTCTGTTTCTGAGGAACCCCGAGAAGTAACCCTGGGTCATGACACAGCATCTGGTCCATCTAGGCGCATGGATGATCACAGGGGCCGATGCATGGCTCAGCCCATTCCTGGGGCTCAAAGCTTTCTGCTTGTCAAGTCCCTTGTGGACCCATTTCTTCAGAGATGTCAATCACAAAGCCTTGGGTCCAAGCACCGCACCACAGCTACCTGGTCGCTGTGGAGGTGAGGGTGCCAGGTGGCCCCGTAGGGACAGAGCAGCGCATCTGCAGTGAGACACCTGCTCCCCTCGCCTCCTCCCACAGCACATTCGGCTGATCCTTCCCCAAAGCCAAGGTCCTGAAAGACTCAGAGCCATGCAGGGAGGGATCCCTAGCTGCTCTTTTCAACCACCACTGCCTCAGGGCCGAGGCTCAACCCTCCATGCCCCCCTCGCCCAATCCCTGGACCTGCAGAAGGAATGCTGCAGTGGCCGAGTGGACAGCAAGGGGTCCCCTGGTGACATGGGGTCTCTGTACCTTCCGACGCCCCTCTGCACCTTCGACCCCCGCTAACACGCTCATGTTCTCCCTAGAGAACAGCCTGTTGGATGAAGGATCCCAGTCACCTCGAGCATGTGGAGCAGACGTCCCTAACCCAGATGTAAGACGGAGAGAGGAAGCTGACTGACCGTCAGATCCACCCAGCGAGACCCCCAAGATTCCTCCAGAGAAGCAGTACATGCCCCCGGAACAAGTTGGCAAGGCGAACCTGCCACAGGCATGAGCCAAGAGCAGCAGCAACTGACAGGCGCCGGCTCGCCCCTCCCTCCGCAGCTCGGGAGGAGCGCGGCCTCCCGCCTGGCGTTCTCTAGGCCTGGAAGACGAAGGTTCTGGAGTCCAGCTTGTCCAGGGAGTCTGATCAGTCCACGCTGAGTGTAAGACAGAAAAACTCTTTCTAGGATTAGAGATTCAACTTTAAAAAACAAACTTTATTTTTCAATACTTTCATACATAAATACAATGAATCTACATATATTCACCCCTCATTACCCATTCCTGACCCCACCCTCCTGTTCCCCTTCATATATTCTCCTTTTCATGTAGTCTTCTACTCTCAGCGCCATTTTGCATGTGTGACCTGCTGGATGTCACACATCCGGGATGTCTACACTGACACTTGGTGAGCATCTAATGAGACTTGGATGCCTCGTGGGTGAATAATAGACAGTGCCCAGCTTTAAGACCCAGTGGTGGTGGTTTCAGTAACTAAGAATGACAGTGAGACCGTGGGCTAAGGCTGTGATCTAATAGCCGGAGCTGAACTACTACCCAGCGCCAAGAGGACAATGGGCAGAGTCGGAGGCAGGTGTTGAAGGTACTGACTGTCAGGGACTGAGCTGGGCCACCTAATGAGGAAAGAAGAATTCCTAAGCCCAAGGAACTCCAGACCTTGCAGATGTAATTAGTTAGATGAGGTCAGACCATGTCCTTATGGGAAAAGAGCCATGCAAAGACACAGGCACGGGGAGACCCCCTGAGATAAAGACAGAGACTGGTGGGGTACAGCTGCAAGTGCGGGGTGCCCAGGGTAGAGCAAGCACGAATGGACAGGAGCAAGAAGGTGCTCTGCTCCGAGTCGCAGAGGCAGCCCACTTCCGCCGGTGCCTTGCTTTAGACTTCTGAAGATGTGACTCTTGCGATTCTCCTTAATGTGCAGCTAGCTGCAGCCTAGACATGGCAACATCACGGACCATGAAGGTCTAAGTTTTGTCCATTTTGCCCAACAAATCCTGTTTCCTCCTGCAATAGGATTTGGGGGTGATTTGTGGAGAGAGAGAGAGAGAGAGAGAGCAGAGAAAGAGATGAAATACATTGCTAAGAGGTATGTGCACCAGCTGGGTGCAGATGTCAATTTGACGTTGACAGATAAGCTTTTGGGCACATCCGTGCAGTTATTTAGTGACAGCAAGCCTCTGACTGACCCTGGAGATTATGGAGAGACAGCTGGTTAAACTTGGCAGACTAGCAGAAGGACAACCGAGGAAGTGCACCCCCACTCTGCTCTTTCTGTGGATAAGTCGTGTGAGTTCCCTCTGTTCCTGATGTTGGGGTGAACGCTCCTGACATCATAATGACTATAATAAAGAACCGTGAGCAAAATCCTAGCAGCAGAAGAGTGAGGACAAGAGGAAAATGAGCCGCAATTTCTTTTTAAAATGTGTGTTGGAAATTCCAGAAAGGGGCTGGAATCACAGTTGAGCTATTGGGTATGTGTGGGGTGGGGGGGGGAACAAGCCAAACTCTAGACAAAAACTCACGGGGGGAGCCAGTGAGGGGGAGAGGAACAGACAGAGACAGGGGCTCTGGGGTCAACCAACAGTTAGAGAGTGGGCGCCAGGGCTCCAGAGCCAGAAAGACTACACGGCTCCCCAGCGAGGGGTGTGGTGAGGGGTGTGGTGAGCCTGGCCCCGGCACGCTGGTGTGTGGCTTTGCCCTCCATGAAAGAACAGCACACTGTCCCCCAGGGTTCTCTGTCCCCTCCAAGACTGAAGGGCGATGTCCTCAACGGAGGCTGGGAGGATTCTGACAACGGGCACCATAGAAACGAGACAGCCAAGCATGCCAAACTCGTGACACATTCAATATACTTTATTAAAAAGTTTCTTTGTATAAATTTCCTAAAAATTTTAAAATTAAACCCCACCCCCAACCTCAACAAAAACCCCACAGGGTCAGAGGAAGCCGAGCCGATGCTCTAGAATGGCTTCCGTTGGCGTCTCTCGAAGGCGTTGGTCCCAGCAGTGCACGCAGATAACGGAAGGCGCTTCCTTCTAACTTGGTCCTTGATGAGAGCATGTAGAGGGAAGATGCTCGAAGCCTAACTCAGGAAACTGGGGGGAGGGGGAGTGAATGAGTTGTTTCTCCTCCTAAGCGCTGCGACTAAAGGGAACCATGAACGAAGCAAAAGGGTACAGCGTATTGGAACCTCAAGGTTGCTTTCTAGACACGCATGTGCCCAGAGCAGGCAAACTCCAGGTAAGACTCCTGCAGGATTGGAATGTTCGGGAAACCAGCAGTGGCTGACTGTGACACAACGTTCCAAGTACAAGGTAGAACTGCCTGGAGACGGAAGGCGGGGTCCACAGACATGTTTAGCACCATATGGACAGGTCACGCGCGGAGGGTGTCCTCCCGGGGTTGAGTGTCAAAGCATGTGAAGGAAGGCCCAGCCCGGGGCAGCGACCCGAGCTTCTCCAAGGACCAGCTGGGAAAGGGCTACTTTCTCCTCCTCCTTCTCCTCCTCCTCCTCCTCCTCCTAGAGGTACCTGTTGCCGGAGGGCCGTGTCCAGGGATCATGCTGATGAGGCTAAGGGTGATGGGCATCGGGTGTGGCGTGGGGCAGGGGACAAGCAGACAAGGGGCAGGGTGAGAAGAGGAGACAAACCCAGTTACTGACTCCAAAGGACATTTACTGTAGGACACTCACCACCTGGGGGCGTCATCTCTTCCCATCCAGCTCAAACCAAGCCCAGGTTCCCGTGACCTTCCTGACTGGATGGGGCTGCACCTGAATCTCAGCCCCCTCGCCAGAGTCCTGCATCTCCCCTCGCCTGATGCCAAATCTCCCCACGCCCAAGCCCCACATCTCCTCCACCCCCTCCTGCTCCCACACCCATCCCAGGCTCAGTAGCAGCTGCTGTGGTTGGATCCCTGCTGAGCGGCCCCTGATGGCGATGGCGCCAGCATTACTATTTACAGAAAGCCAAATCATCGAAGAAGGTTTGAGAGGGGGCCATTTGTCTCCACTTTCTCTGGAATTAACCACCGTACTATTTTTTAATAATCATACTCGGCACGGTATTTTACAAACAATCAGGACCTGGGGACATTTCTGATGTCTCTGAGCTTGTTTTCTCATTGGTCAAGACACAAGCATTTTCTTTAAAAAAAAAAATCACCATCAATCAAAAATTCATTTCATGTGTGTTTTTTGGTAAAATTTAACATTTTATATTTTTTAATTTGTTTTATTTGAACATCTCATCTAAAGATATAATCTACCTGATGGTTGCAATGATCATAATTAAAATGTCTTTCAGTGATGGGGTATTAATCTGGATCTTTTTCTTGCAGAAGAGTTAGTGACTTACTTACCAGGCATGCAAATCTTTTCACATTCTTCCTTTCCTGCAAATCTGTTTTCATTTCCACCACAGCCTCCATACCAGAACCGCCCACATTTTTTCTCTTTCACATCATAGAACCATAGTAGACTGAAAGTCCTACAGGGTCCTGAATCCTTAGGAAATGTACATATATCTGCAATGTCAAGACAGAAAAAATACATCGATTAAACGCCGCCCATTATTCAGTGCCAGCTCCACGCTGTGTGGACTGGTTGATGGGGAGGCGGGGCAGAGAGGAACGGCCTGGAGGAAAGCCTTGACCTGCCCATGTCTCTGCTCCTCGCTTTGTACACACTGAAGAGTCACCCTCAGGGAATGCGTGAAATCACACCTGAGAAGGGATTGCACACCTCGGCCAGAATCCCAAGCATGAACCACCATCTAATAATCCAGACTGAATTGATTCCAGTCTCTGGCTAGTTGTTCTCTAATTCCTTCTGGATAATGTTCCCAGAGAAGAAACTGAATTGTAATACCATTCAACTCCTTAGTCACGTGGCATTTAAATTCTGTCAGAACAAACTTGGAATTTAAGGCTTGGGCCAGACAGAGGCCCAGCAAGACAACGTGCTTGCTGCCAAGCTGACCTAGATCTCACATGGTAGAAAGAGAGAAGCAATTGCACAAAGTTGTTCTGTGACCTCACATGAGCACTGTGTCATGCATGTGTGTACACACACACACATTAATAAATAGATGCGAAAGAAAGATACTTAAAAATAAGACCATTACATTTCTTCAGCCATTGTAATAATAACTTTTTGTGAAGAAACTTGCTAAGTTAACCATTATTGACTGGGTGGGATGTGAGTGGAATGTTAGACATGTGTGTATTCATTATAGATAGAACCCTTATTTAAAACAGTGACATCCGTACTCAGCCTAGGAATGGAAGTGAGCTATTTCTAAACTCGTGCAAAAGTGGAGCATTTGTTTGTTTAAATAGCAGGAAGAATTAGAGCAATCTGTTATTTCTACCGAATCGATGAGCCTATGTATTGTGAATACTTTCAGGCCTCCTTTTGGGATATACCAAGAAATGGAGTTCTCTTTGCTTTTCTATTCTTGTGCATTTAGGTTCTACCCTCAGGGTTTGGCGGTGTGATGGCTGCTGGCGGGTGGCCAGAACTCCCACCCCAAGGGTTTTGAGATCGAGGAACACATATTTAATCTCCCTTCCTGCCTTGGTTCTGTTTCCTCTTTCCAAGTTGAATAACAATATTTTTGGCTGTTTTAAGTTGGTGCTCTGAAGCTCAATCTTAGTACCTTTACTCTGACTGTCACATTTTGATAAAACATGTGCCATTTTCTTTGGTAAGAGAAAGCAGGTCTTATGTCTGCCAGAACACAATTTATATGCCTAATTATTGGCTCCATTAAACTTTTTAAAAACTTAAAAAAAAATAAGGCCATTGCAATGACTGACATGTCAATGACAGAAACCAATTGTAGACGAAACAAAACGAAGGGGGAAAATGACCCCCTTCCCAAAGTCTAGCATGGATCACAGGCACTAGGATCCTTAGAGGCAAGGGACTAACAGTCATAATAGTGTTCCCATACTAAGTCCTTACACCTCACCAGAATGGAGGACGCAGTGGGAAGTTTGACATTCACACTAAAGGATGCTCCAGGAAACGGGAGGGGGGAAGGGGAGACACTGGGAGAAAAGGAGGGAGGAGGTTGAAAGGAAGGGGAAAAGGGGTGGAAGGTGCAAGGGGGACTGGGGAGGGGTGGAGGGAGGGAGGGGACGGGGTACCTATTAAGCTTGTATGATTGGGAAAAAAATAAATAAATACAATAAAAAAAATAAGGCCATCCACTTTACAGGTAAGGAGCTTGAACATGAAGGTAGGATTTCAACAGATGCATGATGAGTGTGTGCACACATGCTGAGTGCGTGCACATGAGCTAAGTGTGTGCACACATACACTGTGCCCAAGTGCCTTCCTGGCTCGCCCCATAAAACCAACACAAAGCAGCACCTCTGGGTAAGACCTTCAACTGTAGGAGCTGCACAAAGCTGTGTGGGAGCCAGAAGTGATTTCCCTAGCGAAGGAAGTTCATGCCTTAAATGCACACCTCTGGGCCAATGAGAGAGCTCAGTGGGTAAGGTACCTGCTTGAAATACAGCAATCCAAGTTCAACCCCAGAATCTGACTCCCACCCATGTCATGGCAAACATGTGTTCTCATTATCTCTCTCTCTCAACATAATAAAAACAACAATAAATCTCTTTTAAAACGTTTAAAGCCACACTCGGGTTGGCACGATAACTCCGCGGGTAAATCACCTTGTAAACCTAGAGACTTGAGTTTGATCCCCAGAAGCACACTTGGTGGAAGGAGAAAACTCGCTTATTTGTCCTTTTTGTTATTGAGAAGCCAATTGTAGACTAAACAAAACAAAGGAGGGAAAATCATCTATAACATGTCCTGGCCCGATGGAGCTGCTAGAGCTGAGACTCACAGTGCACATGTCATCTTGTGAGACAGACAACAGAGATGCGTGCTGCAGATCTGGGTCTGGTACGGTGTCCCCACTAGGCCCAGATAGCTTTAAGACATCAGAACGGAGAATTTCCAGGAATTTCATGCATGCAAAGAAGCCAGGAAGTCATCTGTGAGCATCCTAACCAGTCGCCCCAATAAACATAGCTGGTGTGGGTAAAAAAGGTATGCATGCATGTGTGCACATGCATCTGGCAATGCCTGCATGCACCCATATGTGACGCCCACAGCAAAAGCCAATGAAAGTAGTGTATCCAGCCACCCAGGGCAGGGCCAGCAGGGCATCGATGTCAAAGAGGGAACCATCTTTCTATGATGTCACAGCGTATCTACTAAGTTTATAGTCTACAAAACAATAATCTTTGAAATCAAAAGCATGCAGTTGGAAAGTAAAATCTCATCTCTTTTTCACACAAGGGGCTTCTGACCCTGCCAGGTAGGCGTGACTTTCTGGAGGAAAATGTCCCCAGGCCTAGGTCTGGAGTTGAGATTCAAGAAGCTGGCATTAGCTTTAGCTTTAAGTGTATCCGTGAGGTCTACAGTCCTTTGCCTTCAGGGTTTGTAAACCAAGCACTGCAGCTGGAAAGGTCCTCGCTCCCACACAGAGATGAACAGCTGCAAAATCAGCCATTTCTTTGTAACCATGGGAAGTAAATGTTTATGCTGACTTATCTCAACTTGAGGAATTTCGTTCTTGAAATTGTTATTGATGTACTCTGGATTCTCTTTCAAATTGTACAAAATTTTTCATTGTTTCAACTGTTACTGATACAAAGTCAAATTTTCCCTCATTACATCATGTATATGATATAACATGTTATACATGATGTAATATCTCATATATGTGTATATATATATATATATATATATATATATATATATATCCATAGTGGCAATAACTAATAACATACTGCATTTCTTCTAATCCATCTTAATTTTACTCTTAGAACTACCATCTAACACAAAACATTCCCAATAAGCCATATCACAAATTTCATGCATTTTAGAATCGGTACAGTTATAGCACATTGGGGGATCTTTAGAACAGCAAGACTGGCTCAGTCATGCTTGAGCTAATGACCAGCCCTAGGGATGATAATTTGTAGAAAGTAAAGAGAACAAATATGCTGTGAGTTATTCTCACTAGATTCAGCCTTAAAACTCTTCTTACATATGATTAAGCCATACTTTTGGATCAATTCTGTCATTCGACCAAGAGCAAAAGTTCTGAGTTCCAATGTTTTCTTCACTTAGAACCGTGACTTTTAGCAGCAACACATGGGGAAACCAACAAGGCTTCCTCAGCCACTCATGATATGAGGAAGGCAGAGGAAGTAGCGAAACCCTGAGACCCAAACTAACGCCTACTGGCCAGACCTGGCAGTTTAGAAGCACATGGTTGGCACATGCCCAGCGTGCTCAGCCATACACGGAGCCTCCTGGGTTTGTGCTACAAAGGTTCATTCAGTGGTTGCTGATCGCCATGGCCAGGTCACCAGCACCTTGCGCAGTGCAGCTGGTTGTAACACGTAAGAGAAGACAGCAAAAGGTGGAGTGGGATTGTTAAGGAAACTTTGTTTTGTTTTATTCAAAAAATACAAGTAAGTGTCAGGGGCTAAAGAGATGGCTCAGCAGTTAGAAGTGCTTGCTCTGTGCAAGCAGAAAGACTTGAGTTCGGATCCCCAGTAAAAATGCTGTGTAGATGTGGTGGCCCATCTTGTAATTCCAGCCTTGGAAGGCAGAGCCTAGGAATCCCCAGAGCAATCTAACTAGCCAGACTGGCCCTGATGGCAATCCTGAGTGGCAAGAAACAAATGATAACACCGATCTGTGAATGGGATCAAACCTCCCACCCCCAGATGAGGTATTATAGCAGTTCAGCCTTCTATCAAACTGCTCAGCCCACAGGTGGGGAACAGGCTGTCCTCACCTTACATGACTGGGTCAGACACACATGTGTACCCTTAGTTCAAGTGTTGCATACATACTAGGGTGAAGGAGACAGATTTTTAGATTTACTTTTTCTTCAACTCTCTAATGGCCTCAACAGAAACATGAGCTCTAATTAAAAAAAATTTTACATGTATAAAAACAATTTAAAAAGAAACACCTCTCTCTGGGCAAGAAGATGGATCAGTGGTTGAAACCTTTGCCTCAAAAACAAATGAACTTGAGCTCAAATCCCATATCCCACATAAAAATGCTGGGCAGAAATGGCAGCAGCCTGCACTTCTGGGCCCTGGGAGGCAGAGCCTGGGAAACCCCAGAGGAAAAAAAAGAGGTAGAAAAATCCAGGATGATTCCCAATATTCCCCTTGGGCCTTCAGAGGCATGAACACTTAAGGGCCCTCTTATATGCACACATGCTCTCACACACACACACACAAAATAATAATTTTAAAAAACTCTCTATTACACAGCAAGAGGAGATCCACGTGTTACTGATCTGGAAGGAAAACTTTTCTCTAATTCTGAAACTCACTACTTACAATTTAAAACCAGAACCGCCTAACCCAGACTTATGTTTAAGGATTCTGCGGTTTCCGTGACCTAAAGGCTGTTTATATGTTCTTGTCTTTCTGGACCACACATAAAGGAACCAGAAACATCCCCAAATCTTGCTGTCTAGGAGTTATTCCAAATCATCTTCTCTCAATGAAGCAAGAATTTGCTAGAAGTTTTATATTTCCCACACTCTAAGAGGCTAAGTTAGCTAATAGGAAGACAGGACAGAGTTCTTTGTCTTTGAATGGCGTGCTGGGTCTGTCCTGGCTGTATTTTCAAGGAAGGCCACTGCGGCGACATGGCTTCCCTCTGGGTCAGTTGCGGGTGACCTTGGCAGAACTCCTGGGAACCATATTCAAACAGCCTGAGAAGCTAGGGGACCCAAATGCCTGCTGCCATCCCAGACATGATTCAGGGCTGCTTTCCAGCAGAACCAAGAGTGTGTGGACCCCATTTCCCCTTCCTCCCAATCCCACCCAACGTTCAATGTACGCACCTATGTCAAATATTCTAACTTGAGTTTAAATCACACCATCAATTTTTAAAGACCTTCCATGAGTTCTTTTTTTTTAATTTTTTTTTATTATTAATTCAACTGTGTGCATATGCGCGCGCGCGTGTGTGTGTGTGTGTGTGTGTGTGTGTGTGTGTGTGTGTGTGTGTGTGTGATAACCACGGACGAATTCGCGAACCACCATGGACGCTTCCACCTCCTTCTGCCCCGGGATTCACAGGCTCCGCCCTACCAGGACCAGAAGCGCAGGCCGCCCCCGCTTCCGCCTGGCGTCTATACGTGGGATCTGGGATCCGAACTTCCATGAGTTCTTAAGCAGTTACAGTTTAACCACTTCAGTCGGCCTAGATTTCTGACTCATTTCCACAAACTTATATTGAGATAATTCCTGAGTTTTCTTCTGGTCTTTCCATTAGAACGGCTGGAGAAGTTGAAAAGCACACAGTTCTCTCCAACAAAGACTAGCCCCTCACCTTGTCTCCACGCACAACCATAAGCAGCCCCAGCCTGCAGGGTGGTCTCTCATTCACCCTTATTAAATGTTGATGTATGTTGCAGTCACACCGTTCCTCACTGCCCTGGTCACCTTCTCCCAAATAATTCATGATGTCATGAGGGAGTGTGGGGCGTGGTCCCAGGATGGGACAGACAGAGGACAGAGGGTCCTCACTGTGGAAACAAGCCTGCTGGCAATCCGAAATAACCACGAGAGAAGCTGGGGAATCAGCTGTCAGTACAGGACCGCCTACCTTGCAAGCATGCATTTGATCCCCAGCCCGTTTAAAGGAAAGAAAAGTGGGGCGTGGCGGTGTTCACTTGTAATCCTAACCCCAGGGAGATAGACAGGAAGATCCAAGGGATTCCCAGGCCAGTCAGTCTAGCCTGTCCAGGTAAGGTCAAGGCCAATAGAGACCCCGTATTGAACAACAAGGTGGGCGATTCCTGAGCAATGATATCCACGTTGTCCTCTGATATGCACATGCACATGTGCACACAGGCCCCTGTGCATACGTGAGCGCACACACAAACCTGAGGCTTTGATTCTCCCATGGTACAGTTAGAAACAGACCACCTGCTTGCACGGGAGCAGAGCCAGACTGGAGGCAGGCTGTCCAGAAAGGGTAAGACGGAGGAGTAAACATCTTTCACGCTGGAAGCGAATGACCGCAGAGGAACGTGACATGACCACTCAAAGGGCTGTGGCCTGGGACAATGCAAAAGAGCATCTGCCTTCTGCTTGCATGTCCAATGGGCACAACTACTTGAGTCCAGCCCACTGCAGCACCTTCATCTCAATGAAACAAGCGTCAGAATGAAAGATGCTCTCCTCCACAGACAGCAGTTAACTAGGCCCCATACTGACAGAAAGGTGCTTTGAGCTCTGTAACAAGACATCACATCTAATCCCATGGAATTTGGAGTTTTGATACAGGTGTGTCTTTGGCTGAATAGTCTTCAGCAAAACTTCAGACTTCTATAGTCACTCTCCCAGTGATAATAATCAAAGCCCCCATCGCTGAACGAGATGTTCGGATCTCCCAGATTCACACCGCCCAGGATAAACAAATAGCCGCTGCCAGTTCCCACTCTGTCCTTCCCATCACCCACTCTGTATTACTCTGGGCTTCCGGCACCGAGCAGAAAGCATGCCAGACCCAGCCAGAGCATGGTACTTAGGAAGCCGGGACCAGCACACGGCACTGGGCATACCCAAGCCTGTGTATCTTGGGGGCTCCAGTCTGGGTCGCCCTGTGTTTTGTAGGCAGGTGCTTATTAGATAAACTCCATGATGGGTAGAGTCCTGTTCTTTGCGTGACCACAGACCACAGGGCAACACTGGGCCCAAGGTGAGGCACAGAGGATGTGACCAATGGCAGCGTGATCCTCCTGCCAGGCTGCCTCTAGAGCCTGGTGGCAGGCAAGGGTCTTCTCCATTTACCACTGGCAAAGTGAAGAGTGAGAGAGACATGAGGCCTCCGGGGCCCCTCTGGGACCTACTCCACAGGACCTTGTGCTTTCAAGACTGTCATGGTTTGCAGGTGAGCTGTCACCCACAGGCTCATGGGTTTGTATCTTGACTGCTGTTAATGTTTGCGAAGGTTGTGGCACCTTAAGAGGCAGAGCCTTGCTGGGGAAGGCACAGCGCAGGGGCATGTCTGGAGGGTTCGATAGTCTGACTCTTGTCAATTTGCTCTTGCTCTCTCTGCCTCCTGATGGCTACAGTGACCTGAACCAGCCTCCTGCTACTGCCTCCGGCCAGGCCTGCTGCCGCCATAAAGGACTCTATTCCCTCTGGAGCCGTAAGCTAAATAAATTTCCTTTTCTTCCTTAGGTTATGTGAAAGAGAAACTGCATGCGACTCACCTATTTTAGTAACCAACGGGTCTGTGTTCATCATGCGGTCAAGGACTGAACCAGACTCTGACTGTGTTGCTTGTAGAAGTGGAGGTTGTGTTTTCTCTATATAAGAAAAAAAAAAAAGTATAGGAAAGAGGTAAGGAAATCAGAAACCAAGGAGCGGAGAAGCCCAAGTCATGGGTGCGAGATTGCCTTCTACAGTTTATATCTCGTGCAATCAGATGCCACTGAGTCAGAGCTGCAGAAAGACCTCACATAGCAGCGTGCTATGACACACAGGCTGGACTCGTCTGCTGGAAGGCAAATGGGGGGCAACCCTGAGCTGCTCATAGTCTCTTCCTCTGCCATCCAGGGAGACGGCATCTTGGGGTTGGAAGGGTCTTTGGACTACTACTTGGTGGGTCTAACCCAGGGCTGTGCGCGACACTCCTTTCCTCACGCATGATTTTACCATCTGAAGGGCAGACATGCTCTACCGCCTAGGGCAGGGGAGAGGGGCAGGACCAGAGGATGCAAAAAGCAGAGAGTGGGGGCCCTAAGTTTGTGAGAAGGGCTGGCAAAGCAAAGCAGGATGCTGGGGTGCATGGCTGTGACCAACCCCCCCCCCCGTCACCCTCACTACTCAGAGTGTTGAAGCAAGGATAACTTGAACTCAGGAGTTCTGAGACAATCTAGCAGGACGGTGAGAACACAGCGTAGGGGGAAAAATCAGTCACGTAATAGATAGATGATAGATAGATAGATAGATAGATAGATAGATAGATAGATAGATAGATAGATAGATGATAGACAGATAAAATGGGCTCGACTAAGTGCAGAAGCCAACAGAGTGAAAGACTGGGTGGGGGCGTGCAGAAGGGTTATGGGAAAGCAGAAGCTGCTACAGCTTCAGATACTTGGGGACCCTGCACAAGGAAAGGTCCCATTCTTCCCCACAACTCCCTAAGGAGCCAGACACTCCCCACTCGCTTGCACTCTCTGAACATGGAACCTCTTCCCTGTCAGGATCCAAACCCTAATTCCCCAGGCAACTCTTCAGACAGGCTGGGCTAAAGTCCAACAGGCCTGGTATCTTATGGTAAACCAGAGCCCACAGCATGGGCAAGCTTCACATGAAATTCCACCTTCCATTGTGCAGTCTCCTACGTGTTAGCAGGACATAACCAAAGTGCCTGGGAATGCTTTTTGTCACTCTGTTGTTACTTCAGGATACACTCAAAAAAATAATCGTTTATGTCCTGTTTGATGTGTCACATAAAAATCACTGTTCTTACTTACTTGTACTGAAACTTGCTTCATAGATGGCTTTGATCTGAGACTGCAGGTAGGAGACCACCGCCACGTGGTATGTCTGTCCGGCCAGCAGGCCGCCCACGATGCGTTCATTGACCGTGAGGTTCTGCCTCAGAATCAGGGACTGGTCATGGGCTGAGGTAACGGTGAGGTCATAAAAATAAGAACTCGGGGACTCGGAACCCTCCCAGTGGAGCTTGACGCTGTTCTGTGTGACCTCGGACACCTGGATTTCTTGGGAAGTCCTCACTGGAAGATGGATCAAAGTAAGTATTAAGATGTTTTTAAAGTTCACCACTAGAACATAGATAAACGAGAATTCTGAGAGTTGGGTCTGTGGGCAGCAGCTTGGAGCAGATGGAAGCTGACGTCAGTCAAGTCGTCTCTGCACGCACATAACGTCCCCTCATAGCAGAACATGCTACTATTCATCAACAAGATGCTCAGCCACCTTCATTTTTTCTACTGAATTCTCCTATTCAGAAGACACCTTGAAGTACAAGGTCCAGCATGCAACACAAGTCCTGTCTCTTTAAAAAAATTTTTTTTTTAAAATTGTATTTAGTTGTGGGGCTGGAGAGGTAGCTCAGGGGTTAAGCCTCTGCCTTGCAGGCGGAAGGTCCTGAGTTTGGATCCTAGACCCCATGTATAGACGCCGGGTGGAAGCGGGGGCGGCCTGCGTTTCTGGTCCTGGTAGAGCAGAGCCTGTGAATCCCAGGGCAGAGTAAACAAGGAGGAGATGGAGGCGGGCCATGGTGGTTCCCGAATTCGCCTGTGGTTCTACACACACACACACACACACACACACACGCATACACGGACAATTGAATAAATAATAATAATAGTAATTGTATCTAGTTGTGTGTGTATATCAAAGGACACTGTGAAGGACCAAGGTGACTTCGCTGCTGCCTCTTCCTGGTGTTTTTTACATGAGACTTGGGGTGCAAACTCAGGATTTTCTGCTAATAACGTAAATCTTAACCCCCAAGCCATTTCTCCAGCCTGTTTTGTCTCTTAAAGTACATGAAGTGATGGTGCTTGGGGGTATGTAATTATTTGAAAGTGATCGCTGCTCTGTCCCCGTTCTTGCTCACTTCCCTTTAGGGCCTATGGCATCTCATGGCAGCTTCTATTCTCTTCTTTGAGGAAGAGAGAACATCGTGTTGACACACCTACCTCTCGCATCTGCGAACGCTGAGAATGTGTTTTGTCAGAGACGGAACGAACAAGCCAGTCAGTCTCTGAGTGAAGGTTGACTATCCAGATTATTGTAGCTTCTCAACTAGCTGAACTGGACCGCAGTAAGCAGTGTGGGA
The DNA here is from genome assembly GCA_023101885.1 of Typhlomys cinereus. Lineage (NCBI taxonomy): Eukaryota > Metazoa > Chordata > Mammalia > Rodentia > Platacanthomyidae > Typhlomys > Typhlomys cinereus. The sequence continues at coordinate 21,497,012 of JALPQD010000001.1, forward strand.
CCCTCAGGTCATGTGCCTTGTAGGGGGAGCTGAGGTTGTGCCTATCAAGGGCCCTGCTTAACTCTTTCCAAGTCTTAATCTCAAGGAGGATGGTCCGGCCCAAGACAAGCACAGAAATATCTCTTGAGGACCTCGGAACTTAATAAGTTGTATCTTTCCCTTCTTCCCGCATTTGTCCACCCCAGAACTGCAGACCACACATGACCAAGACAGCCCAACGCGAACTTGTGAATATATTAAAACATGACAGGGCGACTGATACTTGTAACTTGGTCAAGCAGTTTCTGAACATGGGCTTTTTACACAGCAGTATTGGGTGGCAATGTCAAAAGGTCAGACACGTTTGATCCCACTTAAAACCTTGCTTCTAGAAATACTGCATCTCTGGGCAAGCAGGGTGCACATGCTGACGGCCCAGAAGAATGGATGCTCCTAGTCTACATCAAGACATGGCTGGAGCAGACCGAGAATGCGGAGGGACACTACCCTCATGTAGACCAGACTCAAGGGGCTGCCAGGGAAAGCTGCTTTATGATACAGAGGAAAGAAATAGTTGTGCTTTAACAGCCCCATGCTCTGTGGCGTTTTTAGGCTACATGGTCCAGACATGCAAATGTCAGATAAATGACCATACTCAACTGTGTTATAAACAGGCATCGAGGACCACGTCCTCGGGGAGGTGAACGGCATTTAAAACAAATGGTCTTGCTAACCAGGCATTCTTACCCATGGGCTTGGCTCGGTCTTGCTTGGCAGCAGCTGGCTTTGCAGCAGCAACAGCGGGTCGCATTGCTGCTGGCTTTGCGGACGCAGTCCTTGCTGCCACGGGCTTCACCGACCCTGCAGGTCTGGTGGTGACTGTGTGTGTGGTCACAGGCTTGGCAGCCACTGGCTTGACAGCAGCCACGGGCTTGGTGGCAGCCACAGGCTTGGCAGCAACTGGTTTCATAACAGCTGGCTGTGCAAGGGCCGGCTGTGCAGGGGCCGGTTGTGCAGGGGCCGGCTGGGCAGGGGCTGGCTGCGCAGGGGCCGGCTGGGCAGGGGCCGGCTGGGCAGGGGCCGGCTGGGCAGGGGCCGGCTGGGCAGGGGCCGGCTGGGCAGGGGCTGACTTGGCAGGAGTTCCCTGGGCAGAGGCTGGCTTGGCAAGGGCTGGCTTGGCAGAGGCTCCCTGGGCAGAGACTGGCTTGGCAAGGACTGGCTTGGCAGGGGCTCCCTGGGCAGAGACTGGCTTGGCAGGGGCTAGCTTGGCAGAGGTTCCCTGGGCAGAGACTGGCTTGGGAGGGGCTGGCTTAGCGGGCGGCAGATTTACAATGGTTGTCGTGGGTTTTGTTGTGGTCACTGACTTCATTGTGGTTACTGCTTTGGATGTAGAACTTGAAGTAACATTATTTGGAGTATTTCTGTCAAAAAAAAACATTACCTATATCTATATTCTTTTGCAGGCTGCATAACATAGACAAAATCATAACCTTGTAAGCAATGGGAAACTTGCTATTTTGGCGAAAGGCATGCACTAGCTTTAATAGATCATAAGCAGTACTGCATACCCCGCCTTCATTATTTTAGGATATGCATTACTAAAAGAGATCTCGAACACAAATAGAAGTAGAAGCATTCAAAATGCATGTAGTATACAATAAGAGCCTGCTAATTACTTTCTTTACATTTTTAGGTATTTATTGTACGAGTTCACGTATATGAACACATGAACCCACACATACAAACATATAAACCCATACACATACGTACATACATGGACTACACATACACACATAGACTGCAATGTACATGTGGGGGTCAAAGGACAACACAAAAGAGCTAGTTCTCTCTTTCTACCATGCGCATCCTGGGATTGAACTTAGATTGCCAGGCTTAGCAACAAGCGCCTCTCTCTGCTGAGCCATCTCATTGCCAATGTGTAAGAAAAGATAGAAAGAGAAGAATAAATAATATTCAGAAGTCTTCTAATTAAAGCAATGGACTGAAACACATGAATTAAAACTCAAGTAAAATTAGTAATAATTATTTTCCTTATAAATACACACATGTGGATCAGATAGTTTAGCACTCTGGAGGCAGAGGCAGGAGAATTGCCCTAATTCAAGACCGGTTTGGGATACTAAAGTCAGAGAAAATAATAATGAGAAGAAGAAAATGTCACATTAAACTAGAAAATTATACATGCAACATATCTGGACTCATTCCTGGAAGTACATATATTTCTGTTTGCATTATTTTTTGCCTTTGCATTAAATTTTGTTAATATAAATAAAATAAAATTTCAGCAGTTTCTGGGTTTATCGCAAATCCTCATGAAGAATAGCAACACTGTTGAGCGACACCTTAGCATGGCTCCCAGCCTTGCTGGAAATGCATCTAATTTATAGATCTATCTTGCTACATGCCATACACTATATTCTGAGTCTGTCACTCATCTTCCTAGCACAGCACCCCTGTCTCCCGCTGTCACTGCCGTCATGACATTACAACATAAACCTCAAAGATGCAGAGGCCCACTTCTTATGAAGCCAACCCTTATGACGTTGCTTCACACCAGATATGGTGGATGCTTTAGACAAAAAGCCTGAATCTGCTACCTTTTCTATCCTCCTGCCCCACATAATGGGAGATGTGAGATCCTTGCTTTGAATCTAGCTTTCTGCCCTTACAGCAGCTGACCTTAGGAAATGTAGCAGAAGGTAACAGTATTTTAGTCTGGGATTATATCTCGAAGAGACCTTGTACACTTCAGCCTCTTCCCATGGAAAGCTGTCTGGTCAGTTTGTGAACGAGCCCAGGCGAGCCCATTAGATTGAGAGAGATGACATGGAGCAGAGATGAACCATCCAAAGACCAAAGACTAGACCATCCAGGCTACACGTGACACGACAGAGGAGCACAGACAGAAGGGAGGAAAGCAGAGGCCAGAAGAACCACCTAACCAAGTCTACCCAGAAATTAACCCACAGAATTGCAAAGTGATGATTTTTGTTTTAAGCCACTGAGTTTGGAATAGTTTGTCCTGAGGCAAAACTAGATGAAGCATTAGCGTCTTCAGGAAGGGCCCGCGTGACCTTGGAGAAGCCATGCTTCCTAGATTCCAGTGTCCTTGTCCATGTAACCGGGGATAACTGGAGGACCTCTGTATCCCCTCCATCATCACGCCCTTTGGAACCACAGTCAGTCAAGGGCCACGGGCCATAGTCAGTGGGTAAGGCACCTGCTTTCACGCCGCTAACCTGAGTTCAATCCCCGGATCCTTCCACCAAAGGGTAGAGGAGAGAACTGACTTCCAGAAGTTGTCTTCTGATCTCCACATGCACACAACGCTATGCAAGCAAATGCTTTCTATTTCTACATCTGTCTCTCTCTCTCACACACACACACAAATAAATAAGCCAAATTAAAATATATCTATAACTACTTACAGTTGTTTGTGACCAAACTTCACACCATGCTTTGCTGGTTGGTCCCCTTGGAACCAATCACACTGTTTCTTGATATCTGGAGGCAAGTAAAAAGCGTTTTCACCTAAAGGGGAAAAAATATATTTGAAATCAGTGTGAATCCAGTGGAAATTAAAGCTTGTATGTTAATGAGTCAAATACACAAGCACTGGTTGGCGGGGCTGCAGAAGGCACGGCTCACCGCAAGGGATCAGACCTGAAAAAAAAGTTTAACAAGCTCCAAACCAGAACATGGAGTTACAGTCCAGTTCCATTGAACGTTCTCCACACAAACATCGCTTGTCTTTTAAACCTTCTGAAACAAATCTGAGGTCTACCTTCACTTCTCATTCTCCCTAAATCTTTTGGGGGACACTGCTTGGCAATGTGACTGTTGTGTTCATAAACCCCCAACTTCCCTTGGGTAATAGACATTCAGCATGGTTACATTTGGTTGTGTCCTATAGAAATTCATCATTCAGTACATTTTCTGTGCACCGTGCACAGAGCTGAGGACTATAGGGAACTATAACTTGCCAAGGAGGACACAGCCTCCTGGGACCATGAATCTATAAGTGACCAGTAGGGCACATTCAATGTCCTGAGCACAGTGTCAGCCTCAGTTGAGAGGCTTCCACAGAAAGCAACAGCTGCTGGATGAGTTTTTCCAATAGATGTGCACTTGGACTAAAGCAAGAGAAAAGGCACAAGGGGGATGAGCAGGGAGGACAGAGGAGGGGAGAAGGGAAGGAGGAGGGGAGGGGAGGGGAGAGGGAAAAGAAGAGAGGAGGAGAGGGGAAGAAAGAAGAGAGGGGAAGGGAAGGGAGAGGGAGGGGAGGGGAGGGGAGGGGAGGAGAGAGAAAGAGAGAGAGAGATCCAGTGGCAAATGTTCACAGGAACCAAGTATGGGTTTGGTGGCTAAGTCCAGACCAACGCGACTGCTTCTAGACGTTTTCCTCAATGCCTGTGGCAGGATGCTCCTCTTAATAACACCCCAGCATGTTACGTCGTGCCTAATCCATGAAGACTTGATCCATTTTCCACCCAGGTATGCAGTCGGGACACCAACAGTGCCTGATGGCATGTGTACCCCGTTAACTTTGTGGACTTTGCAGTGGGTGAGAACAAAAGGTGTTATCTGCCTGCTCCCTGCTGATTCCAGCTCCTAAAAAGGGAACAGGGAAGGCACTTCACTGACCATGTCCTCAAGTTCACATCAGCACCTTGTCTTTCTGGGGCTGCTTCCCTGTCCCTGTGGCCTGAGTGTAAGGGCCAGCATGAGCCATTGTCATGGTTAGGCACAGGTGTCAACTTGACTATCGAGGGCTTGAGTTCTGGGCACATTTGTAGAGAATTAGTGGTTGAGTTAAGCCCAGAGCAAACTTGCAGGAGATTGTCTAGCTGATGGGGAAGGCCAAGCCTATGGTGGGTGGGACCAGGCCCTGAAATAAAATACAGAGAGCTGGTTGAGGAAGTTGGCATCCTTGTGTACACTTGGCCAGACATGCTGGTCTGGCAAGTAAGGATCGTCCCTCTCTCAGCCGTTGTGTAGAGATGGTGTGACCAGTTCCCTTGGCCCTGGTGATGTGAGCTCTCCTGTCAAGCTGGACTATGAACTGTAAACAGACTGTTGTAAGAAAATAAACTTGTTCCTTTAAGCTGTTTGATGGTCATTTATCAGCAACTAGGCAGGCGAACGGAACGCACACGTGACACAGGACTTACTGCTGACGAAAGACGGCAACAGCCGCCCGAAGCGCATCAACGGCTCCTCGTTGAGCTCAGTCGACTTGTCCACCAGCTTGAAGAAAACATCGTTGGGCTCACTGGCAAAGCCGTACACCTCCTTCACATTCACCTTCCTGCCGATGCCCAGAACCACGAAGAAGTAGCCCTTGCACTTCGCCTGCAGGATGGCCCTCTGGGCTTCCTCCAGCTGCTCTTTCTGCATCTCGCTCGTCAGCATCAGCACCACAATTTTGAGGTCTCGGGGGTTTGGTGCACCTTCGAAGATGTTCTCGACAGTGTACTCAATGGCACTGCCCAAAGCACTGGTGCCCTGCAGCTGGGTCATCCTTCTGCCGAGGAAGTCCAGCAGCTTTCTCCTTAGCACCAAAGTCCGTAAGGGAGAAATCCACCTTCACGGGCGGCACGCTGGCATTGCCCACTGATTCATAGGGTGCCTGCTGTACCACAGCCACTCTGGCAAAGTGCTGGGAGGTCTTGGGGTCTGGGCTCAGGTCCAGCTGCCTGACCAGGTAGCCAATGTACTTCTTCATCTCATGGAACTGGAACAGAGAGGTGGCCTCCGAGCTGTCCAAGATGAAAGCCAAGTCCATGTCCACATCGCTGCCCGCTGCCCTCCTGTCCCGGAAGGAAGGTCTCCAACTGCCAAATCTACAGGATGGGTCGATGTTGCAGATGTCTGGAGGAAAAACATCAGCCGGTTACCTGCTGGTCACTAGGGCAGCCCCACCTGCTCAGAGTCAGGTGACTGTCGCATGAGGCCGGCGGACGTAGGCAGGGGTGTTAGCACACAGCTCAGCTCTAACCTCAGGACTCAGGAGGGTGGCAAGTTTGAGGCCAGCCTGGGATACACTGTGAAATCCTCTCTCACTCACCACAGTGCCTGAACTGTGGCCAGTCACCAGTGATTGTCACTGACAAAACAGGTCACTGAGCTAAAAGTGACCCTCTCTCCTTCATGACCACAAAGCCACACTTAAAAGTAAAAAAAAAAAAAAAAAAGGAAATAATATTTCCATCACTTACTGCTCTTTAAAGAGGTACTAAAAACCACTGAGCCAAACATTTGTCATCTAGATTCCGAGGTGAGACCCTGTACAGAGCCCACTTTCTCCTCTGTCACCTGCCCCCCCCGCCACTCCCCTAGAAAAGAAAAACTCTCTTTGGAGGTGAAGGAAAAACACTTTAAATAGGGACACTCCTAATGTAGCTTTTATGGCGGAAATTACAAGGCTCGCCCAGATCTGAACTCTTCTGTCAAATGTCCCTCTCTGGTCACCAACTTCAGCAGTCACGTCCAGATGAGCACCTTACCCAAGCAAACGTGGCAGGTGAGGACGTTCTTCAGGAAGTCTTCGAGATCTGTCCGTGCAGGCAGGACGAGGGCATGACCCACTGCCGTGTTATTGATCTGGTTTAAACAAAGAGATGCTGGGCTGGGCATGTGCCGGACAAGGAATGTCTTGAACATGGTGTGGACAGAACAAAGTCACGGCAGCAGGACGAGCTTCCCCTGGTGCCCTCTTTGGTTCAGGGTGACAGGATAATCGATAAGGGAAGGCAAGTGCCAGCACATGCTCTAGCAAACAGTGGGGACTAAAACATTATGGCCATTTCTTAGCAAAGAAAGCAGACAGCAACTTGGGCTCCATCCCTTCTCCCTCAGGTCAGACCGTGATATGGCAAGTGTGGACATTACTCCGAAGGATGCAAGGAAGGGGGAGCTGTAAGAGTCAGGGATGTGGTTGCATTATCTCCTGGATATCACAGGGCTGATGGATCCATGAATTCACAACAGCTATGTATACTTTCACAACTCCACACTAATTGTCCTATCGACATTTCACCATGGAAGAGAAAGACCTCACGAGGTTTAAGAGTCCATCATAGTGATTGGTACATTTGGCAAAATGAAACAGACACCAACACTGACTCTACCACAGCTTGCTAACACAGGAAGTGGTATGTGAAGCTTGCTACTGGTGAGCACACAGCTTGCTAACATAAGAAGCTGTGAGCCTGTAACTTGCTAACACAGGAACTGGTGAGCACATAGCTTGCTAACACAAGAAATGGTGAGCACATAAATCGCTAGTGCCGGAAGCTGTAAGCCTGTAGTTTGCTAACAAGGAAATGGTGAGTACATAGCTTGCTAACACTGGAAACAGCGAGACTGTGGCTTGCTAATGCAGGAAGCGATGAGCTCATAGCTTGCTAAGGAAGGAAGTAGTGAGCACATGAGCTTGTTAACATAGGAAGTAGTGAATGTGCAACTTGCTAACACAGGAAGCAGTGTTTGTGCCGTTGGCTAACAGGAAGTGGTGAGCTAACACAGGAAGCAGTGAGCACAGCTTGCTAGCACAGGAAGTGGTGAGCTAGCACAGGGATTGGTGAGCTAGCACAGGAAGTGGTGAGCTAACACAGGAAGTGGTGAGCTAGCACAGGACTCAGTCAGCACATAGCTTGCTAACACAGGAAGTGGTTTGGAAGAAGAGACATTGGGGAGCATCTCACCCAGCCTTACCCCTCAGGAGAGGTTACATGGCATGTCACCAGGCTTGGGGTAGCCATGAGGGCTAAGGACTCCTGACTGATAGGGACTCCTGTCCTGTGCTTACTGGCACTGTGTCTGAAAGAACACTAATGGGCGATTGCAACACCACATCAGTGGTACAACTGGGACAGTGTGGTCTTGTCGGCGGCCTGGCTGAGGAAAGGCTGTCAGTGGCGTGGGCCCTGGAGCCACTTGTGTGGCTCGCTGAGAGGCCGCAGGCCACCACAGCGTGTCTCCCACCAGTGCTACTGGGGACAGAGAGAGTGTCGTGGGCTGTGTCCAGCACATAGGCCTCAGCATCTGGTGGCCCAGCAACTCCTCCTCTCAGGGACCCTCATCCACGACAGGGTCTTCTGCTCTGTAAGGGAGGTTTTGATGGTCTAAAGCTCATAGGTCTGTCTTCTCAGGACAGGATCATGCCCAGCTCAGACTGAGTAAGCTGGGGAAGGCCAGAATGGACCAGACCTGCTCGGAGCCACTTTCCACCCACACAAACACGTCGACTTGGCTGCCGAGGATGCAGAGCTACCCCCTGGCCCAAGCCGTCAGCACGCAAGACAGGTCATGGAGGGAGTGTGCTGCAGACATTTGGATAGTGGCCCAGTGCCAGCAAGACAGACCGCCTCCCACAGGTCTCAGCCAGTCTGGCTCCACTAGGATCTCTCAGAAGCTATGGGACCTGAGTCCACTATGGGGAGCTGTCCTGGGGACAAGAGAGGAGAAACCCCAGGAGCCCAGAGCCCAGACCTGCAAGGCGTTGATGAGCTGTCGGTCCTCCTGGCTTGTGAGGAACAGGGGTGTGATCCCCGCATCCGAAAGCTTGAGTACTGCATCTCGGAGCTGTGGGGAGGCCCTGGTGGGCTTATTGCTGAAGAAGACGGCCACCTTCCTCATCAGGAAGCCGCTCCTCACTCGCTTGAAGGTGTTCCTGGCCACGAAGGACATCGCGGTCTCCAGACTCTGCTGCTTCGACGTCAGCGCCACCTGCAGGTTCTGGATACTGTCCAAGAGGGCGGACTTCTTCCTCGAGTCGGCAAACCGGATCTCCGTGGTCACCTCATTGTTGTAGGTGACCACAGCCACCCGGGCCCCCCTGGGACAGTTGCTCTCAGCGATGGTCAGATCACGCACAATCTTCAGGAGCACATCTCGCATCCGGCTGAAGGTGTCTTGGGTGACCCCCTCAGAGGTGTCCAAGGCAAAAGCAAGCTCTGTTGGGAACACGGGGCACTCCAGGGGCCCTGTGGAAAATGGGGGTTTTTCAAACATAACTTTACTTACTTCAAAGGATCTTTCCTCAGAAGAGGGTCGGACTGCCAAAAAGCCCACTTACCATAGCAGCAAGCTGTAAAAGAAAAAAGAGAAGGAAGGTTGAAAGCTGGGTCCGCCTCGTGGATGGAGGAGGTCTACGAATTCAAAAGCCAAGGAGAGAGCAGCTCGTGTACTTACGGCATTTGTCTTTGATGCTTTGGATGAGGGCGCATTGCTTTAAAGGAAATTAGAGAGAGTTAGAGAAAGCTGACACAAGGCAGACGAGGGGAGGAGATGGGTCACTCTGCACATGTGCTACTTACATTCACAGAGATGCCATCGTCGCCCATGGGACCCTGAAAAACCAAGCGAGAACAGACTGAGCACAGCGACCCTTACAGCCGATGTAGGAGGTACAGGGAGGGAGGGAGAAGGAGGGAAGAGAGAAGGGGGGGAGAGAATCAGGGAGGGAGAGAGGGAGGGAGGGGTAGGGAGAAGAAAAGGAGGGAGGGAGAGAAGGGGAAGGGGGAGGGAGGGAAGACACAACAAATGCATGGCACACGTATGTATGGGAGTGTCCCAGTGGAACCCAGTGATTCGCACAATGAATGTGCTAATAATTATGCAATAAAAAGAAAAAAAGCAAAGGGCCATTCTTAGGTCACAGAACCATGACAAAGAGCAACAGCAGACGCTAGAGAACCTTAAACGTCACCCATGACTCAAGGAGCAAAGGAGAGAAGCCTCTGAGCGCAGGCGCCTCCTGCGAGACCAGCTGGTTTTGGAGAGCTCTTCCCCCACACTTGCGGCTCACTCCCTGGGCATGTCAATCATACCCTGGGCATGTCAATCATACCCTGGGCATGTCAATCATACCCTGGACCACAGCCCCGGAACTTCCCTGGAGGACTGCAAGGAGCACGGCTTCTCCCAGACAAGAGCTTCCTCTCGTGGGCTTCGTGCAGACAGACCCCATAGGCTTCTGTTCCTAGGAGACATGGTGCCCTCGGCACTGCCCTGAAGTCTTGCCAACCTGATGTCAAGCAGTCATCTCAGGGGTCACTTGACCATCTTTCCTTATAGCTGTTTCTCCTGGCTGGTCATCTGCAGTGACCAGTTAATACCTCTTTAAGTGCAGTAACCACACTCTCAACTCAGCCTCTCTCCTCCATTCCACCACATCAGTTCTTTGAGTGGTTGGTTGGCAGGCTCCTGAACTATCTCATCCATTCTTCCTTGACCTGCCTCAAATTTCCCTTTGTGAACAAAGCCAAGTAAGCAAATAATGATGTTAGCAATGAAGAGCTGTCCTGCCCCTGGTGAATGGACAACCAGAGGTTTTTAACCAATGTACTTATGCTGTTTCCACGACATGTAAGAGGTACTGAAATTGTTCTCTCTAATTTCTCCTTGGCACAAACCTATGAGATCATAAAAGCAAATGGTAATATTCTCTAGACTGTAAGTGGCACATGAAGCAAGTCTGTTGGACTGAGGATACAGTTCAAGGGTAGTGCAATCACCTAGCATGCACGTGGCCCTGGGATGAAGTCATAGTACCACAAAAAAAAAAAAAAAGCTTGTGGCAAGATGGCCCAGCGGGCAAGGCCCCACCATGCAGACCTGATGATCAGAATTTGATTCTCAAAGTCCATTACTGGAAGGAGAGTGTCAGCTCCCAACAGCTGTCCTCTAACCTCCATACACAAGCTATGGTTGCTCTCTCTCTCTCTCTCTCTCTCTCTCTCTCTCTCTCTCTCTCGATGTTGTTAGAAGTTTATCATTTGTTCATCTGCCTGTTTGGGTTAGTTTGGTGATCAAATCCCGGACCTTGCTTATGCCAGCTGTATTCACAGCCCCCACAAAATAGTTGCTCCAAAACTCCAAAGTTCTTTTCTCCATCATAGTCTCAGAAGGGAAGAGACTTAAGAACCAAATAAAAACAGATTTCACATGAGCCTTTTTTTAAGGAAGAGATGTTGGGAAGTTTTGGGAGATCAGTTGTAAAGCACCCACCTCCCCATACCCCGGAGACTTGGCTAGAACTGGATGGTACTTACAGGTGGTCCGCGGGGGCCAGGGTCTCCCTTCTGTCCAACTATCCCTGGAGATCCTGAATTTCCCTAGAGGGGGTAGAAGACAAGACTATGGGACACTTTCAGCACCTGCACTTGGGAGGGCTGGAAAACAGCCCATTCCAACCAACATCTCCGTCCCCCAAAAAGGGGCTCAATTGTCTCCAGAATTCAGTGGAGACAAAAACATCCTAAAGAAGCGTCTGTGAGTCTCCCGCACTCTGCACTCTGGTGAGCTCAGTAATACAGTCGCTTGCCCCCCCCCATCAGTGTGGGTACCTCTGCATGCCTAAGAGAATTGATAACCAGCAATGACTTAGACAAATACTAGTATATGTGAAATTCTACCTTCAGTAATAAAAGGTCTATTTTGACCGTCTTCACTGGTCAAATTAACAATATAGTCATAGCTGTTAACTAAATTTTAGGCTAACAGCAACGGCCAGTATCATTCACTGAAACTGAACCACACTTTAATCTGAGATTCAGTAAAATCTTGGAAGAGTGAATGAACAGTCACTGGAGAGAAAGAGCTAAAACCAAATAAAGGAATTTGCCCAGCCAGGCCTGCCCACCTGAGATGCTGGAGCCCTGTGAAGCAGCTCAGAGCCCCCTAGAGACCCTGTTGCCTCCCTGCCTGGGTGGCCACAGCCTGTGGGGCTGTGCAGACTCCTGACACTGCCCAGCGAGGGCCTGAGCCTCCCCAGCACCTGGCTGGAGGGTCCCCTGTGCCCTGACAAGCTCTGGAGACACAGAGAAGATGGATTGTCAGGGCCTCCCCATCAGCACGTATAGCTAAAGGAGGACAACGGAAATCACAGTGACCTTGGGTTGTGAGGGCCCTGGCCTGGGCTCAGGGGTCCCAGCCTTCCGCCCTGTGTCATTGCTGGTCGGGTTGAGGAAGAAACAGGAAGGTTTTCAAAGGCCTCAGCAGCCTGTCGTGTCACCACGAACTCTTGTTCCCACTCTCATTGAGATGGGGCAAACTCACCCTTCGGCCTCTGACACCTTTGGGTCCTGGTGGTCCATCTGCCCCAGGCTCCCCGGGGGTACCCTGAGAAGAAAACCAAGAGGTGTACCAAACACTAAGATAGAGAGTCCATCTGGGCAGTCACAGTGGGACATCTGAAACACGCTTTCCAAAAGGTTCTCATTTGCTTCTCCAAAATGTTCTCCTGTGTTTGGTGCCATTTTCGGAGAGTCTGGGCTTTTGGCATCAACAGATAGTGCCTTGTGAGCTACAGACTTCCGGGTCACAGAATTCTTTCACTTAAGTGCTGCTCCAGTTCACCTCAAGTACCTTGATCGTCGAGCACTGTCACCTCAGCAGACACGACAGGGAGCATCTTAGAAAGAGTCTGAGCAGCCTCTCGAGCCAGTGGCCGGCCCAAGACCCAGGCGGAGGCGTTCTGATTTGTGTGGAAACCCCAGGCCACCCAAAACAGAGCTTGGGACATTTACCTTCGGTCCTGGGTACCCAGGGAACCCTCTTTCTCCCTGTGAAAGACAAGAGACAACTCAATATCAGGTCTTGACTGAAATTATCTAAAATACATAGATTTCGATACAAGATGTTGGAAGCTGTACTTGGAGTCTCCCCTGGGCATGGGGAGTGGGGGCGGGGAGGGTCGGCAGGGAACTTTTCCAGAAGCCTCGGCCTGTACGTACCTTTTTGCCTCTGCGTCCTTCACTGCCAATCCCGTCTCGCCCATCGTCTCCCTAGGAGCAGCAAAGAGGATGTTATAGTTAACTGCACTGGACACCCCACAACCACCCAACACCCCATGACTGCCCTGAGCAGAAGGAAAATGCTGGAAGCGTTTCCAGACCAAAGTGTAAGAGTCGAAAGGCTTGACCCCCACGGGCTGAACTGAAGGCTGTCTGAAGACCGTCAGCACTGTGTGTCTGTGAGTCGATGAGTCTACTTCAGATCAGGGACACTGACCTGGGCTCTTGACCCGCCCTGCTATCCCCCAGCTCCCCCTTTCAAGCCCTCGGTCCTGTCCAGATAGGTCCCCTTGCCCCACATACTCAGACCTGCTCCCACAACCCTTGTGTGGGGCATTTGGAAGTCGCTGCTGATTTTTTTTTCCAAAAGACAAAGGTGATGTGACTATTGCTCTTTTCAAATTTGAGCACTGTAAGGGTATGACAATCCCTTTATAGAATCTTCGGGCACAGTGACTCATTTTAGAAACTTTCTCAGAGCCTGTGGATCTCTTTTTCCTTCACAAAATGTGGGTCGCAAGAATGCTGCTTGTGAGAGGTCTGGGGGGCATTAATTAACATTTCCAACCTGAGTCACTGGGGTAAACGTCTACCCCCATCTGCAGTGACGCCTGACACGGTCCAGCTTCGCTTTGACCCAAGGTCATCCTAGCCCCTCCCTGCTGCCTGAGCGAGACAACAGAAGAAGCTGGGCGCTACAGTCAACCTCCACATCCAGTTCTGGGAAATGCAATGCCTGCCTCCTCCTTGCCCATCAAGTAAAACTCCTTTTGAAACACACCTATTCGCACAAGCAAATTCCCATTACCCACATGCCCACAAAAACACAAAAAGTGAAGCGTGGGCATCTCCCACAGAACTCGGGCACTGTTTCCCACACCTTCAGCTCAGGGTGGGGGACAGCCAGGCAGGCAGGACATTAGCCACTTACCGTTTGTCCACGGGGGCCGCGGTTCCCAACACCTCCCTTGGGCCCTGGTTCTCCGGGCTCACCCTACACACAGGAAGCAAGGGTGAGAGGGGGCTGTGAGGGAGCTGTGACGGGGGCTGTGAGGGGAGCTGTGAGAGGACCTGTGAGAGGGGGCTGTGAGAGGGGCTGTGAGAGGGGCTATGGAGGGGGCTGTGAGAGGGGGCTGTGAGGGAGCTGTGAGGGGGGCTGTGAAAGGGGCTGTGAGAGGGGCTATGAGAGGGGGCTGTGAGAGGGGGCTGAGAGGGGGCTGTGAGAGAGGCTGTGAGAGGGGCTGTGAGAGAGGCTGTGAGAGAGGCTGTGAGAGAGGCTGTGAGGGGGCTGTGAGAGGCTGTGAGAGAGACTGTGAGAGGCTGTGAGAGGGGGCTGTGAGGGCTGTGAGAGAGGCTGTGAGAGGGGCTGTGAGAGGGGGCTGTGAGAGAGGCTGTGAGGGGGCTGTGAGGGGGCCTGTGAGAGGCTGTGAGAGAGGCTGTGGAGAGGCTGTGAGAGAGGCTGTGAGAGGGGGCTGTGAGGGAGGCTGTGGGGGGCTGTGAGGGGGCTGTGAGGGGGGCTGTGAGGGGGCTGTGAGGGCCTGTGAGAGGGGGTTGTGAGGGGGCTGTCAGAGGGGGCTGTGAGAGGGGCTGTGAGGGGGGACTGTGAGGGGGCTGTGAGAGGGGGCGGTGAGAGGAGGCTGTAAGAGGGGGCTGTGAGAGGGGCTGTGAGAGGGGCTGTGAAAGTGGGCTGTGAAAGGGGCTGTGAGGGAGGCTGTGAGAGGGGGCTGTGAGGGGGCCTGTGAGAGGGGACTGTGAGAGAGGCTGTGAGAGGCTGTGAGAGGGGGCTGTGAGAGAGGGTTGTGGGGGGGCTGTGAGAGGGGCTGTGTGTGAGGGGGCTGTGAGAGGGAGCTGTGACGGGGGCTGTGAGAGGGGGCTGTGAGGGGGGCTGTGAGGGGGGCTGTGAGGGGGGCTGTGAGAGAGGCTGTGAGAGGGGGCTGTGAGAGGGGCTGTGAGAGGGGCTGTGAGAGGGGCTGTGAAAGGGGGCTGAGAGGGGGCTGTGAGAGAGGTCTGTGAGGGGGCTGTGAGAGAGGCTGGTGAGGGGGCCTGCTGTGAGAGGCTGTGGAGAGAGGCTGTGAGAGAGGCTGTGAGAGAGGCTGTGAGAGGGGGCTGTGAGGGGGCTGTGGGGGGACTGTGAGGGGCTGTGAGGGGGGCTGTGAGGGGGCTGTGAGAGGGCCTGTGAGAGGGAGTTGTGAGGGGGCTGTGAGAGGGGGCTGTGAGAGGGGCTGTGAGAGGGGGCTGTGAGGGGGGCTGTGATAGGGGGCTGTGAGAGGAGGGCTGTAAGAGGGGGCTGGTGAGAGGGGGCTGTGAGAGGGGACTGTGAGAGGGGGCTGTGAGAGGTGCTGTGTGTGAGGGGGCTGTGAAGGGGCTGTGAGGGAGGCTGTGAGAGGGGCTGTGAGGGGGCCTTGGAGAGGGGACTGTGAGAGAGACTGTGAGAGGGGACTGTGAGAGAGGCTGTGAGAGAGGCTGTGCGAGGGGACTGTGAAGGGGCTGTGAGAGGCTGTGAGAGAGGCTGTGAGAGAGGCTGTGAGAGGGGGCTGTGAGGGGGGCTGTGGGGGGCTGTGAGGGGGCTGTGAGGGGGGCTGTGAGGGGGCTGTGAGAGGGCCTGTGAGAGGGGGTTGTGAGGGGGCTGTCAGAGAGGGCTGTGAGAGGGGCTGTGAGGGGGGACTGTGAGGGGGCTGTGAGAGGAGGCTGTAGAGGGGGCTGTGAGAGGGGCTGTGAGAGGGCTGTGAAGGGGGCTGTGAAGGGCTGTGAGGGAGGCTGTGAGAGGGGGCTGTGAGGGGGCCTGTGAGAGGGGACTGTGAGAGGCTGTGAGAGGCTGTGAGAGGGGGCTGTGAGAGAGGGTTGTGGGGGGACTGTGAGAGGGGCTGTGTGTGAGGGGGCTGTGAGAGGGAGCTGTGACGGGGGCTGTGAGAGGGGGCTGTGAGGGAGGCTGTGAGGGGGGCTGTGAGGGGGGCTGTGAGAGGACCTGTGAGAGGACTTGTGAGAGGGGGCTGTGAGAGGGGCTGTGAGAGGGGCTGTGAGAGGGGGCTGTGAAAGGGGGCTGAGAGGGGGCTGTGAGAGAGGCTGTGAGAGAGGCTGTGAGAGAGGCTGTGAGAGAGGCTGTGAGAAGGGGCTGTGAGAGGGGGCTGTGAGAGAGGCTGTGAGAGAGGCTGTGAGAGAGGCTGTGAGGGGGCTGTGAGAGGCTGTGAGAGGCTGTGAGAGAGGCTGCGAGAGGGGCTGTGAGGGGGGCTGTGGGGGACTGTGAGGGAGCTGTGAGGGGGCTGTGAGGGGGCTGTGAGAGGGCCTGTGAGAGGGGGTTGTGAGGGGGCTGTGAGAGGGGGCTGTGAGAGGGGCTGTGAGGGGGGACTGTGAGGGGGCTGTGAGAGGGGGCTGTGAGAGGAGGCTGTAAGAGGGGGCTGTGAGAGGGGCTGTGAGAGGGGGCTGTGAGAGGGGCTGTGAGAGGGGGCTGTGAAAGGGGCTGTGAGGGAGGCTGTGAGAAGGGGCTGTGAGGGGGTCTGTGAGAGGGGACTGTGAGAGAGGCTGTGAGAGGCTGTGAGAGGGGACTGTGAGAGAGGCTGTGAGAGAGGCTGTGCGAGGGGACTGTGAGGGGGCTGTGAGAGGGGGCTGTGAGAGGGGGCTGTGAGGGGGCTGTGAGAGGGGCTGTGAGAGAGGCTGTGAGAGGGGCTGTGAGAGGGGGCTGTGAGAGGGGCTGTGAGAGGGGCTGTGAGGGGGACTGTGAGAGGGGGCTGGCTCACGGGGACCCAGCCATCTCTCGGGTGATGAGACGAGGTGGGGACAGGTCCCACCTCAGCCTTCATCTTGCAGGTTCCCAAGAAATCATTCATTAACTGCAATAAGCCAGGCCTAGGAAGCCAAGCTCCACATGTTCTCACACGGGAAAACAAAAAACCAGTGATCGTGGTAGAGGGAAAGTTCAAACATGCAGCTAAAAGGAGGCGTGTGTTCTGACTCTGGGGTGACACAGTAGTTTATTTTTTATCTCTATGAAAAGAGAGTTCAGAGTGTCCTTGATTTTATCATCATACATGAGTATCAAATGTTCACACCATACCCTATAGGCATGATTAGGTGTAAAGTCAAACAAACTGAACCCACAAACTTCAAAGTGAGGATCTCACTGTGTACATGAGGGGGCCCTGAACTCATTGTATGACAAGACCAGCCTCAAACTCCTAACAACCCTCCTGCCTCAAGTTCCTGAGTGCTGGGTTACAGGCGTGAGCCACATCTGGCAACACACCTATCTACCTGTTCGTTGTCATAAATAGGCCCTGGAGAATCGGGGAGTTGGTGCGCACAGCTTCTGGACATGGGAGACAGACTGGTGAGAAACAGAAGCGGAGACTCGGGGAGGTGCTGGGCATCCAGCTCAGCCACGGAACCCAGTGTGTCGAGGCCCAGAACCCAGCATGGACTCCCAGAGCACATGTTCTTGGCTGGGAAATGCTCTGTCAGACGGACTGTCCACGAGGCTGACAGAAGCAGGTCTCCACCCTGCTTTGCTGTATCCGCCCCGTGGGATCTGGGCCCCAACTGATCGAGCAGGCTGCAGTACTAGCACGTAGGTGCTGCCCACAGTTAAACACTGTATGTTCTGTGCAAAGCTACAACTGCCTAGAACTCTGCCCCACCCCACCCCTCCACTCTAGGGTCCAAGCATGCTGCCCTGTCAAGAATGGAGAAAACGACCCACTCATGGGGAGGGGCTGAATGGGACAAGGCCAGTCCCGCAAGCAGGGACGGCGGAACAGCATCCCACAGGAAGCTGCTAGGACAAGGAGGGAGGGGACGTGCAGACCAAGTCAGTAGGTCAAAGGACAAATGAGGGGACTGCAGCTCGCCGGGCCTCAGCAAAGCTCACAAACCTTTCTCCCCAGAGGACCGGTTCGGCCTCGTTCTCCAGGAGCCCCGGCACCACCGCTACTTCCCTGCAAGATGATGAGAGTTTTGCGTAAACCACCCAGCTGCCCAGGCCTGTGGAGAGGTCACAGCTCCCAGGCGCAGGTGACCTGTCCACACGTATCCCAGGGACTCCTGGTGTCATGCTGAGCGCTGAAGACTCTAGGACACACGTGTGCAGAAGTGGCCAGTGCAAACTTCAAACCCTGGTGTCTGTCTCAGGGCCAGTTTCTACCAAACAATGTATATTTCAGCTGCCAGAACAGGCCAGGCTGCTGACTGGACAAGCCCCGCTTCAGGCGGCTTTGTTCCCTCACAAGGAGTAACATAGTTCTATCCTAACACTTCCAAGTTGAGGTACGTCTCTTTCCTGCCCCTATCCAGAGCCCCATATTTGGAATGAGCAGGATTGGGGCTCAGAAGCGAGGTCTCGTGTCCTTGGGGTGGCCCTGCTCTTGGGAGGACCGGGCTGAACCCAGTGTCAGTGCAGCTGTCTGCTCAAGCACTATACCCAGGTAAAGACGAGGTCACACCGAGTCAGACTTACCCGAGGTCCAGAAATGCCTTGTTCCCCAGCCAAGCCAGGAGGACCCATGGGACCAGGTGGACCCTAAAGAGTAAGGATGATGACCCTTAGATGGTGCTGAATCGACCCTCCATGAGGGCCCCAATTGAAGCCTAATCTCAGTAGCCAAGAGTGGACACAACCCAAATGCCCAGCGGCCAATGAACCGATATACTGCTCTGTAGCCATCTAGTGAAATATTATTCAGGCACTAAAACAAACGACGTTCTTCACCTGCTACCATCTGACTCAAAGTTATAACTGGCTCAAAAGCAAAGTTATGCTAAGTGAAATGAGCCGATAAAATCTACCCATTAGGCAATTCAGTTTACCCAAAACACTCAGAAGAGGCAACTCTACCAAAACAGAAAGATTAGTGCTGGCCAGAAGTGTGGGATGGAAGGGACTAAGGGTGAATCTATAAAAACTCTTTGGGGCTAATAAAAAGGTTTGAAATCATTGTACCATGTCTTTGCCACACTTCAGATGGGTAAGCTTGTGTTCTGTGAACATCACCTCCATTCATAATAAATGAAACCCCAGGGGGTCTGGGCAGCAATCACCAACACGCATCTCGCAGGGGCACTGACCTGGGACCCTCTGGTGCCCTGCTCTCCCTCGAAGCCCGGCTGGCCAGGGCCACCCTTGTTGCCCTAGGAGACAAGAGAAGCAAGAAGGAGTCAGACAGGTTCACCAATGTCAGCTGCTTGTTCCACAGTTGGATCTGGACTGAGGAACCAGTCAGGGGAAACGCAGCTCTCCTGGGTCTCAGGTAGCAGGCATTGCAGGGACAAGACACTGCGCACAGGCCAGACGCCCCCCTGAGCCTCCGCCAGCGAGCCTCACCCTTGCTTTGCCTGAACCACAAGGCAGCTTGGGGAACAAGCACACTTTAAACCTAAATCTGTCTGCAGGACAGAAGACCAGAGCACACTCAGGAAGAAAGCCGGCCCAGACCCCACCTGCCGCCCACCCTGGGAAGCTCTCCAAACCCCCTTCTGCTGCAGAAGAGCCGGGGTTTGAGAAAAGAAGGGAGCAATGGCCCTTTGAACTTGGACTGCGGGAACTTGAAGCTGTGGCTTCAGAAAGACGAGAGACGCGCGGGCCCCGGGCTCACCTTAGCTCCTGCAGGTCCCCTTCGGCCAAAGCCACCCTGTGGGAGAAGTCACAGGAGAGTGAAGGGGAGGTGGGGCACTGAGCCTTGGCACAAGTACCCACTCAGAGGGCACTCACTCCGTGCTGGAAACCAGACCCTGCGCCTGGAAGCCTGGCAAGCTCACACCCAGCCTCCCCTCCCCCCATCCAGACAGGCTTCTGCCTCTCCAGCTCATAGCTCCAGCGGAAGTTTGCGAATCACTTCTGAAGCGCCAAGGAAAATAATGGCTTCTGGCTGCAGGATCCCTGCCAGTTCCCACCGAGGAATGTGAAGCGGGAACGTGAGTCTGCCTGTCGCTCCGACTAGAGGCAGCAGTAATGGAACGCAGTCACTACGTTCCTTGGAAGGGAGTCCCAGGTTCTGGAATCCTCCTGGCCAAATACAACAGAGCAACCCCAGTGCACACACACGTGAGCTTTCAAGTAGGGCTTGTGTCTTGGCAGGATCTTCCCGGCCTCTCCAGAACTGAGCCTTGGTTCAAATGTGGGCTCATCAAGAAGCACCCAAAGAATCCCCACCCAGTAACTACACTTGGTGAGGAGCTGGGGGTATGCTGGGGTTTGCAGGCCTGGGAGCTGGCGTGGCAGAGCCTGGTGTGCTAGCTTGAAGAACAAAACAAACAGGAGCTTCTGTTCCCGATCAATCACCCTGACTGCATTCTACCATAGCATAATAGGGACCACGAGTGTTTCAGCAGCTCTTTAAATTCTCCTGACAGGGGCTGGGGAGATGGCTCTGTGGTTAAAGCCTTTGCTTCAAATGTGAGAAGACCCAAGTTTGCATCCCCAGATCCCACATAAAGATGTTGGTGGCTGTAACATCCTGCTGGAATTCCAGCCCTGGAAGGCTAAGCCTGGGAGTCCCCAGAGCAAGTTGGCGAGCAGGACTAATACTAATAGCTACTCGGGTTTAATTAGAACCCCGGGCTCATAACAATAAGGTGGAAGAGTGATCAGGGATGATTCCATTTTCACCCTTGAGCCGCCACAGGCACATGCATCAAGTGTACTTGTGTACACACACACACACACACACACACACACACACACACACACCAGTCACAGAAACTGTGCTCTGTAACCATGCACAGTCAGCACTAGACAGATCACATATTGTGAGGTGAGCGTCCCCACACAGCCAGTGCCCCTCAATACTCACATCCTTCCCGGTATCTCCTGGCCTTCCTGGTGTACCGTCTCTGCCTGGGAGACCCTGGTGTAGGAAAAGCTAGCATGAGCTTCTCACATGCTGAGAGGAACGTGCAGAGCTGGAGTGTGCTGCCTAGGACTCTAGGAAAAGGGTCCATTCCCAGGAGAGGGGCCGTCGTGGGAGGACTGGTCTACAGGCAGGAGTGGGAAGCACGGGCCTCAAGCTACACACACACATCTAAGGGGTGTGACTCCTGCTCAGAAGCAGCCCGGCTCGAGGAGGCTTCCTTCCCGGGCACACAGACACCAGCCCCTCAGGGACGCTGCTACCCATCTCGTGGGTCTCCCGCATAACCAGCCATGTCCCTGGCAGCGGCCGCTGGCGCACTGTGGACAGCATGAGAGTCAGCGTGGGCCCAGAGCACAGGGGGAGCTCGTGCGTGTGGAGCACTGTACCATGGGGCCGAGGTCACCCGTCTCTCCTTTGGCTCCTCGCTGCTGGCTGTCCCGTCCTGAGTCACCCTGAAAGCAACATGGTGGGGAGATGGAATGAGTCACACACGAAGAAAGCAGCCCCTGTCGGGACGGTCGGCTCAAAGAGTGCTAGTGATGGATGGCTCAGTGGTTATAGCCCTGGCCTCACAAGCTGAGGGACCCGAGTTCTCCAGACCCCACATAAAAATGTGGAGGAGTGTGGACGTCAGAGCCTGGGAACCCCCAGAGCAAGCTGGCTGGCCAGATTAACCCTAACGGTGCGCTCAGGGTTTAGAGACACAGGCTCACACCAGTAAGACGGAAGAACAATCAGAGATGATTCTCAGTACCACCCTTGGGTCTCTACGGGTGCACACACTACAGGTGCATTCAGATATATGCACTCACTCATGTGCACCCACCCCCGAGCATCACACACTCATGTACTCCATGCACATATGCATGAAGGTAACGGCCCTTGACGACACATCCCATCCAGCCGTCTGAGTCACTGGATCAACAGAGCCTCGCCGCGGCCCTGACAGGGCAGCCCAGGCCCCCCCAGGGAGGAGACTGTCAGCCCCATCTTGATGGGCTGCAGAAGAGCCTGAGGCAGCAGCGTCCTGTCTCTGCAGCCATGAAGCAGGACACTCAGCAGACACTTCTCCTTCCCAGAAGCAAATTTAAAGTGTCCTGGGAAAGCCCTTCAGGGAGGTCTCGCAGGTCTCCCCACGACACCTGTGGGCGGCTCGATACTGTTCTCGCACTTCAGCAAGTGCTGAAATCACCAGCGAAGGAAACCCGTGGGCTTCATCAGTGTGTTTTACAACAATCTCAGAAAGTTTCATTCCTCCTTGACCTTCGTCCCCCACAGCCTCCTCCCTTCAAATACTCTCCTACTTACCGGGTCACCTCGGATCCCAACATCTCCTCTTTCTCCTCTGTCTCCTTTGGGTCCTTTGTCCCCCTAGATGGTACACAAAGGTAGAAGTTAAAACCTAGATGTTTCTGGGGGGGGGGGTTGTATTGTTTTGCCAACTTTTATTGTGAATATTTGAGGCTCACATGACGGGATGCACATGGGAATTGGAATGGTTGTTATGGTGACCAATCTATCATCCATCTAGTACTTTATCTCTATGCCATAAGCAACTGAAGTTTATGTATCGAACCAGAATCTTAAATCCAGCACTGTTTCATGAATTAAGTCCTCATGTTGCACATTGGCTCTCTAGACCAGTCACCAAAGATCTTGTCTTTCTATGAAAATCACCATTTTCAATTCCTAAGTCTTAAATGGAACACCTATTTCCATTTCTCATTTGGCATGAAGTCCAAATCTGAGTATTTCTGATTTCTTCTGCTAACTCTCAAATATCCCTAGGGACCCACTAAGTGCCAGACAGTGGGGATTCATTTACAAAAGAACAAACTTGGTCCCCACCCTGAGGGACATGCTTTGTAGCTGGGAAATGCCACCTAGTATGTCAGAGTTGAAGGGCGCTGGGGGGCATCCTGAGTCTATCCTCAGGAGGCAGGGAAGGTCCCCAGAGGAACCACCATGCTCTCGCCACAAGCAACTCAGCAGGGTTGTCGCACCTACCCTTCTTCCTGGGCTCCCCTTCTCTCCTGAAGTACCAGGCAACCCCTTGTCTCCCTGAAAAGACATGAAGAGGGCTCAGGCCGGCAGGCTCAGCTGCAGGTGGGCGGGGCTGGGGAGAAGAAAAGGTAAATTCACTCACTTCCTCTCCATCCAGACCATCCAAGCCAATCTCTCCCAGTTCACCCTGAGGAGAAAGACGGCAACAGTGAGTGAGGCAAGCTACTTTGGCAAATGAGGGACACTCGGGGAGTGTGGGGGTGGGAAGATGGCGGTGAATTAAAAAGCAAACAAGAGTTTGAATACCTTCTCTCCTGGGAATCCTCGAGAGCCCTGGAAGGTAAAGAGACGGGGGAACGTTAATTCCTCATGCAGGGCATAATAGCCAAAGAGTGCCCCCTCCCTCCATTTAAATGCTCCAGTGTCTGAAGATTGAATATAGGCAGATCGAATATAAGCATGAAGATTGAATATAAGCATGCTTTTCTTCGGCTTCCTCTCTCACTGCCATGCAGAGAGGTACAAAGTGAATCTGTCTGGAGCCGAACACATGGGTGGCCTTGCACCCTGGGCAGGAAGGGTGACCCCAATCCCAGGGAGAGCAGCTCTGGAGGCAAAGGCCAGTCCTTGACTCCACACCTGCTCCCCATATCAGCAAGTGGAGGAGAAAACTCACAACCTGGAATCCCCATGTGGTTCATTTTTGCATCACTTTCTGGGTTCCTGCCAGGGCCTGGGGTTCCAAGCCACCTGGCCCCTCCTCCTGCTGCACCCTCCTGACCACCTCCTGGCTGCTCTGTTTCCATGGCCCAAACTCTGGGCCCAGAACTACCCACTCGGTGAGAAGCCCCAGCTGCCAGGCCCAGAGACCGAACACGCCCCAGCCTGCAGCCCTTCCCTCCCAGGGCCCCCAGAGAGTCCGCATCTCCCCCTGCATGCACGACGATGGCCCAGGGCCACACTTACCTTGATGCCTCTCTGGCCTGGGCAGCCCTGGAAACCTTGTGTGCCATTCACGCCCGGAGGGCCGCGCTCGCCCTGTGGAGATGCAAAGACATTTAGCTGGCACTGCTTGTCACGCGTCTCCGTGGCTCTGCGTCACGGAGAATGGCATGCAGTAGACAGGCTGTGGCCAGCTGCCTGTGATCCAGTAGGTGGCCTGTCCAGGACCCACCACTCTACGGAAGAATGGGCTCTGGGATGGCTGCAGCCCTTAGGTTCCCATGGGAGATCAAGGATGGGTGGCCTTGGTGCCCAGTGAGTGGGTGCTGGGCCCCGTGGAGGCTCTATCCACCCTACCAGTCCCCTCAATGGTCATGGCCCACAGCTATCTCATAGGACCAGCTTCTGTCCTGATCCCCATAGACCAGGGAGCTAAAGACCTCACCTATGCCCCCCTCCAAAGTCCCTTTATCCTCTTTCCAAGGCTGGATCTTGTTCTAGGGTCTCAAAACCACTCAGACATGCCACTCACTACATAGCTTGGGCTGGTTTCAAACTCTCTATTAGCCCAGGCTGGACTGAAATTTAGGGCCCTCCTGCCCCGTTATGAAATAGCCAAGCCATCCCTACACTTTAGAATGTTCTGCTATTTTCTAGGGTACAGAATTATGAGAAATGTCAGTTCAGCCCCCACATGCAGGAAACAGGAGGTGAGAAATGTTTGGGACAACAGGCAGGTGTCACTCACCGGTCCACCTTCATCCCCAGGATAGCCTCGGTAGCCATCTTCCCCGGAGATACCCTGAAACCAAGCACACGGGTTCCAGCGTCAGTCCCGCTAGGTCTGTGTTCTTCTGCGAGAATCCTCTCTGCAGACTGGTCATAGGCAGAGGCACAGGAGCGCAGTGTGTGGTCGGCGTTGCCCAGAACCCAGGAGTGCATCCGTGTTGATGAGGATTCCTTCCATCTGGATCTTTCAGGCTCTTTCTTGACCAAGAGAGCCTGCCGGTTTCCCCCTTGGAAGCAAACGCTGAGGGTCCCACTGACCCACTGCCCTGAGGTTGCCAGTCTGTGGCGCGCATGGTTTTCAAATTGCTTTAGGAAATGATGAACCCGTCTGCTGAAAAACTGATCCTCTCATCCCATGGAAGAAGAATGTGGCCAGTGTTCAGACCTTCTCCATCTCCCTCAAGGTACCTCGACCATGCGGCTGAGGGGCTGCACTGTGCAGCCTGGGTTTGTCAATGGGGAGTCCTCCTCCCTCTCCCACGCATGCCAGGCAAGGCAGTGCTGGCCTCTGACGTCTAGCCTCAGGTAAGGAGAAAGACAGCCACTGTACCTTCGGTCCGATGTTGCCAATGGGACCTCGGTCCCCCCTCTCTCCAGAACACTTGCAGGGAACCCCACAGCAAGCTTTCTCAGCAATGTTGTCCTGCCAAAAACAAGAAGCACAGAGATTAGATGTAAGAGTGCCGCGCAAAAAAGCCGTCTGGACACTGCGTTGGGCACAGCCACCGGTGCCACTCTCCCCAAGGCTGGCAGCTCTCAGTGCTCAGCCCAGAGTGGTGAGTCACCGATGAAAGAAGAAAGCAGCCAGCGGAGACAATTCTTGTCCACAACGCCTTCTTAAACTGGGCTTTACTTCCAGAAATTTCTAACTCAGATCTGACATCTTCAGTGCCATTGCCGTATGGTTAAATTTTGACAACTGTGAAACCAAACAAGCAAGTTGCATCTGTCTAGGGTTCAAGATGTCTCCAAGCAGAAGATCTATCGCTTGCCTTCCACAGAGGCATGGTGTTACTGAAAATGGCATAAGCCTGGAAGCCCCTGGAACAGCTGTGGATGGGCACCATGAAGGGTCTCAGCCTCTGAGCCACCAGGACCCTGGATCACCATTGCTCCCACGCCACCAGCCGCCTCCACCTTCCTTCCCACCTGCCCTGGTCTTACTTGGCAAAGTGTACACCCTTTGCCACCTGCAGGGTCAACACTAGTCACAAGCATTTCCTTGCAGTGGGAGTTTCTAGAACGTTCGTTTTCTCCCCTGTCCCAGATTCACCAACTGACTCGACCTTCTACCAATAAAACCATCCCCAGTCTTACCCGGGAAGAAGTGCAAAGGAAGAAGGGGCAGAGGTGGTCTGTGCCCTAGTTCACCATGGCAGCTGCCTGAGGACTTCTGAGCTCACTGCTCAGCTCTGGCCTCACACCCATTCTACATCCCAGGGGAGTCGAACCCACATGGGGCCCAGCGGTGGCCTTGCCCTTTCTTTGAAGACTCTTATTTTATCATGTAAACATTCAGACACTGTCTCCTGGCTGGAGATGGTCAGTCCTAAGTCTTCATATTCCCAGAAAGCGTATGAATGAAAAGACTTTAACGGGAATTTGTCATCACTAAAGGGAGCAGAGACTATTCCAAGGCTGCACACCTGCGCACCTGCACTCCTATCTTCCAACTCACTGCGTCTCCAGCTATAGACCAGCTCCATCTTTCAGGACTCATGTGTTATGGGGATAAGGTGCCAGGTGGATCTAATAAATTAAATTGTACAGTCAGTCACCACCCCCCACAATAAATCAGGCCATATTTGGTTTTACTGATTTGAGATGCCGAAAAGCATGGTGTCTAAACAAGCTTGTGACAACCATTAGCAACAACAAGGAACTTACAAGCTGTTCTGCCAGTTCATAATCTAAGTCCAGCAAGCTGAGAGTCAGGGGCCTGTTGTACATGAACCCTCTCCCGAACTCCAGGTGAGCCAGCCGCTCCAAGTTGGCCACACGTTCAAGGCCGACCAGGATCAGGGCTCGGACACCTGCAAGGAAGGAAACACCAGAAGCATCTCTCGCATAGCTGCTCAAGATCCAGGATGCCATTTTCCCTGACTGTTGTCTCATTTGTGGTTTGATTTTGTACGGCACTAGGGATCAAAACCAAGGCCTCAGACATGCTTAGCAAAATTCCACCACTGTGTTGTATCCACAGCTGTTCCTTTAAAAAAAAGAAAAAGAAAAAACTTCAACATGAAAGTTGGCTTTAGCCGGCCATGTACTGGACTCCTCTGAAAGCATCTTTGTAGCACATGGCCAACTCAAGGTGTCCCCAGAAATATAAGGGTGATAGTCACGAATTACATCATCCACAGGTTTACCTACTCTGAGCCCGCAAACCAAGGTTGTGCTGTGGGAAGAACTGGAATACTGACTGTGTCATCTCCACTCTCAGAGAAAAATAAGCCAGAAATAGAACATGCAGAGATAAGTTGTGGCTCAATAAATTCTTTGGAGGGCAGAAGGGGAAATCTCTGGCACTGACATCTTCAATGCCATCGAAATCCAAATCAGAGACATTTCTGACCATAGGCGAGATACGGGTAAGACATTAGAATGTTAGAAATGCCAGGGCGAAGGTGGGGCATCAGCCAAGGAGGGCTACCTACCATGGGAAGGGCCAGCCCAACGGAGCGATATGTACTGCGGGCGACTGCATTAGAGGGATAGACATAAAGCTCTTGGGAACAAAGATTTCCACAGGAAGTCTATCTGCTGGACTTGGAGCTATAGGATTTAGAGTTTGTACTGCTGGTTTTCAAAAGTCCTGTTATAGAACGACCCTTCCTGGATATGCCCCCATTCCTCCCTTTTGGAATGGGAGTGTTTACTCTGTGCCATTACATGTTGGAAGCGTGTAACTTGTTTTCTATTTTACAGGAGGCTTTGGACTTTTGGACTGTGTTGGGACTGATGTAGCCTATGGGGACCGAGTGCAATTTGCATCATGAGGTACCCATGAGACTGTGGGGGCCAGGAGTGTCATAGTTTGATGTGAGTTGTCTCCCATGGGCTTATGTGTTTTCAGCCTTAGCTGATGCTAATGTTTGGGAAGACACCTTCAAGAGGGGAGCCTTTCACAATTCATTTTATATTCACTGTGCATATATAAACTTAATGGTCGATGTGCATTATGCTATGCTCATTTAAATGTCTACATGCTGAACTATAACAACTGCAAATGGAAGGCACACGATGTTCACTGGTCATGTTATCCTGTTCCTATGTGATGGAGTTGAATGAACCAATCAGTATTTCAGCTCTCCTTAAAGCCTAGAGAGTTGTAGGAGTTCTGCTGGTGAGTGGTCTTTGAACCTGCCTGCCTAACAAGGCTTGGTACTAATGGAAGGAACCTCGTTATCCTCAGTCCTTGGCCCAAACTGTCAATGAAGGGCCAAGGTCCCAAAGAAGGGCCTCTGGCCAGCCCCTCCTCAGCTCTGTCTTAACTGCTTTCTCTCCAAAGCATAACAGGCCTGCCTCACTGGGACAGCTGCTCATACTTAGGAAATCTGGGAGCTACCTTCTTGCCGGAGTTCCTCAGACGCTCTGTGTAAGTCGGCCATATCTCCGTCCACTCCATCCGTGAAGTGAATGACCACCTGCAAGCCAAAGAGGCAGTCAAGACCAGCCCAACCGTCAAGGAGCATCACAGATGATTGAAAGTGAATTGCACAGAAGCAACCATTGCTAGCCAAACTCCACTTTATATGGGTGGAAACTAAGGGCCAAGGTCAGTCATGAAATCAAATAAAGGGGTATGTCTAATGTTTTTTAAAACACACTCAACGATAGCAATCAAAACAGTTTATTGAATTCTCATATTCAGAGATAGAGTTTCAAGAAAGTGTGTGTGTGTGTGTGTGTGTGTGTCTGTCTGTGTGTCTGTCTGTCTGTCTGTCTGTCTGTCTGTTGTCTGTCCTGTGCTGACCTGGGTTCATCTCAAAAACTGTATAATAAAGTCCTAATGCCCAGCATCTCAGAACATGGCAGGGTCTTCTAGCCTCTCAGAATGTGGCTGTCCTCTGAGGCAGGGACTTTAAAGAGGCCACTAGGGGCCACTAAGCTAAGCAGTCTGACTGGGACTCTTACAACAAGAAGAGACAGGGCCAGAGGCGGCCACAGAGGATCAACCAGGTAAACACCAGAGAGAAAGTATCATCTGCAAGGTGAAGAGAGAGGCCCGGGCCAGCCAGCCTCTACCTGCCCTGTGCCTCCCAGCCCCCAGCACTGAAACAAATCCTTGCCACTTAAGCTGCCATGTTCTCAGTGCTTGCTTAGCTAGCCTCAGCCAACGAATAGACCGTATGTGCACACAACATATGTGAGTCTTTGTATGCAGGGAAAGAGAACTTAGACAGAAAACAGAAGTATCATTAGACATGAATTAAGCACAAATTCAACTCTCTCAAACTTAAATAATTAATTTTCAAGTTTTTTTTTTTGTTTAAGTAAAGGTGGCAAGAAGAGGAAGACCCACAAGAAATCAAAGCCAGTTAGTAAGGGAGGAGCTTTAGACTCACCGAGCTGACAGCCCCATCTCACATGCAGGGACACAGAGCAGCGACTCAGGATGGGGCTCTGAGACCCCATACAGCCCCTCCTCCCCAGAGAATCTACGAGCACTGTGCAGGGAGTCCACTGCCCACTCACCTTCACACTGTCCGGCGAGGACTGCCGGAACTTGTTCTGGTAGAGCTTCAGCGTGTCGGCCGTGAGCACATAGGGATGCTGGCGGCGCATGCCTCGGAACTTCTCCAACAGCTCTGGCTGGTACTCGGCAAAGTCAAAGGCCTCCACGGCTCCCGAGGGGTGTTGGCTACCATCGACACCCGCACAGTGGGCAGCTGGTTTCCACTGCAGCTGATCCGTTGCATCTGGCTGATTCGATTCAAGATGTCATCCACCTTGGACTCTAGGCCCTTCTGGCTCACAAATACGTTCTGATCTCTGGATCCATCAAATCCCAGAATCACGTCCAGATTGCAGGCTGGCAAGGGGACATGCAAGTCATGAGTTCCAAAGCAAAGTTACTGAGAATTCTACTCACACCAGCGATAGCCCTGGCCCTGAGAGGTGAAGCACAGCATTGCGAGACAAGATCATCTATGAGTGAACTCTGAGAAGCAGCTAGGTCTGCCTCTGGGGAAAAATGGAGGCTGCTGCTAGGAGCCAAAACTGTGAGTCACATGAATATGTGGTTATGCTTTTGGAGGTGTTAATCACTTTGGCACAATAACATGCATCTTGTGTTTGCGTACATCTCAGGTTTGTGTTTTAAATTAACAATACTTCAGAACGCAAACAGTCTGATGCTAAGCAATGGATCCAATAAACACACAACCCAAAACAAGAAGCAGCCTATAGTCCCAGCACTGGGCAGGTCGGAGAAGGATTGTAAGTTTCAGCCCAGCCTGGGCTCCGAAATATACAGCGTCTCAACCACAAAAACTTTAAAAAAAAAAAAAAAAAAGATGAATGGAGCCTACATTATTTGGGAAGAAAAAGAAAGTTTACATGGGCAAAATAACTTCTGATATTAGAAAAATATTCTCTGGCATCACATGGTGAGATGAGCCATCTTGCAGACATATGCGATATCCTAAGCAACCACATGCTGAAGGAAACCATGGGTCGTCACTGGAAGTACCACAAGCACTGGGGCAGGCCATGGGTGCTACCTTTGGAAACGTCGGTCACGCCAGGACACAGCGTCTCGTGCATCGCGTCATGCAGAGTCTCCAGAACCTGCTCGCTCAGTTCCGACAGCTCCTGCACGTTGCCCACGCGGAACGCCGTGGCGCTGTTGGACGCGATCTTTCCCACCTCCTCCGAGTCGATGTTCCTCACGCCAACCGCGAACACCTTGACACCTTTCTGGGTGAGGGCCAGACTGACGCTCTGAGCATCCTCCACCGACTTCCCTCCCGTGATCACAAAGGCAATCTGTGGGACCCTCTGATCCAGGCGGCTGCCCGCTTCGGGCACAAAGTGGTTCAGTCGCAGGTGCTCAATACCCACCCTGGTGTTGGCATGCCTGCCCCCTTTGTAGACCACTTTGTTGATGGCGTCAATAATCTGTCTCTTGGAGGTAAAGTCCCTCAGGAAGAATTCATCTGTGGGGTCCGAGTTGTACTGGACCAGCCCCACCTGAATGGAGTCACCCTCTTCATACACCGTGTCCACAATTTCAGATGCAAAACGGAGTACTTCCTGGAAGCTGTCCCTCCTGAAATTGATGGAACCATCCAGCAGGAACACGATGTCTGCCTTCTTCTTCTCTGCAGGTGGTGACAGGGAAAAGGACGAGGGATGGGGTCTCCGCACAGAACATGA
Organism: Typhlomys cinereus; assembly: GCA_023101885.1. Classification (NCBI taxonomy): domain Eukaryota; kingdom Metazoa; phylum Chordata; class Mammalia; order Rodentia; family Platacanthomyidae; genus Typhlomys; species Typhlomys cinereus. The sequence goes on from JALPQD010000001.1 coordinate 21,527,766, forward strand.
ACACCGTGTGAATCAAAATGACTAAAATAGCTAAGACTTCAAATCCATTCATAAGGAGGGCCTTCACTTTAGCCCATGTCTCTCTAGTTCCATCCCTCAAATACCACATTAAAAATGCCAAGATAAATGATGTGTCATCTTAACAAAAAAGAAAAGGGATATGAAGACCCAGCACCCCCATTCTCATGACCCCATACAGCATGGTATTGTACCAAGTGTTCAGTAGAGACTTGGAACTCCATGGTCTGTCCTCTTAGATGTCTTTGGAATACCACTGAACGTTATCTTTCTGGGCAAAAGCAAACGATAGCGTTCGGCAGGAGTGGAGATGCATTAAGGGCAAGACAGGGCAGGGCTGGGAGAGACACTGGAAAATGGAAAACTTCGCAGGAGGCCATTAATGAGAAGAGGCACGTGGCACAGTTTCCTGGTTGTAGTCAAATGAGTAAGACTGGACAGAGGAAGAGGGAAAATGGAGAAGTGTCAGGGAGGCGGGGCACACCCCAACCTAGCTGAAAGGTGGTGAACAGCAAAATGGGAACTTAGGTCCTTCAACAAAACCGGTCCTACTGTGTGCTCCTGATGTCTGAGTGGCCAGCCACCCAGAGAAGGGCTGAACAAAGCTGAGAATGTAGATTTGCCCTTGGCAACCCCTCAGCTGGGAACCTAGGACATGGGAGGAAGCTGGGCGAGGTCAGTTTTGATGATCACATCTGTCTAAGAAAGGGGGTTCACTTGGACCCCAGTGGGCAGCCCACCACTGGGAGTGGCCTGACTTAGAGGCCACATCCAATGGACATGGTCTGGCTGACTTTGGCCACTGTGAGTGATTCCTTAACATGGTTATATATAGCTTTTCAGTGGAACTGCAGTTAGCTTCTGGAGCAAGGCAGTCGACAGCCACGTGCTTTGGGGAACACATTACCTCTACAGTTTCAAATGAGCTATTTTCCTAATACTTAATTCCTAATATTATCTCCAGAAACACATCAACAGAAGAGAATTGCTGCAAAGAAAGAGAGTTATCTCTTGACTTGCAAGAACCAGTATCAGTCAATGGCACTCCAGCATCCCTCAGCTCCTACCTGGCCTTGAAGAAGGTATGACTACGCCTGGAGGTGCAGGCGTGGCCCCAGAAGGTCCGAAGGAGAGCATGACCTTCTCTTCTATGTTGGGCAGCTCTCTGAACTCCCGCACTGTGAAGACCAGTCTGGGGTCACTGGCGATGGTCTGCAGCTGCGTCCTGTCGATGTTGCGGTCACCTATTCCTAAACTCATGATCCCTGAGGAACTTATGACCTGAGCATGCCTAGACACGTCATCCTGGGATTTTCCGCCCAGAAACAGGACCAGGTGTTGCGGTACCCCATCTTCTATCCGGCTCCCCGCAGACTTCACAAAGAAGTTCCTGGCCACAAACTCTAGAGCTTTGCCCGTGTTCAGGGGAGACCCCCCTTTGAACCTCAGGCGCCGGATGGCTTCCAGCACCGGACCCTGGGACTTATGGGTCTTGAGGTAGAATTCAGGGAAGACATCATTGCTGAACTGCACAACTCCAATCCTCACTTTACTAGGGCCAATGTTGAGTCTCTGGACAATCTTGCTGATAAAGTCCCGAATGTGAGGGAGGCCTTCAGGCCTGACGCCATCAGAGCTGTCGATGAGAAAGACGATGTCAGCCGCGTCGCTCTCCACAGCTGCGGATGAAAGAGGAAGAGGGGGCTGAGTCAGTGAGCAGCCCTACCCTGGCCTTCTTACCGCTGCTCCTTCGGTGGCTGCATTCCGCCACGCTGCAGCGGGGGCCCACCTTGTACATGTGTCCCAGAACTAGTGTCGCTTATGTCTTGAGCTTTCTGAGCTCCATCATTAAAAATGAGGCTTTTTCCAAACAAATGTATTTCTATTTCTATTGAATTTATATTAAGTCCCCCCACAAACTTTCTTTCTCTCAGTCAATGGGCTTTGTGCTCTGGTTTACAACTGACTGCAGAGATGCAGATTTCATTCAGAAATGAATCCTGGGTTACCATGGCTACAGACTCAGGAGATGGAGCTGCCAGGAGGAGCCAAGATTACGAGGATCAACATTGTATGAGAAGACAGAGCTGAAGCCAGATGTCTTTGCTTATCTGTGGCCCCCCTGTGAATCCTGCCATTTAGTTACATCTTTGTAATTCCTCCTGTCCACCCACAGGGCATGGATTCCCTCAGTCACGTCAGCTCTCCCCAAACATTGCTTCCACGTATTTCTTTTTGATCATGTACCTGTAGTGTTCACAAAATTATTTTTCCTTTTCACTGTTATCTCTACTGCTTCTTGTGACCACAGATTGATCATCCCTAATCCAAAATTTCAAGCTTCCAAATGCTCCAAAATCCAGCTTTTTAAGTGCTGACATAACACCACAAGTAGAAAATTACATTTCGAATACCAGAGATTCAGCTTGAGCCAAATTAATGAAAATATCTTGGGAAAGATGGGCCATATTTTCCTATCAGGTGCAATCCTACATATTTCTATGCTGTCGCTCTATAACTTTCTCCCTGGTGTTTGCCTTTCCAGCACTTTCAGTGGAAACACTACACAGTGAAAACAGAGCTCATTATGGAATTGAACCATTTCCTCCATAATGGTTAACTTTGGGAGCTGCTCCCCTCCCAGCCTGGGAGTCCCTGGCTGAAGATCAGCAGGTCAGCATCAGACACTGACCTCGTCGATGCAATGCTAAAACAAGAGAGTCAGGAAGAAGAGCATCATCCAAACCCCAAAAGCGATCTGCACCCCCGTTGCAGTGAACAGAAGTGATGGATATTCTTTCCCGGCCTTTACCAAGGCACGACAGTGACCACAGACACATGCAGAGTTTCCTCCAGGTCTGCATGATGCATACCCAGAAGAAGCCCCTCCCTCCTTGGGCCTTCCCCAAAGCACGTGTTACAAGCTCAGACTATTCATCCTTCAACCTGCTCTGATAAAGACGCTGCATCCCTGGATTCTTTCAGGGGTAAAGGCATCTGGTTCACAAGTGTGTCTTGGTGGTCTGAGGCTGGTGGGCATTGGCCACACAAAGGCAAAAGAACACCACCGTCTCTGTTGTAAATCAACTTGCTTCTCAGAGCATGGTCCTTGAGCCTGGCTGCTATTCATATCAAAAATGCCCAGGGAATACACCACATTTCCTTATCTATTCTTCTGTGGCTGGTCACCCACATCAGCTGCATGCTTAGCTACTGAAAACAGTGTTTCAGTAATCACTGAGGTTTAAGTATCTCTGTGGTAAGCTGACTTGAAATCATTCGGGTAAACAACCAGGGGTAACAGAGTTGAGTCATAAGAAGATATTGTTAGTTTTTTGAGGGCTCTCCATAGCAACTGGAGTAGCTTACATTCCTACAGCACTAGATAAAGCTTCTCTTTCATACGCACTGACAGGGGTAGGATGGAACTCAGGAAAGTGTGGTTCACACACGATGTACATGACGCAAATATGTATGATGGAATATCTCACACACACACACACATACACACGATGCACATGATGCAAGCATACATGATGGAACATCATACATGTGATGCATAATACACAATAGAATGACTCACACAAGGCATACATGCATACACAGTGCACATGGCATATACACACACAATGGAATGTCACACACGATGTACATGATGCAAATATACACAGTGGAATATTATATACATGATGCATGCATGCACAATGGAATGTCACACATATATACTTGATGCACATGCTGCAAATATACACAGTGCAATGTCACACATGTGATGCATGCAGGTACAATGGAATGCCTCACACATGATGCACAAGATGCATACATACATAATATAATGCTACATGCACATGATGCATGCATACAGAATAGAATGCCACATGCACATGATGCATGCATACAGAATAGAATGACCAAGGCACACATGCATATGTGCATACACAATGGAATTGCTTTGCTAATTACAAGGAGGAATAAAGTTACATCATTTGCAGGAAATGGATGCAACTGGAGATCTTAGTAAGTGGACCAAGCCTGCCTCCAAAAGACAAAGATAGTCATGGTTTCTCTCAATTGTGGTTCCTCTATTTTATGTAAATACATCAAATCATGTATGTACATATGACTCAAGAGAAGCAAAAATGCCCAGAGCACAAAGGCCACCAATGGGGGGGGGCAGGACAAGGAGGGTAAGGAGGACCAGGGAGAACAACACACAATATATGTTCCTATGAAGACTTCTCTTGAGAACTCCAGGAAAACACTCCTTCCGTGGCTCTTACCTGGAGGGGGATAGCGTGTTCTCGACAGGATCTGCTGGATCTGCTGGGAGGATAGGGTGGTGATGGGGGTCAGCAGCTTCTGCTCCAGGCTGGGCAGCTCCCTGAAGGTGTTCACAGAGAACACGTACTCGGGGCTCAGCGAGATCTTCACCAGCTCCTCCTGGTCTGCATGCCTGGCTATGGTGAGAGGAGCCACGCCAAACTGCTTCAGCTCTACGGCCGAGTCTTCCACCTCGTCGTCAGATTTCCCAGATGAGATGAGGATCAGGAACTGCGGGACGCCCTCCTCTATGCGGCTCCCCAGGGGTCTCTGGAAGATGTTCTTCAGCACGTACTCCAGGGCGCTTCCGATGTGGACCTGCCTCCCGCCCTTGGGCCGCAGCCGCCTCACGGCGTTCTTCATTTCGTCCTTGCTGAAGTGGGCGTTGAGTGGAAACTCCACCTTGGGGTCCTCGCTGAACTGGATGACCGCGACCCGGGTGGTGTCAAAGCCTATGTCCATGTGCTCGATCAGCCTCTCTATCAGCGTGCGCATGTGCTGGAACTCGGGGCTGGCGTTTTGGGACCCATCGATGAGAAAGACCACGTCCTTCTTGCTTCTGTTTTCTGAGAAGCAAACAGATCCGCAGCCATCACCTTCCCTGCCACCAGACCTCCCAATATGCTGTGGGCATATTCATGGGCAAGGATCCTGGCATCAACTACTAGGGTTCAAACACCAACCCAGGAGCGAGCCCTTGTATTCTAGTAAACACGCCAGAGGGAAGAGGAGGAGCCGGTAAAGGACTAGGAAGGGTGAAAACGAGAGAGGCACAAAGCCAAGAGCTGCACTTTCCCATGGCGCCCAGCACTGTCAGAGTGCCGGGAAGCGCAAGCCTGAGCCGGCCTTCGCTGAGGTGGGCACGTCTCGGGCTCCCTCCTTCTCCACTGCTAGGGTGCCCACCTTGTTCAGTTCATTGTGCCAGAGAAGAGCGAGTAAATGCTCATGACAACCAGACCACCGTCCCACCCCTTGAGACTCCCCAACCCCCGACTCTGCCCACTGGAGGGAGGCTGCTGCTTCCAGGGCCCCCTTAAGGTGTCGCCTTCAGGTTCCTCCACAGAGGCCAACTAAGCAAGCACATGCTTGCTGCCAGACATAGTCATTTAGCCAAGAACATGGGCCTTGGCACTGCCATTGAGTATCCCCAGAGGAAAGCCCTGGTCTTCCACGGAGCGCTACAGGTCGCTCTGGGGGGGGGGGAGCACTCTTGAAATACTTTCTAGAACCAGGAGACGACTCATTAGCCAAAGCCGTTGCCTCAGAAGCAAAAGGATCTGTGTCAGATCCTAGGAAAGAAATGTGGACAGAAATGGCAACAGCCCTGGAAGGTGGACTCTGGGAAACCCCAAGGCAAAGCAATAAGGGGATGAAGCAATCCAGATGATTCCCAATGTCAATCTTGGGGCTCCACAGGTGTGCGTGCACACGTGCACACACACGCACACATGCACACACACATTTTGTAGCCCATAGTCTAGCCAAGTATCTCTGAGGAGGAAAAGGAGGAGGAGGAAGAAAGACCCAAAGGATTTCCCCCTTACCTATCCTCACTATTGGCTTCAGCCTGAGGAGCTCCTCGCGGTTGAGTTGGGTCACCCTCTCAGAGATGACCTGCTGGACATTGTCCAGCTCCTGGAAGGTGGGGATGACCAAGGCGAAGTCCGGGATGAAGGAGATGGTCTGCATTTCAGGAGATGTCGGCATTCCCGATGCCAATGCTGATGGGCACCGCCCCGCCCTCCTTCAGCCTCAGGGAGGGGCCCGTCACATCATCCCCGGACCGCTCGGCCGTGAGCACAATCAGGAGCTGAGGGACGCCTTCCGCTATCCTGCTCCCAGTCGCGCTGGTCAGCATGTTCGTCAGGACGAAGTTCAGTGCGGCCCCTGTGTTGGGGGTCCGCCCACCCAGCAGGGTCAGCCTGCGGACAGCGCTGATGACGCCCTGCTGGTTCATGTGGGAATTCAGGTAGAATTCAGGTTTGGTCCTATCGCTGTACTGCACCAGGGCCACACGGACCTGGTCAGGACCCACGTCCAGACTCTGCACTACTCTCTCCACAAAGTCCTTCAGCAGGGGGAAGCCGCTTCGGACACCTTCAGAACCATCGATCAGAAACACCACGTCCCTTTCATCTGCAATTAAAGGAGACGCCCAATGGCAGCTGTGCCAGGAGCAGCACAGCCCCGCCCCCAGGGAGAGCCAAGCCCCTGCAGTTGTGAATGTGACTTTGCAAAGGTGGATAAGGACACGGGAGTGGGACGTCGTGGTTTGGATGTGTACTGTCCCCCCATAGGCTCTTTGTATCCTTAGCTGATGCTAATGTTTGGAAGATTGTGGCACTTTTAGGAGGTTGAGCCTTGCTGAGGAAGGCACACCACAGTGGGCGGAAGGGGGTCCTGAGGTTTTGGTAGCCAGCCCTAACTGCAGTTTGTTCTGCTCTCTCAGCCCCCATGATGACTGCCGTGACCTGAGCTGCCTCCAGCTTCTGCCACCTGCCAAGTCTTTTCTACATAATGGACTGTATCTCCCCTTGGAACCATTAGCAAGTAAATCTCCTTCCTCCCTCAAGTGTGAATGTTGTCTCACAGTAAAACGAAGAAAGAATACCTTCAATTGGAGGGTATATTACAGATTTCCAAGAGTCGTTCAAGAGGCAGCGAGGGAGAGAGGAGTGGGGGCAGAGGTCTGAGAGATGTGAGGGCACCACCCAAGGGTGGAGGCTGCAGCCATGAGCCGGGGCACACAGGCAACATCCAAAAGCTGGACGTGGTGAGGAAATGGGTTGTCTCCCAGGCCCTCGGCTGACCCCGTGATCTTAACCCAGAGAGGCTGGTATCTGATTCCTGACCTCCAAAACCATCAGGAATAAGTCCATTACGTCAATGCCCCAAGTGTGTGGAAAGTACCCAGCAACAATGGACAGGAATGAGCCGCTGCAGATAGCTGTGCTAGCATAGAACTTCTTCGTGTTCAGGCAGAGTCATTAACTGAAGGAGACAATTGAGGGGGGCCTTGGGAAGGAGCCCACAGAGCCCCAGCATATGGGTGAGGGTGTGCTCCAGCTGGTTGCCACAGTCCCAAGAGGATCAGTGGGTGAAGCCTCACCCAGATGTCAGAGCAAACATCTGAGACCGACCTTAAACAAAGCCTCTGTCAGCTCTAAAGCTTTTCCGTGCAGCCTGTGTGTGGCTAAGGCTGCAGTGTGGGACGTTGTTAAGCACAAAGTTTTGGGAGTGGAAATCAGCAGATGGAAATCACAATGGTCCTTACAATTATCTGCCCCCTCTAATGTCTTGATGCTCTGAGGAGCTTGGGAAGGAATTCTATCAGCAAGCCTTGCTTCCAGCAGATGCACAGGGTGGGGTTATGGGGGGAGACACCAAGATGAGGCTGTATCACCTGTAGTGTGACCATGTTATACAGCCTATATTATGTGTGTAGCAAATGTCAGGGTGGAGCCAACTACTGATTCTAAATATGCCCTTAAATTGTAATCAGTCATGCACATGCCAGTGTAGGCAACACTGGAGAAACACACAAAAAGACAGGAAAGTAGGCGTGGGACAGGGTTAGGGGGGTTTTCAGTGGGAAGGGGATGTGGGTAATAAAGGGGATAAAAATGACTTGCGCTCATTACATATATGTAGAAACCAGAAAAGATTTTTTTAAAGTATAAAAACAAAGGCAATAGCACAGATCCTGCTGATTCACCCGAGAGAGAAGCTATAAAATCAAAGAGAAAAGAACACTCGTGTTCTCTGGTTGTTGAGGAAACCATCTTTTTCCCATAAGCCCCAGGAGGGCCTTGATCAAAGAACCTGCAACTGGTGGGCATCCTCTGGGCAACTCAGGTGCGAAAGGACCCGCTGCAGGGGGCACCAACATTGCATTACTCCACCTTACCTGATGGAAGCGCCTCACTTGGCATAGCTTTCAAGAGGTTCACAATTTGTGGCTGGAGGTCCCCGATCTTGGGGAGTGACTCGGCTACCAGGATGAATGCGGTCGAGGGCACAATCAGCTCCAGCTGGGCGGGGTCGGCATTCTTGGCCTGCAAGATGAAAGGCACCACGCCACTCTGCTTGAGGGCAACCGCCGGCCCGTCCACCGCGTCCGACGACCTTCCGGCAGCCAACAGCACCAGGAACGTCAGCACCCCGTCCTCGATGCGGCTGCCCGCTGACTTCACAAAGATGTGATTCTTCGCGTAGTCCAGGGCATAGCCCAGATTGAGAGTCCTGCCACCCATCTTCATCTTCATCTTCTTCACGAGATTCAGGATCTCAGCCTTATTCATGTGCTCATTGAAGCGGGACTCCACCTTGACATCCTCATTGTACTGAGCCACTGCGACCCGTGTCCCATCCGGCTTCACGTTAAGCTCATCCAGGATTTTGTAGAGAAAGTCACGGACCACGTGGAACTGGTTCCCAACGTTGGGTGAAGCTTCAAAGAGGAAGAGAATATCTCTCTTGCTCTCTACAAGAAAGGGAAGTGGGACACAGTGAGGGAAGGAACCTGGACAGGCACCAAGCCGGCTCAGCCCCGCACCACCAGTGTCTGATGGCAGAGTGCATGCAAGTAGTCTGACATCACTGTACCAACCAGTGAGACCAGGCACCACTGTCTTGAACCACACTATTCCAAAGCAATGCACATGTGCAAAGAAGCAACCTGGATTGTTCTATCTCCCAACCCCGTGTTTTCCTGACACAGTGAGCTGCTAGGGACTGTGTATGATACGTGTTGTGATGTATTGAGAGGTGTGTTGTGTTGTACTGTGTACAGTGTGACTGTGTGTTTGATATATTGTAAGGGCATGTTATATTGTACATGTATATCATATTGTATATAGTGTGATGTGTGCATTGTGTATGTGTGCTGTGATGTGTATAATATGATGTGTACCCTACATGTATGTGATAGTATTGCACATGTAGTATAGACATGTATGTATATGATATGATGTGTATTGTGTGTGTGGTACAAACATGTGCATATATATGTGCAATATGATATATATTGGGACTATAGTGTAGACATGTATATGTGTAATGTGAGTTGTGCAGGTGGTATAAACATGTGTGCATTTATATGTGTGATGTGCATTATGTATGTTGTGCAGACATGCATGTGCATATATGTGTAATGTGATATGTATTGTGTATGTGACGCAGAAATGCATGTACATATATGTGTAATGTGATAAGTATTGCATACATGGTGCAGACATGCAGGTGCATGTATGTGTATATGATATTCATTGTGTGTAGTGCATATATGTGTGTGATGTGCATTGTGTGTGTGGTGCAGACATGCATGTGCATATATATATATGTGTGATGTGCATTGTGTGTGTGGTGAAGACATGCATGTGCATATATATGTGTGATGTGCATTGTGTGTGTGGTGCAGACATGCATGTGCATATATATATGTGTGATGTGCATTGTGTGTGTGGTGCAGACATGCATGTGCATATATATGTGTGATGTGCATTGTGTGTGTGGTGCAGACATGCATGTGCATATATATGTGTGTGATGTGCATTGTGTGTGTGGTGCAGACATGCATGTGCATATATATATATGTGATGTGCATTGTGTGTGTGGTGAAGACATGCATGTGCATATATATGTGTGATGTGCATTGTGTGTGTGGTGCAGACATGCATGTGCATATATATATGTGTGATGTGCATTGTGTGTGTGGTGCAGACATGCATGTGCATATATATGTGTGTGATGTGCATTGTGTGTGTGGTGCAGACATGCATGTGCATATATATGTGTGATGTGCATTGTGTGTGTGGTGCAGACATGCATGTGCATATATATGTGTGATGTGCATTGTGTGTGTGGTGCAGACGTGCATGCACATGTACATACAAAGGACCGAACAGGAAGTCTGGTATCTACCTTGTTCCCTTTCACTGAACCTGAATTTGCCATTTCAGCCGGGCTGGCTAGCAGGAAAGTTCCCAGGATCTGCCCATCTCCACCCTATAATGCTGGAGTTACAGTTCTGCACAATCATGCCTCACTTGTTTACATGGGTGCCAGGGATTTGAACTCGGGCCTGACAAGCACTCTTTCCTGCTGAGCCATCTCTCCTGTCCCTACTTAGTATTCTTTAACTAAAATATTGACCTCCATGTCTATTGACAGAGGCTGGTACAGATTACCTATGACGGCTGAGTTGTCGTATATCTGCTCAAATTTGATCAAGTTTTTGGTAACTTTGATGTTCAGACCCAAGACAGTGCCTGTCATTGGTGTACAGATCCAGATTCTTCTAGAATTTCCCAACTGGACCAAGAAAACACAGGCAACAACCAGAGAAGGCTGCACCATGTCACATAGATCTCACATCCAGGTCTGACAGTTCTGGGGACTGCTTCGACTAGGTGGTCACTGGCATGGAGTCAGCCAACTGGTAGTCAGATACGGCTCAGACGGCAATGATCTGCCACAGTGATGTTTACCATTTTGCTAGGTGATGATGTACAGGTGACTTTGAAGCAAGCAGCATCTGAGCACAGGGTGTCACAGAATAACGTAACCCAAGTGTTATATGTTGCAGAGGCAGAAGCCTGCATGCATCTTTCTCCCTCTTTCATTTTTTTCTTCCCCCCCCCCCATCTTTACTATAGAATGTTCACAGGCTTCTGTATAGAGGTGAGACTATGTGGACAGAGTATAGCTGAATATTCTAGACTTATATAACTGGCACCTTTAAAACCTAAACTTGTTAGTATAATGTGGTATCTTCAGCTCCAACTCAAACTATGCTGACAGAAGCAAGCCACCATCCCACATATCATAAACTCTCAGTTAAGACAGACCACTGCTGCCGGGGAGGCATCTGAGGAGGTAGAGGGGTGCACAGAGGTTTACCTGGCTGGGCGAGTGGAACTTCCTCCACACCTCCACTAACATACGGTGGTTAGGGGCTGAATCAGCTGCTGAGGCAAAGTGGGCAGGGAGCTGAAATCGTCCATGAGATACACCAGGCTCGGGTTAAAAGCAATCTGCTCCAGCTCGGCCTTCTCCGCCTGGCCAGCCCCCACGCAGAAGGTGAGCACACCCGTCCGCGCCTAGGCCGTTGGCAGCTTGCAAATAGGCGTCCTCAGACCTCCCAGCCATCAGGAGGAGCAGCAGCTGTGGCACGTGTTCCCGGGTCCTGCTGCCGCCCACCTCCGTGAAGTGGTGGGCTTGGACGTAGCTCAGGGCTGAGCCCACATTCAGGCCGGATCCCCCCTTGAGCTGCAAGCGCCTCAGATGGGCAAGCAGCTCTGACTTAGTCTGGTAAGTGTTTAGAGAGAACTCCGTGACGGGCTCGTCACTAAATTGCACTAAACCGACACGAATATTGTCATTCCCAATGTCAAGGCTGTTAACTAGGTTCACTACAAAGTCGCGCACATAAGGGAAGTTGGCTTTTCCAACGTTGAGCGATCCGTCCAAAAGGAAGATGATATCCCTTTTGTTTACGTGAACTGCGGTGAAGCACAGAAAACACAGTGAGACACGACGTGAGGGCTGCATGTGTGCCTGGGCCGGGCACGCATGCTTAGGACACAGCATAGCAGAGCATGTCTGCTGCTAAAAGATGGCAGGCGGCTGCACGTTTTCTTCTTGTGGCGGCTGGCGCTGGTAAGGCACACTGAAAGCCAGGTAGATGTAACTGAGGTGGCTCGCGGGGAGAGAGCGTGTCAGAGTTAGAACGTGTGAAACCCAGAGTCAGGGAATCCCTGGATGTGAACCTCCCTGGGGTGCTGGCCTCGTCGATAGGACCCCGTCACAGCAGGGTCTGTCACCTGTGCTGGCTGTGTCCTCTGGGACTCTCCTGGCAGAATGTCTGGCTCTTTTCACCCACATGGGCTTGGAGACATGCCTTACTTAAGATACAAACTAGTCAAAGCCGGCTCTGCATACCCTGGAGTTCTCTCGGGCGACACATCTGCTATTCTTTGCTCTTGTCCTATGCCAGGGTCAGGGGTCATTGCAGTCCTGACAATAATCTACCTGGATACACAGGACAGATGCTCCAAGAGGGTGTTGCAGGTTCATAAGAGCGATGGTTAATACCGATATCATCCTGATAGAATCTAGGCACACCCTGGACTTGTGTGGTAAAGCGTTTCCAGACTAGGTTAATGGAGAAGAGAAAACCCACCCTGAATGTGGGTAGCAGCATTGCATGGGCTAAGGTCCTGGACTGAACTTAAAGCACCAGCATCCATCTCTCTGCTTCCTGACTGCAGGTGCCACGTGACCAGCTACCCCAGGATGCTGCTGCCATACTGGCCCTGCTGTGATGGACTGGACCCTCAACCCGTCAGGTTCTTTGTCACAGTAGCAAGACAAGTAACCAATATTGCAGGTAGCAAATTAAAAAGCACAGGGCTATATGTGCTGTATTTGGCCACAATGACATACAAGACTTTAAAAAATGCAGTGGTGGACTTCACAGCTATTGATCCAACTATTAAAGGATTGAAAATAGTTGAAAAAATCTATCTATATTGAACATGAACAGGTTTTTTTTTTGCTCCATCTTGTTTATCCTTGTGCAATAAGATCACGATACTGTTTGCACAGCATTTGTATTGGGTTAGGGAGTGTAAGACTCAGAGATAAAAATCCCACAAGAGAATTGTGTAGGTGACACACGAGCACCACTCCATCTGAACAAGGGACATGGATCTTGAGCATCTCTGGGTTTTGGCAGCCATGGGAAGGGGCATAGACCAAACCTCCACGAACATGGAAGGACAGCTGTTTGCCCCACAACACGTTACATGTGCCTTTAAATCTATACTCCCTACATTTCCTTAATAGTTCACTGTAATTAGCCTAATTGCATCCTAATTGTGACAAGTATAACTTTGGCTGTAAAAGAGTAGAATAGAATTTTAAAAGAGAGAGAGGGATAACAAAAGGAGAAAAAGAGAAAGAGAGAGAGAGAGAGAGAAAGAGAACATACAGGCATCATGCAGTGGACTCATGCACCGAGCACGCTACAGTGTGAGGTCTGTGAGACGGACAAGCTGGATTCCGAGATATTCATCTTCTCTTCATGGAGGATGGAGACTTGCATTTACCCAATTCACAGCTCATAGAGCTTGACAATGCCTCTAAAACTATTATTCAATGTGGACTGTGACAAGCCACGGGGTTGCCTTCCATATCCATGCATTACATTTTCCCATAACAAGAAATCCCTTATAAAGAGAGGAGAGAGCGTTAAGGGCTGGGGCTGCCACACCTTCCGTCAGCTTAGGAAAGAAAGGTCCTCAGCCGGACAGGGTCACCCAGAGAGAAGAACCGAAAGCCTGTCGTCCTGTCCGGCAGCCCAAGGTCATGCAAGGCTTCAACCCAGGAAAAACACAAGCTGAAATAAACACGGTTTGCTGTGGGTTGTACCACTGAACAGTGGTCAGCTAAACGTCACTGTGACGTCATTCTCGCATGTCTGAGCCATGATCGCCATACCTTCAGGGGTTCCGGAGAGGGTCCTGAGGGGCGCCAGCAGGCTGGGCATCATGCTTTGCAAAGGAGCCGCGCGGAACTCGGGAGGGCTGAAGACCAGGGAGTCGTCGAAAGCGATCTCTCTCAGCTCGGCCTGGTCGGCGGTCTTGCTCCCGATGGCGAAGGCCAGGATGTTGCTCCGCTTCAGCTCCTGCGCAGCCTGGCTGACCTCATCCAGGGACTTACCGCCCGTGATCAGCACCAGGAGCTTAGGCACCCCCTCTGCGGCCCGGTAGCCAGCCGAGCTAGTGAACAAGTTGTTGCGAACAAATTCCAGGGCGGCGCCTGTGTACAGGGCTGAGCCTGCCAGAAACTTCATCTTCCGCACGGCCAAGGCGGCCTCCTTCTTGTTCTTGTGGGTATTGAGCTGGAACTCGGGCTGGACCGTATCTGCATACTGAGCCAGTGACACCTGTATCAGGTCCTGACCGATTTCCAGCCTCTGGATGACTTTGGCAATGAAGTCTCGGATAGCGTTGAAGTTGGCCACCCCCAGGCTAGAGGTGCCATCCACCAGGAAGACTATGTCCCTCTTGTTGACTTCCAAGACTGTAGATAGCAACATTCAAAGGTTAGTGCGTTGACCGTAGCAATCGTGTTCAACAGACACTAAAGCCAGTTCTCTGCAACAGCTGCTCCCATCTCTTTTGGCCAGTGTGGCATCGGGCTGCCCTTAGGCCACTGACACACGTGTTTGCGACCTTTGTATCCTACCCACTGCAGGACAGAACTGCCCCCTCCTACTCTGCCTATGCAAAATAGCTGCACTGTCAGGTTTCAGAAGGTACCCCTTACATATCGCTGCTAAAAAGTTAGTTCATCCTCTGCTATTGCAAACATAACTTGACCATAGTCTGATTAAGATAAAAACTCAGAGAGCCTTTTGCGTTACTGCCCTGATTATAAAATCACACTCACATTACCAAGGTAGAACATCTGAAGGACAATGGACATCTCCTTTCTCTTCCGATCTCTATTCTGTGGTTTCACAGACAAGCAAAACTTGTCCAAAATGATTGTTCACAACACTTGGAAAAAGAAGTCAGCCCCAAGGCTGGCAAGTGGTACAAAAGTCCTGGGCAGAAACCTCCCTTGGTAGCCACCCTGACCATGGCTGGCAGCGACTATGACTGCCCCCTCAACTGCTGCCTGGGAGTGTTGCTGGAGTGCCAAGAACAAGATTTATATTAAGCCACACCCACTCTAGAAGACTGGTGTAGCCACTAGACTTGTAGGAACATCAGAGATAGTGCTTATAAATGCTCCCCTGCCTCCCCCCGTGTCTCCCCACATCAGGCAACCAGCACAGCAAGCTGATCTTGCAGAGGAAAAAGGTCAGAGGTGAAGGCAAGGAGACTCCCTATGAACAAGAGCCACCTGTTCACTCTTAGTCCTGGGTCCAGAGCCTGGCAGCACTTGTAGGGGCACTTCCTCTAACTCAGCACCAAGAAGAGGTCTATGCTGCACCAAGAGGGAGGAGCGTGTGCCTCAGACTCTTCAGACACACAGGCCCCAGCTGCCTGCTGGCACGACCACAGAGTATCATTCCATCCCATCTTACTATGCCGTGGGCATGCTTATGAGCACCCATTCAGCAATTTCTCTCCTCCTTCAGTTTAGAGCTTGCAATCTCTTGGGCTGCAACTTTGCTTTGGGTTTAAAATGTTTTTGCAGATAAAACTAACATGTATGTCTAGTGGAGTTTTAATACCTTCATGACATTAGGGAGAATGCATATATATAAGTGTGGACACATCCATGCTCCGTAGATGACGTACCATGTCTGTATCACACACGCGCACACACACACACACACACACACACACATATGCATATCACATATGGCAGACAAGTTTGACAGATACTCATACAATGGCCACCTGAGTAATGTTATCTCCTACAGCAGGGATCTACAGGTAACACCTGGTAAATGTTGCAATTACGACCTTTCCAAATCAACACCTCTTAAAGGAGTGTCACTGCACATGCGACTGATGGGATCTGCGCACATGGGACCTGGGTGAGCATGACTCAGCTCTGGGTCCTTTGTTACACCTCAGAGTCTCATGGGACCCACACCTGAGGTCCTCTTTGATTATGGAAGAGGTGGCTGAAGTTGGGTTTGTGCTTAAGGTGCTGTAAATCCAGGGAGATACCTGGAGCTGTGCTTAAGCAAACATAATAAACATGAAAAAAGAAAAACCCTCCAGGAAGATGGGCTTCCAGCCAAGGGGCTTTGAAGAATCACCTCTGTCTCTGGGCTTTTGTATCTGAGGTGGCAGGGCTGTTCCACAGACCTCCGCTGCTCCAGCTTTCAAACCTTTCGGTCCTTGCCCTCCGGGTTCAGGAGCCATGTTGTGGACACACCAGCCTTTCAGCCTACCTGACCTGAAACACCAGCCCACATAGGACCAGCCATCTCCTCCTCCAGGCTCTGCTGGGTCAGCAGGCCTCCGTAGGAGGTGAATGTGAAGGGCCGCTGTTTGGCCAGCTGCATCACATGATCTTCTTTGGTCTCGTTCTCTGTGACTGACACCAGCTCATCCCAGGACACCTCCCTCCACAGCCAGGGAATTGGAGTGAATGTTCTCACTCTTTCCTGCCAAACACTCGGCCCTGTGCTCATCCTAGGAGGTTTTGCCTGTGCACTGCATTCCTATCCCCAAGAAGAGAGGCGTCTTCTGCTAAGCCTTCCAAGGGGCCTGGGGACCCAGTTGACTCTAGCACCTGCTGCTGGAGCCACACCTTACAACTCTGTGGACACCAGAGATCATGCACCCCAGGGGTCTCACATCCTCCCCTCTGGCCCTCTTTTCCCTTCCAGCTGATGGGCACCCCCACCTCAGCTACACTAAGTTCTGACCCTTAGTACTGTGCCCTCCCTTGGGACTTCTCTACAGCCGCTGTCCTCACTTCCTGGGCCCCCAAGCCCTTATCAGCAAGATCTCTGTGCCAGACCCCCATCTACCCCTCTATCTCCTGAGCAAGCAGATAGATGCTCCCGAGGAAACCCCACCATCGGGAAACAGGGGTTCACATCTGGAGTCCCAGAGCTCCGCAAGTGATGGGGGCCACCAAACGATGCTCGCAGCACGCCGGGCCCATGGCCATGCACAACGCCAGCACGTGACTGCGCCCTGCTCGGCCCTCTTCCACTGCCACTGCCCGACTCGGACCCTGACCCTCCGGCACGAAGCTGCCCACCTCATTCGCCAGGCCGACGGCTTCTCCAGCCTCAGCCAAGTGAGCCAGGACTCCAGGCTCCCTGACCCCCGGCCAGCTGTGCCGGCTGACCGTGCGCTCCTTCTGGCTGCAGAGCCAGCCTGTCTGCTATGCTGTTCTGCCTGGAGTGTTCCCTCCCTCTGTCCCATGATCCTCAGCCACACCCTTTGGTTCCAGGTCTCTGTTCTCTCGATTTGAACCCTGTTTCATGTTCTCTCACATTCAGGAAATGCTTTGTCTGTTGTTGGCTCACACCATCATTCTCTACCCTGCAACTTCATGGCGACAGACCACTAAGCTTCTCTCTCTCTCTCTCTCTCTCTGTCTCTCTCTCTCTCTCTCTCTCTCTCTCTCTCTCTCTCTCTCTCTCTCTCTCTCCACCATTGAGCCTCCAGTGCTTGGTACAGTCGCTGGGCACATCTGAGCTAGTCAAGAACATCCTCATGAAGATTTAAAAGTGATGCTTGCAAGCAAGGAGCTAAAATTCTCATTGGTTGTAGAAAATCCAAAATGAGAACAGCTCACCACCCATTTGAATGAAGAACAGGGAACTTTCTTGTAGACCAAAAAAAAATACTTTCACATGGTGCCAACTTCTTTGACAAGAATTCAAGAAATCAAAGTCCAGAAACATTGAATGGCCTGCTCAGGATCACTTAAGTCCCAGAACCAGAGTCAGGTCTCCCGGAAACAGCCGTGGCACTTACTGTGCTTGTAAAGCTCAAGAAAGTATGCAAAAGTGTGCGAGCCCAGAGAGTCCGGCGGGGGCTGCAAATGGTCACTGTGATCGTTTCCTCAGTCATCAAGGCCACCAAAAGACAGAATGGGAAGGAATGGAAGCAGTTCAGCGCCCTGTGGGTCCCCCACACCACCGATTCCTCTGTGCCCACTCCTTCTCTCCACCCATGGCATCGGCTCAGACTTCGGCAAGTCCTTAGCTTACCCGAAGGACTTCCTGGGTTCTGTGTGTCAACAGAGGAAGCGCTAGAAATGTAAGAGCAGCAAAGCACTCAGTTCTAGATCCTTTTCTGGAAAGGGATTTGCATTGCTTTCCTACCTGTCCTCAGGACACTGTTCTGGTGTCCAGATCAGATGAAAACCTTCTCATCCTGAGCTTACGCCGTGTCAAAGCCCTACCCGAAAACGATCTGGTTGGATTTAGTACTTGTGAGGAAACGGGGTGCGGATCCTTCTGCCGTTGCGCAGCAGTTTGAACGCCTGAACTACCGGCTAGCGGAGTATAACCCGAAGTCAAGGCCACCCAAGAGCCATCTATTTATCTACTGGGCCCATCTATTTATGACAGGAATTCTTTTGCACAGCCAGGTCCTGTCAGCTGACTCGAGCTGTGAGTTGCTCCACACGGGAAAATCTAAATCACAAGCCATGGTGCCATGGTCTTCCCAGAGCCTGACTTTCACGCTGCTGTGCCCAGCCTCTGCTGAGGCGCCAAACAGACAAGAGGATCAAGGGTTTCTGTCCTGGGAATGACCTTGTCCCGGCCTCCCAGCTGGATGCCACACCAGGAGGTAAGCTGGGCGTTTGTGGAAATCGATGGCAGTGACCGAGGCCCTCACTTACCTAATAGCATCCGAATGACCTGAGGGGAGATGGGGGGTGGTGTGGGGGGTCATGACATCGACAGGTGGGAGATCTGGCTGTCTGCTGTCTCCACATTTCCCCCATGTTCATCAAATCTATATTTCCTGTGTCACTCTGGTTGGTTTTGTGCTTTTGAAACAATTTCAGTCAGCTATGCTGTGAAGGCCTTCCATTTGACTGTACGCCACACACTGGCCACTCCAAAAGAGTCTCTCTAGCCGGCATCCATTGAACCTTACCTTCAGTAGTGTGCCTTTAGCATCCCGTACAGGAGGCACAGGACACGACTCTCCTCCGCTGCTTTCAGAGAGACTATGCAGAAGCACACTTCTAACTCATTGACAACACCTGGATCCTGGGGTAGCCCCTCAGTTGCATATAGGATGAGGGGTTACACACAGACAACACCAAGATGCTTGATTATCGCCAGGAGTGGTGAAGGTGTCGACTGGCCTGAGAAGCTGACAATCCCTCAATGCTAAGAGGGCTTCGCACTCACTCTGTGGTCCTTACATTGAACACAGCGCCTTCACACACACCGGCCATCCACAAGCCAGCACACGACAGAGGGACTGACCTTGGGTACTTACATGTTCGCCCAAGCGAATCACTCTGCCGCCCAACCTTACATCTTTCATGAAAACCACACACAACACCCCCTCCTGCAGAGATGGCGAAAAGATCATACATACCTTCAGTGACAACGGTTGGCGGTTGCAAGACAATGTGCCTTTGGGCCACGCCCACAATGTATGGCAGTATTTGCTCCTGGAGGTCCCCAAAGCTACGGAATTCCGGGACAGTAAACACCAAGCTGTCATCTGTAGCTATGTGCTGCAGCTCTGGCCTGGAGGCAGCCTGGACTCCGAGACTGAACGAGAACACGCCAGCCTGCTTCAGAGTCACCACCCCGTCCCGAATCTCATCACTAGATGGCCCGGCACTTATGAGGATCAGCACCTGGGGGACCCCTTCCTCCACGCGGCTGCCACCTGCCCGCGTGAAGTGGTTCTCCACCACAAAGTCAAGGGCCAGGCCGATATTGGCCAGCTCCCCGCCAGAGAAGCGGAGGGCTTTCACGGCCCCCAGGACCTGAGCCTTGGAGGAATAGCTGTCCAAGGAGAACTCGGTTCTGGGCTCCTCGCTATACTGGACCACCCCCACTCGGATCTGCTGAATTCCAACTGACAGTCTCTCAAGGAGATTTATAAGGAAGTCTCGAAGGACAGCAAAATGGGCACTTCCGGTGTTGTTTGATCCATCAATAAGGAAAATAAGGTCAGCAGAGTCTTGTGCTTTAAAAGAAAGAAATGCAAAAAAAAAAAAAAAAGTGAAAGTGTTAGAACAAGTGACCACATGCATCACCCACATCTGACGTGTTTCTCTGGAAACAGCAAGAAACACGAACTATGGACAAACACGCGATGCTTAAGGAGCGTGACATTCTCTTTCTGCATTTTGAGTGAATAAGAGGTAACTTCTAGAAACCCTCACGGGAAACAGAGGCACTTGACAGCAACTTTTCATCCACGATAGCTTTGTAATCAAATTTCAAAATATCGTATTCCAAGAGAGACAGCTAGGCAAAATTTCTGGAACTTTCTACTGAAATCAGAGGGAAGTGCGATGGTGCTGGGCGGTGGACGCCCCGCTACGTAAGGTATAAATGAGCTAAAAAAAAACTTGAAGTTTGGTTCTCCCTTCGTCACTTCTTCCTCCTCCGGGGATTGCGATAATTGCATGCAAATGCAAACCTCTGGTTGCAGAGCCCCAGGCTCAGAGCCTGGTGGTGCGGCACTGGAGGGTGGCATGATTCCTTGTACAACTATCATGCTGTCATTGCTTCATTTCCTCCTTAAAAAACCAGGATGGCTGAGCACAAGCACCATGGGAACTCAACGCTCAGACCGCACTTCAAGTTTTTAATCGTGAAAATTCTTTGCTGTGTTTTCTATTTGATTTTTTTTTTCTTGCTTGCTGTTTGGTTGTACGAGACCTGAACACAGGTCCGGTTAGACATGATGCCCCATTTGTTTTTGGCATTGCCTCTGTATTCAATCAAATAATGCAGAACGGTGTTAAACAGAGTGACCTGAATCCAGCCATGACGTAATTATCCAACTTCTTTTTATGACAACCAGGGCACTGGGTAAAGCCTGCATCAGAATTAGCTCGAGTGTCGCACAAAGGATATAGATATGGCTGCCAGTGACCTCCTTTTCCCCTCCCGAAGGCAAATGTGAACCTTCCGTTCTCTTGCTGAGAAAGGGGCACTGGGTAAAAAACTATAATGAATAAGCCTACAAACCAAGCCAGAGCATTTCAAAGACTGGAAAAGAATGTTTAAATTCGATTCTAAACTAGCAGAAAAGCAAAATTATTCTCATAAATGTTCGTGATAGCTCCAGGGTGTGCTGTAGCAAGAAGAAACCGCACGTGGACGTGCGTCTTCACATCCTGGGGTTCTGGAAAGTGGGGTTTGGAGCGTGACTGTAAGGGCCCCTCATTCTGCTCTTCTAGTGCCGGCAAATGTTTCACATTTAAAACTGATTTTTCCTGGCCCAGTGGGATTGTGATGTGGAAAAAGGACACGGGCCTCGTCTCGTAAAATTGACGAGTTTTTCTCTAGAAAAATGATGGTCTTTCGCTAACTCGCACTGTGCAAGACACAGCCAGCAGCGTCAGATTTGGCCAAGCACTGTCTCCAGCATCTTCTCTAACCGTCCTTCCCACAGGGAAAGGCAGTGGCTGGAAAATATTCTGCCGCACCCCCTCCCAAGGCTGAGTGAAGTGTGACTGCTTTGCTGCAGCCCTTGCGGTCTGTGTCTTTAGGAACCGTCACACATTATCAGATAAGACTGGACCATTGCTTTAGGGCTCCTAAACATTCAACATGCTTCAATCAAATATTCAGATTCCTGAAGGATCCTGGAAGAGTGCAGAGTGGGAATCTGGGCTACGTACACATAGAAATGGATTGCACCATTGTGTGTGGCATATTACCAAACCCTTCCACAATTCTAGGTCAAGAGGCAACCCCGAAAGACCCAGCAGGATCTGCCACTCGCTCCCTCAACTCATTTTGAAAGAAAGGTCAAGTGTGATCAGTATGCACAATAAAAAATTATATTCAGGTGGCAACATGACGCTTCTCCTCGTTCGTGTGTTGCTCGCTTGTGGGGAGTAACGCACAGTATGCCATCAGGACAGATGGCGGCCACAGAGGAAGCACGAGAACTTCTCTTGGAAGGTGAATGTCAATAGCAGCAGGTCATAAAAATGTTGGATAATTTGTCATCACTGAGTCAAAAAACACCGTCCTCTTACACACAACCAGGGGACACACAGAGCATGCTTCGTTATCTGGAGAGCCTCCAAACCCCCGTGTTCTCGTGCACAGCAAGGCGTGTCAAGGGCCAGCACTAATCCCCACAGAAGTAGGAAGCCGCCCAATTCTGTGCTTTTGTGTCTTGTGCATCGTGCCCGCTGTGGAACACAATCCCAGACATCCACGGGAAAGTCCTGGCATCCTGGAAGCCCCTTTCCTGAGCCCCTGGTAAGAGCTCAGGGGCTCCTGTGCTCAGTGAACCTGGACCTCCTTAAGCGAACAGTGCCCCCTTAATTCATGTGCAAAACACAAAATTTGTCTTGCAAATTTTGAAGTTTTTATGCTTTGCAGAGAGAAAAGAAGAAATTTTAGGCTGACATCTTCCCGATAACTTCCGGTTTTTGTTTTAGAATAGAGGTCCTGTGTCTCAGTTGCATTTGTGTGGGAAACGAAGCAGAGATTGCTGTAAGACACAGCACAAGAGCTCATGACATGCACAGAGCTCATTGGGAAAGGTGGCAGTCATGAATGTCTTACAGACACAGCACTCTTGCTTTAGAATCAAGAGCTGTACAGGGTAAGGCACCCTGGTAGGCAGGTGATGAGAAGAAAGAGGCGTGGCTCGCTATCGATCACCATAAGCTCCATCACCATTTTGATTCATTTTGTCTTATTTTATTCTTGCTGTGGAGCATGCAGTGAGACACGTAGCCAGTGGGCTTGCAGAGTGCAGTTAATGAGAGAAGACAACAAACAGATTAATACTCCACCCTGGCGCTGCTACTAGCTGGGACAACAGAAGACAGAGATGCTGTCTGACATAAAAACAAAGGTTTCATCATCTGTGTAGAAAAACGCTGCATCGGTAGACGCACCTGGTACTTCCTGCGGTCATTTGTCCCTTTACACGATGACTGAGCTAAAAGCAAACGCATCAGCTCTTTCTCATGAGTCTGCCAGGATGTCAACTTAAAACACACCTTTCCCTGTGAATCCCTCCAGGATTTCAGAGACTGTTCTAACACCTGTATTCTGAAATACAGGCAGAGAAGGCCATCCTAGGTGCCCTCTTGTCCTCCCTGTGGAACCTGGAGCGTGCGATCAGGTGACCTCAAGGTCACCCACCTTCCTCTCCTGTAAAGTGGCTCTTACATTGTGCCAGATGAGACACCCCTCGCTTGGGAGCAGGGACCCCAGCAGTATGCATATGACTGATCCAGGTTCCCTTCTTCCTGCACAGCAGTACACCCTAACCAGGGCACCCTCGGGGAAACCCGGATGAAAGACCTTCTCAACACCTTGGAATGTACTGGCCCCAAGCCCGTACCTATGGTAGCCCTGCCAGCCTGTCTATGGTTCCTTTCCGCAGTCTCCCCGCCCCCCCCTTGCTGAATCCTGTGATGTGAACCAATCTAGTATTGCTTCCCTGCGTCGTGCCTGGTTTAAATAGCACAACAGCTGTGCGATTCCCAGCCTGCTGCTCTGTCTACGTCCCTTAGCCCCGCCCCCACCCCAACATTGCCCTTTAGAGTATTTCTTCCCACCCTTTCCCATCCTCACTAGTAAGAGACAGACCCCACTGGCCCCTTAGCCTCCCACCCCTGCCATCCCTTGGTGGCTACCACCTCAGTGAGCCTTGCGGCTTCTCCTGCCTGGGTCACACCCTCTGTGCTATGTGCGGCTGCCCGATGGCTCTCTGTACTCAGGAGCAGCCCCCTACCATTCTCAGCCTCCCCTCCCTCATGCCGCAGTCACACCATGCTCAGTCTGCAGCCACATTGAGTGTTTCAGGGTCCAGAGACTCTGTTGTTGGCGTGGACAGCCCGGCCAAGCCCCAGGCCGGTCATCCTCTTCGCCTACAGACACCTTGTTTCTTGTTTCTGGGCAGGGCATCCCCAGGTATAGGCCACCCTGCCAGCCTTGCCTGCAACCCAGAACCACCGCCATGATTCCAGAGCCTTCTTTCCACACAGTGGTACCATCCCCTCTAGTGCACTCAGCTACTTTGGACCCTCCTGCATCTCTCACCCACCCACCCCCTCTGACCTCAGTTCCCTCCTCTCCTCTGGACCTGTGCTCTAGCACAAAGCATCCCCTCACCTTGCGACAGCCCAATGAGGAAACCTGTCCCAGGCCCTCAGCAAGATCTGGGTACAGAGGTTCCCAACCTTCCTTGCCGCGGCTTCCTGGGCACTCAGGACTAGGAGAGCTGATCGGTTAAACACTTCGCCAGCCACTGAGCCTTGCCCAGGTCACATAGTGTGATATCCGTACACAGCGTCTCCAGGGGACATTAAGCCATGGAAGGACTCAGCTCCAGCTCCTGTCCCCCACCCGCCAGGATGCCATGTCTTCCAAACAGACTAGGACCCGGTCACATCTAGGATTCCATAAGTTTCTATTCTGTCAAGTCTTTGAAACGAGCTCCAGGAAGCACTAGGCGGTCTGCGGCTCACCCAGCACAAACCTCATGCTTTCCTCTCCAGTCAACTCTCCCCAGAGCTCTCAGAGAGGGGGCTGCTCTTTCTCCAGGTGCAAGTCTCCGCAGACGGAGGCTGCTTTCTAAAGAAGATAGGCCTCTTCTGGAATCTTGGCAGAATCTGGATTTACAGGCGAAGGCTTCATTTGCACTGTGGAATGGCAGTGAAACCTTTGTTTTGAAGCTAGAGAGCATCTCTTTCCTAAGCCACTGCAACTTGGAGCTACTACGGTATGCATAGGCCAGTGTCTGCTAAGCTCATGGCCACAGAGCAGTCGGGCAGGTGGCAGCATTACCTGTGATGTCCTGAGGACTTGCAGTGTCCCCCTCCCCTGCTGGACTCGTGGAAGAGTGCACACCAGATACTAAGTCTCCCACTATGTCATGAAGTGAGGTCAGGTTCTCTAGGTTGAAAACATGCATACTGAGCGGGCCGCTTGCTACTTCCTTTAGTGTTCCTTCATCTGCGTCCTCAAGGCCAATCGCAAACACGTTAACATCAGCAGACTTAAGCTCCGCTGAGCGAAGAGCAAGACTGTCCTCCAAGTGTCCAGCGATTAGCACTATGATAACCTGAGGAACTCCATCCCTCGCCCGGCTTCCAGCCTCCTCAGTGAGGTGGGTGCGAAATACATGTTCTAATCCTTTTCCAGGCCAAGAGCTTCCCTTGGTATAAGACATGTTGGAGATATGAGCCAGGACTTCCTGCCGGGTGGTATAGGTATTTAAGAAGAACTCAGTATGTGGGTTCCCGTTGAGCGGAGCCACAGCAAAATGGAAATCATTCTGTCCCACAGCTAGGGCGTCTACAACATTATACAGAAACTCCCGAAGGAGCTGGAAATGGTCCTCAGTGTTCCAACTCGAATCCACTAGAAATAGTACATCGGCAGCCGCACCTTTCTTGGCATCTTTAAAAAAAGACATTAGTTTAGATTTGTCTACCACTGTGCGCCGATTCCCTATCACGGCCAAATCCCCCTCGGCAAGCAAAGGGATAGATCTCCCTGCACGTGAAAGCAGCTCAGAGCACTTACCTGCAGGCAGAGCCAAGCGAGTGGACTCGGCAGCTGCGGCCCCGGCCATCTCACCCAAGCTCCACACTGAATGACTCCCCACTGGAGGCCAGAAGAATGTTCCAGATGGGAGAAGGTCTTTGAACTGAAGTGCAGCTCTTTGTGGCAGTCCAACCCCTTGTACCCACCCACCTTGGCCTATAGGGATCTACTTATCATTCTGAACAACCAACATCTTATCAACCCACTGTCTCTCAGAGGGTAGGAGTGGGTCGGGCAAGAGGGAGAGCTTCTGCGCTGCACTTGAACTCATGCCCAGTGCCTTGGGAAACCATTAAGAAAGTAAGTATGCTAAGTAGGCACACGAGTGAGAGCCCATGTAAATTTAAGGAGAGGAAAAGTCTTATTTTCCTAAGCTGTTTGGACATGAAGAAAGGATTTCTAGCTGGTTATCATGTCTTCCAGGGCCAGAAAGACCTTGATCAATGCTGACCAGCCCTGTTCTCAGGCAAGTCAACCTCAGTCAAGCATCAAGGCTACCCACAGATCTGGGAGGAGCCACGCACAGTGCTGGGAGGAGCCACCCACAGTGCTGGGAGGAGCCTGTCCAAACACAGCTTGGTGACTCCTGGACTATACTTACCCCGAGCTGCCTGAGTCGCTCAGCTTTGCTTCCCCCACCCATCTAAGGCTCCCAACATGCACGAGAGGGAGATCAGCCAAGCCCTCCTGCCTTCTGTGCAAGAAGCCTTCCTGATTTCCCTGAAACTCTAAAAGCAAACTCTCAGGAGAGACCTTGAGCCTGTGATCTAACGGGGTTTGAGAAAGCATCTTTTTAAAAATCCCATGATTTCAGATGAAAAGTCTTTCCGTGTCCAGAGTTAGCGTTCTCCTTCACAGAACAGCATTTTTATCTCTACAGTCATCTTCTGCTGGCCGAGTCATGCCAGGAATGTGGGGAGGCCTCCAGAAGGTAAGCCTCCTGCATAGAAACCCATTTTTCATCCCAATGTGCAAAACAAGTCTTTTCCAGAACACCTAAGGTAAGAACCCTGGTTTTGAGCAAGCAAGTTACCTCTCATGGGATGCAGCTTCAGAAGCGTAAGCAGTTTGCCAAAGCCCTGCCAGACAGGTTGTACTGTCTCAGCAGGTCCAGCTCCACATCAAGCTCTGGAGACCTAAGTCAAAAATCAAGCAATATTTGCTTTTATAGAGTTAAACCTTACCTGCTTGCTGCTGTTGGCCATGCGTCATGGACAGGGTGGAGAGGAAGAGGCCAAAGATGGCCGCCAGGGGCAGATGCCGATGTCTCCACATTTTTGATATGTAAGCACCACGTGTGAACCTTTGAGAGAAAACAGGGCAAAGAAGCCATCAGGATTCACACCCAGGCTGCAAAATTCCTCAAAATGCATTCCGTATGATTTTAGACTTCCAGTGGAATTTAGTATCTGATTCTTTCTTTGAACCTGAAGCAAACAGACAAATGACGGAGAAACAGGGGATGGACAGAGAGACAAGAATAAATGGAGAGACAGGGATGGACAGTGAGACAGGGATGGACGGAGAGGCACTCACAAGCTATCATACATTGTGTACCGCATAGCACAGTCAGCAAAAGGCCCCACAGACAGCTGTGCCGTGTCCCATGAGGTTTATTGTCCAGCGATGGTTCTTCTTAAAGAACACTCTGATGTCCACACAAGGACAAAACCACCTAACGTATTTTTCAGAATGTCCCCATCATTAAGTAACTACATGCACATGCACACGCGCACGCGCACGCACACACACACAGAAATGAGGTAGGAAGAAGAGAAGGAGAGAAGAGAGGCAGGAGAAGAGCAAAGGAGGTAAGAAGGAAGCAAGGAGAAAGGGGGGAGATAGGCCTGATGTTGGGGACCTGCTATCACAGCTGCTTCAGAAACTGAGGCAGGAGGATTGCAAGTCTGTGCGTATCAGCAAGACCCGGTCTCAGAATAAAAAGTGGCAAGACAGCAGGGGACATATCAACGGCTTAGGGACAGAGCATTTCCTTGGCTTACAGGAGGTAGAGAAAGAGGAGAGGGAAGAAGAGGAGAAGGGAGAAGGGAGATTAAAAAAATAAAAGGAAGGAGACTGGGGAGATGTTTCAGTGGCTAATGCCATTGCCTCACAAGCAAAAGGATCTGAGTTTAGATCCCAAGATCCCAAGTGAAAATTCTGGGTGGAAAAGGCAGCAGCCTGCAGTTCTGGCCCTGGAAGGTGGAGCCTGGGAAACCACAGAGCAAAGCAATAAGGAGGTAAAGCAATTCAGGATGTTTCCCAATGTCACCCTTGGACTTCCACAGGTGCATACACTCAAGTATCCTTTTATATACATGCCTGCACATACATGCACACACACACACACACACACACACACACACACACAAGGAAGGAAGAAGGAGTGAGGCGAATGAGAGGTGTATTCGCAGGTGAAGGACACTAGTGCCCACAGATCCTCCCGAATGGACGCTCTTGAATACATGCCCTCTGTGGACCACCCTGGGAAGCCTCATGAAGTGAAAACATTTTCTTCCTCAGTTTGCTAAGTAATGAACTGATGCGTGCATCACTCTTACACAGTAGCTCCGCCTAAACGCACGGGGTCTACTGACTGCAGCGCTTGGCTGCGCTAAGAACTGTTCACGTAAACCTTTTCCTCCAAATTGAGGCAGACAATTGAGGCAATTCGGTAGTTAGTAGCGTGTCCTGAGCCAGAGGCAGAAGACGAAGGAGCAGGCTCGGGAGCAAAGGGGCTCCTGGGCCCTAAGGGGGCAGCCCTGGGCGAACCAGCTGGCTGTAAGCGCCATCGTGATGGCAGAGGGCAGCAGCCCTGCAGACAGAACTGGGTCTGCCCAAGTCACAGAGCAGGGGCTGCCTCACACCTTACTGCCCTTGCCAGCCAGCCTGCTGTGTGCCAACCCCCAATCCGATCACCGCAGAACCAGCCCGAGGAGGTTTACGTATGAGCAGAAGCCTGTCCAGAGGGCAAAGAGCTTGCCACGCTGGGCCCCATGATGAGCCAACTGGTGGCTGGTCTTCAATCGTGGCTTCCAGGAAGACGAGTGCAGGTGTTCGCGGGCTTAGCAACCCACGTCACACCCTCAACCCGCACTCAGACTTTGCATGTCTCTTCTCCCCAGTCCTGAGATCCCAGCTTGGGTCTGGGGTCTTCCTCAAGAACCCTCCAGAGAGCTTCTGGGTCTGGCCAGAGCAGCAGCTCTCTCTTTGCCCTGCCCACTGGAGGCACTGACTGCCTCCCGCCTTCAGCTACAGCTGCAGCTGTGGGGGAACCTGGGGCCCAGAAGCACCCCACGCTTGGCTTGGCTCTCATGGAATCCCCCATAATTCTCAGAGGCGCCTCTGGATTCCATGTCACACTGATCCCAGAAATCATCTAACTGCTCTAACTTGAAGGCATTAGTGACAGGGTCTCTTCCTCTCCATATGCGGTCAGGGACTCCCAGACAAGGGTTCCCAGGTTAGAAGAAGATGCTGCTAACACCCGGAGCTGGGCATGAAGCCGGGCACAGAGCCGGGCACAGAGCCAGGCGCGGAGCCTGGCCACTGCTGGCGATGTTGTCCCATGTGCCAATGTTGATCATTTCTCTCCCTATCTTCATGCCATCCTCCCAGCTGCTGATCTCTGAGCTTACAGGAAGGCTCAGGACTCGGAGTGTAAGTGACCCGTGTTGTGCCAATAACAGACACTCTGGCACTCAATAGCACCTACGGGCAAATAAGACAGGATAATGAGGGGGGAAGCCGTTCTTTTTCTCCACGCCGTCATTCCGTGTCAACTCGCAGTCTCAATTTGGGGTTCTTGGGAACCAGGTAAGGAGGTTCTGGGGTCAGATAAGCCTGGACCTCAGATCATCATTCCCTGCTAGGAGGGTCTTTTGATTGCGCTAAGCCTGCCTCACCTCTGAAAGCAACTGGCCACTGCTCTGTCCAGCCCCCTGTGAGTTACTTGCTCAGTGTCTGGTTCCCCGGATGGACAGCGGGCAGATGCCAAGCGCCGCTGCCCAGCCACAGCAGCTGTGTTGGCATGCCCCCAAGTCAGCTCTAGAGAGCATTCATCCAGGGGGAAAGGGGAGGATTCTCCACAAACAACCAAATCTGGGATTACCGACATGACCAAGCCTGTTTCTGGAATAGTTACAATAGGTATTAGTATATGGCAACCCTGAGATATAAAGAAAGAAAGAAATTTTTGTGCATTATTTAACCCAGGATAGATTAAACCGATTTTATAACATCTTTCCTCAGTGATTACTCTTCCATGCACACTAAGAGATCTGTCAGCCTGCTGTTGCTGAATCTAGTTGAGTTGTGTTCCGGCCTCTCTGAAGCACCAGCTAAAAGCATCTGCCACCACCTGGGACTCTGCTGGACCCAGTGCAGTATTTTCAGATACCTGTTCCCTTAGCCGTAGTGGCAGAGTTCATCGCCTCCAACAACCAGCCAAGAGGGTTGGCACAGGTAGACAAAGCATCCACTAAAACACCCAGGGGAGGGACCAGGCCCAGCCTTCCTATCAGCAGGACTTCAATGCATTGGCTCAAATCATCTTCCAGTTTTCTTATCCCGAGTCTCAGAATATTCTACATGATATCACAAATCATATAGAAAAATGGCAGCAGAAGGGCAAAGAAGCCGACATTCATTGAGCTAAGGAATTCTGCTGACTTCATAACATATGCTTCACTATCCAGATTTTTTTTTTAATTTTTATTATTTATTCAATCGTGCGTAGTGTATGTGTGTGTGTGTAAAACCACAGACGAATTCCGGAACCACCATGGACGCCTCCACCTCCTCCTTGTTTACTCTGCCCAGGGATTCACAGGCTCCGCCCTACCAGGACCAGAAACGCAGGCCGCCCCCAGCTTCCACCCGGCGTCTATATGTGGGGTCTAGGATTCGAACTCAGGACCTTCCGCCTGCAAGGCAGAGGCATAACCCCTGAGCCACCTCTCCAGCCCCACTATCCAGATTTTAAAGATCAAAAGAAGCGCCTAGAAGAAAGGAGAATGGGGGGTGAGGGAGAAGGGAGCCTGCTGGCTCTGCAGGATCTCACAGGAACCAATGGGAACCGATGACAGTTTGCAAATAAAATGTCTTATTTTAATTAAGAAGTAAAAAATGTACATATGTATCATGTATACCATAATGTATTTAAATACCTTCATATTGCTAAAAATAAATAAATGAAAGAACCTCTAAAGACTCAAAAAACCTCAAGGTCTTCAACACTAGTGTGAATGAAAACTAAACACATCCCCCCATCCAACTTACAAACCTCCGACCAGGGGACTCGGGATGTAGCTCACTGGTAAAGTGCTTGCCTAGCTCGCATGCACAAATCCCAGGTTTAACCCCAGCACCCCGCAGACGGGGCACGGCAGCATGCACCCTTGTCATTTGGTATTCTGGAAGGAGAAATGGTAACAGAGAAGGCAGGACTCCCACACATACTCTGGCAGAAAAAAATCCTGCCAGACAAAGGAAAGAATGGAAAGACTGACCGCATGATACATACGGTAAGAAAGACTATTTTCAAATCAGACATCGGCTGAAGGGTTAGCGCCCATGGTGTGTAAGGAACATGGCACACAACGTCTAGCGAAGAAAGGGTGTGGTCATCATCTCTCCAAAGGAGAGGTGTAAATGCACATGGACAGACGTTCAAAGGGGATGGCAAGTCAAACCATGAGGAGCCGTAACACCATGCCACAGTTACAACTGAAAGCCAGGCAAAAAAGCACAGATGGAAATCAAGAGAAGCCAGAACTCTGTCATCGGTGATATACAACGAAAAGAAGTGTGCAGGGTCTCAAAAAAATTAGAATTAGTGCGATCCAGCCATCTACTTACAAGTATATATCCGCTCAAAATGAAACGAAGTCTCAAAGAGAGACCCCCATACCTCTGCTTAGTGCAGCAATATTCGTAATACTCAAGAGGCAGAAATGATACCAATATCCACTAAGAGATGAATAGACAAGCTGGCATTTCCAGACAGCAGAATAGTACTAGGCCCGCTCAAAGGATGCTGTCCTACGCTACAGTGTGATGAACCTCCAGGACGTTGTGCTAGCAGACTAGACGCAAACACAAAGCGTGCAGGACTCCCTCACAGGAAAAAACTCTTAGAAATGGAGTGTGTGGAAGCTGCAGGAAGCGCGGTGGAGACCAAGTGGACTCCAAGGGGAGAAAGCTGCTTTTTGAGATGGAAAGCTTGTAGCATTCTATGGTGCAGGAGGGCACTATGATTAACACTAGTGCGCTGCACACGTCCAAGGGCTTGTGTGTTCTCTCCACAGTGAGCAAGCAAGCAGGCAAGCGTGAGGGCAGCAATTGTCACAGTTTAGAAGCGTTGACGAGGACCCACCTTAAACACTAAGCCCTCAACTTCTCAAAGACATTTTTTATTCCCATCGAAAACTTCCACACAGAACTTCCAGGAGCTCGGAGCTCAATGATTTCAAATGTTTAATTTCTGCAGAAGACACACGACCTTGAGTAACATCTTGTGTGTGCTACATGCATGCGTGTGAGGTACGTGTGCCCTTGTGTGGGTGTGGAAGGTGGAACGCAGGGGCCCTCTTGCCTCCTGCTGCTGGGATGCTAGAGCCAGCACATCTAGTGGACGCTGGGGGTCAAACTCAGCACACCTGGTGGATGCTAGGGTCAAACTCAAAGTCCTCATGCTTGGACACAAAGAACCTTACAACTGAGCACCTCCCCAGGCCTTCAGTGGAGAATTAGAACACAGGAACTAACTGGGAGCACTCAGCTGGGAGAGTTGGGGCAGGAGGTGACACCTGTCCAACCACCCTTGCATCTGGGTTGAGCTGTGAAAAGCTCCGCAGGAGACAAGGAGAACATAGCACGGGCGAGTCATGCGGCGTTATCTGTGCTGAAGGTCTGTGAGCCGTCCTGCACCTCACACAAGGGGCACTTCCAAGTGCGCCACTTGTGTCATGTGCTCACACTGAGTGGTCACCAGTGGAGCATTTCATGCATCAGACACATCATATGCCACATACGCTTCATACATCACACATACTATACACCATATACACTTTATAGGTCTCACACAGCCACACAACACATGCATATCACATGTCACACGTGCCTACCACATATACTTCATATATCACACACATTGTGGATCACACAGCATACATAACACACATCACATACCACATACATCATCACAAATGCATCATACATCACACACCTCATGTATCACACATACATCATATTTTACACATCAAACGTCACACATACTTTACACCACATATACATCATGCATCACACACATATATCACACAGCATACATCATATGCATATATCACATATATCACAACACATATGTCACACAATGGACACTACACACATATCTCACATACATCATGCTTCACATATACCATACATCACACACTTCATTACGTCACATACACCATACATCACACAGGATGTATTACATGAGTCATATTTTGCATACATCATACACATAATAGTATATACAGCATATGAATCATATATCACAAAGCATACACCACGCACATCATTTACCGTGCATATCATACATCACACATCATACATGTCACATACATATCTCGTACACACATATTGCATAGTATACATCATATATCAAGCAGCATATACCACACACATCATACATCACACACCCTACATTACATACGTCATGTATCACAAGCTTCATACATTTTACACATCCTACATCACATGCATATCATATGTCACACACATCATGCATCAAACACACATCACACACATCACACACGATAAAATAAAATAGCTTCTAAACAGGGAATGTAGCTTGTGATTCCGGTCTCAGCCCCCAAGGCGAGCTGCAGACAGGTGCCCAGCCCCCTGTGCTCAATCGCAAAGCAGCAGCTCCCTGGCTGACGTGCCAACAGGACAGAGGTGTGAGCAAATGCAGCTGCACAGGAATTCCTTGCTCCAGAATCCATCCAGGTGTGGAAGGAAGGGGAAGGGAGGGCAGAAGCCATTCCAACTCCGAGAACCAGGTCAGGAGTGGCCCCACGGGTCAGCGTGTGGCCAGTTGGTAAGCTGAATTCCCGGCCTCCCTGCCGTTGTGCTCAGAAGGCCGTCCTGTGAGCATGGTTCCAGCCTCCAATGCTGAACATGCATGAACGCTTTCATCGCAACTAAATCCACTGTGTTGTTTGTTATGACTGGGTGTCTAGATTTTCAAACCAAATTTTGGTAGCAAAGAGTGAGGATTTTTTTCCCTTTGGATTTTACTACAGAGTCAAACGTCACCTCCACAAATGATCCCCTGGCAACCCATGTGAATAAAGGGGAGCAGGACAGCCATGCCCCTCTCCTCCTCCTCCCATCATCCTCCCCATCACCCCAGGGAGGAGAGAGAAGACAATGGAAGTGGTATCCAGTAGGCATCCATCTCAGACCAGGATTTCTTGTCTTCTAACAAACTTTTTTTCTTTTTGCCAGTGAGAGAGAGAGAGAGAGCGTGTAGAACAGGGCCTGTAGTGTGCCTGTAAAGACTCAAGGGTGACATCAGGAATCATACTAGATTGTTCTACCTCATTGCTTTGCTCTGGGATTTCCCAGGCTCCACCTTCCAGGGCCAGAAGTATAGGCTGCCACCATTTCCACCCAGTATTTTCACATGGGATCTTGGGATCCAAACTCAGGTTCTTTTGCTTATGCGGCAAAGACTTAATCCCATCTCTCCAGCCCTGATTCCAACAGTCTAATGGCTGCCTCTCCTGGGTGTAAAGCTGAGAAGCTAAGACCAGATGAGGCAAAGGTCGTGCGCAGGGTCCACATAAATTCATGACGACAAAACTGGCATGGGAGCCCAATCTTCAACTCCAAAGCCTCGTGAGGAGCAGCCCAGGAAAAGAGACGGGCGGGATTTGGCCCAAGTCTCAATGCTGGCGAATATCTGCTTCCGTTCTTCTCAGGAGGAAAAAAAATCAAAGTCACACTTGGCTATTTGGGACATGTGGATTGCGTGGGTGCGTGGGTGGGTGGGTGCGAGGATGGATTGCGTGGGTGCGTGGGTGCGTGGGTGGGTGGTGGGTGGGGTGTCCTTTGCCAGAAGCTCTGTGGCCTCCAGCCATGGAGTCCAGGGAGCTGTTCATTGGTGCATACACCCGGCTCCTAATCCCCCCACTTTGCGTCTTTTTGTTTTTAGCCGCCATCTCTGGCTCTGATGCCCACTCTACTCAGTTCCAGTCTGCCATCGTGTTCCCACGCCAGAGACTTCCCCAAGCTGTTTTGCAATTCTGCAAAATGAGTTTCCTTCAAGTGTCCTCAGAAGCATTTCATTTCCCACGTCTGGAAATCTTTTTTAAGAGAGACACACACAGGCACACGAGGAAGCAATTAGCAAAGGTTTAACTCCTTCCAGAGCTTCCATTTTGAAGACTTTTCTTTGGTTTGCACGGAGCAACTGGACAAACCCAGACGTTTCTCCTGTGGATTTCTCAGACTTCTGTAGACTCCTTGCTGTCCTGGTAAAATGGGGGTTTCAGACATGGCTGGGGACCCCAGGGAGGGTTGTGCACACCCACTGTGCAAGGGAAACTCGGGCGCCTGATCCCCTCTTCGTACTAATCATCCAGGGACCTAGCTCCCACCTTCTCCCCTTTTCTCTCCGCTCCTTGCTTAGATCTCAGAGAGATAACAAGGAGGAGACCAGTGAGGTC
This sequence comes from Typhlomys cinereus, assembly GCA_023101885.1. Classification (NCBI taxonomy): domain Eukaryota; kingdom Metazoa; phylum Chordata; class Mammalia; order Rodentia; family Platacanthomyidae; genus Typhlomys; species Typhlomys cinereus. The sequence goes on from JALPQD010000001.1 coordinate 21,563,046, forward strand.
CCCGGGCAGGAGAACCTTGTGAAATCCTCAAAAGCACATGACTTGGAACGACACTAACAAAGCCGCCCAGAGAAACATGGCAGAAATGAGGATTTCTGTTTACTTTATGATTCTGACCTTGAAATCCTTCTCTGAGACAAGGAGATAGACCAATAATCTATTTGATTCTGGCAGTTTCCGGTGACAGCAAAGTCAGCTCACCTATAGCGACATCACTGCTCTGTCACCCACGGGCACTGGACATGGAGTTGCTGACTCAGCACACTGACTCACCCTGGTTAAACCCAAAGACGCCGTCCATGCCCAGTCCAGAGCTCTGTGCCATCTCAGGTAATACGGAAAGAGAAGGCTTGGACCTCCCTTGGCAGCAAAAGGAGACAGCCACACCCTGACCCTACATAAGCCGAGCTCCTCAGAGGTGAGGTTTCGTCCTTCTGTGGAAGATGCATTAAGAGACTCCAGATTAGAGTCAGTTATGGAGTGCACTGTAATTATAGCAGAGAGGGGCGGCCAAGACCAGAAAGAAGAAGGGAGGAAGGGAGGGAAGGGAGGGAAGGAAGGGACAGAGGAAAAAGGGAAGGAAGAGAAGAAGAAAGAAAGAAGGAGAAAAGGGAGGGAGGGAGGAGAAAAGGAAAGGAGAGAAGGAAGGGAGGAAAGAGAAGGGGAAAAAGGAGGAGGGTAAGGGAGGGAGGGAAGGGGAAGAAGGAGAGGGAGAGAGGGAAGGAGGAAGAGAGGCAGAGCAGGAGGAAATGAAAGGAAGAAGAAAGGGAGAAAAAAAAAGAAGAGTCCAGATAAATGGTCCAGATATTTGAAAATTTACCTAGAAACAAATTCCAAGCCCCGAAGATAATAGCCATGCAGCCAACAGTTCTTTCTCTGTGGTGCTAAAGGCCACCATGAAAAGTAAAAGCATTCGATGTCCTAAAATATGTGGCAGCCAGACAAGACTTCAGGCCTTTGTCCTGATGACTGTAACCAATCTGGGGGAGAAGACACTAGAAAGTGTCCAAGGGCAGTTGCATAAGCAGCCTGTCTGTCCCAACCAGGCACAGGATATGTCTGGGTGACACTCGGGGCTCGTCCCCACATTTATCTGTCTCTGCCTTTCTTAGCCAGGGTCTCTGGTACTTTTGGCCTGTGTGAAACCACAGTGGGCCACCGTAGAATGCTAGAGACAAAGTACACACCGTGTCCACTCTCCCAAGGGAAAGCTGAGATTTTCGTCTGCTTTCTGATTCACTGTCACACGTAGAGAGAAATTCAATTTTTACAACAGAGACCTGGTAAAACTCCGTACTCTGGTGTCAGGAATCTCCTCCGGACTTGCTAATTGTTAGCAGGTCTTGCCAGGCTGCAGCTGGGTCCCCAGAGTCTGACCAAGGGGGTCTGGGCATCCCCCATTCCCCTCAGGGTGTCATAGTGGGTTTAGCTGACTGGCTCCAACTGCTGAATCAACTAATGAAGATTCCAGCCAGCTTCCCGGAAAAGTCTCCCAAGACCTGAGTCATCGCCAGCTGCTGGTCAATCTTTAATTTTGAAATTAAGCTGGCCCAGAAGCTCTTCCTTCCAGTGGCCACTTCCCGACGTGCCCGGCCAGCGGGAATGGATGGGTTGCACAGGACAGACAGAGGAGGCTGCAGAAATCATGCCTAGGGAGGAGGTCCCCCCCCCAAGCCACTCCCAGTGCTAAAGCTGAGCCTTAAACAGTGTTAACCACGAACCCACGAAGGAGGTAGCGCTACACTAGGCCCAACTCTGAAGCTTGAACTTCTGAGCCTCTTGTCTGCACCTACTGAGTGCTGAGGTACCAAGCCAGCAACCGCCACGCCCAGTTTGCATGGCACTGGCAGGATTCTGTGTGTGCCAGCAAGTCCTCTCTCTATTGAGGCAGCTATATCCTCAGCTTAAGCTTTTTGTTATTTTTTAATACAATGAGTCTCGGGCTACCTGGCTGGGAAGACACCACTTCAACACAGACCTGCCAACTGCAGGGTGTATTTGTCCACGGGACATCCTAACGTGTACTCTGAAAGGCCGCCTTTCAGGTCAGGGCCCGGGGTCTGTGCCTTGCTGGAGGGCGGCTCAGCAGGGCTGGCTGGACCCGCTCCCACCCAGCACTGCGGCCTGTCATCGGTACTTGCTCTCACATCTTCTGCCTTCTTGTGGTTTTTTTGACATCTCAGATAAACAAGGAGAAACCAGGTATGTGCACACTGGAAGCCAGGGGTCTGTCTTGGCCACACTTGTCCCCTTCCCTGACTTGAACCTCAGAGCTCTGGAGCACAGTGAGTCACATTGAGACGTGTGGGCCAATTTCCAGAAGGCAGCCGCGCGCCGAGCTGCAATTAGGAACTTAGGGATCCGAACAGTAGTCACTTCAGATGAATAATCGTGACAGACAGTGGTGTATTTTAATTAAGAAACACTTAAAATTAGATATTCCTGTGCATGTCTTTAAAATAGGCTTGCCTTTGGGGAAATGGCAAATGGCAGGTGATGAACTTTGCAGGAACTGTTTCTAACTCCTTCTCCCATGTGAAAGAAAAATTGTACGGAACAGTGACACGGAACGTGGACATGCGCTGCAGTGCAAGCGCCTGTCTTTTGCAAATCAAGTGCAGGCCACGTGCACCCAGCGAGCTTGTCCTGGGCCTGCTGCAGAACTCACAACACTAACTTCTTCTCGATGTACTCACAAGCATGGAAGAAAAACAGAACTTTAAATCTACAACACCACTAACCGCTATCCACAAGCTGGGGTGTACATGGACTGACTCCCTGAAACCCTGAAGCCCCACCCAGAAAAAGAAAAAAAAAAAAAAAAACAACTTTATTTCAAACCTTGAGATTTCCCTGGGGCTCAGAGGGACACGTCGCCCTCTAGAGGAAATAAACCATATTACATCTTCAGCGCCCGCAGTCTTCCAAGGAATGTGTTCAAACTTTCATTCCGTCCCAAAATACAGCAGAATGCATTAAAAATTACAGTTTTGAAAGTTGACATAATTCACTCATGAAGTACCCTCAGGACCCCTCAGGATCAGGGCTTGGCAGGTCACTCTTGCCATGGTTTAGAGTTTATTTCAACATGACCATCTTGGGATTCTGACGGTGAGCGCAAAGAAGTAGGAGGATAGAGATGACCCCCTCAGCCAATGTGACACCATTCACTCGAGCAGTCAGCAGCCCATGAGGCCTCTGCATGAAAACCCAAGGCATTTTTGGCTTTGCTTTCCCAAGCCAGCTAACAATGCTACAAGCCAGCATGTCTACATAGCAGGTCTCTCTCCTCAAACCCACGGCTGTTCATCGTGGTGCCCTGTCTGTGCTCACCGCCTGCCCCTCGCAGCCAGAACACCATGTGCAGTCAGCTCCCAGAGGTCTGTGCGGCAGAGCCTCCTTGGCACACGATGTCCCACCCAGACCCGGCTAACACCTTCAGTTTCTCCCCTTCTCCTCCCAACCCCCTTAGCAGCACCAGTTAGTTCTCCCACACACACAAACAAATGACAATAACTAATTTTCAAATTTCTTCCCTTTTTTGACTAAAGTTGTTAGCACATCTGCAAGAAAGTCTCATACCACAGAGTCTGTGACTTGCTAATGAATTTTAAATCCTAAACGTGGAATTTCACATAAAAGCGGGTGGCAACACAGACCTCGGCCAAGTCCCCTGAACATCTGGAAAAAGAAGGGAGTGAATCCTGGGTGGCGTTCACTCTCCATCCACGTCCAAGGACAAAGGCAACCTCGGGAAGATTCTCTGCGCCGAGTGAGCGTGGAGTCTGGAGGCCGCACCAAAAGCCACGGGAACCACAAGTCCACCGACTAGAGGAATTGCTCCAACTTTATGATCAGTGACGTGCTACATTCTAACATATGAAATCACAAGGCGCACTGACCAGGCGAGGTGGCATGAAGTAGAGTTTGGTGTGGGGGAAAAGACTGCTCCTAATCTGAAAGATGTTTCCTGGTCTCAGGCATATTACTGAGGCCCAGGTTTGGACACTTGCCCTCTATGCCCAGGGTCTTGACTATGACAGGGTCTTGACTATAGCCACACGGCGCCCCTGTGGGGGATGGCGAGTCAAGCAAAGACACCCTGTGGACTTTCCCAGTCACCTCCCAGAAGGTACAGAGACTGTACTTTCAGATTCCCAGACTGGAAAAATTCAGGAAAGTGATACTGCGCCCCGGGAATGACTGTACTGGGGGCTTCCACCGGAGAAACTAATCCGTCACCATTAGACCAGAAAAGAAATTCCAATAATGTCGGCGATGTCTAGCCAGCTGTTCGTCCACGTTGTTTCTGTTAGAAGCAATGAGTTACTTTAGATCTCACAGCCCTTTTGTACTGTGCCCTCTGTGTACCCCTGAGAAACAGACCTCCCATGCAAGCACCACGGACCATGGGACCCTGGGGGTCGTGGCCTCAATCAGCTATAGATAGGGAGATGAGCTGCTTGGCCAGGGCAGCACCCCACCTTCCCTCGGGATGTCAAGGTCTCCCTCACACTCAAAGTCACTTGCTCTCGGGGTCCAGACCCATCCCATAGTTTGCCTGGACTTTCTGTGAAACTGCACCCCAGTAGTCCACATATCACTTCCCCGTGACCCCGTTCCTGTTTGATCCCGCAGCGAGCTGACGTCCAGAGGTGAACAGTGTCTATCCTCAGCCGAAAGCAGACCTGAGCCCCACCCAACACCCCGAGAGCTAGAGAGCAGCCCCTGGGCCTCCACTTGGCAAGGGCTTCCGCTCTGGGCAGCCCAGGCCAGCGTGCTGAGCCTCCACCACAGGCTGCTGCCGGTGTCACGCTCCTCCTCCTCTGGCCTGAAGCTCTCTAGATACCCCCAAAGGGCAGAGCCTCCAACAGTGACTTCAGACTCTTGAAAAGATAGAGTCCGGGTGGTCACAGCTAAGGCGGTCCAGCCCAGCCTTGAGAGTGGCACCAGGGACTCTTCAGCCTCAGAGGCAGCACATGGGCGCCATGCCCCCTTTCCAGCCCAGGGGGTTGCCCAGAACAGAGCCTCTACTGAGTGCGCCCCACTGAGATCCCCAGGGGTCCCCTCAGCAGGCAGCCCTGCGTTTCCATCCAAACACTTCTGTGGACAAAGTAGATTCCAGTTGGACAGGGGAAGAGGACCTAACCTTCATTAATAAACCTCCAGGAGCAAAACTCCACAGCCAGGACACACACAACACAGTCAGGACATACTCCGCACAGCGAGGACACACACAACACAGTCAGGACACACTCGACACAGCCAGGACACACGCAACACAGTCAGGACACATACAACACAGCCAGGACACATACAACACAGTCAGGACACACAGGGCAGACTCAGGAGCTGACAGGGCACACACAACAACCACAGATCCAAACACACACTGTGTTCTGTGGTTAAGCAGCCCGTGGCCTTCGCTACATTAAAGAAGCACAGCTATTACAAAGGGAAGAAACATGGGTGGAATCTTCCAGAGACAAACCGCATACAGAACACCAACGATGAGTGATCCCAAGAGCCACCAAGTGCTCACCTCCCCTTCAAAGCGTTTGATTCCTGCCCGTGGGCAGAGGAAAGGGAATCACACTTACCTGAGCAAACCTGGAGATGAGTCCCTGGGCTTCTAGCATCAATTAGGCCTCCTGGGGATGCATGGCTTTCTCCTCGCTGTGTCTCCTTGTCTTCCTGCAACCTCCTTCCACCAAGGAGAGGAGGCAAAGTCCTCTTGCAATCCTCACAGGAGACTGGAGCCCGAAGAACTGAGCAGCCTGTGGTGGACGACGGGCTCCACACTGGACAGGGTCCAGGGCTCCAGTCAGGGTTTCCTCCTGCTCCTCCTACTCCTCCTCCTCCTCTTCCCTCCCCCTCCTCCACCCTCTTCTTCTCCCAGCTTTCCTTCTCCTCCTTCTCCTCCTCCCCCTCCCTTCCTCCCGACCCCTCTTCTCCCCTCCCTGCTGTGGGCCGCACTCAAACTGTAAATGAAAACCAGACCCCGAGCTCTGTTGCTTCTGGCCCACGCTGAAAGCTGATGTCACCTGTCCACAGGCGTTTAGCTGGACTCTGAAACTCCAACTCAAAAAAAAAAAAAAATTCAACCATGAGCTTCAAGAAATTGCAGTTTTCAATGATTGGTTACAGAAGTGAAATAGAACCTAGCTGGGGGCCAGGGAGTTGGCGCAGTCAGTAAAATGCTCGCTGCACCAGATGAGGACCTGAGTTTGATCCCCAGGCCCACATAAGAAAAGGTGGTGTGGCAGTGCATGACAATAACTGCAGCGCTGGGAAGTGGAGGCAGACAGGTCCCTGGGGTTCACTGGCCCACCAGCACAGAGCTCCAGGCACAGGGACAGTCCCAGCTCTACAAACAAGACGAGGGCAGTTCCTGGGAAACAGCACTCAAAATTGTCCTCTGGCCTCCACCTGAATGTGCACATGTATGTACCCGTATACATGCATGCACACACATGCATGCACACACCTGCGTGCATGCACACATATATACACATACATGCACACATATGCACACATTTGTGCACTCATATACACAGACACATGCATTCATATGCATATACACACACAAATGCACCCCCATACAGATGCATGGACACATATGCACATACACATTCACACACATATATGTACCCACGCACATATGCATCCCTTGCATGTGAATACACACACTTGCTGCACACATATATTCACACACACACACATGCACCCACACACATATGCATGCACACACATATGTATCCACAAATATGCACCCATATACACATGCACGCACACATGCCCATACATATATGCCCTCATGCACATATGCACACACACTTGCACCCACACATATATGCTGCACCCACATACACAATGTGCCCACACATACATATGCTGCACACATATAGGCACACACATGTATACACCCACATACACACATGCCTATACACATACACATGCTCACATATATAGGCACACACACATATGTACACATATACACATAAGCACAGGTACACATATGCAGATACGCATATGCACACACATTTACACACACACATGTGCAGACCCACATATGCACACACATTTACACACACACATATGCAACCATATACACACATGCACATGCACCTACACATATGCACCCATGCATAGACACATACGTGCACACACACACATGCTGCACCCACATACACACATGCTGACACACATGCACACGCATCCACACATATATATCCATACATACTTGTACAACCATATGCATCCCCACACACAAATGCACAGGCATTCGTACACCAACTCATACATGTGCGCACACACTTGGACCCACATATATGGGCATCCACACTTACACATGGATGGTGAGGATGTGGATTTCTCTGTGTAGCTAAGAGGTGGTAACACTTCCTCAAGCGTTCAGTGCTGGGGCTGCAGTGTGAGTGCTGGATCCTCATAAAGCCCCGGAGGCATCTTTGCCCACACTGGGAAATCATAACTAAAGCATAAAGAGTTTAAGCGACAAGACAAGAGTTTATGATGCCAGCTCTGGCGGTTGAACCAGGATGTATGTGACTTCAAAGCTGCTCTGCAGCAGCCATGCCCAAAACAATGCCTGTGACAAGCCCAGCCCCCTGGTCCCCGCAGCAGCTGTCTTCCTCCAGGCTTTCCTCAGCTGCCACTGACCGCTGATGCTTGAGTGTGCGCTTGCAGGAGACATCCTTGCTTAGGATGAAATTCTTTCATCCTTTAGTATGGAAAACTAAAAGGACCAGCAGGTTTTGGTTTCTCTCTGAGGCCTCGGGGAGACATTCTGACACCCTCACTTTTGGTTCTCTAGATCCTTTCTGGGCCCCCCTGGACCACCATCTTACTCAACCAAACCCATCCTGGGGTCTACCAGAAAGTGCTCTGTTGGGGAAGCTGCCGAGGTGCAGAGACAAGAGGCCCGTCTCAAGGTGCTCTGGGCCCCTGATTGGCATTTATAAGAGTCAAAAGATGTGGGCACATGTCCAGCTCTGCTGCTCATTACTGGGGTGATGTCCGGCAGGCAGCTGGGTTTCTCTGTAAAATGGGGACCAGCTGATGCAGAGGAAGGTGGCTGGAGGCCCCTACTGAGAACTGCCTGTCGGAGCAGGTGAGCCAGAAGCACAGCCTGGCATGCTCCGTCCTTACCAAACATCGACGCATCTGATTCAAAAAAACCCTCTTCGATGGATTTAAAAAGGAGAAGTGCCCCTTTCTACCCGTCACCTTTTCGGCGCGGCCCTAACATCAGAAAGAATGGACTCGGTGGGTGCCCGTGGCTTTCCAGTGCCCCAGGAAGGGAAACCAGGAAACGCAGCGCCCACCCTCACCACACCCTCCCGTTTCTCCTTGAAGTTTCTGAACCCAGACTCCTCTTAATAAGCTCCCCTTTCAATTCTCAAAACCAGCAATTAACATCGTCTCCTGGCTTGCCGCTAACCAGAGCTCTGTTTGCCAGTGAAAAGTTAAAAAAAAAAAAAAAAAAGGAAAGTGTTTTTTTTTTTTTAAAGTTCTGTATATAATGATCCTGATTGTGCAGCTGGTCTGGTTCTGAGATGCATACGCAGGCAATGAGCGTGGATACGAAGCTCTCAAGGAAAGCCTTGAGAAGTTGAGGTTCACGAGAACTCCGCCAGTTCCAAAGCACCTGAGACGCGTCTCTTGTCTTCGTACCTCAGCAGCTTCCCCAGCAAAGCGCTTTCAGAAAGACCCCGGGTGGGTCTGGTTGAGTAAGACGGTGGTCCCGTTTTACAGGGAAGAAAATGTCACATTCTAAGATGCTGAGTGGCACTGCCGTGATCCCCGCTGGGTTGGTGGCCGAGCGCCAGCTCTGAATGCCCTCCAGTTGCTCGCCACTCCGCCGCCACGTGACCACGAGGGCAGGGAAATGCTGCAGAATCTCCCGAGGCCAAGTTTGAAGAAATCATCGCCCCTTTGCCGTGCACCATCTCCTTCCAGCTTGAAGAGGACCCAGTGTGTCCTCTGAGTCCAGGGCTTCCTCCTCTGCAGAGGGACCACCCTGCTCTGCTCCTGGAGAAGGGCCCCAGCGCTGGATGTTACAGAAATGCGGACTTGGGTTGGGGGTTTCCCTGCCCACCTTCTCTGGGGGAAGAAGAGTGGGACAGGAGTTCTGGATGCGGGACCACACTGCTCATGGGACATGGGGGGCAGTATTTCCTGGGGGTCTCCAGTTTTCCTACTCCAGCCCTGCCTCTACTGTAAGGCTTGGATTCTGCCCCCCCCCTCCCCAGAAGCAGAGTACTCACTGCCCTAGGTTAGAATCTGAGGTCAAGCTGGGGAGACCCGCTTCTCCATGGCTGGTTGCCAGCTGCGTATAGACAACTTTTAATGACAGGCTTGTGTTCCAGGCGGCTCAGCCCACTGAGATCGACTGAACCAGCACTCTGGACAGGATCCCATGTGCTGTTTCCTTTGTCAAGTACAAATGCAACTTTGTTTGCTCAAAATGGTTACTTGGTATTAAAAATGACTATCATTTGCAAGGCTGGTAACTGTCCTGAGAGGAGTTAAAGAAGGAGTAAGTCCTAATCGTTAAATTTAATGGTTACCACGATCCAGACAGTCTCCCACAATGTTTGTGGAAGGTTCCAGAATTTTCCAAAAGCTGGTGGTGAATCTCCCTTATGCTACCTCGAAGAACGCCAATTCCCATACCTTTCCCACATAATCAGATTCTCTGCACCTAATCTCAGGGGGCAGCCACCAAGGGTCAGTTCTGCTATGAACATCAAGTCCTGGCTGTGGGTTGGTCGCTTGAGGGAATACTCAGTCAGCTTCCCCCTCAGTGTGGTCAGACTGGTCTTTGGGGCCTTTCCTGCTGCCTTCCTTTGTCCTTCCTCAAACCACACAAGATAGAGAGTAGCACATCCATTTCCCAGGCTCCCTTGCACTGGGGAGCTAGTAGGGAAGGGTCATCCCCCTTATTTGCATGGTTGACCATTGTGCTATTTGAAAGGATGTATCTGAAGCATTATCGTCTCCCTTAACTCTGGCTGGTCTTGTTTATGGTGAGCACAGAATGAGAGACTTGTGGGGACCCGTCTCAGTACCCTGCACGGGAAAGACAATGACCCAACGGTTCACACCAGGATCATTCCAGGTCTGTTGCCCCTTCTGGAGACAGAAACAGTGTGTGGTAGGCAGAATGCCCTGAGGACCCCAACGAGGGAGCACTTGCATCATCCCTCCCCTTGAATGATGGCAAAACCTGACCAATGGTGGTGCATGCTCCTGCCTGGCTGGGCATGTCGCCCTCCCACTTCAGCAGGCTCCATCTTAGCAGCCAGAGAGAAGGCGCCTCTTAGTGGTTTCTCTCTGTGAATGTCTGTCTTCCCAGAATTCATATGGAGAGATCCTAACCCCAAGATGAGGGGGTTTTCTAGAGGCATGAGGACATGAGAGGTAGGATTAGAACCCTTATTTAAGACCCGAAAAAAACCTCACAACTCTTCCGCGCAGAAAGACACACAGTTTGTGAACCAGGAAGCAGCCCTTGTCAGGCACCTTAGGCTGCTGGAACCTCCATCCTGGCTTCTGTCCTTCCAGAACTGTGAAGGCTGAGAAGGGTTCTGCTGTGACACGTCACTGAATCCATGGTGTGTTATCCGGATGGACTAAGCCTGGCCTGGAGGAAGTGAACTGCCACTCAGCAAGGAAGCCTAGGTGTCGTGAGCAGCCCCCGACCAACAGCCAAGGCTGCAACCCACCACACCAGCACAAGACCTCAACAACCACCACGGGCGTCCTGGAAAGACCCGGAGCCCCAGGAAGGACCGTATCTCAGCCAGCATCTAGGTGCCGCCCTGTGAACCCAAGACGACACCAAGACACACCAAAGTCCCAACCAACATACCTCCACGTGCCCTCATAGCTGCCCGGTATGTGTGCTTGTTACACAGCCACAGGTGACCAACGCAGGGCTGAGCCTGGCTCTCTGTGCCAAATACTGTAGGCACCGCACCCCAAGCCGTTGTCTCTGGGCCAGACAACCCCCAAGTATGACTCACAGTCCAAACTGCCACAGACTCCCTTAGCTTAGTCTACAGCCCGTTTCCCCATGTTATCCCCTCAAGAAGCCCTGACCCCTCTAGTCTCTCCTCAGGCCACACCCTGAATGGATCCCCTGAGCCATACCCTGACCCCTCCTCAGACCATTCCCCCAAGGGTCCTCTTGGGAGCTGTCCCTCAGCTGTCACTCGCGCAAGGCACCCGCCAGGTGAGACTCCACTTCGGGGAGCTCAAACACATACACACCATCTTGGAGATGCCGAGATTCCAGCCTCCCGAGTGTTCAGAGACAGTCACGGGCTGTGGTGCCGGGCTCAGCGCTCTCAGCCGGGTGACAGAGCAGTGACAGCTGAAGGCAGCCAGGAACCAGACTTCACAGTCCCAGGAAGCAGGTGGGGCGGGGCCTGGTCTCCCTTGCTCACCTCTGGTTTCTGCTTTTCGAAATGGCACAAGGACTCAGTGCTGGACAGCGTTGCTGAGAGCCTGGATCAGGGCCTCACCTCTGGGCCTGGAAAGTGCTAATGGGGTGGTGCTCACAGTGAATGGGGAGCACTCTCTCTCTCTCTCTCTCTCTCTCCTCTCTCTCTCTCTCTCTCTCTCTCTCTCCCTCCCTCCCCACCCCCTACTGAGAGCCTGACTTGTTCAAGAGGATCCCATCACCCCCCAGCTTTAATAGCTCAGTTTCACAACAGACAGAATTAAAAGTGGTCCAAACGGCTCCTAACTAGCCTGCTGAAGGGCTCTCTGTACCTGGACGCTCCTCTCCTTTCTAGCTTTTGCACTCAAAAGGATGTTCCCTTGGTTCCTCCAGCATTGCCCCTCTCTTGGATTTCATCTGAGAATAGCAGTCTGCCTAGTCAATCCTCACTTCCCAGACCAGCATGTCTGGCCAAGTTCACCGAAGGATGCCAACTTCCTCAACTAGCTCCCTCCATCTTACTCACCTGCCAGGCAATGGTCCCACCCACCCACCATGGACTTGTCCTTCCCCATCAATCCGACAACCTCCTGCAGCCTTGCTCAGGGCTTAACTCAACTACTAATTCTTTACAAATATGCCCGAAGTTCAAACTCTCAAGTTGATACCCGTATCCATGACTATGCACTCGAGTGTGTGTGTGTGTGTGTGTGTGTGTGCGCGCGCGCGCGCGTGTGTGTACATATATACCTGCACACAGAAGTCAGGAGAGAGAGCCTAGAGTCCTCTATGGCTCTCTGCTTTGCCCTGAAGTGGTGTCTGTCACTGAACTTGGTGTCCACTGTCTTTCCTCTGGGCTGATGGCCAGCAAGCTCCAGGAATCCTCCTCTCTGCCCTCCCTCTGCCTTCTCCCCCAGCGCTGGGATTGTAGGCATGCTCAACCACACCCAGCTTTTAACCAGGGTCCTGGGGATCCGAACTCGGGTCCTCATATCTGCACAGCAAGCATTCTTACCCGCTGAGTCTCCCCAGCCTCCTATGTTCATTTTAACTTGAAGCCCAGGCTGACGGAGAAGACACTGCAGGAGGCAAGAATCACTCTTGAAATAGCAGAGGCCACCTCATCCGAGGCGACGTTGGAGCCACCAGCCATGTTGCTGGCAGACACCTCGGGAACAGGGGATTCAGTCACTCACAAACAGCTCATAGGAAGGAAGCTTCTGGAAGTCCTCCAGGACTAAACCCTTGTCCATTCTCCATCTTCAGCAATCCTTTGAGTTCATTGGCTTCGTTCCTAGCCTCTTCTTCCTCAGCTCCAACCCGCTCATGTCTGGCTCTCCACCTCTGGACTTAGCCCCACTCCAGGCTCAGAGATAAGTACAGAAGATCCAGTGGCCGGCTGGCTGCTCCTGACACTGCTACAGCTTCTCCCCATCTCTCTGCTGCATGCAAGCAATGCGGTGCTCAGTTTGCAAGGCTACGTGAGATGATGTCATAGTTCCACCTAGCCAACATGCCAGTGTGGCAGAGGACATGGTGCCGGGGTAGTCCAGTACCCATTGGGTCTGTGCTCTTCCCCCACAATACCTCTGAGCCCTCAGAAGAGAGATGCCCAGCACCACCTCCACTGGACCATCCAGGATGGACACGCGACACAGTGTCCCCTCCGAGGCCCTCAGGATGCTGGGTTCTGCGCACAGCCGTCTCAGACCCACCTGATGCACTTTGGAGCTGCTGTATTTGTGTTTCTCTGGAGAAAGACAGTCAGAGAGAAAAGCAGGGAGAGAAGATGGTGCAAACGCACCATTGGCTTCCAGCTTCCGACCATCCCAGTGACCGGTCTGCTCTGGGGTCTCGGCCTGCCCTGTCAAGTCACGTCTTCAGCCATCAGACTGGGTGCTGCTGCTTATAGTCAAGCGTGTCCTGCTCACGATGCTAATGACAATGAGCCAAGAGGGCAAGTTACACAATTACAAATTCCTAGCTGAAGGGGGCTGGGGCGGGGTGCAGCCGGATAGTATCACCCGGACATGACAAGGCTATCGTTCCCATGCATCCTTGCAGCTCTATCTACTTCTACAAGAACTGCGCAGGATTTGGCCACTGGACATTTGATCATGGGAGGGGACAGATCCCAAGAGGCCCCGTGCCTCCCTCAGAGGCTGTTGGAGGGAGGGGAGTAGGGACGGTGCTTTTGTCAATGGTCTACATACACTGACACGTGACTTTTGCCCCAGAGGATGCTCAGGAACATGCCGTAAAGGATCAGAGGCAACCCAGATGAAACTCAGGAGGCCACATGTACAGAAACGCATGAAAGCAGGAGAGACGGTAGAGAGGAGGGGAGACTGTAACAGGGAAGAGAAAGGGGGATGGGGTTGGGAATGAAGGTGGATGTATCATAAATGCATTATGTTTCTGTATGACACTCTAACAGAATAAAATATTTTTAAAATATACCCCAAGCCAAACACAGCCGGCCATCACAATGCCCCCCCCACTGCAATTGTGTGATCCCCCTCCCCCGCCCCACTGCAACTCTGTGATTTCTCTTGTGCCACACACTTATCAGTCATTCAGACTGGTTCTTCTTGGGTCATCCTAAAACAGTTTTCTCTGATCCAAACAGATGAAAGTGATGCTTTTATTCATCGTTGACACGAAGCCTGAAAAGTGAGTGACAGGTCAGATATGTCCCCGTAGTGTCACCAAGAAGATCTGGGTAAGTACCGATATTGTGTTAGACCCAGTGCAGAGACGAAATGCCTGGGGAAAGCAAAGGAGGAAGGACCTAGTCAGGGTCACGTTTCCGAGCATGGCTGCTGAGCGCACTGGTATCAGCCTGGGATGGGAAGGGACCCTATGGCAGAAGGGTGAGGGGGAGTGAGCTGCTTGATTCACAGCGTCCAGGAAGCAGGCGAGGAGCGTCAACAGGGTCGGGCGGTCCTGTCTGTGCAGGGTACTTGCCGTGGCCACAGCCTCCAGAGTTCTTTCACAGTCCAGGGAATCGCCCACTCGCTGTGGGCTGAGTTTTCCCACATCCATTAGATAATCTCCCACAGGCTTGCCCGAACTAAATAATTCCTCCTCTTCATTGTCACAGTGCATGCACGTGCTGAGAAGACATTATAAATCAAACCAAAGCAGGTCCTACCGTTAATTTTGATTTGAAGCATATAGGAAACCCGTCTAACAAACCACGTTCCTTCAAAGAAGAATTACCAGGGAATTCTACATTCATGTCAGTAACTTCATGGGGACAGGTTAAAGGGAGTTGGGGTGAGAAGACGGTATCAAGTAGAAATAGTGTGTCAGCACTGAGCTGCCTCTAGGAAAATTGTGGTCAGACCGCCCAGTTAAAAATATAGCATTCTTCCTAGAATTTTGTGAGCTATAAGCCAGGCCCAGCTGATTGATTTTAAGCATGTCAAACCCAAACGTGAAGGAGCCAAGGAACTTTTACTGCTGATGGAATTCAGACATTTTGGCAAAGAGGTGTTTGGTTTTATAATTAAAGATTCACCAAAGATCCAATTTGACTCTTTTTCTCAGTTCGAAACATAAATTTCCATTTGTGAAGAGTGGGTGGATACACTCTTTAGTGATCCTAGAACCCAGTTTCTGGGTTCCAAGTCAGCTGACTCCAACCAACATTTCAATGTGTCCTTCCAAAATCTGAGTGGCCAGTGGGGACCTCTAAGAAAGAACCCTACATGAATAACAGACACGTCAGGAACAAAAAGAAAGGAAAGAAGGAAGAAGGAAAGGGGAGGGAGGGGAAGAAAGAAAGAAGCAAGGAAGAGAGGAAAGGAGGGAGAAGGAAAGGAGAGAGGAAGGGAGGAAGGGAGGAAGGGAGGAAGGGAGGAAGGGAGGGAGAAGGAAGGGAGGGAGGGAGGGAAGAAGGAAAGAAAGAATGAAGGAAGGGAGGGAGGGAAGAAGGAGGGAGGAAGGGAGGAAGGAAAGAGGAAGGGAAGGAGGGACGGAGGGAGGAAGGGAGGGAGGGAAGGAGGGAGGGGGGAAGGGGAGGGAAGAACAGAAGTAGGGAAGGAAGGGAGAGGGAAGGAGGGAGGAAAGGAAGGAGGGAGGAAGGGAAGGAGGGAGAGAGGGAGGGAGGGAGGGAAGGAGGGAGGGAGGGAGGGAAGAAGGGAGGGAGGGAAAGAGGAAGAGAGATTAAAAATGAACTGGAAGATATTGCTGAAAGTGTAATGATGAATGTTCATAAGGATCAAAGAAAATAAACAGCACAAATAAGAAAATGCTATTTTAAAGGCAAACACCCACAGAATAAGAAATTGTTTAGAAATTAAAAATATTTATATAGTAAAATTAGATGAGCAAAATGGGTAAGCAGGTAAGGGTGATCTGAGTTAAATCTCTGGGGCCCACATAGTAGAAAGAGAACCAGCTTTGTCCATACATGCAAAAGTACCCCCTCCCTCTTCTCTCCTCTCTTCTCTATCTCTCTGTCTATCTCTCCCTGTGTTCTTTCTCTGTGTGTCTCTCTCATTCTTTTCTAAACAATGAAGCCAAGTGACTGTGGACAGAGTCTCAGAAGCTCTGACCCCAAAGAAGTCTTTCTCCTTAAAGCTGATTTTCTCAGACATCTTGTCAGACGACAAAAATGACGAATACAGAAGGGCTTGCATGCAGATCAGAGGTGAGAAATCATGCCAGATAGTCTCCCCAGCAGCTCTGCGGGCCAGGAGAGGGAGCAGCATCTCCTGGTGTCTGGGAAGGACGTGTTGCAAAGGATTTGGGGCTCGGCAGACCATCAGTCAAATGTAAGACAGAACACAGTCAGCTAAGACTCAGAAAATTAGGGCCCGCCACTCTTCCTAGAAGTCCCAATGGGGGATTCACCCAACACACTGGCTGAAACCAGAGAAGAGAAAAAGGGGCCCAGCATCAGGATCTGAGGGACGCTGCCAGGGAAGACAGCAGGCTGGTGTCAGAACCAGAGTCCACAGAGAGGCCTCCAGGCCAGTGTCTATGGGAAGGAGTCTGGGGACGAGGCCCAGGTCCACAGACTGCTCGAAGAGTCTAGAAAGGGTGTCATGGTTGGGCACAGGTGTCAACGTGGCTGTTGAGGGTTTGAGTTCTGGGCACATTTGTGGAGAATTAGTGGTTAGGTTGAACCCAGAGCAAACCTACAGGAGATTGTCTAGCTGATGGGGAAGGCCCAGCCCATGGTGGTGGGACTAGGCCCTGAGCAGATGAATATACCGTTTGAGGAAGTCGGCATCCTTTTGTACACTTGGCCAGACATGCTGGTCTGGCAAGTAAGGATCATCCTTCTCTCAGCTATTAAGTAGAGATGACGTGGCCAGTATATTAGTCAGGGTTCTCTGAAGAAACAGAATCTATAGAATGTAATAACAAGTTTATTAAACAAGTTTATTAAAAAATAACTCATAATAAAATAAAAATAGCGTCCTTCAAGGTAGCCCCCCACAGCAGCCTCTTTCCTGGCTGGAATGTTCCACAAAGCCAAAAGGTCCCGAAAAGGTCTCAAGCCTTTGCTCCTCTGGAGGGTCGAAGACGCTGGGTTCCTATGTCAGTGAAGAGCAGCTGGGCTCCAACATGGGCGATGAACAGCGAACAGCAGCAAGGCCTAGAGACCAGGCTCCAAACAGCAGAACAGCAACAATGTGATGGAAAAGGTGAAGCTCCAAGTCAGCCAGGAACGGAGGCAGCAGCAGCAACAAAGAAGGCAGATGCTCTAAAGGTGAACGACGTGCACACAGAGTGGACTCCATAGCAAGTCGACACACGATAAGGGAAGAGCAAGTCCCTCCTCCTTGCAGCTCCTATTTTCCGGTCATGCTGCAGTTGCCGAGTCTCAAGGCTTCTTATAAAGTGTGCTTTACTGGCTTCTCACTCCACAATTGCCGCAGACCAGAGTCATGGCCTCGAGACCAGGGCTCCCCAGGACCGGGTGGAGAACAGAACACACACAGCTCCCTCTCGTCCGAGTGAATTCTGAACCATTTATTGAAACTTCCGTGACAACTTTTATACAGAAAATTTTGGGGTAAAGAATTTGCACCTAAACAGACATACAATTTTCTAGTCAGCAAAAATCACCTTCAGGATGGACATTTTTTCAAGAACCTAACCCATCGCGTCAGGGCAAAGGCACTTAACAGAAACATTCTCTCAGTATTTCCAAACTTATCTAATCTATAATGCTTCGCCGGATAGCTATGGGGCTGAGCCCACATTTTAACAGAGACTGCTTTTTAAAATACACAGAGGCAGAATGATCTCCTTTTGATTTTAACAAGGAACATATTTTACAATTAACTATAGGAGTCCCCAACACCCCTTAAGTCCCAGCATGAGCTTTTGCTGTTGTCCTCTCCAGGTTGATACTCTCAGTCAAGCAGGTCGACATAGGCACCAGGCATGGCAGCAGGTTCCAACTTGGGAAGATGTATGCAGCTCATGTAGTCTCTACTATCCAAGCTTAAGCCACATCTCTAAGGGGGCCTTGACTTGGATATTCAAGACCCATAAGCTATAGCTGGTTCTGTCGATGGAGCACTACTGAGGTATGCACTGAACACTTATGCAATATAATTATTAAAAGAATAACTTCTCCTATAATAGCATCCTTCTATTCCTTTAATAGTAAGGTTGCTTATGTCTTCCTTTGAGGAATTCCAGAAGTGTATTGCCAGTTAGATGACCCATCTGTGAACCATGCATACTCCAAACCTGGGGTCCAGTCAGGCCCCATATGCCGAGGGTGTCTCTTTCGGGGCGGAGGCGATCATTGGTGGGAGTGCACTCGAATGGTCCATCTCTGTAATTTCTCATAAGAGTGCTGTTTGGGGTAGGAAAGACACGGCCCCCTTTGCTTCTGACATGGATGCTCCCAGTTTGGATTGCAAATGCCATCTCCAGGGGCAGTCTTGGCATCTAGACTTTCTGGCATGATGGTCTCTTTCTTGGCCTTCAGCCAGGAAAGAGGGTATCACAGTTTCTTTTAAGGTTCTAGTAGACTGATAGCATAGTCTTATACTTCTGGAATTTCTGAGTTAGTACGTACGTGGGAATTTTACCCACCTATGCTTTAAGACTCTAGAAGTTATTCTCTAATTTCCTTAAAATCAGTGCACACATTCTGGCTAACAAGTCTACTTATTGTAAATGACTAGACATGAAATTTCTATTTAGTATTTGACTAAAACTTAAAAAGCAGGCTTCTTCTCTAGAACAGGGAGCAGGAAGCTAGTTCCAAAAAATCCTAAGAGGAGGTAAAGGGCATTCCTAATTCCCAGAAGAATTCTTCCTGCCAGAGGCAAAACTTGAATGATCCCCAAAAAACAAAACCTAGGTGAAGGGCACTCCTAATGCCCAGAATTCTTCCTGCCTGAGGCAAAACCCGAATTATCTAGGAGAGAGTGTCCAGCCCCTGTTCATGGGCTTTACTGTGACCTTCCTCAGGGGACAGGCTTTAGGCCTGAGCTGGGAAGAAACCCCAAGGCCTGACAATTCCCATATTTTTCCTTATTTGTCTTAAAGAAAGCCATGTTCTTATCCCAAAACATGTTTCTTTTAATCCATCTTTTCCAAACTGAGACATATTCTACCAGATTAGTTGGATAGGAATGCGGCACACAATGGAGCATCTGTTGTGATTAAAGAATGGTCAGACTGACTGCAGCCTCTTCCCAGACTGAGAAGCAAACCCCATTCCTTGTAACCTGTGGGAATGCAGACGGCTGCATGCACTGTGTGTGGAGGTCACGCACCAGGGAGGCTGTGACGGTGGGCAGGATGGTCTTTGATCTTTGGGGTGCTGACATTTGAATTGCGTCATGGCACATGCCATCAACAGTTCCTTCTTCTGAGGACGAGGCTTCCAAGTGTCAAGCAGGCAGGGTGATGCATCCCTGTAATTAGGAGGTGGAGACAAAGTCCCCACAGATTAGGAAGGGGAGGCATCCGTTATTTAATCACAGCAGAAACTCAGTTGTGGAAGGAGGAAGATCACAAGTTCAAAGTCACCTTTGGCTCCACGGCCTGAGCTACACCAGACCCTGTTTCCAGAAGAGGGCGGCATTGTTGGTGCCCAGCATGCTCGAGGCCCCAAATTCCAACCCAGCACCACAAAAACAAGCAAATCAAAGACACAGCCATTGCTGCGAACTTACTGTGGGAACATCTGTCAGCCCCGGCTCCAGAAATGTTGTCACACTGTTTCCCAGATAGCTCAAGTCTGAACTAAAACCACTGTCTCCCCGAATGTCCAAAAGCCACGGATGCCCATCTTTCATCAATCCTGAAAGACCCTCACTAGGGATCCACAACAGTGTTTTCTCTGTCAATGCAATTCACTGCAACTTTTGTTTCGAAATGTTGGGGAGCCCTAAAGAACATGGCACCCGCAGTCCCTCATCTCACAATCCTTAACCCTTTCTACAAATCACATCATGCACCAGGCACTGAATCCATCCAGGGCACACAGCTCCCCTTGAAACTCCCAGTAATCCCTGCCAATCTCACAGTGAGGGGTGGAGAGTCCGTGGGGTGGGAGAGCGCAGGGTCAGCCCATCCTCTTCCTCCTCCCAGGAGACTGAGACATACCTCACTCATCCTTCAGCTTTCGTGGTGCAGACTGTACTTCCTGGTCCTGTGACGCTGGAGCCTGAGACTAGCTCAGCCAGTTCGAGGTGGTGCAGCGTACATGCTGGTTGATTAGATGTAGATATCAACTCAAAGCTCCTCCCTCTTCGCCCTTCTAGTAAGAGGCATAGGCTGATACTTGGCAATAGCAGCCAGCCCCCCAATCCCCTCTGCCATGTGTTGACCTCAGAACCTCCCAACAGCTACAGAATTAAGGGCTTGGTCCTAAAGCCTCCTCAGGGAGCATCGAACGTGAGACCCTCAGTTACCAGAGGGAAAACTGAGGCAAGAGAGGATCCAAGGAGTCCGTGATCTCTCCTCCAGACTTCTCCCTGTACTTCATTCATACCCTTAACCACCAACTTCCTGAAAAGAGCAACAAGTTTTCCTCTCTTCTGCCTGGCCTCAGCCTCCAAGTATGGCGGTCTTTGCTCTTTAGATCTTCATCTCAAGCAAACCAGCCCCTGCTGTCCCCTCACGCACCTTCAGCACCCGAGTGACGACCCATATGTCCAGACTGCAGCTTACATGCAAGATCAGAACACTTTAAATTTCTACATCAGTCTTCAGAATATTTTTTGGAACCACAAGTCTCCAAAATAACAAGCATGCATAGAACCCAAGGTGGATGTATAAAAATTAAATGTAGAGTAAGTTCAGGGTTGAATGCAAAATTTTCCTCTCCCATGAACCCCCCCCCCCCAATAAGACATAGGCTTGTCCCCAGATTAGTGAGAAAGTTTGGCAAAGGGTCTTAAACAGCCTGCTAGTGAGTTAAACTCACCTATGTCCCAAGGAGGGGGCACCCAAACACAGCAAGCTTGCATGTCTTTAACCTGCCATGACAGAGCAGGGTGACGCCACCAGAGCAAGCTTCTTCCCGTGACACCATAGGAAGCTTCCCCCATGGGTCATTCCTGCCTTCACTTCCCATTCCTCTGCCTCCACAGCCCCTCACTTTCTGAACACCCCCACTGTAGCAAGAGCTTGTCTCATGATGTAAGAAGACAAGAAAATCAGAAATTCAGGTCTATGTTAAGAAGAGCTGACTTCTTCCTAGAAACCGACAATCTGATTTCAAAATTCACAAAGGGTTCAAGGGACTCTGAAAAATGCCATGGACAGTAGAACAAGGCTGGGGGTTCAGGCTTCGTGATCTTGAGACGTCCCACAAACAGAAAGTAATCACTATGATGAGGGTTTGTGCTGTAACAGACCGAAGTGTCCTTCAGAGCCTAGAGATAAGACTCTGTTCAGTTTGTAAATGTAAGCCTTACATGGTGTAATAGTTAATCTTAAGTGTCAACTTGACCACATCTGGCATTAACTAAGACCAGATGAGACCACCTGAAGAGATTATCTGGATCAATACATTAAGACCAGCCCTAGATCTGATTGGAACCTCCCAGTAGTGGACCAGATGAAAGGAACCACAGAACAGAAGACTGGGAAGAGGAGAGACTCTCTGAAGCTGTGCTAGAAAATGCTGCCTGGTTTCTTCAACTGTCCAGCTCTCCAATCCTCAAGTCTTCAACATGACTAGAGGCTCTCTAGGAATCCTCCAGCCTTCAGCCGTCACCCTCTGGACTACTGGACTAAGCAGCTACTGGCAATCATCGTTGGACTACTTCAGCCATATCTTGTAAGCCACCTCGATACATTCCTTTTTTGTATATTCATTCTGTTGATTCTGTGACTCTAGAGAACCCTGACAAGTACACATGGTGCCAAAACAATTCCCAGGAGAAAGATTAGATAGCTAACCCTCTCTGTAGTTCCACTCCGCACAACAAGCAGACCCCTACTTGACATCATATGCTAAACTTAGCTCAAAATAGAACAAAGACCTCAATATAAAAGCTAAAATTATAAGAATCTTAGGGGGAAAACCTTCAAGGGCAGGTTCTCAAGACTTCAGATTGTAATCTTACATGTAACACACACACACACACACATACACATACATGCATGTGTGCGTGTGCACGCAGAGCAACAAAGAAAAAAAAACAAGATGAATTAAATTTTATCCCATTTCAAAACTACTATGTTTCAAAAGACATTTTAAGAAAATAAAGATACCTCGTTGATTAGAATAACATATTTGCAAATCACGCATCTGACAAGGAATTTGATCTCATACAATTTAATAACAAAAGGACAACCTGAGTTAAAAGGTGAGAAATATGTGGAATAGATATTTCTCCAAGAAACAGGTAAGTGACCAATGGGCAGAGAAGATACCGACGTCACTAGGAGTTAGGAAAAGACCAGTCGGCACCCCAATGAGATGATGCCTATATACACTAGGTTGACCCAAACAGAAGGTATTGGTGAAAATATGGAAATTGGAATTCAAAACCATGGGTCATAGTAGAAAATGTAGCCACTTGGGATAATAGTTGGGCAATTCTTCAGTTTTGTAGACCTGTAATTTTATTTCTAGGTATATACCCAAGAGAATTGAAAATGTATGATTTTTTTCGTGTCTTAAGTCACAAGTTACAGGTTCCACTTGCGTGCAGCACTGGGAAACGCAACTCTGCAGACAGACAGGAAGCTCTGTGATGGCACAGAGCTAGGAGGTGGCATGGGGGGACAAAATGAGATGGGCTGGGATGAAGTGATGCAGAATGAATTGACAGTGCACAGACGGTGTGCCTCAGCCAAGCCACGGAGAGGGGTGGGGAGGGGTCAGGACATCGGGAGCCCGAGGAAGGTCCCTGGACACGGAGGGGCTCTCCCCGGGGCCCACCTGGCATTTCCAGTTGGATGCTCCATCTGCGCTCTGATTGATGGTCAAACGAGAACACCCCATCTTTTCTGGCTTCACCATGTTGTCGTGGAGCTTGGTAGAGCAACATAGAAGAGTTTCACAGAGCATAGAATGTTCTGGAAGATGTAACTCATAGCCACTCAGGCTGCTCTCTGCCCCGAACACCCGGAACAGAGAGAGCCCCAACCAGAGCCAGCAGATCTGACTGGGGGCGGGGGTGTTCATGCATCTCACTCTGAGCGTGGCAGCCGTCCTGGACAGGACGAGATGGCCACACCTGGCTGACCCCAGCCGATAAACAGGACAGGGGAGGGTGAGCCCCTGCAGGAGGGAATGCTGGGGACTCAGATGGGGGAGGGGGCGGGTATTCTGGGACGATGAAAGGCAGCCACACAGACTCTCACAGAAGACAGGGGACCATCGATGATGGGCGGGGGCACAGCCGGGTGGGTGACATGGCAGTGAGTAGCTGTGGAGGCCAGCAGGGGAGAGGCAGGCTCACATCCGGCCTGCCCACTGCAGCCGCAGACAGGGAGAGGCTGGGGGCGTTGAGGCTTCTTCAGATGAACACAGCCTTCCAGGCAGCCATTCACAGGACCTGGCACGGGGTACCCTGTCCAGCTGCCACCTCAGCCCCCCCGGGGCAAAGTGAATGATACTCACCAAAGCCGTGAGCCAGGACGGCCACTGATTCATGCCTTCTAAGCCACCGTGAAGTTCTTTTTCCACGGGCCGCAGCCAGGGAAGCCAAGGAGGTGTAAACAGCGAGCGTCGCCATGGGTGTCTCCTCACCTCGCCCCTCTGGCCCTGGGCAGGGCCACTGGGCACCCCAAAATGCCCCGTCATGTCTTCCCTGCATAGCATGCATCTCCCTGAACCACACAGTGAGAGCTTGGATGGTGCAGTAGATCCACTCCCCAAACAGTGGGAGATGGGGGCCCGGCCTCCTAGAGAGATGGGAGCGTGGTCTCCTAGACAGATGGGGGGAGACAGGTGAGGAAACCTCTTTTCTCCAGTAAAAGCTCTAGGCTGCAGAGTGGCCATGGTCCTGGTGATGTCACTGCTTCATCCATTCATCAATCATTCATTCACACAACCAAGCCATCCCTGAGGGACCACATGCCAGACCTTACCAAGGGTAAAGCCACACATCACAGACAGATGCACGTGGTCTCTTATGTGGAAAAGGACTTGGGATGGACTCTGTACGTCTGTCACCTTCAAATTCTTAAGAAAAGGAATCTTTCCAGGCACTCCGCAGAGAGATACCTGGTGAACATTTCCACCCATAGCTACCAGTGAAGGTTCTGGAACCTAAGAAAGTCCAGAATTGCTGTAAGGTAGTGTCTTAGCTTGGCTCAGAGCTGTTGGGACTTGAACAGATCACGACTCTGCAGTGTGGTTAAAAACGAGGTCCCCTCTTAGTGCCACAAGGCCCCTCTTAGTGCCTCAGCCCTGGCCCCGCCTCTCCCTGTGTCTTTTCTTTCTGGTCAGCAGACTGAAAGAAGCCCCTAGAGTTGCTGATGAAAGCTGTGTTGCAGCCTTTCTGAGAGCAGCAGGCTCCACCTGCCCAGAGGTGCCCGGAAGCCATGTCCCTCCAGAGGGGAGCCGGAGGCCAAAGACCCACAGAGGTGGAGAAGTTCAGGGGGCTGCGGAAAAACCCGAGGTGTGCTGCAGGGCTGCTTGGGCACCAGCAGAGCTGCATTCCACCCGGACCCTAACCACACACCCTGCAGACCCCTTCCTTATCTGCAGTCATCCAGAATCATCCACTTGAAGGAGAACCTGCCCTGCGTCACCTAGCTGGGTCTTAGTGCCCTTCGGGGCAGAAGCAGAGAAGCAGCTGTGGCTGGGAAGGGCATCCTGCACAGGAGGTTGTCTGCATAACTCAGGTGGTTGGCACAGACCTGGACCCCGAGAGGGGTCTGAAGATGCCCGTCACTGCCTGTCACAGTGATGGGCAAGTGGTCAACTCTGAGGTGCCTATCAGATGGCTGATCCTTGCTTATTCAATTTCTATGGTCCAACAAGATCAGATCCAGCCAAGCTCCAAGTTCTTACCCTAGCACAGCCATTGAGGGGTGTCTCACTCAGAATCCAGAATCAAAACCCGAATAACTGATGAGCCTTCACAGCTAAACAATAAGTAAGTATGGCCTTTGTGGGAGGTTTTGGGCACAGCAGGTGTCTTAGCTAGGCACAGGTGTCAATTTGACTATCGAGGGCTTGAGCTCTGGGCACATTTGTAGCGAATTAGTAGTTGAGTTAAGCCTAGAGCAAACTTGCAGGAGATTGTCTAGCTGATGGGGAAGGGCCAGCCCATGGTGGGTGGGACTAGTTACCAGCAGATGAATAAAATAATATAGAGAATTGGTTGAGAAAACTGGTATCCTTCTGTATAGTTGGTTAGATATTTTGGTCTGGCAAGTAAAGATCGTCCCTCTTTCCGCTGTTATGTGAATGTGATGTAGCCATGTCATAGGCAGGCACAGGTGTCAACTGACAGTTGAAGGCTTGAGCTCCGGGCACATTTGTAGAGAATTAATGGTTGAGTTAAGCCCAGAGCAAACCTGCAAGAGATTGTCTCACTGATGGGGAAGGCCCAGCCCATAGTGGGTGGGACTAAGCCCTGAACAGGTGAATAAAATACTAACAGCTGGTTGAGGAAGTTGTACATTTGGCCAGACATGCTGGTCTGGCAAGTAAGGATCGTCCCTCTCTCTCCCATCACGTAGAGATAGTGTGGCCGTTCCCTCTGCCCTGGTGTTGGTACATGCTCTCCCGCCAAGCTGGACTATGAATTGTAACCAGGAATCATAAGAGAGAATAAACCCCTTGTTCCCTTAAGCCGTTTGATGGTGATTTATCAGCAACCATGCAGAATAACTGCAACAGGCCAGTCCCCTCATTCCTGGTGCTGGTGTGGGCTCTCCTGCCAAGCTGGACATGCAACTATAACCAGACTACTATCAGAGACAATAAACCCCTTGTTCCCTTAAGCAATTTTGTCATGATTCTATCAGCAACATGCAGGGCAACTACAATAGGAGTGATGCCAGCTGGCTGCACGTTGGAATCCCCTGGGAGCTCAGACAGCAAACCGACTCACCCCAACTAACCTGCCTGCCACATGCATTTGAGCAGCTGGGTCTCCTAGAGTCAGGGAAGCCCCCTACAGAGAAGATGCCCGAGCTGAGGAACATGAGGACTCATCCAGGTGGGCTCCCACAATGGGAGTGGCAGAGCAAGGCGTGGCTTACCCCTCAAGGGCCCGGAGCCACATATCGAATGTGGAGAATCATAAGAGTAATGTGTGGCTGGAAGATGAGTGTGCTCACAGGTCCCTGGTGAGCTGGAACCGGGAGAATCGGCTTGGGGGCCCACAATGGACGCACCCCACGAAGCTGTGCTTGGAGGTACTCGCAGCCCCTCAGGTGTCCCCCAGCTCTCTAGCTGTCTTGTCCTTGCACATGGCCTGGAAGTGAGGCTTCCGGCACCTCACAAAGACTGGATGCTTCTAGAAGCTTCTCTGTTGCATCCCTCAGCACTTTGGTAACTGTGGGGCCTTCTTTGCTGGTGAGAGGTAGAGGAACACAGAAGGCTGCTGTCCTCTGGGATCACATCCCAAAGCCTGAGTTATGGATGGGGTGGGACTGTCCTTCCTCAGAGAAACAGAGCTCAGAACCCCCTCCCCCCATCCCCTGGCTCCCCGGAAAGAATGACACGTGACGTCTCCTCCTGAGAATGCAAGTATGAGAGCAGAGTCATTCCCAAAGAAGGGACCAGATTTTAGACACTTGAGAGCAGAGGAGCCTCACAGCTGTGATAGAGCAATTTGCTACGACGCTTTAAATATGGGCATTTGCCATGAGCCAGCTCAGGCCAGTGCTGACACACAGCCCAGCCCAGCCCTGCTGGAAGGAGGGTAGCATAAAATGAGAAAGAGAGAGAGACAGAGAGACAGAGACAGAAAGAGGGAAAGGGAGAGAAAAGGAAGAAGGAGATAGAGGAGAGAGAGAGAGGAGGGAAGGAGGGAGAGAGGAAAGGAGGAATGGAAGGAGAGGTGGAAAGAAGGAGGGAGGGAGGGAGAGAAGGAGACGTCTACAGTAGGGAACATTTCCGATGTCCATCCCATTTCAAGTTGGTGATATCTAATAGCAACTGAACTTGGTCTGCAGATAGTCCTCTGCATTGCTTAAGTGATGAATCCTGTATCGGCCCCAGGGATGAAGGGCAGGGGAAGGGAGGTGGAGCCAGCCCTCTGTCAGGGAGCTGCCCTCTCCTAAGAGGCCCCAGGTCACAAGTGGGATGCCGGGCAGAACAAGGAGACAGGAGGCTTCTCAGTCACCTTTAGCCTAACTGATCCAACTATGCATCCCTTCTCATCGCAGGTCTATGTCCAGACAAAGCCGCCTTCTCCTTCCCCTCCCTCTCCCCCTCCCCCTCCTCCTCCCCCTCTCCCCTCCTCTTCCTTCTCATGCAACCCTCCCCAGGCCTGCTGTCAGCCCCTGTCAGCCCATGGAAGAGAGGCTGCTTTTTATGGGCAGCTTTAGGATGAGGCACCGCTCAGAAATGAAAACAAGGTCAGTGGTGAAATCCTCGTAACGTATCTTCTTAAATCTCCCCTGAGGATGGTGTGATACCACATTAGACCCACCTTCAATTTCCCAAGCCAGGCCCGGGAATCTAAAATCTCATAAGTGACTGTTTAAGCTTCATTACACATTGCTACAATAAATCACCTGCCCCCAAGCAACTTGGGAGAGAAGAGGGTTCAATTAGCTTGAGATCCCAGGTTATGTCCATCATGGCGGGGAAGGGGTTCAATTAGCTGGTGCTCCCAGATTACATCCGTCATAGCAAGGAAGTCACATCACATCCACAGTCAAGAAAAGAGGGGTATGCGTTACGGGCAGACCGGCCAGAGAGAAAGCATGCCCCTCTCTCGGCTCTTTGTGCCGATGCGGTGACTGGTCCTCGCTCCTGATGGGACAGGAGCCCTGCTGCTGTGCTGACGGTGTAACTGAGAACGTTCCACCGCCGCCTGGAGCAAACCCCTTGTCCCCCTAAAGTGTTTTGGGGTACTGCATTCGTTCAGCAACAGAACAGAGTAGTAGCATCACTCCTGCTGGTCACTTCGGCAGGAACAGCCCAGATGCACTTCGACACGACTCAATCTTTTCTCTCTGGTTTCTCACTACTGCAAGAGACTAGACAATTATTCTGACGTGTGAGAGAAGCCTGCTTTGTTCTGGATTTGACCATCTGGTCTGCATTGCTTCCGCAAGGTATTCTGCTGAGCAACGTCCTGCATCCGCAGCCTTAATGGGTCGACACAAAGAGGCGCGGCAGGTTACAATGTTCTTTAATTCGAGAACTAATTGGCCTAACACTGGAAAATAATATATCTTTGCCAAAGGAAAAAGAAGAAAAAATGATCTATTTTTAAAAACAAAAAGGAAGACAGATTTCAAATTGCATGAGAAAGTTCCAAGGTAATAAAATGTCATAAAATCATTTGTTATCTTGACTTTATACTGATCAGTTTCCTGAGTCCTCTTCTTCCTAAAAAAAAAAAACCCAAAAACCTAAAAAATAAAAAATTCAGAAGCTATGACAACTAAATTAATACCATTTACAAATACAAATATGCTGAATGTGTCTCTTGAAGAAGATACGAGAAGATGTTAAGTTACAACCAATTAAAACAGAGGGCATGAATCTCATTTGCTCCCTGCAGTTTTACACAGCCTGGAACCCTAAGGAATAGTGCTGCCCACGTGGGCTGGTTCTTCTCACATTAATTATGCACTCAGCATTCCTCTCAGCGTGGCCAGGGGCCAGCCTTAATCTGGAGATGCCCTCAGGCGAGCCCAGGGCTGGCCTGCCAGGGGCCAGACTGGCAACACTCACCAACAGTGACTGTCTTCCAAATCTTCCAGTCGCCTGGCAGACGGAGATTTCAGAGGTACCTTTCAAGGATGGGGTGCACACCAGAGGCTGTGCAGCCCCCAAGCTTGGTCTCCACTTGAAGCCAACACAAGGAATTTCCTTGTACCATACCAGACTCATAGCCTCTTGGGGGCCAGGCTGCCAAAAAGTCAAGCTAAGACCATTGTCTACAGACTAACAACCAGACAAGAAATTTGCCTGACAAGTTACATAATGACCCCTCGTAGAATTAACTTTCAAAAGCAACTACCTCTCCTGACCCAGCTGCCCAGCACACACTCCTGACACTGAGCTGATCTCCCCTTGTCTTGCTCTAATGAGTACTTGTTGGGAGCTGTATTATATAGTAAGGAACTTTAAAAATTTTGAAAAGGAAAGAATATGAATTACATATTAATCATTGTTTTTCTTCCATGTGATATTTCCTATCTGAAGGTGCTGAGGTAGACATCATGCAGCTTTCTGGAACCCTTGGGGGTCTTAGGCATACATCCAAGCCCTACATTTCAGAACTGGCCAGGTCCCCCTTTGCCCCCTTATACCTTCAACATGTGACACAAAGAGGCCAGAGGCTGTTGCTGATCTAATCTCTGAGGGGCCCACATGTCATCAGAAATGCATCAGGTATACCAGTTATCTCCTCCAGCCATGCCCGCATTCTCACCAGGCATACAGGGGCGTATGTTCCTGTGTGTGTGTGTGTGTGTGTGTGTGTGTGTGTGTGTGTGTGTGTGTTCCTTTGTGTGTCTGTTTCTCTGTGTGTGAGTGCTTTTGGGTATGTGTTTGTGTGTTTTTGTGTGTGTGTGTGTGTGTGTGTGTGTGTGTGTGTGTGTGTGTGTGTGATAGGCACAGGTGTCAACTTTACAGTTGAGGATTTTGAGCTCTGGGCACATTTTTAGAGAATTAGTAGCTGGGTTAGGCCCAGAGCAAACCTGCAAGAGATCATCTAGCTGATGGGGAAGGCCCAGTCCATGGTGGGTGGAACTAGGCTCTGAACAGGCGAGTAAAATACTAAGAGCTGGTTGAGCAAGTTGTACATTTGGCCAGACATGCTGGTCTGGCAAGTAAGGATTGTCCCTCTCTCAGCTGTTATGTGGTGGTGGTGGTGTGGCCAGTTCCCTCAGCCCTGATATTGGTGCGTGCTCTCCTGTCAAGCTGGACTAAGAACTGTAACCAGGAATCGTAAGAGAAAATGAGCTCCTTGTTCGCTAAGCCGTTTGCTGGTCATTTATGAGCACCCGTGCAGGCTGACGGCAACAGCGTGTGTATGTTCTGTATGTGTATATATACACAGTCCCTTCTCTCCAGCTCCATCCCTTTGCAGAAGACTTTCCCTGGTCATGAAATTGAGATGAGTTGGATACTCGAAGGTTCTGGGGAGTACCTCATTCCCCTGCAAGAGCAGCAGCCTAGGAAAAAGAAATCTCCACGCTTACAGAGTGCTGAGATCTCACTTGGTTGTAAACTCCGACTCAGATGTGCGGGAAGCTTCCTTTGAGAAGCACACACCCTGTCACCCCAACACCTCCACTGAGCCCAACGCCACCAAAGGTGACAGCCAAAGTCTGAGGAAATAGGTCTGGGTCTGCCACCTGCTTGCCTGGAAGCAGCAGGAAGGCCAGGGGGTCTTTCAGTCTCCTTCCACTCCGTATTGCTTCTCCTCCCTGCCACCAAAACAGCCAGACTTAAATTGTCTAGCCTTTCTCAGTGTAATTTTATTAGAGTATTAACTAAATTATAAATGTGTCTACTCAAATAAGGGCCTGGCCCATGAAACTTAACCAACTACCAGATTTCCGACCGTTTTCCATTGACCCATATATGAAAATAGTAGAAGTCTTTGGTCTCAGGAGGTTTCTGGCCGAGTCTGAATCCAGCGTAAATGACGCCCCCGTTGTGGAATTTTGCTAGGCAACAGGCTCCCAAACAGAACATGCTAGCACTTCTGAGGACAAATGCAGTTTTCTGCCCCCGCCCTCTGCTACTTTCCTGCACACAGTTTCCTTGCTGGTTTATTTTTACCATTACTTTAAGTGTCGTGTGTTTTTATTACTACAGTTTAAGTGGCATTCACTCTCTTACAATGGTCTTTTCTGAGTCACCATGCTATCCAGTTATATCACACTAGCCTTTTCTCTGGAGCATGGGCAAGCCTTCTTCAAGCACCCACTCAGGAAGAGAGTGAATCCCTGCTTTGTCCCCAGGATCTGGTGTTCCAAGACTTGTTGGCAAGTCAGCAATGGCTAGGCAACTGGTCAACCTCAGAGGATGCCTAGGCCCAAAAGAAATAAGACCATCAAGGTCCAGCAGAGCCTCTGTGAACTGGAAGATTGGTTCAGGTA
The DNA here is from genome assembly GCA_023101885.1 of Typhlomys cinereus. NCBI lineage: Eukaryota > Metazoa > Chordata > Mammalia > Rodentia > Platacanthomyidae > Typhlomys > Typhlomys cinereus. Next base: position 21,594,211 of record JALPQD010000001.1, read on the forward strand.
CCCATCTCACCAGGGTAAGGTTTAATGGGGGTCCCTAGGAAGCCTCTGTGAAGCCACAAAATGCAGAATGAGAACACAGAGGCTCCTTGATTCACAATGGGATTATACCAGGAGAGAAGTTCCTTGGGTGTCATCAGTGAAAGAATTGAAAGGTAGACTCAGATGGAAGCCTGAGGACCATTTCACTGGATTTTGAAAGAAAAACAACAGAGCAGGAAAGCTGTGAATCCTGGCAGCTGGCAGGAGGAAGAGGGAGGACAGGTGACCATGGCCTTTGAGTCAGACATGGAAGTGGGCAAGGACCTTCATCAGGGCAAGAACAGGAAGTCCAGGACGTCACCCCATCCAGGTGAGGTGGCCCAGGATGAAGGACTGCACCAGCGGCCCATGGTGAGAAATAAAAACAGACAGCTCATTAACAAAGGGGAAACAGTCCAGAGAATGGGAGCGGCCCACTGAGCTTAGGGAAAGGCCCGGAATGTTCTGGGCCATGGGAGTGCAATCTGCTGCAGGACATGGCATAGCACCTGCCAGGTGCCATCCTATCTCTTTGACTTTTCCTGACCTCCTTAACTGAGGCCAGATGGGACCGGCCTCCTGTCTTTCTCTGCCAACTGGTCTCTTCCATGTGTCAATCCTGATGCCGCAGTTTCTAGTCCGTGTCTCCTATAACATACCAACATCCATAAACCACCTTCAGTGGAAAATCTTGGGCCAGCAAAATGGCTCAATTGATGGCAGTGCAGGTCACACAAGTCTGGCAACCTGAGTTCAATTCCAGGGATGGACCATGTAAGGGTAGGTGAGAACCAACTCCACAGCGCTATCCTCTGACCTCCACACATGCATTGTGGCAAGTACATGGACACACACGCACACGCACACGCACACGCACACGCACACGCACACACACACACACACACACACACGCACACACACACACACACACACAATAATAATAATAATAATAAACTTTTAAGAAGGAAGAAAGCACTGTATGTGATGACGATATATTCACACCCCTGACCACCTGAACAGCCTCATGGCCCCAGGAGACTGTTGTTCCCCCTCATAGTCACCAGATTGTCTGAGCTGTGCCCAAATATCACCAGAGAACCAGCCCCGAGGAAAATCATCACAAAACCTGAGGGTCAGTTTCTACTGAATATGCATCGCTTTTGCACAGTTATAAACAGAATGATCCTGTTTCCATTTCACTGCATGCTGGCTGGATACAAATTGAGAGGCACCCACTCCTGAAGCTCATTACCCCTTGAGTGTGACAGAGTGTTCTCATAAGGCTTCGCTGCCGTTACACAGGCATTTGGGGGCAGAGAAGCATGTTCCTGGAGCTCAGGGAGTCTGGAGAGCCAAACAGTGACTCCCCCAAAGATATGACCACATTCTGATCCTCCAAACTCAGAACGTGACCTTATTTAGAAAAAGATTGAGGATTCGAGGCACGGTTTTCCTGGATTACTACGTGGATTCTAAAGCCAGCATCAAAGTGTCAGAACATAGATACTGGAAGGGGAAAAGCCATGTGCAGACAGTGGCAGAGTGTGAAGGGTACAGACACAGGCCAGGGGCCTCCCGGGGTCTGTGCAAGGAGCATAGATCTTCCAGCCCTGTAATCTCAGCGCTCCGACTTCTTGGACTCCAGAAATCACATTTCTGCTGATTTCAGTCACCAGGTTTATACTGGTTTGCTATGGCAGCCACAGAACGCTTAGAGGATCCACCCTTAGAAGGACTTCCAACTGCAGCTGAGAGGGGTGAGGGCATGATGAACTTAGGTGTGATCCACACCTCAGAATCAATAAAGGTATTGAGCCAGAAATAGGTCCTCCCACACCTCATGAGGACCCAGGGGTCCTGTCAATGTCTCTTTGTCAGCTGATCGGGTCACAGAACAGTAGCTGACAGAGGCGCCCATCTCCCCAAGCCCTCAGAGAGTGGGCAGTGTAGTCCACTCTGGGGAGGCCCAGCACACGGGACTTGGCCTGCTGGGGAGAGAGGAGCTTCTGTACTTGAACTCTGGGGCCAGACTGGAGCCCAAGATACTTGGAGCCCAAGAAACCATTCAAGCAGAGAGGGTCCGGGAAATGGACGCCCAGTTGCTTTTATTTTTACATTTTAAACTAAAAAAAAAAAAAAAAAGAACTAGAGGCAGTCCAATTTTAGGAACCTGGAGCAGAAACTTTTCCATTCCCGTCACCTCGAAAAACTCACCTTTTAGCCAGGACAGCAGGAAAACAGATACACAAAGCACAGCTTTCAGTGGAACCTGGAGATGTTTGTGACCCAATCACAATGCAGGAGCAGAAGGCAGAGAGAGGCATGGAAACTGCTGGAATGCAGGCGCTGCAGAGGGGAGACAGTGAGTGGCTCACTGGTCCCCACAACACCCAGGAAGGTTCTAGGACTGGAAGCCGCAGAGGCCATAGTCGTATGACCCTCCCTGCAGGCTCCAAGGTCGGTGTTGGTAGAACTAGGGTGGCGACAGAGGTCTGTATTGGGGATTCCTGCCAGGTCCCACGTCACCCACTCCACAGACCCAGGTGACTTATTCCCTGGGCCTCAAAGATTGAAGCTGCAGGGACAGGAGGCAGAGGTCAAAAGAGGCCACCGTGAAGGTCAGCAAGGAAGGAAGCCATGCATGCCACACATGGAATTCACCAGCCTTGCCCTCTGGCTCAGAATGCCAGCAGCCCCGCCTGGACCACATGGGCAATCAGATGGCCATTTCCTAGAGAAACTAACTGACCTCCAGCACAACAGCCACAGAACCCACCCGCTGGGGGTCCCTAATGCCAGCTGGCCTCCAGGCCACTCCCAAGTAGAGCAAACATCACCCACCAGCATCTCAAAGCTTCAAGCTTACTTGTGTGGCTGATATCGAAGTCATAAAGATTCAAAGCAATATGAATGGGAGCTCTGGGTTACAGCCAGCCAGGGGGAGAGCAGAATGAGCCCCCCCCCGAGAAATGGTGTTATATAACCATTGAGGGATGACACCAAATCATATGTTTCAAAAGAACAGATCGTAACTCTAACATTTGAGAGCAAATTATTTAATCACTGCCAGGTAGATAAAATTCAAAACTCAGGGCTGGAGAGAGAGCTCAGCCTTTGTCTCACAGCAGGAGGACTTGAGTTCAGATCCCAGATCCCACATAAAAACACTGGGCAGAAATGACTGTGGCCTGCACTTCCATCCCTGAAAGGTGGAGCCTGGGAAACCCCCGAACCAAAGCTAAAGGAGGTAGAACAATCCAGGATGATTTCCAAAATCACCCTTGATCCTCCACAGGTGCACATGGTGTCCTCTGATACACACACACACACACACATATGCATGTGCAAAAAAAATTAAAATTACAAAAGTCAGAACAGCAAAGCAGCAAAAAGTTTATGGCTAAGATCTCCAAGAAAGCAATAGAGAAATCAAAGGAAGTCTGGCAAGGTGGCCCCACTGGTAAATAAATCCACTCAGGTGCAAATCTGGTGACCTAAGTTTGATCCCCAGAGCACACATGGTAGAAGAGGGAACCAATGTCCAGAAATGTCCTCAGCAATAGTCATGACTGAGGAACAGGGTGCATTTTTCAGCTGCTGAATACTGTTCTTTGAATGTCTGTTATGTTTATTTGTTCTGCATTTGCACTACTCCATCTCCCGTGAGTCAGGCCTCTGTCCACACCTGTGAGGAATTATTCAGTGAGAGTGTCTCAGCAGCCTGGAGGAGACCATCTTCCTTGCATAAGTGACGTGGAAAGAGCCAGCCCGTGCTGGGTGGCACCACTCTCTGGCCAGGTGGACCAGATGGAGACAGCTAGCTGGCATTTTGGCGAGGTTGGCCCTTAGCAGATTGATCTGCAGTGGTTCTTGAACTCCTCTCTGGTTGGGGATGTGGTGCGGCCAGTTCCTTCAACTTCTGCTGACTTCTCCTGCCATGACCTCTCTCTCTCTCTCTCTCTCTCTCTCTCTCTCTCTCTCTCTCTCTCTCTCTCTCTCTCGTTCTCTCTCTCCATGATCTCGTCTCCTTGACAGGCATTTTTGCCTCTTGTCCCCCTGCGGTGACCTCTCCTCATCTCACATACTCCAGGAACCCAGCACAGACACCAACATTCTTGTACTGGGGGGAGCATGACATGGAATGCAGAGCAGCGACCACCACTGTCATAGCTGGATGCAGGTGTTGACTTGATTACTGAGGGTTCGAGCTCTGACCACATTCATAAAGAACTGGTTCTGAGATAACCCCCAAGCAAGCCTGCAGGAGACGGCTGATGGAGAGGGTCCACCCCTTGGCGGGGAGGGTAAGGCCCTGGGCAGGTGCATAAGATTTAGGGAACTGATTGAGGAAGTCGGCATCCTCCTGGATACTTGTCCCTGTCTCAGCAGTCCTGTGGATATATGGATGTGGCGTGGTCAGTTCCCTTGGCCCTCAGTGTTGATGGAGCTCACAGTGCCTGGGGCTCACATCTCTGGAGCATCGCAGGAGTGTTTCCCAGTGGATGGGCATGGCTGTGTCCCAGATGTTCCCAGTTGTTCCCTAAGACCTTTTTCCTCTCTGCTTATGTTCCATGAGACTCCTATAGGTGGACCAGAGTCCAAGGTTTGATTAGCTTCTGAATTAACCACTCAGTAAATATGAATTAAGCACCTGCTGCATACTCAGCCCAGAGGGGCGTGAGCTGCAGGAAATCACCCCGGTTTTTGAGAAGTCCATGATCACACACAAGCTCAAGGCTCAGACTTTGGCATTCCAGGGGGCTACAGCTCGATCCTCTTCCACACCTCATAGTTCACATGCACCGAGCATACAGCTCTCTGCACTTTCAGGGACACAAGCAAACACGTGAGCAGTGCTCTCAGATAGTAATGAACATTCAAGCTGAAAGCCATCTTCGGAGTTGTGAAGCAACTTTCTAGAATTTTCCACATCGATTTCTTCACTCTCCTCACGTTCACATCTTTTCAAGCACCAGCACCCACATCTGGAATGTGCTTTTCTCAAGGGGGAAGGAGGTGTCTGTGGGGTAACCTAGGAGGGTAAGGACAGGCAGGCAGTTGGTGGCTGGGCTCCTGTGCCGCCCACCCCAGCGCCTGCCCTCACCAAGCTTCAGGAATGGCGCGGCCCACCATCATGTGGACTGCATTCTTGGGAGAAGCAAACACTGCATTTTTCCACATATTGAGCAACACCCAGGCCTGCTTTCCCGGCTAAAATGTCCACAGATGTTCCTCCGGTCTTGTTTGCCACGATGCTGCAAATCAGGCGAAGTGGGGCAAAGGTATTCAGAGGCGCCAGGGAGAAAGAGCTGGGAAAAATACCTGTGAGGGGCGCCCAGCAAGAAAAGTCTTACCACAGAGATCTTTGCTAAAAGAAAGATAGGGGAGGGAGAAGAAGGGGAAGTGGTGGTAAGGGAAGGGACAAGGGGAAGGAAAGAAGGGAGGAAGGAAAGAAGGACAGAGGGAGGGAGGGAGGGAGGGAGGGAGGGAGGAGGGAGGGAAGAACAAGAGAAAGAGAAAGGAAGAGAAGACAGAAAGAACCTTAACGTGAGAAGTGCCACCAACAGCAAGGCTCAGAGCAGACTCAGAAGCGGACAACCTCCCTCAGTAAGCGCTGAGGCTGAACGGAGGTCAGACGCTCCTGAGCATGAGCCTCGCTGACACTTGCTAAACACACACAGTTTTCAACAACAGGCGTCTTGGTTCAGGTCCTATCAGAAAACCCGGAGCCAGAAAGAGCTGAGCTGAACTCCGCGCCGAACGAGCAGCCCACTGGGGGCACAGCCAAGAGGGACAGAGGGGAGAGGGCAGGGGCAGGAGAGTCTGCGACGCTGGCCGTGACGCTTGGCCCGGCAGAAGCGAGAGAGAGGCCACTGCGTGGGAGGAGAATCCCCTCCAGCACTGCGCCAAGAAGGAAGTTCCCGAGGCCAGCCTCCCTCCGTCAAGGGCCGCCCCCACTGCCCCCAGCTCATAGGTTCCTGCGCTGGACCCGGAACTCGCACACTGGGTCACTCCAGGCGGGGAAGAGACCTCAGAAAGGCCAGCGGGGCATCCCAAGGGACAGCAGCCCACAGGAGCAGCCTACCCCCACGGAGCAGGAAGCGTGTGTGGACGCCTCAGGCCTGTTCCCCATCTATGCCTGCTGCCCCCGGTGCTCTCTGCAGACCTAGCTCCACCCCTATGACTGCTAATGTGCCCCCTCCTGAGGAACCCCCTGCGGAGTCTGCCCCCATCGCTGCAGGCCACCTCGGAGCACTTCCCACTGTGTCCTTGGGGCCAGCTGTCTCCAGGTCAGCTCTTCAAAGCCCCACATCCCGTCCAGTGTACATCGTCCTATGGCTGGGCACCCAACAGGAGCTCAGGTGTTCATAGAATAAATGGGGACGGGGTGCATCTCAGACACAGGTTGCGTGATGCCCTGTCTGGGCAGATGGAAGGGGTCTTGTCACAATACTCAGCTGTCCAGAAAACCTTAACTCCCCAGGACAGAATGCAAAATATTCTGATTTTTGCTCAGATGATACCGTGCTCCTTGTGCCTGTACCAAGCACAGCCATCGTAACCCATGGGGGAAGATATTCTAAGGAGAGGGTTTAGGATGTACAGAATAACATGTGATGTTTATGCCTCTCTACACTTTCCAAATAAAATAACTTCAAAATTAGGAGAGCAAAGGGAGTTTGGAGAGCAAGTCGTGCGATCTGATTTTGGACTAACAGAAGAGGATTAGGTTATCACAGGCAGAAGTTCAACACCGGTGAAGTCGGCTGCCAAGGGCTGGGGAGGGGAGCGCTCAGCGTGCACACACAGCTCAGCGAGTGGGACCCTTACCTTAGCGGGTTTAGGTTGCTTTGACAAAATACGAAAAGCCAGGGGTTATAAACAATGACCAGCACCTTGCCCTCTCACCAGGCTGCCCGGGGCACAGACGTCCTGAGAGAAGAGGAGTCTGAATGGAGACAGCTCAGTGCTGACCGTGAACCCTGTGAAGAAGGAGCCCTGGGAACAGGCAAGCCCTGTGCAAGGTACCCCTCAAAGATGCCCTCGTGCTGAAGGCCACTAGGAAGCGGCCCAACCTTCAGGAGAGGGTGACGGGGTGCCTCGGGCACTGGGGCCTCAATCTTGAAAGCCGCTGTGATGCTCTAGTCCCCTCCTCCCCTCTTTCCTCCCGGAGCAGCCGCAAGTCGAGCAGCGTGCCTTGTCACGTGCCCCTTGCCTTTCCCACCCAGACCCCCACCAGAACCCACAGTCACGGTCTGCCTGACCTTGGACTGGAATCTCCAAATCTGTGAGCCAAAATGGACTTTGCTCCTTCTAAGTTAATTGTCTTGGAATTTCATCGGAGTGATGGACAGCTGACTGCACGCTCTGGGGTGGCATCCACGCCAGATCACAGCCAGTGCCCCGCAGCCATGAGGCAGCTGGGAGCTATGCCAGAGTCACCCTCAGGTCAGGAATGGTGGCGGGAAGTTGACCTGGCCCCACAGGCCAAGGTGGAGGAAGAAGGACCCAGGTCCTCCTCCCCTGCGCTCCGAGGGTCCTGGACACGGGTCTCCTGGGCCTCGAGAGCTGCTGACCTGAGCAGATCCCGGCCAGTCAGAAGACCCAGTGAGAGAGAAGCCCCGGCGCCCGAGGCTCATCTTCCAGTGGGAAGTTTTATTTATTCAACTATTCCTTGTTTCCCTTTCCCCCCGGGACAGAGGGAGAGAAAGTCTGACCTGCTAGGTCCTGGGGGCTGGGGCTGAGTGCAGGGCTAGGCAAGGTCTCAGCTGGTGTCCCGGAGCAGCACTGCCTCCCCGTCCCCTCCCTCCTCTCCTCTGCTGTCCCTCCTCCTCTAAGACCCCAACTAAGCCACACTCTTGCCCTGTCCTGAGTGAGCTAGGAGAAGCTCGGGTGAGCCAGCGGCTTCTTCGCTCTCTAGCGTCTAGCAGCCCACCCAGTTCTCACGCCCACAGCAGAATCCCTGAATGAGCACTTTAGTTAACAATCTACAAAAGTATTTTCAGGAAACCCAAGTGCTTGCTGCTCGGCAGAGTCCCTGGATCGTCTCAAGGAGGATGGGGTGGAAACATTCACCCCTAGGCAGGGGCGTGGGGGCGGAGCCACCCCACACACCTTGGTGTAGACTGGTCGAATCCATCTTCCTGTCGGCGCAGGGCTGCGTGGTGCCTACGCTCGGTGCTGTGTTTGCTGGAGTGTTGAGGACCCTCTGCGGCGGGACCCGGCTCCGTTGTGTCCTACAGGAGGACTTAGGCAGAAGCAAGCGCGTCTGCAGACCCAGGATTCCACGCCAACTGCACTTCCCCTGCCCCGTCCTACATCCCCAGGATGGCCTCCTGTGTTTGTTTTCCTTGAGTCTCATGGTTTAGATCCTATGGTGGATGACATGATCTGTTTGGAGTCAGAGATGTACAAGCTGTGAGGCGTAAGTCGAGATGGTGATTTATTTGCCCGCGGACACCCTTGCTCCAGCGTCATTTACTGGAAAGCGGCCGCCCATCCTCAGGGAAGGATTCTGCAGCTCCTCCTCAGCTCGCCAAGCCCGGGAGCCCTCCACGAGTGACCTGGGGCACGTAGTTCCACGCTGGCTCAGGCACGGCCTCCGGTCCAGTCAGCAGAAATGCAGAAGGACGCCAAGCTCACCTGGCTGACCAGCTTCCCCAGGGGATGCCCTGTCTCTCCACCTTCAGTGCCAGGGTCACAGGGGCCACCTGGTCTGCAGACACTGGGAACCCCAACTGCAGCCTCTACGCTTGTAAGGCATCTCCTGAGTGTCCAACCCCAGCTTCCCAAAAGTCAAGTCTCCTGCCAGCCAGCCCCAAGGTATCAGCACAGCTCCCTGGGGCTCACACAAGCCCTCCAGAAAGTACAGGAGCCTACACATCACCTACCCTCAAGGCATAGGACCCCTGCTGTTGGAGAACTGCAGGGCCATGTGGGGTGGGGGAGCAGACAGCCCAAGGCCAGGACCCTGCACGGGGTGTCCTACTAACAGCCCAAGGCCAGGACCCTGCACGGGGTGTCCCACTAACAGCCCAAGGCTGGGACCCTGCACAGGGTGTCCTACTAACAGCCCAAGGCCAGGACCCTGCACGGGGTGTCCTACTAACAGCCCAAGACCAGAACCCTGCACGGGGTGTCCCACTAACAGCCCAAGGCTGGGACCCTGCACGGGGTATCCCACCACAGCGTCTGATGTTAGTCTACCCAGAGGCTCCAGGCTCCTTTCTTGGGAACAGAATCCTACGTCCCTGAAGAGTCTGAAGAAGGTTCTTCCCACATCTGTCTCAGGAGCGGCTGTCACTTTTTGAAAGGAAAGACCCCTCCCACCACAGCTGGGGCCCATTTCCTCTTCAGTCCCCTGCGAAAAGGAAAAACAGCTGGGAAACATCTGCAAACAGGACGCCAGAGCACTTGAGGCTCTGGACTGTGCTCCCCTCCCCCAGTTAGGCTGAGTGGGGAACAGGCCACCTTCCAGACCCCTTCCTGGCACGGTGGAGCTCCGCCCACCAGGAGAAGGCCAATCCTCACCCCAGCCTCTCTACCCGCAGAAGATGCTGGTCCTGCCTGCAGTGGGCTCGGTGTGTCCTGTGGGACAAGAACACACCACTGGCAATCACAACTAAATCTTGACCATTGCTCAAGAATGGAATGTAGGAACTCAAAAATGGGGGGATAACGGGGAGGCCTCTGTAGTCATTGAAAACACTGGTCGATAGAGCTGTGTTATGTAGAAACCTGAACAGATGCATTCCAAGACCCCTCCCAGCACCCCCCTGGCATCTGGGTTGTACCCTTGCTTCCTCCCCACTGCATTAGCTGGGAAGGAAATGTGAGAATACTAGATCTTACTGCAGCTACCAGTGTGACCCGCCTAGAGGGAATCTGGGATAGCAGCTGGCCGACCCAGGCCTGTGGGGACAGAGGCCCGGATGGGGCCTAGAGGAATGCAAGAAAGGCCTGGGCAGGAGCCGGGTGGGCAGGGCCCTGAGGGGAGGGGGTCCTCTCAGCCAGACAGCAAAGATGAAAAAATTCAGCTTGGGGGTGGGGGGGGCTTGCCTGCAGCTGCCCTACTGGCCAGGCACTGGGGTCCCGGAGACCAGTGGGTGTCTACTATTGCTGATCCTGCTGCAGATCCCAGAAACCCAGAGCTCAGCTCTCAACATGGAGTGATTCACCGAACTGTAAAGAACAAGAAGGCACTGTCCTAAGACAGCTGGAACCAGGGACACTATGAAGAGTTCCCCCACCCCCGTTTGACTGCCTTGATGAACCCAGTGTTACAGGATGACTGTCCCATTGTTTCAGGGTTCTTGTGTTGGGAGTCGAAGATTGAAACCAGAACATATGTAGAGGATTAAGGTAGAATTTATGAGAGGAAAGGCTGGAACTCACAGACTCCAGACGTGAAGTCCCATGAGGGGCAGGCGCCCTGGAGAACTCATGGACTCCAGGCATGGGATCCATGAGAGGAGGCAGCTAGAAATGAACTCACGGACTCAACACGTAGAGTGCAATGAGGGGCAGGTGCCAAAGATGGCTGCCAGAATGTGAACGATTTATACACCTAGGTAAGCCCAGAAAGAAAAGTCCTATTCTCATTGGTTAACTCACACTAGGGCCCAACCCAGTTGATCCCGTGTCCACCTGGAAGTGGAGCCTATCTGTACAGGAGAGCTAATCTCCATATCCTTTCATAAGCAAAGGGTTGGGGGAAGTTGGGAAGGGCGTGTTCCTCCAGGGTCATCCCAGCATGTGGGGGATGACCTTCCAAGACCTTCAGAGACCATCCTGGCATGGCTGCTCTACACCTGCCTTTCCTCTAAGCAGAACCTCAGTGATGGCCAGCTGTCCCCGGGCCACATACAACCCCTAGGTCTTTCTCCAGGGCCAACAAATCAATGACAAGAAAGACTGATTGGCCCGCTGGGGTTACGTGTCCCTCCTGAGCCACGGCCAGGATGGAATGATCCACCAGTCTGGTCTGGGCACGTGTGGCTGGATGGAGAGGAGGGATCGAAATCAGAGATTCTCTGGAACTACATGGAGGATGAGACTACGAGGAAGGAAAGAAAGAAAGGAAGGAAGGAGGGAGGGAGGAAAGGAGAGATTACATACAGACTTCCCAAGACCTCTGAGCTCATTCAGCCTTTTCACAGACATTACCTCATATCATCTTGCAGCAGCCCTCAAGAGAATGTTCTAGAAAGGAGCTACCGATGTCAGAGAAACCAGCCCTATGTCCAGTGTCATCAGAGCGGGCACGGGGAACCAGACCCAATATTCCCACCTGTGCTGGATGCTGTGGAGAGGAACCCCTGAGACCCTCTACCCCCGTCTCAGCCTGAGAACCCTCCCTGAACTGGCACAGCCCTGCACATCAGCGAGACAGGCTGAAACTGGGGACAAATCGCCCCTTGGAAGGAAGTGCTCTGAGGCATGTCCCCCAGGGAGTCCCCAGTGAGGCCACCGTGATTCCCCCACTCATTCTCACAACCTCCTCATGAGGCATCTCACCAGTTGCTCCCTGGATCACCTCCCAGGTGTGCGGCTTGACTCTGTCTGCTGAGTCTGCTCAAGTCTGCTTCTGAAGAAGTCAGATAAGCCCTTCCACATGAACAGACTTGCGTGGTCAAGGGCTGACTGGGGCTGCAGCTCAGTCGGGAGAGCTCTTGCCCTCCCTGCCCCCCATGCACACAGCCCTGGGTTTGACCTCCCCCCTTGCCAAGTAAAGCTGGACCAGATGACCCAAGCCTGCAATCCTGGCACTAGGGAGGTTGGCTCAGGAGGATCTCAAATTCAAGGCCTTTGAGGTCAGCCTGGGATCCAAGGTGCGTCAAGTATGGGGGGGATCAAGTAGATCTAAGTAATTACAATAGGTACGCCATGCATGGACACCATCGACCCCAGACAGCAGAAAACAGTTAGTAGGATATTCTGCCTCATAAGCGACGGCCGTGTCCATCTGCTTCAAAGGCAGACGTGGCTGCTGACCACGGGCCTCCTTCGGAAGCCACGTTCAAGCTGAGGAGCAGCACCCCAACGGACACCTTGGGAATGGTGACAAGCGTGCTTCTGTGTGCCACCCCACCCCTACACCCCCCTCCATAGCCCACCGCCTATCAGCAAACGTGACTATCGTAACTCCAGAAGGAACCCCCCACCCCCACCGGGCCAGCCCCACGTGCTGAGGCAAAGCTGGAAAACGCCAAGTCTCCCAGCCACTCCGTGTGGGAGACAGAGATGCAAAATTCAGAGCAGGGAGTGTGAAACCTGGCCCACCTGGGTGAACGGCGCCCTAAAAATAGGCAATGACTCATCGGGCAGGGAGGGCAGAGTCGGAGCTCCAGCCAAAGCAGGCTCCCCCGCCCTGAGCACCACTCGAGGCTGCCAAGAGCAGAAGTGTGTGCACCGTATGTGGGGCCCGGCAGGGTAGGACACACAGCGCACGTCTTTGGCACCGGCCCTCTGTGAGTCACATGGCCAGGGAGGGTCCTGGGGCGCGGCGCCTCACGTTCTGCTGAGCATATCCGGAACCATCTGGCCAGGCTCTGGGGCCGGCTAGGAGTCCCAGGATAAACACGCCCGTTACTTGGGAAAACAGAGTTACATTTTCCATAGTGATGAAGCGGGTCTCTAGGGGCAGATGTATGGGCTGAGGGGACGAGGTGGGCTTGCCAAGGAACTGAAACAGGAAGCGCGGGGTCTTCACACGACATGGGAAGAAAGTCAGCCACAGAAGGAACAAGGGCGAGGGAAGAAAGTCCTGGAGGATCTGTGCTCAAGATAAGCAGCTGGGACAGTTTCCGCGGCTGTGATCGTTGCCAGGCTTTGTTCCGGGCCTGTTTCCACGGTAATTGTTTGGAGTTTGAAATGGATTCTCCCATAGAAACTATACTCGTTGGCCACCGAGTTAACTCATTGATACCTTTCTCCAGTGTCCATGTAACTTGAGACATTGTTGCTTCACTTTTCAGTTTCTCCTACTTATCTAGCCTGTAAAATTAATTCTGAACAAATCCCCCCCTCTGTGTGTGTATGTGTATATGTGTGCGAGGCCTCAAGACCTCAAAGCCAACTCCCCGCTCTCCGTGTGCGCTGCCCGTGGAGGGATGAGGTGATAGAGAGCACATGAAGTGTCTGAGTGATGCCGGCTGTTATCGAGAGAAGATTCAAGAAGGCTCACAAAATGTTACAAAGAAAAGTTTGGACCAAAACTATCGTGTTTATAATATGATCATCAGGCCTGGTCTATGGCAGGATCTGTGGATGGATGGATGGATGGATGGATGGATGGATGGATGGATGGATGGGTGAATGGGTGGGTGGGTGGGTGGGTGGGTGGGTGGGTGGATGGACGGATGGATGAATGGGGAGTGGATGGAATGGATATGAATGAATGAGGATGGATATGAATGTTTACATAAAAGGGTAGATGATGGGTGGCTGGGTGAAAGATAGGTGGATAGGTGGGCAGATGGATGATAGATAGATAGATAGATGGCTATGTGAGTGAATGATGGTGAATCAGTAGATGGAATGGGTGGGAATCAGAGATGAATGGGTGGATAGATGGATATGGATAGATGGATAAAGTGTGAATAGATGACATGCTTGGATAGATGGGTGAATGGATGAATGGATAATAAAAGTACATAAATGGGTGGACATGTGGGTAGGTGCATGATGGATTGAAGCACAGAAGGAAGGAAGGATGTAGGGATGGGATCAGGTGTACCTCTCTTCTTTTTGCTCACCACTGCCTCTGGTTTGAGTTTGGTACCTGCATTAGGTCCTTTTCTTGTTTCCATCACCAAAAACCCAGGGCTCTCAGGTTGAGGGCACCGTCCTTCTGGTGGTGGCAGGACCGTGAAGCCACCAGCCCATGGCATTCTCTCAGCGTGAAAGGTTGATGACGCTAGTGTTTGGCTCACTCTACTTTCTATTCGGTTGGGGATCCTAGCCCATCGGAGGTGCCACCCACATTTTGGTTTACCTAATCTAGCTAACCCCCACAGACTTGGCAATTCTAGGTCTATCATGGAGATTCCAGGTCTGGTCAAGTTGACGATGAATATTAACCATCATAGGCCCTTGACCCTGAAGCAACCAAATCCAACCTACTAATTGCAATTCTCTCACCTCTGAGGAGTCACCTCTTTGTCCTGAGTTGGGTCGCCAGAGGATTCTCTGGGGCTGTCCTTCAGCCCTGTCACCCCACTACCACGCCCCGAGTGTCGTGTCCCACTCGCCTGTGGGACCTGAGCACAGAATCAAGCTCGTTCTTGCTGATGGCCGCTCTCCTTTGGAGGTTCCGCCAGGCACCTTGAGTCCGGAACAAGCACTCTTTTGTCCCTGTTCCTGCCTCAAGCATTTCTGCACCCTCCCTCCTTGGTACCCCCCCCATGAAGTCACAGACGGGGGCCAAGAGGTCCCTGCCATCTCTTCTCCTTTCCTTCTCCCCATCCGATGGGTCAGGAAGGCGGGAGCTCCTCTTCTTCACGTGGCCTTTGGGCAGTTGCCTGAGGTCGAGGTTCTCTCGTGACGTCTCTGTTGTACTAATCAGTGGTGACACCGGGAAACGAACACTAACTGTGTCAACAGACCAAGTCACTGTGGCCATGCGTCCTCTGCTTCTCTTCACCATGTGGCCATCTGTGGCCGCTGAGAAGAGCTTCAAGAGTCAGTGACTGGACACAGTCTCCATCCTCTGCCCCTCACACACGGTCCCATGATTCTGTGGGCTCAGCTGAGTGGCTTTCTGATCTCTGAAGTCGTGCTGGGGACCCAGTCGCCTAGGGATTGGCTAGGCTGGACCATGCAAGATGCTCAGGTACATATGCAGTGCCTCAGCAGACATGGTCCCAGCACTCGGCTCAGCTGAGAAACTAAGTCTCTGGTCATCTTCCTGCTCGCAGCCTCAGTTTCCCTTCCTTCTCTGCTGCATCTACCAGCCTGGCAGCTCCGACCTTCCAAAGTGCCAAGGCAGCAGCTCTGAACCTTAGATCCATTCAGAGGTTGGATCACTTGTGCCACGCACTGCCCCCAGGGTGTGAGCGTCGGAAGGGTAGTTCACTGGGGCACCTCTGAGGACCAGCTACCGTGCACCCTATGCAGCAGGGCTTCTTCCAGCTACAAACTCATCCTTGGAGACTGAGGGCCCAGTGGTATTCTGACTGAGGGAGAGGGGCGAAGGAGGGAGGGAGGCAGAAAAGGAGGAAGGAAGGGAGGAAGAGAGAGAGGAAGGAAGGAGAGAGGGTGAAAGAGAGGAAGAGGAGGGAGGAAGGGAGACAGGAAGAAAAAAGGAGGGGTGAGAGAGAGAGAGCTGACATAGGAATGGTGTGGGGGAAGAGTCTATCTATCAAGGAAGAATCTATCATTTCTCTCACTCATTTCTTCCACTCCTTTAAGGGGCTCCTAGGAGCCCCCAGTGTGTCCCCCAGGACTCCAGCTCCTGCAGGGAAATGCGATGACGACTGTCAATGTCTTTCCTGAGACGTTTGCAGTCTATCAGCAAGATGAAGCATCCCAACTTGTCTGCAGGAATCTTAGAAGTGAGATAACTGTCGATTCCCAGGTCGGCCTTTGTCTGACTCTGTTCTCTTTCCTCTGCAGAAGAGCGCTGAGCATAAGCTAAGCCCCCCACGCATCCCCCTCCAGAGGGGCACAGGGCCTCCCATCCCTATGCTTGCTGGAGGCTGGTCATGGAAGGCCAGTCTCGGCTATAAGGTGGAAGGGACATTAGCTAGCCAGGGAAAATAAGGACCTAGTAACCCCAGAACACTAGCCTCCCGTCTTCCTTCCCAAGCACGCTGCGGCATTGCCAAAGTGGAAGGAATTCATTCCCAGGGAGGGTGGAGCTGCTTGTGTGCGGTTCCCACCTAGTTGAGGGAGACACACAGCGTCATTGTGGGAGGTAAAACTGGCCACGGCGGGCAGATCCACTGGTGTGCCCTTTTCTCAACACTGGGCACAATTCAAGGGGCCTTGCAGGGACGTCCAAGAACAACAAGACACTTGACCTACAAGTGAAGGTGGACCAGGATTAACACACCAAAGGAGCAGGAAATGACTCAATATCACAGGGTTGCCACCAGCAGGGAGCAGGACAGAGTCTACGGGCACCAACCCTGCCACCGCCCAGCTGGCCACTGGCTTCTCTGAATGTCCCCTTTCTATCTGTCGTGGTCACCGTCTCACAGCGGCCTCATGTGCTATACCAGACCCCCAACAGATGCCTGGCCAGTGTGACCCTGGTGGTTATTCCGGCTCTCAACTCTGTTGGAATAACACGATTCCTACAAGTTAAGGAGTCAATTGGAAATCGTGACAGTGGATGGAGATGCTCAGCTTAGCCCTGTCTCTCTAACCCTGTTCCTGCCTCACATCCTGTACCTCATCCTCGAAGCAACACACCTTCCAGCGATTCGGAAGGAATGTTGTACCCTCCCCCACCACCCTGACTATCAGAACCGTCAACAGAATGGACCCTGACAATTTAGAACTCCCCCAGGAATCTGGCAGTAGAACAGAGAGAGGGGCTTCATAGAGTATGGTGACAGCCAGGGAAGGAGCTTCTCTCCTAAAAGAGATGTCACATCTCTGACAACCTATGGGACCACCTTAAGGCGACTTACAAGAATGATGGGGGCAACTGTGGGTAGAGACACGAGGAGACTCCGCATCTCCTGATGTAACGGTGGGCAGAGCCACCCTGGGACCCAGGAACTCCTGACCCCCCAGCAAATCTCCAAGCGGGACTTTCAGAACAACTAGACTTGTCCCATTTGTCTCTTTTCAGTGTGGCCCTGGTGCTCACATCTCCTTTTTCTGCCAGTCACTGTCACTGTGCTCATTTCTCATTGATTTACGGAGGGCCCAGACCTCAGCACAGGTGACGATGGAGATGGGTTGATGAAGAAGTTGTTGCTCACACAGGCGACAGCAAGGAGCCTGAACACACATGCGCGACATGCAGACATAGGGAGCCCAACGGAGGGTTGAAGAGCCAGGCCCCAGGGAGGGCAGGAGCCAGGAAGCTCCCAACGAGATGGCATAGGGGAGACCATGTACCCTGCCCTGAAGCGTCCACAATCCCACCGAGCTGAGCTTGCGGCCCAGGACTATTGTAAGTCAAGCAGAGCACTCTGGGATGGTGGGGGGGGGGGACAGGCAACAAGTGGAAGAGGACTCTAAGATGGGGGACCACAGATAACAAGTGGGGGAAATATCTTTGGGTCTTGCTTGGGAGGGGACACATCTGCCACTGGAGGGGAAGAGAGCGTGTCCGAGGCTTTAGCCATAGTGTTTGATTTAATGTCAGGCAAGGCTTGCTGAGCACAGAGACCCGGGCTGGGCATGCTGCTTGGGTGACCTACAAAACTGGACAAGGCTTACGACGGATGCCTAAGGTCCACGACTGTGACGGACAGCTGTCATGCTCTGATACAAGGACTCCTGACGAAGCAGAGTCCAGATTCAAATGTTTCCAGGAGTCGGGCGGGGAACCCACAGGACTGAAGTGGGACAGGTGTGGTGCAGCAGGGAGCAGGGAGACTGCAGAACACTGAGGAGGGGATGCCAGGGGTTCAGACCCGCCCAGTCACGCAGGGAGACAGTGCAGGCCACGCCCACCAGAATCTCTTTCCCAAGACATTTTTCCCCCAAAATTTTATTGCTTCAAAAAGATTTAAAACATGACAAAAAGTTATGTAGAAAATAAAATTCTTAAACTATAAATAGAAATGTAATATTGTGGGTTATTTTATAACATACAAAGAGACAAATATAAAGGGACCGTATACGTCCAAAAATGTAACAAAATTTACAATTACTAGTTATGGGGACCATATTACTATTACAAATCTTCCAGCACAGTAGGCAGTGTTTTTCAATTAACTTTGCATAGTTAATTTCTTTCTTTTTCTTTCTTTTTTGAGACAGGGTCTCAGTCTGTTCCCAGACTGGTCTGCAACTGCTCAACTTAGACAATTCTCCTGCCAATAAAGTAGCTGTGACTAGCCACACATGCCACCACCCAGGATCAGATGTGTGTGCCAGGAGGAGACTTGGAAGAAGCAGGTCAGTGAGTGAGCCGTACCAGGCCGCTCGGAGATGGAAGCCCAAAGTGGGCACTGACCCTCCACCTCAATCAAGATGCCCGACAGACACAGGGTCACTTCAATGTGAGCAACAAGTCCCAAAGCGTTGAGGTCCAGGGCCCAGCTTTCCTCTGGGCTCTGTACTGGAGAAAACCAGTTCCCAAGCTATTGTCTCCTGGCTTCTGGGTGGGCTCAGACAGGCTTTGGTGGCTGTCTGGAAAGACAGACAGGGAAAACTCTCTTTCTCTCTTTCATTAGATAGTACCTAGGCTGCCACTCCATGTGCCCCCGGACCTACCTGCAACAGTCCTATCCTCTACCCCCATCATGGAGGCTCAGTCCAGCCTCCCACCGCAGCCCTCCCCACTGTGTCCCTCTGGGCCTCAGAGGACAGTAATTGGCAGTTCTTGCTGTTGCTTTCAAGACCTGTGTCGTGCATTTTACTTCTACCCCTTTCAATCCCCTGCAGACACTTCTCCACTACTTGGCCTCTATGTACCCTTCTAAGTCCATTCAGTGGTCCTGGCCACACCGTGACTGTAGAGGCAGGGGGTCTGCAGTCTGTAGAAAGCAAGGCTCTTCAGAAGAGGCAGGTAAACATGACAGAGACCCCATGCAGCGCAACGTTTATTAAAAGAGGAGAGGAATGGGGCTGGAGAGGTGGCTCAGGGGTTAAGCCTCTGCCTTGTAGGCGGAAGGTCCTGAGTTCGGATCCTAGACCCCACATATAGATGCCGGGTGGAAGCGGGGACGGCCTGTGTTTCTGGTCCTGGTAGGGCGGAGCCTGTGAATCCCAGGGCAGAGTAAACAAGGAGGAGGTGGAGGCGTCCATGGTGGTTCCCAATTCGTCCATGGTTCTACACACACACACACACACACATACATACATACACACACAATTGAATAAAAAAAATTAAAAATAAATAAATAAATAAATAAAAGAGGAGAGGGAGCTGGTGTAAGAGGAGAGCACCTGGGACCATGACAGAGGCTGACCACAGAGAGGAGGGGAGGGAGGACCGTGCAGGGAGACATGAGCGCTGCAGGCGGCTACCCGAAAAAGCCACCTGGCTCCGGCCCCCGACACCCAGAGCAGCACATTCTGAGGCCGTCTCCACAGAGCGCCTGCCGGGGCTCCCACACCACAGCAGATGCTGAAGACCCTGAAGCAGGGGCCTCCAGCCAACTCTCTCCTCTGGCTTCCCAGAATGTTCTTTCTGGAAGGGAGATCTAAGCGGTGGACCGCCATATCCGCCCGAGCACACATCTCTGGGAAGACAAAGTCTCAGTCACATCTTGATTCCATCGAGAGGGGCTCCGCGCCAGTTAGCGGTGAACACTAAGGGGTCCCGCCTCGGGGGGCTGATGTATAGGATCCAGCGCCAAGAGTCTCTGCCATGGACATTATAAAGCGCTGATGAGCCACACGAGACCACAGTGGATGGGTCGTTAGGACCAGCTGGGATAAGTTAATTTATCTGCAAAGTGCAGAAAAATACTGAAATAGATAAATCTCCTGCAGTTGTCAATGGAACATGGGAACTGTACTCTAAAGCCGACATCTGTTACCTGCTCCAGCCTCGGGCCCATAACTCCCACCCAGATTCTTGATAGCCTGCTCTTCGCTGCAGTTAATTCATATACGACAAATGCTCTTGCTTCAAATGAGTGCTCAGTGAATTTAAGCAAGTATGTATGTCTGTGTGCATTAAGCATAGCACTACATGGATCTCAACAGATGCATAGAAACACACCCGGTACCTCAGTGGAGACAGGAGCCGCTTCCCTCAGCCCCCAAATCTTCATAATCCAATGGCAGCCACCAGCCAACCCCAGCCCCAGATAACCACTTATCTGGAGATTTCCCGGAACTTCATGTAAGTGCAACCATGCCCCATGCCCCACACCCCTGTGTGGGTGGGTGCGTGCGTGCGTGCGTGCGTGCGTGCGTGCGTGCGTGCGTGCGTGCGTGCGTGCGTGCGTGCGTTCATTCCTCCTTCACGTGGGATAGTGTCTGTGGATTCCACAACCTGCTCTTCGGCCTCAGTTAGTTTCTGTCTACTACAAAAAGGCTCTATGGCATCAGCTCCTGCTTCCTCATGGGCAGGCACTGGCTGGCTTTGTGTGGATGCTGTGTACAAGGTTTATTTCTCTCCTAACTCACCTATGTTCTAGTTTTTCACTTCGAGATCATGGTAGACTTGCCTGTGAGGAATAACAGAGAGATCCGTGTACTCCAAGCTGGTTTTCCTTGGAAATGTCTTACAGAACTGCCCTACCAAATCACCTCAAGAAATTGCCTAATACAATCCAAGGACCTCACCAGTTCTGTGTGCGCACATGTGTGTCTGTGTGTGCATGTGTCTGTGTGCATGTATGTCTGTGCGTATGCATGTGTTTCTTTCTAGAAAGCAGGAGTGATACATGTTCACCTCTGCCAACATACATATCAGTCACAAGGGTCCCTCCAGCAGCTCACCTTTCCCCAGCCCTCAGCTCCCTCCTCCCCAGCCCTCAGCTCCCTCCTCCCCAGCCCTCAGGTCCCTCCTCTCCAGCCCTCAGCTCCCTCCTCCCCAGCCCTCAGCTCCCTCCTCCCCAGCCCTCAGCTCCTTCCTCCCCAGTCCTCAGCTCCTTCCTCCCCAGCCCTCAGCTCCTTCCTCCCCAGCCCTCAGCTCCCTCCTCCCCAGCCCTCAGCTCCCTCCTCTCTGCCCCCAGCACAGACAGCTACTCTCACGATCTCCACAGCATTTTCCCTGCAAGAATGGAATCCAATTTATGTGTCTGTCACTCCCCCAAGCCCATCATTTTTATCACTGTGGGAAGACAATGAACCTTCAGGTTGGAACCTACTCACTTAAAAGGGAAGAAAATAGTTTGAACTAGATTTCAACTTTACTTCTTTCACATTTACGAAGGTTCTCAGAGAGCTGGGGCACGGGTTAGAGTTGAGAAAGAAGCAACAGAGGATCCAAGATGCAGCCTTGCTGGGGAAGAACAAGGAGGGGACAGAGGGCCCAGGACGCGCCTTGCTGGAGGGGAGCAAGAAGCGGATCCAGATGCTCAGGTAGGAGGAGAACAGACAGGACTCTGAGGGGGCCCTGCCTCCCCCAGATGAAGAGAAGCTTCACAGAGCCCCCTGATCAGTGGCTTCCAGAGAAGTCAGGGCTGACCATGATGTTAGTGCCGCAGCGACTGCTACGAGTGGTGACTGGCAGACCTGCTGTCTCAGAAGGCTTTTCTGACCCAAGGAGCAGGATTCCCCCACCGATGACAGACAGGAGGACAGTGGACCAAATCTCCCTTTCCTCAGCCCACGGCTGGGAGAACATGGACGAGTTCCCTAGTTCCCACCAAGACGGCACTTTGATGCTCGCAGAGGGACTGGAGTGCTGATGCCAACAAAATCATGGCCCGGACAGAGGCACCAGTCAGCCGGAGTCTGGCGTTCACGGATTGACCTCTGCCTGGACCATCTTTCCCAGGTCGTCTCCAGGGGACTTCATCACACACTGCTCAGCTTCCGCGTGGTCATCCTCGACCTTAGGAGGTCAAAGTGGAGGAGGTGACGCTTCCATTGCCTCCACACAAGGATGCTTTGGCAACACCATGACAACTCCAGCATCCACATGTCTTGAGTCGCTTGGCCTAAGAAAGCAAGGGGCGACATTGCACGCTCCCAAAGACCATCAAGGAAAGCAGATGCCCAAAGACATGGCGAGTCATCTGTCAGCAGATATGAATCAGAGCACTAACCACGTGCATAGGTCTGTCTGGGAGAGATGTGTTTGCCAGCTCCTCAGACCCCACTGTGGTGATCAGATGGGATGGGCTTGTGTCCATTCCAGCTCATCACAGAGGAGAGGGAAGGGCTGCAGATCAGAGTCAGGTGGGCCAGGTGCAGTGATAGCCCACCTGCCACAGAGCTGGTGTTGAGATCTGAACCTGCGTAGCCTCTCCTTGTTCACTGACTCTTGAGTCTTTAGACTCAGTGTAGTAGTAAGAGCCAGCCAAGAGATGGCACCAAAGGGCAGAGGAAACCTGCGCAGCAGGGGTATGGTCTTCCCAGCCAGGTCCAAGCAGCCTGTCAGTTCAGGTCCTGTGACCTGTCCATGTGTATGTGTCCATATGTGTGTGTCCAAGCAGCTGGACACAGGCCCTCAGGAGCATCAGATCCTGGAGCGCCAGCCCTCTGGGACAAGTGTTCCTCCCTCCCTGATGAGCCACTTCAGATGCAGAAGGCAGGGTGGGCTGCTGCCGGATGCCAGCGGTGGGGTCTCGTGCAGGGATCAGCAGACTCTGTAGAAGGCAAGGGGCTGCTTAGCTACAAGCAAGGAAATCAAAGCATGGGACAGTTTAGGGCCACATCCTAGGTAGGAGTTTGGGGGGCAGGCCTGGGAGTGGTGGAGGAAGGAGGTTCACAAAAGACCAGGAATTAGAAGTCCGAGGGACATGTGTCCAAAGGAGCGCAGGTGACCCCATCTGGAAGTCTGACTCAGCATCGCCAAATCGACACCCTCAGGGGCAGACCTTCTGCCATCATCTTCATGACCCTCCAGGGACCCAGCTGCCCCCAGGTCTTGGGGGAAAGATCTATGTAGAGACCCTGGAGAGTTGCTTAACCTTCAGCCTCCCCAAGATTCTGGGCCCCTTGGCAGCCAAGTGAGAATGTTTGGAGCCCCCTGCCCATAAGCCCACTGTGGGGACTGCCTTGATCACAGAGGGATGCCCAGCATGGGGCCCTGGAGGGTGCAGGGATTCGTATCACGGGAGAGCTGCGTCGGCATCACAAGACACACGACTCTCAACCGGGCCCTGCCCAGAGATTCGAGTGGCTCCTGACATGTGTCGGGGTCTGGGGAACATGATTGTGATGTACCCCATTACCTGGAGACCAAAGTCCCCTCACCACTTCTGAAGATGTGGATTCGTAGCAAATACCCAGGACTTTGCCCATTGACTTTCAGCGTTCTGAGGCCGACCAGGACCACTACCACACATGGACGGAGACTTCCTCCTATCAGGAGGCTCCCTGGACCCCTTCCCTGCTGCTCCCCAATGCCTGACCCAAAGCTCTGGCAGCCCATATGACCAGCGTGGCCCTAGGATGCAGTCATAGGCTATCACACCACTGTGGCCCAAGCCCTGGTGGCCCTAACAGCCTAGGTTCTACCACCATTGTCAACATGCCAATTAAACCGGTAATAGTGATGTCATAGTTAGGTACAAGTGTCAACTTGATGGCTGAGGGTTCAGGTTCTGGGCACATTTGTAGAGAATTAGTAGTTTAGTTAAGCCCAGAGCAAATATGCAGGAGATTGTCTAGCTCCAGGGGAAGACCCACCCATGGTGGGCAGGACTAGGTCCTGAGCAGGTGTATAAAATACAGAGAGTTGATTGAGGAAGTTGGCATCCTGGTATCAGTGTGAGCTCTCCTGCCAAGCTGGACAAACAACTGTAACCAGGAATCATAAGAGAAAACCAAGCCCTTTGTTCCTTTACGTCGCCTGATAGTGATTTATTAGCAACAACGCAGGTGCAGGTGAACTGCAGGAAGTGAAAAGCAGAGGAAGGCGATGTGTTCGGCATGAATGCGTTCAGAAAGGAACCGGCAGAGGCCAGTAACCTCCAGTCCCTCTCCCTGGTACCAATATGAGCCATGAGGTTTAGGTCTCAACAGAAGGCAAGAGCTAGGTGGTCTTGTTCGAGGTGATTCCACCCATTGCTGACCTGTCAGGCTCCAGTCTGCCCAGCAAGGGGGTCCCGTAAGTTGTCAGAACTGTATGCAATCTCTTCCTAGGAGACAAGGGGCTGCTCTAGCTGACAAGACCATACTTTTTCCTTCACAAGCATAAGACCCCTGGGCAAATTCCAATCCAGCTCCTGCCAAGGTGTTTACCAGCCACCAGTTGCTGCCTCACTTGGAACACACGTGATGTTCCAAGCTCCCAGGGAGTCCAAGGCCAGAGGGAATCCCAGAGAGACCGATCCATGCTCTGCTTCCTCTCCCCATCTTGTCCTGCTCTCAACACCAGTCAGGTGGTCACCGGGACCCCTCGGCCTGTCTTCCCCTGGGCTCAGCCAGTGGGGCCAGCAGGGCAGAAGAGCGAGTGACCAGGACATCACCTTCTCCCTGACCGAATGGTGGTCCTAGCAGCCTCTCAGACCCACTCTCCAGACCCTGGAAGCCACACTCTTTTGCTTCCTGGCCTTAAAGTGGGGTTCGCCGCTGCTAGGGGAAGGGTCACCTCCCTTGCTGGCTTAACTCCACCACCCTTCCTTAGAGTCCCTGGGCAACATTTCTGCCCTGTCTCTAGCTCAAACCCTGCTGAGCCGCCCAGCCTGGAAACCCTAAAAGGCCGGTCTGAGCAAGCTGGAGCTCTGTTCTCCGGCACTCTCGCTTTCTTGGGGGCCTGATTCCCTCCTGCACTGTGAGGATGAACTCAAGAGACAAGCAAACTCAGGATGTCTGGAGGAAAAGCCAAGTCCTCAGCCCCAGCGCAGGTGCGCCTGAGGACGCTGCAGGCAGGGGATCCTGCAGGCAGGGATGCTGGGTGGCCCAATCCATAGAGCACGCCTCAGTCAGAGCAGCTCCCCGGCTGCTCAGAAACCACATCATCCCTCGCTTGGCAAAGCTGCCCACAGAAATCCAGGGTTCCCATTGTGTCCTGGGAATGGCAGCCCCTGCCTCCCCCCATACACACACTCTGCCCTACCTCCTGTAAGAAACCATGTCTAGTCCTTCCCTCCCCCACTCCCTACCTCCACCCCGACTGTACCACAGTCCCACAGCCCACACACAGTGGGATCAGAACTAATGGCCCGTGGGAAATAGGGCAGGGCCTTTCCCCAGCACCCAGGGAGGACCTGGGGTGCCCCCACTTCCCAGCAACAGCAACTAGGGGGGTATGGGGAGAAGAGGGTGGTCCTGCCCCTAGATCCTCAATCGGCTCTGGGTACATGCCTGCAGACCCAGAGGTCCTGGGCAACGCGCCCAGGGTCTTGACTCTGTTCTGAAGTGGTGGGAAACACCAGCACTTCTGCCCTCGAGCAGATTCCCCAGACAGGCAGAGCCCACTAGTGACTCACCCGCTCCTACTTCTGTGAAGTGCTCCCCTGGGCTGGGGCCAACGAGCCCCAACATCAGAGGATTTTATCTTTTCAATTCCATACAGGGGAAGGGGAGGGAAGGGGCACACCTTCAGGACCATGCAACCAGCTTGTGTCTGAGAAGCTTGTGTCTGGTGTGGCTTCATTTCCAACCAGAGAGGGGACAAGGACCACCCCCAAAATGTAGTCAGGGGAGAGAGCTGCCGTTTCCGGTGGGAGTCTCCCAGCAAAGAGACACCAGGCGGGGTCCTAACCCCCTGGGTCCTCCCGAGCCCTCCTGGGTGGGCTGGGCAGACCCGGCAGGCGCCCTGCACAGAAGCCGCAGCCCTGCCCTTCGCGGCTGTGAGTCACGCATGCGAGGTTTCCAGAAGACAGAGGAACGAGGGGACCCCGGGGACCTAGAGGAGGGACGTGCCTGCCGCGGGAGGATGGAGGGGCCCAAGATCTGGAAGTCTGGCTCATCTGCGGGGACGTGGGCCTAGGAAGATGTCCACGAGCCAGACTCCAGGGGACCTGGGCAGAGGCGGCGGGGCCCGCGGACTGCAGCAGGTGACCAACCACCCGGGATCCCTTGGGTGGAAGGGAAGGTTTGCCCCAGTCCTGGGGAGGTTGGGTGAGGGTGGGAGGTTTGGGTGAAGGTGGGAGAGTTGGGGGGTGGGTTGACCCCGGTTGTTGTGGCTCTGTCTCCCCCTCGCGGTGCGGAGGAGTCACGGCAGGAAACGGCTTCCAGCCAGCGCTGGGCTGGGCACCGCCCCACTGGGCTGGGCATCGCGCTGGGCTAAGCACCCCCCCCGATGGGCACCGCCCCCTCTGGGCTGGGCATCGCTGCTGCGCTAGGCACAGTTCCCCTGGGCTGAACACCGCCCCCTCTGGGCTGGGCATCGCCCCCTTGAGCTGGGCACCGCTTCCCTGGGCTGGGCGCCTCTCGGTTTGTCTCTCCCCACATCCCCTGCGCTCAGAACAAGGGAGACCTTTAGGAAGGACAAAGAAAGGAAGGATGGAAAGCGAGAGGAACAGCGGCGGCGGCGGGCCTAAGCCCCTGCCCTTGGGCCGGATGGCCTTCTCTGTTAACTCCGGGTGCAAACATCGGTGATCAAGGACCGACACTTCTGTCCTCGGAGTGTGTGCACTGATTCATTCCGCGTCTTCTCTGTAGGGGGCGGCAACTGACAAGCAATGATACCAGATGCACATGGTCGAAACTGCCAGGATCCACACACATACCATCTGTCTCCAGTCATTTTCCAGCGAAGTCTGCATTAGTACCTGGAGCTTCTGAAGGGTCTTCTCATTGTATAAGCCCACTCAGCTCTGTCAGCCCAAGTCACTCAGCAGATGGATGGGAATGTTTTTCCCAAGTGAGGCTCATGCAGCCTTCTGATATCAAAATGATCTCACAGGACTGTGTTTCTACCTTTGTGATGGGCTCTGAAAATAAATAATTTATCCCTTAAGAAATATCCCAGCATGCTCTATACCTCTAGTTCCCTAAAATTTCTCTAGCGGGTTCTCCCTCTGAATTTACTGCCCATATCTTGCAAGAGCGCCCAGATCACTGCGAGTTTCTACTTAACAGGTTGAATTAGACGAACGCGATCAATCACTGGACCAGCATGCCTGAAGGCTTGAAGATGAAAACAGCATTCCACGTCTGGAGACGTTAGGATGTTACTGCTGTGCTTCTGTGGTAGACAGCTAATGGTGTCAACTTGGCAATGGAAGGCTGGAGCTCTGGGCACATTTGTAAAGAATTAGTATTTGAGTTGAGTTCTGAGCAAGCCTGCAGAAGCTTGTCTAATTGACGAGGGAGACCCAGTCCATGGTGGGTGGGACCATTCCCTGAGCAGGTGGGTAAAATAGAGCAAGCTGGTTAAGTAAGTTGGCCTCCTTCAGCATACTTGGGCAGACTTGGCACTCCTGTGGATTTGGTGAGGCCAGCTCCCTCGATCCCTGGCATTGGTAGGGACTGTCCTGCCAAGCTGGATTAAGAGCTATAACTGGACAATAGTAAATCAAGCATACAATTCCCTATTCCCTTTTAAGCCATTTTGTCATGAATTTATGGACAGTATGCAGAGCAACTACAAAGGCTTCTTATGTCAAAGCTACATTGAATCTTTTCTTCTGCTGCATGGTGGCTCCCCAGGATGCGCATCTGGAAATCGCCAGGGTCTGTCTCTTTTCCCATGTGTAATAAATGACCATTCACGGGTCCCCTGAGGAAAAGAAACTGGAGCAGGGAAGACCCAGCCTGTTGGAAAGACTGGCTCAGGGCGCCTGGGGGAGAGGGAAAACCTACCAAAGCCGGCCATGCTTCCCCGGAACTGAACGCCTGTGCTGTGCTCCAGAAAACAGGTCGACTCTGCTGGTTTGGGGGCGCAGGGGGATAGAAGGGCAGCTGAGGCTGAGCTGGGTTCAGGCAGTGGGAATGTGTAGGAACTGGGTAGCAGACAAAACAAGATGGGGTGAGCATGGGAAGGAGAAAGGGTGAGGCCAGGATTAAGGGGCAAGGATTAGACTCGGTGGGATTGTGGTTGGTGTGATCTTTCATATTGGGCCATCAGCGGGGCATGTGGTTGGGCAGGGCACTGCTGGACCCCTGCTCCTCCTGGCGGGTGGGTTTCTGACTTGTCTTGACCACCACGCCCCGTCCTGACCTCAAAGGTTGAGGTGGGCGCATGGGTAGGGTCTTGTGACAGCAACAGTGAGTGCGTTCTGCAGCTCAGACAGGGTTTAATGAGAAATGTGAAGCTGTTCACGAGGTTGAAACTGAAACTAGGTCACTTCAGCAAGCCAAGGGGGACCCCCCCCAAGGCCTCATGTAAATGTTGTGATTTGGGAACAGGCCACGCCCACCGCCTACCACAGGGCACCGTGTGTTTAGAGGTCTGCCAGGGTTGCCTCCTGCTGTATCCCTCCCAGAGATCTCTGGGTTTCTGTTTCTTGGTTCCCTCATGCTTCTGTGCTGTGGGGAGTGGGCAGTTCCTGCCCCTGCCTGGCGAGGACTGTTTCCCCCTCTGCTCTTCTCCAAGACGGCATCGCCCAGACTGCTGGAAGTGGGGTCCTGAGGGCGGAGCCTTGTCCCTTCCCTTTGCTAGAACCCTGTCTGTCTAATTCCTAATTTGGCAAAGCTCCTAAGGAAGCTGATAAAATTAGAGAAATGCGTGCTCATCGGTCCACATCTCGCCTTGCATGGGGATTCCAGAATCATGTAAGATGAGTGTTCTGATTAGGGTAAGGGTTTCACTCTGGACGAGATTATTCGACCTTTCTCGGCCAGGCTCTCTGGTCAGCTTCCCTGCAGCACTTCCCTGTGCTCCTTGGTCAGCTGTCCTCCGTGGTTAACTGTCCTTTCTGGTCTCTGTGGTCAGCCCCTGCCACATGCCCTCCTGTGCCCAGCTGCGGAAAGCGCACTACGCGGTGTAACTGCTCCCTCCAGGCGTGACGTGGCCTTTGCCAAGACGAAGCAGAGGCTCTGTGTGAACTATAAAAGACAAGTCACAGCAACGACACACACAGAGCAATACCTCTGCTAGCCAGATGAAAACCCACAGCAGTGAGACTACTAACAGCCCCTCATGGGAGACTGGGGAGAGGCCTGAGATCCTGCCTGGAATTCTAGTCACCACTGGCTGCCCCAGCTGCCCGTGATCTTGGGGAGGGGCTAGGTTATTCAGGATGAGGCAGGGTGACCTGGGGTTTGGCACCCTGGAGGCATAGCTGCCCATGAGTCACCTTGCCAGGGACAGGACTTCCTGGTGAGCCAGCTGTCCAATTGGGACCTGCGTTCCTGTAAATAACCACAATCAGCTCTTTAACTTACCAAGCTGAACTTGAATGGACTCATTTCCTTGGTCCTTCAATGTGCTTTCTAGCAGAGGTGAACAGACATCGCTTTGTGTCTTCCCAATTAAAGTCACCCAACAGCGCCCCACTTTTTAGACCCCTGGAAAGTCCCGATGAGAATTCTAGGCATGAGACTCAGATTAGTGCTGAGTGGAGTTGCCCTGTTCCTTGAAGCATACACACCTCTGCTGTAGCGGGCACAGAGATGGTGTCAGAGCCGCGCTGCAAGGAAGAAGACACGAGGTGTGCTGTGGGGGGCTGTCTGTCCACAGAAGGACCCAGGGACAGTGAATGTGCAGGAGAACAAAGGACCCAGAAGACACCTTCCAGTCCCTTCCCTGGAGACCACAAGGTCCTGTGTGAGCTCAGCCTGGGGAATAAAGGACAGAGTTATGCAGTGAGAAAGGAAGAGTGACGTCAGAAAACATAATTGTGTCATCGCGATAATCGAGCAAGATTTGCTCAGTAAATATTTTTGGAGGGCCTACTATGCACCAAGCACTGTCGAACATTCATTTCAGAATGAAATGAACAACACAGTCATGGTCCCAACCCATGTCCTTCGGTAACCATCATTTCCTGCACGGCGGAGCCTGAGCTGAAGTATTACTGGAGACCCACACAGCTTGGCAGACAAAAGAAGTGCCATTCTTCCAGAAGCTTTAGGGCTAACAGGGAGCCTGATGGCAGGCAGGGCCGCGGGGTTGGGCTGACTCCATCAGAAGAGGATGTGTGAAGCTGGGGGAGCTGCATCCAGGAGAGGAAAAGGAGACAGGGTTCCCAGTGGTCCTCGGCTGTGGGAAAGACATTCACAGGAGCGTCTGCACTTCGGGGAGAGCAGGGTCAGAGGGTCAGGGGGCACCACCTGGAAGCTCCAGGGCACTCGCGAGTGACCCTCAATCTGCACCCCACTAGACAACTGTGGCGTCAGAACACCTGCAAAAATGAGGGTTTTTTTCCAGTTTTCCAGATTTGTCCCCCCAAAACTGAATGATTCCCTTATATAATGAAAAAAATAGCTTTCTTGTCATTGGCTTGTGTTTGGACCAGTGCCAAACTCCATATGCCCCTTAACCCGTGCCATGTTGAGTCAAGAGAGGTGGACAGGCAGGCAGAGTGAAGTTGTGCCTCGGTCTACCCATTGGGTGTGAGGGCCCAGGAGGGCAGTGCACAGGTGACAGCCGGGCCATCACTCATTGTGGAGAAACCTAGGAGGCACCTTCGTCCAAGGATCACCGTGAGCGTCCACAGTGAGGAGACACATTGAATCAGGTCCCTCCTGACGGTCAGCAGAGACAGCCCAGCCTCGCTTCTGGAAGGTTCCAGTCAAAACAATTCAGTTACAAAAAAAATGTCAGGGGAAATCACAGTTGGAGTATTCTATAAAATAAGCGACTGTAAGGCTCAGACATGGCAAGGTCTGAAGAGAAGGGATGTCTATGGGCATTTGAAGACACCAGCCAGGTGTCTCCTGACTGTGGTGGGCTCCATTGGCATTGAGGAAAGTGACAGTGGCTGGCAAGATGTGGAGAGGTCCTGATCACCAGGCAGGCAGAAGGCTTCGCCTGCCCGTTTCCATGGTTGGGTTTCCGTTTTTGCACACGGTCGCCTGTTTTGCACACAGCACATGCCAAAGCAATTCCCCAGCTCACGAACAACCGAGGAAATGCTTCCCCTCACACCTGCAGCTTTCTGTCACTTGAGACTGAGCCAACAACTTAAGATGCCTTTAAATTTCTCTCATAAAAACTGCAGACATCCTTTGACTCAGAAATTCTAATTTAGGATTTTATTCTAGATACAATGATATAAGCATTTAAGTAAAATAACATTTATGTGTCCTCAATGTGCATATATTATCATAAATATGTATATCAATGGTATCTTTATGGAAAATTATTTTTAAAAGCAAAAAATAAAAAATAAAAAGCCATCCATCAAAGCTAGTAACTCTGAGTACGCACACAAAGCATGCTCTGTAAAGGATGAAGCCCTCGTACCCATAGTTGATAGTTACCAAGACTCCGTGCACGGCAGTTTTCACAGTGTGTTTAGGTGCCTTATTGAGTCCATGTTGTTTCTATCTCTACCATGTGGGTGGACACTGAGTGAGCCCCGACAGGCTCAGCAGCAGGATGGGGGCAGGAAGTGGTCACCAATCCCAAGATTCAGCTCACTGGATGGCATCACACACACACACACACACACACACACACACACACACACTGCCATTAGCAATGGCGGTTTTGAGAGACTGAGGCTGGGAAGAAGAGGAAAAGTTTAACTTTTTGTTTCATATTCTTTATGCTCCTCACCACATCTTTCCAATATATCACCATGAGTAAACTTATAGATATTTGAAAACCATTGAGATAAATGATCAGTTAAATGTAAAATAATTATAATAATAATATAATAAATGTAAGGAAAATGCTCAGAGCTTGCAGACTGGCCCAGTCTAGCCGAAACAGCAAATTTCAGGTTCAGTGAAGAGAAGGGAAGGGAGAATGGGGAGGAAGAAAGGAAGGGGAAAACAAGACAATGAGAGAGAGAGAGAGAATGTGAGAGAGAACGAGAGAAAGAACGAGAGAGAGAGAGAGAGAGATTGCCTGTTTTTCAAGCACGCAGTGCCAGAAGGTTGGCGGCGCTTGACACGTTAAGGAGGTGGGGAATCCTGACCGGATGTCACTTCAATGTCCATCTTCTGTTGCTCATCAATGTAGTCAAGGCGGTGCAAAGATTCTAGGCATTCCTAGTCCCTGTTTGCAGCTCAAAGTTATAAAAGCAGATTTCTTCAAACCAGGCTGAATGTCCACTCGCAGTCGTCCTCAGCAGCAGTCCCACAGTTCTGGCATCTCAAACACAACTCTGGGTTCTCCTCTGCAGCTTTAAGCTTCGCCATCTCTTGCAGGAACTCTACGCCTGCCACTTGGTGCCAAGCTTTTGCTGCTCTCCATAAACCCCTCAGTAGTTCGCCCAAACCAATATCACCTGAGGGACGCTGCCAGATTCTGAAGCAAGTTAGAAACGTTACTTGGTCCATTGGAGCTACAGCTGCACCAAATCTTGTGCTCTGATGCTGGAAAAGCGTATTCCAGGCAGCTAAACTTCCAAAGGGCAAGAAACGGCTTTAACTTGGGCTTTTGGCCCCTGAAGGAATCTGTTTTTTCAAACCATGAACTTGCCATATGGTGGTTTTCACGTCTTCCACCATCCTAATGCAAGTCACTAGGTTTTCCTTCACTGATACTCATTTCTTCAACAGCAGCAGATATTCTGCTGCCTGCCCTTTGCACATCCAAACCTCCAAGGTTGCCAACACAGCTCTCCTCTGTCAAGCAAACTGGTCCATGGTCTTTAAATTCAGCTTTACCAAAGTCCTTGTTCCCCTCATCACAAATTGGGCCCAAACAATCTCTCTCAGCAATTGGCCCACTAAACTCTGAAGAACGGTATTTGTAAATCCACAAAGTGAAAATTCTCAAGCTTTTCCAACTTTGTCCAGCAGAACCCTTCAAAAGCCACAAAATCCACAGTCAGATTTATCAGCAACACCCCACTTCCTGGGTACCAAATTCTGTTGCAGTCTGCCTGCATGGTTGCTGATAAATGACCATCACACAGCTTAAGGGAACAAGGAGCTTACTTTCTTAGGATAGTCTGGTTACACTTCATAGTCCAGCTTGATGGGAGAGCATGCATTAACACCAGGGCCGAGGGAACTGGCCACCATAATGGCTGAGAGATGGACAATCCTTACTTGCCAGACCAGCACGTCTGGCCAAGTATACAGAAGGATGCCAACTCTCTCAACCAGCTCTCTGTGATTTATCCAGGGACTAATCCCACCCACCATGGGCTGGGTCTTCCTCAGCAGCTAGACAATCTCCTTCAGGTTTGCTCTGGGCTTAACTGAGCACTTGGTGACCCTGTAGTCACCACGGGTTGCCAGGGTCACGCACATGAACTGGTATGGTAGTGGGTGCCAGCCCTGTCCTGTGGGTATGCAACAGGCTGCAGTGCCCCTAGGGCTCTGCAAACAGAGGTTCTCTAACCTGTGGAGCCTTTTATGGCTTCTGACATCTCCATGCAAAATACCTAACGAGATGTGGGAGTACTTTTCTAGTTAAGGGAAGAGGCACCCACTCCCATTTGGCCAGACACGGCTATATTCCTGTCCCAGTTCGGCAGATTTGGGGGGGGGTCTGAATTTTAAGAGTAGTTCCTGAAGAATACAGCCTACTTTTCTGACCCCCCCCCCACACACACACATTCTGCAACCCAAGCTGGCCTGTCAGTATGTAGCTCAGGTTGAGCTCAAACTCCCAGCAATGCCCCTGCCTCCACCTCCCACGGGCTGGGCTTTCAGACAGGCAGCACCATGTCTTGCCAGGTCTGATTTTGCTTGACCCGGTTCTTAAAAGACGTGTGATGGGGGCTGGAGAGGTGGCTCAGGGGTTAAGCCTCCGCCTTGCAGGCGGAATGTCCTGAGTTCGGATCCCAGATCCCACGTATAGAGGCCAGGCAGAAGCGGGGGCAGCCTGTGCTTCTGGTCCTGGTAGGGCGGACTGAGCCTGTGAATCCCGGGGCAGAAGGAGGTGGAGGCGTCCATGGTGGTTCGCGAATTCGTCCGTGGTTCTATACACACACACACACACACACACACACGCACGCGCGCACATACACACATATATGCACACAGTTGAATAAATAATAATAATAAAAAAAAATTAAAAAAAAAAGACGTGTGATGGGGGCGGAGTCTAGGCTGCTCTTACAAGCCCAGCCTGGAGAGAGAGGACGCATGTGATTCTCTGAATGTGTCTAGCACTTCAGAAGGACAAGCAAGCCCCCGAGGCTGGAGAGGGCCACCGCTGGGGGGACCCCCCCCCAGGATAGAAGCCCCATGGCGGGGCAATGTACGGCGGAGAGCTGGGGGAATCCTCCGTTTCCAGCAATGTTCTGATCCTAGCAGAATGGAAGTCGATGGGATGGGGCCCGGGCAGGGGGGGCGGCGTTCAGCGCCAGGAGCCCCTGACTCACTCTCAGGCCCGTGGATTACTCAGGGTGCAGTTCTGGCCCTCGGTTTCCCTATCTATAAAACCGGGGTAAATGGCTTTCTCTATGAAAAGGTCAGATAGAAATTCAAGGAGATACTACGCCCTCCCGAGGGCGCTCGGCTAGCGGGTCCCAGGTGCGCGGAGCAGGACTGCGACCATCTCGGGACCCGCCAAGTGACCGCGACCGAACATGGCCCGCAGGTGTGTGTTCGCTCTTCCCCGCCCCGCCATCCTCCCGTAAACCCGAGAGGGGATAGGAAGGCGACTCTGGGTGCACTCCTTGGCTCCGAAGCCCGGGCTGCCCCGATCCTCAGAGCTGGGCGGGCCGCGAGCAGCCACGTGATCTGGGCGCCCCCCCCTCCCTCCCCTTGCAGCTACCCGCGCACAAGACAGGTCCCAAGTGCCGGGCGGGACCGGAGCGGGACAGAGGCCTAGCCTTTGCAGGACCCCACACCGGCCTCTCAACTTCCCTTCTCTCTCAAGGTCCAAGCAGCTGAGCCCAGGACCCGCGAGAACAGCGGCGGGGCGAGCGTACCAGGAGAGACTCAGGTGAGTGCGTGGAGACAGACCCAGGGATCCGGAGCCCAGCTGAAGGAGGGTCTGCAGCCCGTCAGCCCCCAGCCTCCTCCAGGTCTTGGTGCAGGCTGCAGAGACAGCACTCCCAGACTCCAAGCTTCCCTAGATACCTGACTTTGCACATGTCTAGATTCCCCGGGAATCCCATTTTGGGCAAACCAATTGGTTGTGAACAAAACCTGCTTGGGAAGCTAGAGCTGGTGCCCTCCGGGGCTGGAGCCCAGGGCTGGCACCATTTGGGGACAGACTTCCTCTTGGCTGCCCAGCAGGGCTTGGGAAGGGGGGCGAAGCCAGTACAGGATCCTGGCGTGGCCAGGGCACTTGTTTGCCTCAGATCTCTAAAAGCCCCGGGTTTATTAGAATCACCTTGGGTTCTTAGACAGGCGCCGGAGCTGCCCCTATTCCCCTGTTGTGGAGTCATGGGCGGCAGCTGTGGATATTGGGAACTGAGGGCGTTGCTCCCCAAGTCTTTGAGGGATCTTGTCAAAGGTTTCATAGATTCCACACCTGTCCCACTATGACAAAGTGAAAGACTAAACCTCCTTGCTTTCAAAGCCTGGAATTTGGATCTGCTTCCCTGAGGGCTTAGTTCAAATCCAGGAGCGGTGGGACAGTCAGAATGGGGCCCTTGGGTTCCCATGGTCCACTGGCATGTGTGGTCCTTAAACACCCCCATCCCCCTCTCTGAGCCTTGGGCCACAACAGCTTCTGGACAGAGAGCCCCAGTCCCACCTGTGTCTCCAAGGCCCCAAACTTCGAAGCAGCAGACACAGATACCCTCAGCCTCACCCCACCTTGGGGTCCTATCTCCAAACTGGGGACCGTGGCAGATGCCTTGATGTGGCCGAGAGCCTGGGGCAACCCCCTGGAGCATGCATGAGGAGTCAGCAGGTTCCTGACTTGAAAAGGTAAAAGCTCAGAGCATTGCCGGAGAGGCAGGAGGAGGGCGAAGAGGCCTCCAACCCTGTGATCTTGCAGCAGTGCCCCATTCCCCCCTCAAACCTACCCCCTGTGGTGACACAGGATGCCCTGCTGTGCCCTGAGTGGCCAAGGGCAGCCGTTAGGGCTCACCGTCCTGTTCTTCCCAAAAACAGCCTTTGGAAGAGCTGCTTACATTCCCCCCCCCCCCAAGATGCACCCACTCCACTCTGGCTTTCTTAATTCTAACATCCTTGCACCATACTGGGCTGGAGATGACCAGGTCTCAGAGCTCAGCTTCCCATAGTACTCATGGGGAAGCTGAGACCCAGAGAGGAGGGGGACCTGTCCTGTGAGCTTGCCAAGCCGGAAGCCCTGCCCCAGGCCCCTGCACTGCACTTGCGCAGCACTTGTAGTGGACCTGGAGCTAATGCTCTGGATATCAGTCAGAACCTGGGCCACTCATAACTTAGTTTCCTCAGAAACCCCACCCAAGGCCATAGCAGAGCCTGTGAATTCTGCAGAGGTGGCGTGGCCATCTGGGTAACAACCCACTCATTCTGCTGCTGAAATCCAGCCCCCCCCCTGCCCCTGTGGTGGCCGCCCTGCCACACACACACACAGTCACACCCACTCTGAAGGCAACTCTTAGCCCCAGGATGCCGTGGCGCCACCTCTCCCCACACCTGTGTCAGCTGGCACACAGCCCCGTGACCCGCCGGCCCCAGATGGTGAGCACTGTCTCATCGTCAGCTGGTAGCTGCTGACTTGCTCTCCACCTTCCGTTTGATCAATCACTGGTGTGCCAAGCAAGGTTCCTGGGGCAGCCAGCTCCAAACGTGACTAAGCCACATCTTTATCTGGAAGCCCTCCCTGTATTCCCATGACCAAAGTAAGAATTCAAGCCTCCAACAGATAAAGACAGCATTTCCCTCAAAACTCTGTGATCTGTGTCTGGGCAGCCCCTCTATAAACTAGGTGGGCTGCCTGCTCTCTTCTGGCCACTTCTCCTGCTCCAGGATCATTAACAGCTGCCACCTCTGTGGTCTCAAATGGGGTTAAAGCTGGTCTGCACAGCAGCGTGAATCAAGAGCAGTTGTGGGTCCAGGAAACTCGTGACTTGGAGTTATCTGCACAGACGTGGAACAAGGAACAGACAGAGCCTGGGGCTTTGCTCTGCCCCAACACACACCAGGGAAGTGCCCCTCCTCCTCCGGGCCGGGCACAGAGCAGCCCTCCCTTCTGTGGTCCTGGCACATACTCTGTGCCTCACTGTTGAGGGGTACAGACGCAAGCAAAGAGGGGGCGGCGTGGAACACTGGCTGTACCTGGCCCAGCGGCTGTCCCTCCACTGTCCTGCAAGCGGGCGAGTCCTGCGCTAGCCCCAGGCGAGCAGCCAACAACGTGTCTTGCAAGTGCTGCCCACTTTGGGGTTATGGGTTCTCGTGTGTGTGTGTGTGTGTGTGTGTGTGTGTGTGAGGGCACTTGAGCGTGTGTCTGTAGAGGCCCAAGGGTGACACTGTGAATCATCCTGGATTGTTCTACCTCCTTATTGCTTTCTCTGGAGTTTCCCAGGCTCTTCCTTCTAGGGCCAGAATAGCAGGTCACCACCATTTACACCCAGCATTTTTACACGGGATTTGGGGATTTGAACTCAAATCCTTTTGCTTGCAAAGCAAAGGCTTTAACCCCTGAGCCATCTCCCAGCTCAGGATTGGGGGGGGTATATTTTAAATGCTGACATCAAGAACAGAGTCTCTATTTGATTTTATATTGCTTGTGCAAAGTTTTTTTCAAAGGCTTCCCTCTTCCTCCTCTCCCAGAATTTTCTTATACAAGACATAGGTTAGAGCTAAAATTAACATGGTCGTTAACCCTTTCAGGGGACTTCCTATGACGGGGTACCAGTGCCCCTGCTCTCAACTGAGTGACGGAGGGTGCGGGTATGTTTCTCTGAAGCTGAATTAATCCTTCTCAAGTTAAACAGCAAAGGGAGCCTTCTCAAAATAGGGGGGTTGTTAGTTGAGCCTCCAAGATGTGCTTTGTCAAGATAGATTTCCCAACCAAGTGTGGAGTATGCCTTGCCCCCCCTTCCGAGGCACCCCCCCACCCCCACCGCTCCTGGCAGCCCTTCTCGCCACAGGGGCCCCAGACCCCTCCCTGACCCAAAGTTGTCCTGGCGCTTCTCCGGTGCCAAGTCTTGCGGTGTTCTGGGCCTGAGAAGCCAAGAAGCTGTCGCTGTGAGAAGCTGTGGCTGTGAGACGCAGCCCCGGGGGTCTGAGCTTGTCCTCAGCATTCAGCGGCCTCGGGGACTTGCTTCTGGCACATGCAAGTGGTCTGTCCACTCACGGGCCACTAGTGTCCTTTAAGAAAGCATGACATGTGTGTATCAAGATGTCCCGACGAAGCCCATTACTTCGTGTTTTTTTTTTTTTTTTTCAAAAAGAAGGTTAATAGTAGGGCTGGCGAGTGACTCAGTGGGTGAAGCGCCAGTTCTCAAACCAGGCGACCTGATTTCAACCCCCAGATCCCCACATGGTGAGAACTGTCTTCCAGAAGTTGTTCTCTGGCCATGGTGTGCATACATGCTCGCTCTCTCTCTCTCTCTCTCTCTCTTTCTTTCTCTCTCTCTCTCTCTTTCCCCCCCTCTCTCCCCCCCTCAAGTAAGTGAATAAAATAAAGAGAAGGTGAAGCTCAGAGGATGGGAACAGACCTTCTCTTTGCTTCTCTCCCTCCCACTCTAGGACTGAGGTGCCCATGAGCTCTGCCTCCTGCTTCCCGAGGAGAGGGGGTGGGAACGCTCGCTCAGTTGAGGGTCACACTGCCCATTGGCTCTGGGAATGGAACCTGAGCAAATGTTTTCCCTACGAGACCCTTTGTTCAAAGTGCTGGGACCTTGGGATGCACAAGCCACCATCATCCATCCCATAAGAGCTTTTCATTCTGAGTCTTTAGATGTCAGATACCACGTGTTCTAGGGGAGCCTCAAGACAGCTCTCCTCCTGGGGGTGCTTTCCTGCCCACACAGGAATCTTCCAACTATGTTTCTCACAGTCGCCCTGGTGCTGGAGAGGGGCAGAGGGGCAGCGCAGAGCTTAGGAAACCCCTTTTCCCCAAGCAAGACATAAAGCATTCCGGGGAGATTGTGGTTGGCAGTCATGACTGGTTGTGGAAATTGTCATTTTCGGCAACGTCCGCCTGGACAGTATCACATTTGATGATTAACCTGTATTATTAATAGTTACTTTTCCTGTTGCTGTCAGCAAATACCTGGGGCTTTGGCTTATAGCTTGAGGTGGAGATGGGCAGGTGTGGCCGTGAGATTGGCCGCAGCTGCCGCGGCAGCAGCCCGAGGCGGCTGATCAGAAGGAGGGGGCAGGTGGGTGGATGCTCAGCTCACTGTCTCCCTTTGGTTCAGTCCAAGACCCCAGAGCATGGCCAGTACTCTTCATATTCAGGGTGGGCCCCCCTTCCCCAGAATCCTCTCTGGAAACCCCTCACAGACATACCCAGAGATGTGTCTCCACGTCTCCAGGTGATTCCAACTCCAGTTGACAATGAGAATTAGCCAACATGCCTACCTAGCAAACCAGTCACCCAGCACCCCACCCTCTCAGGCTTAGCAAGGTCAGCTGGAAGGTCACGGGGATGCCCCAGAGACTCGGCTGAGCTGACCTGGTGAAAACCATCAGGACTGAGCATTTTGTGGCGGGAAATGCAGTGGCATGTTCTGGCTACAAGCCTCTAGGGGCTGCAGGAGGGGACCATCATGCTTGTCTTACATCGGAGACAGAATGGAGGGCATGCATGCGTGTGTGTGTGTGTGTGTGTGTGTGTGTGTGTATGTGCATGTGCATATGTGTGTTTGTGTGTGCATTCATGTGTGCATATGTGCTTGCACATGTGTGAACATGTGTGTGCACATACGTGTCCGTGTGTGCATGTGCATGCATGTGCACATGCATGTACATGTGTGTATGTGTGTGCACGTGCACACTTGCCTATGCATGCTTGTGCATACATACGTGTAAGTATATGTGTGCACGCATGCAAGCATGCACATGCATGTGTGTTCCTGTGTGTGCACAGCATGTGTATGTTTCTGTGTATGCACACATGTAAGCATGCACATGCATGTGTGTGTTCCTGTGTGTGCACAGCATGTGTATGTTTCTGTGTATGCACACATGTAAGCATGCATATGCATGTGTGTGTTCCTATGTGTGCATGTGCACACATGTGTGCACGTGTGTGCATCTCTCAGCGGGCAGAAAGTCACTCACTTGAAATGGAGCAGGAGGCATGGGAGATGGCTCAGGGGTTCGAGTCACTTGAAATGGAGCAGGAGGCATGGGAGACGGCTCAGGGGTTCAAGCCTTTGCCTCAAAAGCCAGAAGACCTGAGTTCAGATTCCCAGATTCCACATGAAAGTGATGGATGGATATGGCAGCGGCTTGCAAACCCCAGCCTGGAATGTGGAGTCTGGGACACCTCAGAGCAATGCAGTAAGGAGGTGGAGTAATCCAGGTTGACTCCTGAAGTCACTCTTGGGCTTCCACAGGCACACATGCACACACTTGTATGTGCAAAAAAAAAAAAAAATAAAGTTAGAAATTAAAATGAAGTGGAGGGCATTTTGCACGTGTGTAACTATAAAATTCATTAAGCGACACCAGCTTCCAGGCAGGCATTTGTTTGTGTGGAGACTCACTTTTTCTGTGCACAGGCATCCCGAAGGATGGGTGAGTGGCTTTCTGGCCAGCCTCTCAGTGTGTGACTTATAAGTATCACCACTTCCTGGAGCTGACTCTGACCTGTGATTCTCCAGGTGAGACTTGATGAGCAGCAGAGATGGGAAAGAAGCTGGATCTTTCCAAGCTCACGGACGAGGAGGCGGAGCATGTGTGGGCCGTGGTCCAGCGGGACTTTGACCTCAGGAAGAGAGAAGAAGAAAGGCTGGAGTAAGTGTCCTGCTGAGCCATGGGGCTCAGGCCATGTATGTTCCAGTGTGTGTCACCCCGTGTGTCTGGGTGACTGTGGCCGGAGATGTCAGGAGAACAGCCCAGCCAGAAAGCCAAGATCTAGGACATGGTTCCACACAGGTAGAAGTCAGGGGACAACTTTCACAAGTCAGCTCTCTCTTCCTCCATGGGGGCTTCCGGGGCGCAAAGTCAGATCACCAGGTTTGTGACCACTGAACCACTGAGGTATCTTGCCAGCCCTGTGTGGAGCGGCTTTCTGTTCTTTGCAAAAAGCTCTATTTTGACTAGACCCAGCTTCTGGGTACTGTCCCCGAGCTGGGTGAGCCTTGGGCCACCTGTGAAGAGGCAAAGGGAGCTGAAGGTAGTACGGGGGGCATCGCCACTTCACTCTGAATCACGTAGACACTGGGATCCACGGGATTCAGTGACAAGCCTACCTTCTGCCCTCCTGTTAGCAGTGGGCAGGGTGGCCCCAGCTCGTGTGTCCCTGCTGCCTGAGTCACAGTCCCCCTGGGTGTCTCTGCCTCCTCCAGCTGTCCCCCTGGCCCTCGGTACCTTCCCTCAGCCTCTGTTGTGTGCTGGGTGAGCTTGCTGAAGGGAAGACACTGTGCCAAGACTCAACGCGGGTGAAAGAAACTTGTGCCTGAGAGATGTACCTCACCCGGGACACCCAAGGGTGGCAGAGGGAGTTTGAGCTGACCTGGAGGAAGTGGCCGGAGCACAGTCAGCCAGGGCTGCGAGAAGAGGGGCCCCAAGACCCAGAAAAATGGCTTTAAGCAGGGGGAAGCGCTGTGCACTTAGCCTTCAAGTCCACATGCAGTGCTTCCCATGGTATAGCCTTCAAGTCCACGTGCAGTGCTTCCCACGGTATAGCCTTCAAGTCCACGTGCAGTGCTTCCCATGGTGTAGCCTTCAAGTCCGCGTGCAGTGCTTCCCACGGTGTAGCCTTCAAGTCCACGTGCAGTGCTTCCCACGGTGTAGCCTTCAAGTCCACGTGCAGTGCTTCCCACGGTGTAGTCTTCAAGTCCACGTGCAGTGCTTCCCACGGTGTAGCCTTCAAGTCCACGTGCAGTGCTTCCCATGGTGTAGCCTTCAAGTCCACGTGCAGTGCTTCCCATGGCATAGCCTTCAAGTCCACGTGCAGTGCTTCCCAC
This sequence comes from Typhlomys cinereus, assembly GCA_023101885.1. NCBI lineage: Eukaryota > Metazoa > Chordata > Mammalia > Rodentia > Platacanthomyidae > Typhlomys > Typhlomys cinereus. Next base: position 21,635,973 of record JALPQD010000001.1, read on the forward strand.
GGTGTAGCCTTCAAGTCCACGTGCAGTGCTTCCTGCACTGTAACCTTCTAGTCCACGTGCAGTGGCTTCCTGCAGTGCTCAGGGGACTTGAGCCGCAAGCTTGCTCAGGGGTGCATGTGGGCTCTGAGCTTGGAATCAGTGCTGTGGACAAGGACATTCGGAGGAGATCAGCAGGTAAGGCACAGCCAGAACGGGTTTGAGAAAGTCAGGGTATGTGAAGTCAGGTGTTGCTCTGCCAGTTTCACTTTCCCATTGCTGAGTGAATGCATCAGACTCCTTAGAAGAACACGGGGTTGTCCCTAGCTTATAGTTTCTAGTTACAGTTCCTCAGCATGGGGTAGGGGGTTTATACCAGCACCAGGAGCTGCAGCCCGTCCGGCTCAGAAGTTGCCTGGTGCAAAGGCCAAGTTCCCAGGAGTTTCCCCGGCCCCCTTTCTTTCTCATTCACAACCCCCTCTTCCTCCTTCTTTTCTTCTTCTCATCCTTCTCTTTCTTTTCTTCTTCCTCCTTCTCTTCCTCCTTTTCTTCCTCCTCTTCCTTTTCTGATAGGCTTTCACCATATGGTCTATGCTAGTTTCAAACTCAGGATTCTCCTGCCTCTGCCTTCGCAGTGCTGGGAGTATAACAATATACCATCATGTCCAGTTTGATTTGCTGTCTTTTAAGTCTCTTAACACACATGCACACATACACATGCATGTGCACATACAGATGTACACACATGCACACACAACATGCATGCATGCGCACATGTATACACCCATGCATACATTAATGCACACTCACACATATACATGCATGCATTCATACACATGTGTAACACATGCACATACACCTGCACACATGCATACGCACTCTTGCAAATCATGTCCTCACACACACAATCCACTGTCTGCTGCTTGTTTACGCTGCTGTCTTCCATCTGGAAGGCTTATCATGCCCCGCGCTGTCTGCATCAGGCTCCTATGTTCTTGATTTGAGAGATGCTCCCGGAGAAAGTCCACGTGTCTTTCCTTGTCTCATGTTCCCTGGGGCAGAAATGACAACCAAGCGCCAACCACTTCTGTACCAAACACACATGCACAGTTTGCAGGGAGCATCCAGTTAGCACCCACACTTACCAGCCCCTCCTTTCTGGGGCACCCACCCATCCTGGCCTCCAGGGCCTGGCACTGGGCATGAGGGAGGAAGCCTCAGTGGGATGAAGCTGGCGTCCTGTATCCTTCTTGCGCCTGCGCTGCCTGTGAGTGCTGTTGGACACCCCTCCCTGTGTGTAAGGGCCGAGTTTCAGCTGCGACTACGGAGCGGCACGGGAGGGTCCTAAGACTCAGGTGGAGCAGCCGATGCAGCGCCAGCCAGTGACTCATGTCCTTGAGGTCTGACCACCTCAAACAGAACACCCTGACCCGAGGGGCAGAGCCCGCAATTCAAATATTGGGCCTGTTCTCCTACCCAGAAAGGTAAACAGATGGGGAGGTGTCTTTCCATCTGTGCAAAAGCCCAGGAATGCCAGGTAATGGGTGGAAGACTCGAGAATGGCTCAAGTATATGGCGGCTCAGTTAAAAATAAGGAGAAAGCACTGGGGGGGGGGGGGGCTGGGTCAGCCACCAGAGCACTTGCCACACAAGCAACCAGAGTTCAGTCCCCCAGATCCCATGTAAAGATGCTGGTGTGGCAGCCCACCTGAAATCCCAGCGCCAGGAAGTAGAGCCTGGCTTCATTGGTGAGCTCTGGGTTTAATTAGAGACCCAGGCTCAAAAAGAATAAGGTGGAAGACTGATCAAGGGCTTCTCTCTCTCTCTCTCTCTCTCTCTCTCTCTCTCTCTCTCTCTCTCTCACACACACACACACACACACACACACACACACACAGACATGCATATGCAGGCATCCCACACACACATACATATGGACCAAAAATAAATAAGGAGAAAATAAGAGATAGTTGAAGTAGCCCTAAGCTGGGTTACTTGGCGCAGCTCCAAGTAGCTCCGAGGTCGAGATGAACAGGTCTGAATCAAGGAGTCGGCTGCCTGGGCGGGCTGGAAAGCAGCTTTGGTTGGAGATGCCAGCTGAGAGTCTCCTGGACGCTCTGCCAGCCACCATCCTCCTCCTGCTTCCTCCTCGGCATGTGTGTCACCACCGACCGTGGCGCCGTCAGGGACTCCGGAAAGGCTGGCACTCCTGTCCCTCTCCAGCCCGACGCTGCTCGCTGTCTTCAGGTCCCCGGCTCTGCAGCTCGTTCCGCAGCTTGTCGGGGCTGCGCGTCTCCCACAGGTCTGGGTGGTCGCGCTCCTTTGACTGCTGCCATGTCGCTCAGAGTCACGTGCTGCCTCAGAAGTGATGTGGGGTGGGTGTTTCGCATCCAAGACCTGCTCCACTAGGCTGGACATTCACCATCAGCTCCCAAGTCCTCTCGGGACTCTGATGATGCGCTTCCCAAACAGGAAAAGGAGCACATCGGGAGACTGTGTTATTAAGAGCCAGAAGCGGAGGAGAATTGTGCTATCTGCAAACTCAGCACGTTTCCAGCCACTTCTCCAGGACCCCGGGGCCCCTGTTTGCGAGGACACTGCATCCTGGCACATGTCCTCTCCTGCCTGCCGCGCTGGCCCCAGGGGGTCTAGATCTGCCTGGAGAACAGAGGGGCCTCTGGAGAGAGGTGGGCAGATCCTGCCTGGGGGAGGGGCACTCACTGGGAGTGTCCAGTAGACAGTGATGTAGAGCGGAAACCGAGCTGCCAGCCTCCTACCTGGCTCAGATGCCAGGCAGTTTGGTTAAGGCAAAGACTTGGCCTTGGGGGAGCAGCTTGGTCGGCACTGACAGCGGGTGACAATGTGGCCGCAGCTTCAACTACACTACGGCAGGTGACAGCGTTCCTCCTAGATCCTGCAGCTACTTGCCACTGCTTGTGGTTTTCAAATCTGTGACAAGAGTTTTATTTGGGGGCTAGCAAGATGGCTCAGACGAAGGAGCTTGCCACTGAGCCAGGTGACCCAAGTTTTGGTGAAAGACGCAACTCTTGGCAAAGTCATCCTCTACAATGCACCATGACACATGCAGACACACTCATATGCACTCATAATACACACACGCACACACATGCTCACACATGCACGCAAGATAAATACTTAAAAAGAGTCTTATTTGGGTCTTCACAAATATGTGAGCCCCCTTGTTCACATATGACACAATTCAGCACCCCCAGTGAATGCGCACAGTGGTGGAGAAAGCCAAGCTGAATGTTACCAAACATCTCATTTGTACATACCTGTCAGGCTTGCAGAGTAGACAGTGTTAAGAAGAGGGAGGGATAGAGTGGAATAGAAGAAAAGAATGGAATGATTAGAGAATAGAATAGAACAGAACAGAACTCTTATAGCAATGTACTGTCAGCATTGAAAAGCTAAAACACTGAAAAACACATTCCCCCCCTCCGTAAATGGGATAATAATGAAATGTACAGATGGGTCACAGAAGAAACACAACTGACCAACGAGTACTTGAACAGGTGTCCAGTATTCTGAGCTGTCAAGGAAATGTAAATTAAAACAGCTCTGTGATTCCTTCTCACCCTATTGGGAATGTCTGTCATGAAGATGCCAGACATGCTGCAGAGTTGTGGAGAGAGGGCTGCGGTGCATGGCCAGCCTGAACGTGACCAATGCAGCCATGTGGAGACTAGACAGAGGAACTTCATGCTGCCCAGCTCTACGGCTCCCGGCACTTACCTGAGGGACTTCACGTCAACACAGCACCCTGCAGCTCCATGCTCACAGCCTCTAGGAGGTAGAACCAGCCACAGATTAATATGATCGCATCCAAAAGTGAAGATACTATATTTGGCAGACAGCCCCAAGACCTGGAAGAGCAGGAAGTCAGTCCCCGAGATCTGGGGCACACTTTCCATTAGGTTCCATTTGGCAGGCTGACCAGGAAGCTGTTACTGAAAACCGGATCGTCTAGAAGGACAAAGTTCTCAGGGACTTCAGTCTGGAGACCTCCAGGCCAAGCAGCCCAGCCAGGAGTCAGCACCAGAGCTGGGCCTCAGCTCCGCTCTTGCTGGAAGACGCCCAAAGCCGCTTGCTGGGGAAATGCCATCTGGCCTTCCCTTGGGGGCTCTGGGACCCTGAGAAGGTACAGCACCCGGCCACCAAGGACCGGTGCATCTGTGAAAAGCCACCAAAAGGCTTATTGGCCATGTCATGCCACTGAGAATCTGTGGTCTCAGTTCTATCAAAGCTGCATGTGACCAAGCAATACCTACTCATGTCCCCAGGGGCCAGTGGATACTTTTCCCCAACTTGTTCACTGTCTTCTGCTTATTAGAGTTCTTGTGTATGCACACACACACGTACACGTGCATGCATACGCATGTGTGCATGCACACACCAAAGCTGGCTGCAGAAGCAAGGTGTCTGATGACGTATTTTGTGTTTTTTCTTTCTCCCCAGAGGTCTGAAGGGCAAGATTAAGAAGGAGAGCTCCAAGCGGGAGCTGCTCTCCGACACCGCCCACCTGAATGAGACCCACTGTGCCCACTGCCTGCAGCCCTACCGGCTCCTCGTGAACAGCCGCCGATCGTGCCTAGAGTGCGGCCTTTTCGTCTGCAAGAGCTGCAGCCACGCCCACCCGGAGGAGCAGGGTTGGCTCTGTGACCCCTGCCACCTGGCCAGGTGAGCCAGGGCGCAGAGGCTGAGCCTACCCAAGGGTTCCTGGGCCTGGCATGTGACTTCGGTGGGACATGTGCACAGGGCGCTCGGCGGCCCACAGGCAGCGCCTCAGACTGCGCTGGTCTCTCTGCAGAGTGCTGAAGATCGGCTCCTTGGAGTGGTACTACCAGCACGTGAGGGCCCGCTTCAAAAGGTTCGGGAGCGCCAAAGTGATCCGGTCCCTCTGTGGGCGCCTGCGGAGTGCAGGTGGGCAGAGGATCTTCCTTAGGGGCACTGTTCTTGCTTCCAGGCAAGTTGGAGAGAGAGAGAGAGAAAGAGAGAGCACGCACGTGTAAGAGCATGATTGTAATGTGTTTAGTGTGAATGTGTGTGTACGTGTGTTCCCGTCTCTCTTCAAGTTGCTGATAGGACCTGAGGTTCAAGCAGCCTAGGGGAACAGGGGCTTATTCTTGCTTACAATTCTTCATTATACTCTATCAAATCCAGTGTGGCAGGAGAGCTCATACCAACACCAGAAGCCAGGGGAACTGGCCACGCCAAACCCACAGAAAGACTGACTCTCTCTCTCTCTCTCTCTCTCTCTCTCTCTCTCTCTCTCTCTCTCTCTCTCTCTCTCCTCTCTCCTTTCTCTCTCTCTCCTACTAAACCAGCTCTCTCCACTGGGCCCCACCCACCATGCACCGGTCTTCCCCATCAATTAGATGCGCTCCGCAGGCTTGCTCAGGGGCTGCCTTAACTCTAATTCCTCACAGATGTACCTAGAGTCTCAACCCACATCACCTATGTGATGAGTGTGTGAGTTTGCGTATGAGCGCATCAATGTGTCTATGTATGTGTGCGAGTTCGTGTGAGTATGTAAATGTGCCTAAGTGTGTATGAATGTGTGAGTTTGTGTGTGAGAGCATCAATGTATCTAAGTGTGTATGAATGTGTTTGTCCCTGTGGGTTTCAGTGGTTGAGTGTAGTTGTATAGTTGCGCGCGCGCGCACATCTGTGTGTGTGTGTGTGTGTGTGTGTGTGTGTGTGTGTGTGTGTGTGCCAACGACTGACTTTCTGTTGATTCTTCTCCCTTGAGTCCTGCAAGAAGTCAGCCCCTTTGTGTGTGACGCAGGTCTCTGCAACCCACCTCCTGCTCAGGCCCCTGGAATTTTCCACTTGTTGCTGGCATCCATCCTTGCTGTTTGAAATTGCATATTTCCAGAACTTCCAAAGTCAGGAGCTCAGAACCAGGTTTCTTGTTCATGGCTGTTCAGGGAATCCCCAGGGGCCTTGCTGAGCCTGACCTTCTCAGTCCTGCTTCTTTGAGTGTCGCTTTGGGAACCAGGACATCCCACATGCTCTGACGAAGAGCAAGACTGAGAGACATCTGTTCTGAGCAATCCTTGATCCTAAGGCTTTGAATCCAGATGCTTATCACATGATGAATACAATGTGCTCCCTCCGTTGAGCCACTGGAAGGATTCTGGGAAGAGAAGGGGGGCGAAGGGGGCAGAGCTTAAGCTAAAAAGGGGGAAATTGAGCAATGTTTGGCGGGAGGGGGGGGACCAGCCTCATCCCAGTGCAGCATCTGGGCCAGGGAAGCCCTCCAGGCCTGGTGCTGGGGGTCTCAGAAGCTTCATGTCTCTATCTGCAGGGCTGAGACAAGTTCCCGGAGGTATTTAGCAGGCACCAGGCTCCTGTAGGTGGGCACGTCCCCAGCAGACATGGGGCTTCTAAATTGGGGTGGTCCCATCATCCCCCACCAGAGAGTCATCACAGTCTCTCCTGCAGAGAAGCAACTTGTCTGTTGCAGCCCATGGACAGAGGGGAGCAGAAACTGGTCACAGCCAGTCCTCTGAGTCTGGGAGCCTGGGCTGGGCCTGGTGCCCCTCACACACCCTGCTGTGTGGCAGCCTTAGCCCCTGGGGCCACAGGTTTGAACGGCTTTGCTTTGGGGGAGGGCAAAGATAAGAAACTATCCATCATCAGGGGCAAAAGAAGCCTAAGTAAAACCAGCAGCTGTGGCTGCCACCTTGTTCTCAGGGGCTGTGTTCTAAGCTGAGCCTGTGAATAAATCCACAGCCCACAGCTAGTTGAGAGGCTGAGAGAGACATCACAGCATGTAGCATGCTTGGAGAACACCTTACGACAAAGCGACTAAGAATCTGGGTCCCAAGGGTGACCCCACAGTTCCATCAGGACCCCTCAGTTCTGAGTCCTGTCCAGAGAGATGCTGATTTCGTAGGTAGGGGGAGCCGGGATACTATCTGTCTCTTGGGAGGTGCCAGGTTTCAGAAGTCTGGCCACCTCAGAACTGCTGGATTTCACAATGCTCTGCCCACAGTTTCCAGGTTGTCACCACAGTGGCCAGCAGGTGGCGCTGTGGGACAGCGGCAAGCAGCACAGCTGTACTGGCCCGGATTCCCACAGATGTCAGCAGGAGCCAGGCACCCAGAGCTCTGTGCCTGCCGCCTGCTGAGCCCCTGTCAACACGACATATTAAGACAGGACACAAAGAAAGAGGAGGGGGACTTTTAAGAGGTAGTAAAACTTGGGGGGGGGGGAAGAAAGTTGCGGCTTTGGAACAGCCAGGCAGGGCTGCAAACTGTGTCCAGCTGGCAGGCAGGGGCCAGAGGGACTTCCTGGGCCTTCAGAATCACAGCCTCCACCTGGGGCACAGAGAAAAGGACCCTCCGCTGTCCCTAGGTGCCTGCCATCTCCTCTGAGAATGCGGGCCTTCTCGGGCTTTTTATTGGTGTGCGTGTTCTGGCAGATGTGCTGGCTGGAATTCAGCAGCGAGGGCAAGAGAGCTCAACTGCTATCTGGTGAGTCCTCCAGGGTCACGTGACTTCCTCCTTTCTGTTTTCTCATCCTGGTCAAGGAAGGTTAGAACACCCGTTCCATGTCAGGAGCATGCAAGGATCTTGATCAGATAGGTGGCTTCGTGGCTCAGATCCCTGTGTCACGTGTAAATAAAACGTCAGGAGTCATCACTGAAAAGATCCCAAAGGTCACGGGGTGCTCTGCCTTTGATGTGACCCCAGCAGAGGGGACCAAGACCTCCAAAGCCTGTGCCTGGCGTGTCCCACCTCGGTGCCTCCCCTGGAGCTTAAGATCACTTTCTGTCCACCCAGTGTCAAGAGAATAGCAGTGGTCACCAGACCTGCTGCCTGGCTCTGTCACCGCACGTGCTGAGGTGTAAAAGCAGACCTGTTGGGCTGGAGAGATGGCTCGGTGTTAAACCTTTGCCTCGCAAGCAAAAGGCCTAAGTTCAGATATCAAGATCCCACATAAGAATGTTGAGCAGAGGGGCTGGAGAGGTGGCTCAGGGGTTAAGCCTCTGCCTTGCAGGCAGAAGGTCCTGAGTTCGGATCCCAGATCCCATGTATAGACGCCAGGCGGAAGTGGGGGCAGTCTGCGCTTCTGGTCCTGGTAGGGCGGAGCCTGTGAATCCTGGGGCAGAAAGAGGTGGAGGCGTCCATGGTAGTTCACGAATTCGTCCGTGGTTCTACACACACACACACACACACACACACACACACACACACGCACACGCACACGCACATGCGCACAGTTGAATAAAAAAAAAAAGAATGTTGAGCAGAAATGGCGATGGCCTGCACTTCCAACTCTGGAAGGTGGAACCTGAAACACTCTGGAACAAAGCAGTAAAGAGGTAGAGTAATCTAGGATGAGTCCTGATGTCATCCTTGGATCTCTACAGGCACACACACTCAAGTGCCTTTTCACGCGCGCGCACACACGCGCGCGCACACACACACACACACACACAGACCTGTCTGCCCCTACCAAGGAAGCTGGGCCCATTTAGACCTTCAGAGAGGAATAACGAGGCAGACCCTTCCCATTCTGCTGCCCCTGCACATACACCTATGCCTGCAGCACCCCCTGCAGGCTGGGTCCAGAAGGTGCAGGTGGAAGTGGTTTAGCTGGGAGCCTTACAGACGCATGTCCAGCAGCCCACCAGCGCAGTGCGGTCAATGCATGGTCCTTCTGGAATTTCCCAGACATTTGTCCATGGGCTCAGAGCCACGAGCAGGACTGTGAGAGCATGTGCTTGCAAACTGACCTTGGCCATTTGCTCCAGAGCATTTCAACATCCAGTTTGGTTCACCTGACTCATCGGCTGTCTCACTGTTAAAACAAGCAATGGGACTGATTTCCCAAAGCCACACAAAAGGTCACTGTGGGTTGGGACAGCCTGAGAAGCTAGAGAGAGCCGTCTGAAGCCCTGTTCACCTTACCACAGTCCACTGCTGTGTCGTGACCAAAGAGCAGTACTGCTCGGGCAGGTGGGCAGCTCAGCACATGCCTGAACGCCGCCAGGCGCCAGGTCCTGAGGATGCAGGAGGGGGAAGGGGCAGGCCCTGCTGTCCCCATTCAGGCATACAGGCTGTGGAGCAAGACCCATGTCTGCAATCAGAATGTCTTCAGTCGAGGGAGAGCAGGGGCTGCAAGGGAGCATCTCTAGACCCACCAGCTGGAAAACCCAAGGGCAGAGGCTGAGTGTAATAGAAGCAAATACCCAGAAGCCATCCAGGGGTGGGATCCAGGCCTCCTCTGGTCCACGAGGGGATGCCACTTCAGGGTGACGGATGCTTTGGTGGAAGAGTCTAGAAGGAGCATGTTCCTTCCATCCCTCTCTCCTGAGTTAGAACCCATAGGGAGTCAGCAAGGCGGGTTAAGGGAATGGTTGCAGCATGTAGGATAAATGTAGGATGAATGCAGCAGACACAGCCAGGACCTCCTGGAGAAGCTGAGAGGTGAGTCTAGTGTATGTTGTAGTTTCTTGTCTTTCAATGCTGTGAGACAGTTCTCTGATACAACAGGCTTAAGGGACAAAGGGAGACCTGTTCTAAATGCTGCTTACATGGGTCTTTTAAAACTGGAAGAGAGTGGGGGATAGATTGATGGGGAAGATGGATATATGAGTGGATGGATGGATGGATGGATGGATGGATGGATGGATGGATGGATGGATGGATGGTTAGCTGCCTGGGTGAGTAGGTAGACTGTAAATGGTTGTGCGAGTGGACAGATGGACAAATGGATGGTATCATGGTTTCAGTGTGAGTTGCCCCACACAGGCTCATGTGTTTGCCTCTTTAGCTGTCTTTGACGCTTAGGAGGGCAGTTGAAATTTTAAGAGGTGGAGCCTTGCTAGAGGAAGGCTCACTACAGGTGACATTGCTTGAGGTCTCGGTGGTCTGGCTCTGCTTCCTCTGGCAGCTTGTCCTTGCTCTCTTTGCCTCCCTGATGACAGTGGTCACCTGAGTCAGCCTCCTTCTGCTCTGCCCCCCGCCACCCCTTTTCCACCATAATGGACTATATTCCCTCTGGAACTTTAAGTCAAATAAATCTCCCTTTGTCCCTTAAGCTGGTTGTATCAGAGAACTGTCTCACAGCATTGAAAGACAAGAAACTATAACAGGTGATTAGCAGGTGGGTAGGTAAGTGGACTCTGAATGAGAAAGTGGGTGGATGGATAAGTGGATGGATGGATGGATGGATGGATGGATGAATGAATGATGAATAAGTGAATAGATTGGTGGATGATGGATGGATAAGTGAATAGATTGGTGGATGGACGGATGGAGAAGAATGGATGGATGAATAGTTGGATGGATGATGGATGGATAGGTGAGTAGACGGATGGATGGATGGATGGATGGATGGATGGATGGATGGATGGATGGATAGATAGATGGGTGGATGGGTGGATGGGCATGTGGGTGGATGGATAAATGGATGGATGAGTGGATAGATGGGTGGGTAAATAGATGGATAAGTGGATATGTGAATGAGCAGAGTGAGTCGATGGATAGGTAAAAAGAGGGAGGGAAAGAGAGAAAGATGGATAGATACGGTGCTTATGTGGCTAGATGCGTGGAGGGGTATGTAGACAGAAGAAAGGAGGGACAGTAGCTGCTGGAAGAGTGTTAGATGACTAGACAGCAGATCAAGGGTCTCCTCCTGGTCTGACGTAGAGCCCACCCTCATCCTCTGCAGGTGGGCTTGAGCCAAGCCCCGAGGAACGGGCTGGAGACAGTAAGCAGACGGATGAGGATGGAGCGACCCCGGCCCTCGGCAGCAGAGTGAGTCCTCCCCGGCCCTGCCTCCCACAGCCACCTGTGGCCACCTGCATCCTGCGGCCATCCTACCCCCGGTCATGCCTTAGGCACCTTCTTGACTTTTCCCATCCCACCTGGGAACCTCCTTCCCTCTGTCGTTCCTGCCGATCATGGAGCCTCACCTCTGGCTCCTGAGCTGTGGGTGGGGGCCCACCTTCATCTCAGAGCCAGCAGTAGGCTGTGCATGGGCGGAGCCCACTGCAGGGTCTGGTCTAGCAGATTGGAGTCCTGGGGTGCACAGGGTGTGTGAAACACACAGGAAGTTTCCGCATAGTTCGAAAAGCAGCCCACAGGCTCTCCTCTGCTGTAGCTTCATCTTTATTTCTGATGGCTTTTATTTTATCTTATTTTATTTTTTATTTTATTTTTATTTTATTTTATTTTATTTTATTTTATTTTATTCTATTTATTTTTGGTAGAGACAAGTCAGACAGCCCCTAAGTTTCAGTCCGGGAGGATATTGGGGTGATGGAGAGTTGGGGCTGGGTGGAAAAGCATGAGTTTGGCCTTGAACTTTTAAGGGCGTGGGCTGCTGCAGGGGGTCTCCTCACTGCCGCGGTTGCTCTTTCTGCTACTGCGAGACACTCACTCAGCCAGCATAAGGGAGAAAGGGGAGATTTAGGGGGCTTACAGTTCCGGAGGGGAATACAGTCTCTTAGGGTGGAAGAGGCAAGCTGACTGCAGGAGCTGGTGGAGGCTTACTTAGGTCACTTCCTTCATGGAGACCAAGAGAGCTAACTTAGGCTGCGAGAGTGGATCCTAGCAGAAGCAGGGCGGGGCTGACCAACCTCAAAGCCCACCTCCTGTGACCACATCCCTTCCTCCAGCAAGGCTCCACCTCCAAAAAGTGTCCTGACCTTCCCACACAACAGGATTCGAACACATCAGCCTGTGGAGGACAATCTTTCCAATTGCGGTAGTCAATACTGCAGAAAAGCTGATTCCTTGCTCTAGAATCCGGAAGGGAAATTTAGACTTTAAAGATGCCCACGTGTCTAGAGACTGGGCATTCACCTTCCTCTGCCTCTACCCGACAGCCAGCACTCTGCTTGTAGCCAGATGCCTCCCATCTAAGGGCAAGAAGCCCCTTCCAACCACAGTAGCCTTCGCGCTAGGTGGGCTCCGGCCAGCCACGTGCCTGCATTCCTTATAGCTCGGCTAGGACTCGGGGCTCCTGAAAGAGTGGGCATTGTGGGCACCTGGACGTCCTCACCACCTCCATCTTCCTTTGGGTCTATTTCTAACACAGGAGAAGGGTCCCCTGAGGAGGTTACTCACCTGCCTGGGGGCTGAGGGTGGGGCTGGGGTCTGACCAGTCCTGCTTGTCTCCCACCTGTGAAGAAGAAGCGTCTGCTCTCCTTCCATGACTTGGACTTCCAGGAGGACTCAGACCACTCTGCCCAGTCTTGCAGTCAGGACCGGGGCCAGTCGCCTGTGCCTGCGGCCACACACAGCCTGCAGGTCAGTACACGCCTATGTCGGCCCCTGACTGTCCCAGGACCCCGAGCTGAGTGGCAGGCGCTTGGCAAAGGTTGACATGGTACTCTGAGATGCAGTGTCAGACCCTCACAGCAGGCTCTCAAGGCAGGGGGACAATAAGGGGGACAGGAAATAGGAGCAGAGGACTCACAAAGGTCATACTCGGGGCACTAGCATACTGAGCAGGTGACTTAGAGAGATGGGAGTAAGGTGAGAGGCCGAGGCTGGGCAGGTGAGTTCAGGCCGCAGGGCAGGATGATTGGTATAAGAGGTAAGACGGTGTTCCTGTGAGTCGGGAAGGCGGAATGGAGAACAGCGGCCACCAAGGCCTCGGCAGGGCCTGGCACTGAACTGTGTCTCCCTCTTTCCACAACAGGCATTGTGGACTTCACTATTTAAGTCAGGCTGGTCTTACCAATGGAAAAAGACTCTTCTTAATGCTACCCCTGCACACTGGCTTCCTCAGGGGCAGTGGCTCTGCTAATGAGCTATGTGCCCTTGGCCCCAGAGACCTCTTTAAGGCCCGTCCCCTCATTGGAGGGGACTGTTAATCTCTGGCCATGAGGCCACGCCTGACGTGCATAAGACAGTCAGACAGGCCACAAACGACTGCTTAGGCCAAGGCCAAGGCAGGGCTCAGCCTCCTTATGAGACTGAACTACAACTCCCAGCAGCCCCTGGGCTCAGTCAGTGCTGGAGTGCTTGGGCGAGACTAGGTCTACCCTGGAGGGTCTGCAGACCACCATGGGAGGAGGGGATGGCAGGGCAGGGGCCACCAAAGTCAGCCCCCAAGAGAACTCTGGGCCACGGGTCCTGGTCCCCTGTAGTCAGGTCTGGAGTCTGTACTAGCTGAGCTTCAACTCAGCCCCTCGGGGAGGGGCTGCAAGGAGTCCTTCGCCTGGCCTCCTTGGGGACAGCAGCATTGAGCCTGGCCCCCTGGTGCTGCTCAGAGATGCCCCTGTTCCCCGCACAGCACCTCATCCCAGTGTCCCCGGGATAAGATCAAACAGGTGATAAACACTGGGGGCCAGAGCAGGTGGTCGTCTTGAGTGGAGCTAGCCACTGATGTCAGATACCTGGAGCAGCCAAGCTGACCGCCCACCTGTGTGCTCAGTCTCTCTCAGGGGAGCTCTGCTGTGGGGGTGCTGCCTCCCCAGAAGCCGAGGTCCTGGAGCGGGCTGATGCTGGAGCCTCCGGAGGCTACCACCCTCCAGAAGAGCAGCCGCCGGACACCCCCTCGCCCTCGGAGCAGGCGTCCTCGCTGTGCTGGGCCATAGGATGAGCCTGGCTGCGCCAGGTAGGTGCCCTGGCCGGAATCTTCTAGAGCTCTAGAGGGAACGGGTCCCTGAGAAGCTTGCTCCTCCCCTTGGCTTGCAGACGGCTGATCTAAAAGAGCCCTTTCCTTCGATGTGACCACCCTGCAGCAAATGTCACTGACCACTGTGGTCCCTGGACGTGGTTCTTCCCAGTGACACCCAGAAATACCAGCGGAGGAGCTGAGCCGGCTCCTCGGGACATGTCAGTTTCCCCAGAATGACTAGGGTCACCAGTGACCGACTCACCTTAAATATGAACAGGTCAGCTCCCCCCAAGTCCAAGGCTTCACTGGGGGTCAGCAAAGCTGGTCTGTCTCCTTGCCCGGAGCTGGTCAGGAATGAGATCCTCTAAATTGGCTGTGTTAAATGTCGTCAGACAGTTTCAATTCTAAATGAAATTCCCGAAGCTGCTGCTTCCTGCGCCCCAGGGAGCCGCACGCTGGAGCCGCACGCTGGGTTCAGCAGTTCAGGTTCTGATTAAATCAGAGAACATGAGATCAACCCAGGGGGGACGACTTTCACCATTGTGGGTCCCTCCACCAGAACTGCTGCACAAAGCTGGTGTGCAGAGAGACGCTCTGGGCCCTTCTCCTCTCCTCCCAGGGTGATAGAGACAGAGAGGCCAGGCTCCACTTCCCCCCAAAACAATGAAGAAGGAATGTGTGTGTGGTTATAGGCTAGAGACCCTGGGGGAGTTCTCTTCCCTCCCAACAAGACTCATTCTTGCAGCGTGTGGAAGAGCTTGCAGGAGCAGCAGGCTCCAGGCCCAAGCAATGCCAGGCAAAGGGGCTTGTGTTCTGGCAGCTTCAAGACTGGATCCGAGCCAGCTGCTGGCCCTGATTCTCACACATCACTTCATATTAGCACTCTCTAGGTGGGGTGTCTTTCAGTGAATGTGAGGAGAGAGGAGTTGCCTGGGTGTGGCCAGTAATGAGTGGACTGTCCTGATGGGACACTGGACGGTCTACAAAGTCAGGGGTGTGTTAGCCTCTGGGCCTCCTAGTTCCATGACTCCCCCCCCCCCCAGCAGCATCCTCACAAGGGAAAGAGGTCAGTGTGCATAGCCTACCCTGTGAGATGCCGCATCTCCTGACTGTGGCTGTGAACTAAATGGTCACAAATTCAGCACAATGTATGACCTCAAAGAGGTCAGTGGAGTTTGCTGTTTCCTTGGCACAGGTCTCCCAGGCTGTGTCAGAGGTGCTGCAGTATCACCTAGAGCTCAGACCACCCCCACGATGATGCAGGGTGTGCCCACGTCAGCAGGATGACCAGCTGTACTTTAGGTTAGGTGTTGATTTGTTGGTGATGGCGGAACCATTTCCCAGTGGAACACACATTCCAAGCTGCACTGTGGGGACTGCTCCCCTGAAGGACTAAATCAAGACTCTGGAATGAAAAAATCAAGGCTCCCACAGCCACACTGGGAAAGATCTGAATGTCCCCTTGACCAGTACCAATGCTGCTCTGGGTTACCTGTCCCCACACATGCCCCTCTCTAGCCCCAGGTCTAACTCGCCCTCAAGACTGGCAACAGCCTCTTTCTTCTTCTTTTAAGTTTATTTATTTGTGTGTGTGTGTGTGTGCGCGCACGCACTATGTGTCTTTGTAGAGGACCAAGGGTGACTTCAGGAATCATCCTTGGATTGTTTCTATGTCCTTTTTGCTTTACTCTGGGATTTCCCAGGCTCCACCCACCAGGGCTGGAAGTACAAGCTGCTACCTTTTCCAACTGGCAGTTTTTACGTGGGACCTGGGATCTGAACTCAGGACCTTCTACTTGCGAGGCAGAGTCTTAACCCCTAAGCCATCTCTCCAGTCCCAACAGCCTCTTTCTTGAAAGTTACAAGACTGGAGGAAACATGTTTATTAACTCTCAGCTTCTCACACAAGTAATTCAGACCCTATCTCACCCCAAAGGAACAAACATCAGGAATGAGCCGCTCCCCTTGCAGTACCTGGCCGACGTGGACACATCTGATGAGGACAGCATCCAGGCCCACAGGGCAGCCTCCCAGAATTCCAAGCGGAGGTCCCGTGCTGTACCTGAGAACCAGGTATGGGGACTTGGGAGAATTCAGTCTCTGGGTGGAGTTTTTCTCCTTCGTACTGACTCACTTTTTAGAAACCAAAGCTTTCCTTACCTCAAAGCTATAAACTTGTCTATTCCACAGAGATATCTTAGTAAAACACAGGTTTTACCTACGTGAATCACATAGCAGAAAGTTAGCCACATGGTATGCCACTTTCTGAGAGAATTAAAGATAATCCAGGCATGGTGGTCCCACCATTTGGAGGCAGAGGCAACAGGATCTTGAACTCAAAGCCAGCCTGGACCACATGCAAGGACTGCTTCAAAGAGAGATGAAAAATGTCCTTAGCATGTGGCCTAAATATTGTAATTCTAGGAGTGTGTCCCCAGAATTGGAAACAGGGACTCAAAGAGATGTGTGTATGCCGGTGATGGTTAGTATTGTCAGGAGGCGGGCCTTCAGCTCTCTCTAAGGGAATTCTCAGGCACTGGCCTCTGGGCGTGCCTTGCGGAGGCTGCCTCTTTCTAGCGGGGCGGGACGTCCCTGGAAGCATGATGTGTTCCTCTGCTCTTCTGCCCTTGCTGTGGAGGTACCAGTTCTCCCGGACTCCCCTTGCCTGGACCATTTCTCTAGGCCCCAGGGCCTTGAGCAGTTCTCAGGCTCCCCGCCGTGACTCCTCCCCCTGATGCCTGCACCTGACTGTGAGCCGGATGAGCCCTTTCTCCCTTGAGCGGTTTTATCAGGCTGTTTTCAGTAGCAACTAGAAAGGAAACCAAAGCAACCGTCAAGCATACCGCAGCGCAACCCTGGCTGCTAAGACAGAGAAGCAGTCCACGTGACCATCCACGGGTGACGGATCCACGAAGTGCAGCAGGTGCCCCTAACAGCCCTATTCGGCCTGGCACGCGGAGGGATTCCTCGCTTTCCGGCTTCTTCGTGACTCCCCACCAGGTCAAGAGCGCTTCCTCCGGATTTGTTCCTATTTCAGTTCCCACCCTCTCTCCGTCGTGTCTGTGAATCTGCATGTGGACGGTGGTGGCGGCCGCCTGCCCACAGCACTGTGGACCCCACACCATGGAGGGTGGCAGCGGGGTCCAGACCTCTGTCCATCCCCCCTCAGACACGTGTTTCTAAACTCAGGACTCACAGACATGACCATGGGCCGAGCGCTCTGTGGAACAGGTTCTGTGCTGGCTAGTTTGCTGAATGTCTGGTTGTCTGTGGCCAACTTGTGCATTTATATCTGTGGCCGCCACTTTCTGGATGCTTGGACATGCAGAAAATCTTTCTCCAAGTAACTCTTTGACAGAAGTGTCCATTGGCTGTGGTGGGAGAAGGAAAAGGAGCCATGGCACAGCGTCCCTTCCAGCCTGAGCCACGCCATCCATGCCTCCATTGTGGACGTTGACTCAGTTTCCCGCCTGTGACAGCTTAGGATTCCCCAGCCCAGCATGTGTTAGTTTCACCGTGTCAGAGTTGAAAACATGAGTTCTGCCCAAGCTCCTGAGCTCCACACTGGTCCTAAAGCTGGGTCCTCCCAGAGTCTGCGCCAGGCCTTACATGGCTGGCGCTGCCCTGAACAGTGGTCACTGCTTGGAGGAATATGCTTTGAAAGCCCCCAAATCTTCTCATACCCAGAAGCGTGTCCACAATGGAAGGGGCTGGAGCAAGCACGCCATGTTATGAAGAATGTCTGATCATGACCCGCCCAAGCAGGTGTCTGAGAGATACGCAGACAGGAGGAAACCTGACCGCTTGAAGAGCAAGCAGCTATAGCTCCGTCCTCCGTGTTCTCTGGGTAAACGCAAGCTGGTCTCCAGGAAGAGGACCAGGCATCGCCTCTGGGTTCAAAGCCAACCTCAGCAACACCACAAGCTCTGGATCAAAAAAAGAAAATGGAAAACTATATAGTTTCTTTCTGTTCTGGGTATACGCCTAAAGAACTGAAGATGGAGACTCAACGACATCACAAAACCTGTGATAGTTTTACCCAGAGAATTGCACCTGTCTATAGGATTTGCGATAGTTTGGCAAACTGAAGCCAGGTGCCAGCCACAGACAGCCTCTTCCCCTCCTGCAAGGGCCGGCGACATTCGAATGTCAAAAAGGCAGCATGGGCCAATCAGAAGGCTCAACTTGCAGTAAGCCCTCCCCTTGCCTCCCCCTAGTTCACCCCAGCCTCCTTCCTGCCTCCCCCCCCCCAATCTGATGACCTGAGTTCTATCCCCAAACCCATATAAACTTGGAGGAGAAGGAAGAGGAAGAGGAGGAAGAAGAGGAGGAGGAGGAGGAGGAGTTGTTGTTCACAAGTTGTCCTCCACGTGCGCATCATGGCAAGCAGGCCGTGGTTTGCTTCTCCACACACAAAATGCCATTTGCTCCAAAAAGTCAGACCCCCTAGGGCTGGAGAGATGACTCAGGGGTTAAGCCTTTACCTCCCAAGCAGAAGGACCCGAGTTCAGATCCCATGTAAAAATGCTAGGCGGAAATGGTGGTGGTCTGTACTTCCCACTCTGAAAGGCAGAGTCTGGGAACTAGAGTAAAGCCAAGAGGAGGTGGAGCAATCCAGGGTGATTCCCAAAGTCACCTTTGGGCCTCCACAGGCACCCACAGTGCCTTCTGACACACACAGTCTCTCTCTGTGTCTCTGTCTCTGTCTCTCTGTCTCTCTCTCTCTCTCTCTCTCTCTCTCATACACACACACACACACAAATAATAATAATAATAATAATAATAATAATAATAATAAATTTAAAAATTAAAGAAAGAGTCAGTCCCTAGGCCCAGCACTGTGAGCCTGGCTAAGGATTTTTTTTTTTTTTTTTTGGCCAGTTACAAGTTTGCATATAAAATAGAAGGAAAATCCAACAGGAAGCAGGAAGGATCCCTACTCGGAACTAGAGATGGAACCAAAGGAACCCAAGGCCTCAAGCATGCTAGGCAAGCCCTCTGTCCCTGAGCCACATTCCCAGACCTTTGCGAGAGGATCTTACTATGTGGCTCAGACTGGACTTGAACTCATCGCCCTCCTGCCTCAGCCTCGTGTCAATGCCACTTTCCACAGGGAGGACGGAGACATGTCTTGTATGTGTGTGTCATGCCAGCTCACGAGACATGGACAAGTCCAATCCTCTTTGAAATTGAGGTTCCTCTTGAAATCCTGCGTGCCATGGGCTTGTGAGAAGGGACCAGCATCGTGGGTGCCAGACAGAAGCTGGGCTGGGCTCCTGGTGGCTGCCACTTCCACCCAGGCAGAGCCCACGGGACCCAGAGCCTGTCAGAAGGCTGTGTGGGGACCTCTCGTCTGGCGTCTCAGCCTGGCCCCTCCTCAGCCCTGCCCACTTCCCAGCCTCTCTGCCTCCTTCAGGGACCCGGACCCTCCTGGGTTCTCACACTGAGGTGTCCTCCCTTCTCTTTCATTCCACATGGCATGTCTCTGTGACCGTGTCCAGCACGAGGTGGACGGGGGCCCCTCCGCAGTCTCCACCTATGCTGCATGGGCCAGGAGACAAAGGCCATGCATTGCATGTCCTCCCATGGCGTTGACCACTGTCATCATCGCTAATGCCAAACGGATGGGGCCACGTGGTCCCCAAGTCAGTGGCTACTTGCAGTGGGTGTGTGTCAAGCACTGTGGACACTCACGTTGACGTTTCCAGAATATCCCCTCCCACTCAGAGTCCTCGCTGTGGTAATTACCACAGACAATGCAAGTGTCACGAGCCGAGAGGGTCATTTCCCTCTTTTGTGGCCAAGCGAGCTAATGCGGGGAGATGCGCCCGCCAGCAAGGAAGCAGAGACGAGAGGAATTGATTTTCCTGTCTCCGTCTGGGGCTAATAGACTGCAGCCGAGCCGAGAGCCTAGTGACTCAAGGAGAGGAAGTTGCGCTTCTGGCCACGCGTGACCCAGGGCTCTGCTGGCTGATGGCTTTGGTCACCGTGTCCTGCTTAACACGCACCTTCCTGTGCGTCCGGAGCGACAGCAGCTGCCCGGCGCTGGACAGGGTCACTGTCTTTATGGCCTTGTCTCATCGGCCTCTCCCGCTTTATCACCCACTATCACCTGCTTCGTCACCCCACTTTCTCCTCCTCTCTTGCCTTCATTCACAATTCTGCTCCATGTTCTGGACCCTGGGTGTGAGAAGGGGGTTTACCCCGTGGACCATGTCATGGGCGGTGGTCTTAGTGGGACTCAGGGACTTCGGAGGTAGAAGGTACTGGTGGGAATGTGACGGGGGGATGCTCTGGCCACTGCTCCTCTCCCTCTGCTGTAGATCTCTGAGCTGAACAAGCGCATGTCAGCCGTGGAGCACCTGCTGGTCCAGCTGGAGAACACGGTCCTGCCACCCACGGCCCAGGTAACACCCCGGGCTGCACAAGACTCCCCATAGCCCCCGATAAGAGATCAAGATCTCAACTATGGCTTCAGGGTAAGAGTACCCAGAGGTCTTGAGCTGGTTGGTCCACAGTGCTCTGAGAATGAATGACCTTTCTGTGCAGCCCCTTCCCCACCCTGCGGAGGCCATCTGCACTGGCTAGGCCCAGTACTGCATCTGCACTGGATGGGTCTCGTTCCACATCTGCACTGGATGGGTCTAGTTCCACATCTGCACTGGCTAGGCCCAGTACCACATCTGCACTGGATGGGTCTCGTTCCACATCTGCACTGGCTAGGCCCTACTCTGCAGGGGACCGGGGGATTTATAAAGAAGAGATGTGTTCTATTTGTGGTGCTGGAGGCTGCACATTCATGATGGAGGAGCCACATCTGGCGAGGCCTCTGTGCCGCTTTCCCGCTGTGATGGGCCAGGGTTTGGGGGCAGCAAGCTAGTGAGCAAATGCGAAAGGAACCTGAAGAGAGTTCCTCAGAAAACCCACTCGTGATAACAAGTGAACCTTTCACTTTATAGCCCCTCCCCAACACTGTGAACTATGGAGAAGCATTCAAGCTGCAGCAACACAACCTTATGGGAAGGGAATAAGACAGAACCTCGGCCTACTGTAGGGGTCGGGGGGAGGTGGTGTGTATGCACCTGTGTGAGTGGTGTGTGCGTTATATGTGTGTGTGTGTATGTGTGTGTATATGTGTATGTGGGGGATAGTACGTGTATACATGTGGTATGAGTAGTGTGTATGTGTGATATGTATGTGTGGTATATGCGATTAGTGTGTGTGTGTGTGTGTGTGTGTGTGTGTGTGTCACAGGCAGGCATTACAAGGTTATGCGGGGGCTCAGGCCTCCATCTTAGTTGTTTTCTCATTCTGTGACAAAACCCCTGACCAAAGCGACTTAAGGCCAAAAGGGCCTCCACTTCTCACAGTGCTTCAGTGTGTCAGCTGAGGACACAAAGGAGAATGGAACTCTCTCCCTTCCCTCTACCCAAAGGGAGCCTGGAGGGACAGAGAGGCTGAGAGGGTGAGTGAGTGTCCTCGTGGCTGCCCTGCTCTGCACGTGTCTGTCACCCCAAGCGCCGGGTTGTGGGTCCTGGCAGGAGACAGTGAGTAGAAGCACTGACCTCTCTAACGGTTTATAATTCATACACGTCAGGCTTCTGCACATGCCTGCGGGCAGTGCACCGCACACGCACACACGCACGCACACGCACACGCACCCACACATAAATCCTGTGGTCTGGTGAGCCGACTTACACAGGAAGGACATTCTGCCCCACACCACAACATGGTCAGCTGGAGAACTCAGGCCCAGGGAAGTGAACTGGTCGCAGACACACAGACAGACCACGTGACGTGGTTCATGAGGGGCCCAGAGAAGTCAGATCTGCGGGGACAGGAAAGTAATTCAAGGCCGGCTGGAAAGGGACAAAGGATCCATTTACTTGAGTCACCTCTCGGTATAAGAAGGAAAGGGCTCTGTGGGCAGAAGACAGAGATGGAGCGCAGTGGCAGGAACTGAGCCATGTGCCTTAAGTGGCTGAGATGGCATTTCGCGTGCAGACTTTAATCCTGGTGAACCCTCTCAAGTGTACGGAAGAGGCTCCAAAATAAAGTAATGTCGTGGGTCTTAGATGGTCTTGAGTGAGTGTCCACTTCCGGGACTCTACAGATTGGGAACAGGCTCCACTGGGTGGGGGTGGGGGGTGTTAAGCCCCCACAGGGTGGGCTGGTAGCACTTGGATTCCAGGGCCGCGCTGAGCCCCGTGCCTGCCCTGTCAGGGTTCTGCTGCGGGATCACACACTGATACCGATGAAGAGGAGGAGTCACTCAGGAGAAAGCTGGAGGAGCTGACCAGCCACATCAGTGACCAGGGCCCCTCGTCCGAGGAGGAGGCCAGGGAGGGAGAGACTGGCCCAGACGGCGCGTTCCCCCGGGTGTCCCCAGAGGTAAGGCCTCTCCGGCAGTCCCCAAATGCAAGGCCTGCACTTCGTCCCCGAAGTGACCGGTGTCACCCTTCGGCCCTAGGTGTGCACAGCCACCGGCCCCATGGACACACTGGGAAAGAGCCCCCGAGGCCCCGCGGACCTTACTCAGCCCCTCGAGACCACAGACGAGGAGCTGTCGGAGCTAGAGGACAGAGTGGCCATGACCGCATCTGAGGTCCACCAGGCTGAGAGCGAGGTAGCCCCACAGCGGGGAGAGAAAGGTCTCAAAGATGATGCGGACCTGGTAATAGGGACTAGTCAGAGCCACCCAAGGCCCACAGAGGCCTGACACCCCAAGCCCACCCAAGGCTCACAGAGACCCCCCCCCAAGACTGGGTGGAGGGTTAGAGTTTCCCACCTGTTCCTCTCTCTGTCTCCCCACGCCCTACTCAACTGCAGAGGGGTGACAGGCCCTTCAGCCAGGAGACAAAGGCTGGTTCCCCGTCCCATGGGCAGGGTCTGGACACATCCTGGAGCTTAGTGCAGTGGGCTCGGGACAGGTTCCTGGGCTCTGGGCTGTCCTACCCCGTGGGGTCCCGTAAAGAAGAACAGTCTCTACCCATTCATGGGTCAGCCAGGGCCCTCCTGCTCGTGTCAGCAAACACCTGCCTGTACCCAAGGAAGGGGGCACGGGTCAGCACCGCTCTGCCCAGGAGCACCGCAGGCTGGGGCTTTTCCTCATGGAAATGGTTGTATGACTAGCACATGTGACACATGTGGGACAGCCGGTAGGGAGGGGAAGGACAGGGGCAGCCAGGAGGAGGTGGGGGATGCCAGCACGGCAGGCATAGGGGAAAGAGTGTGCAAAGGCCCTGGGGTCCAGCTTGCTAGGCTCAGGGATTGTGAAGTTGTAAAGCCCAAGCACAGTGACGGGGAAAGAAGGGAGGTCACAGTTACACTCCTTTTTGCCACAAGACAGTACTCAGACCCAGCAGCTCAGGAACAAAGAAGTATTTATGGGGCTTACAGCTTCAGAGGGATATAATCCATCATGGCAGGGATCACCCAGTGTGGCTGGATGCAGAAGCAGGACTCTGGTTCAGGTCACTGAAGCCATCAGGAGGCAGAGAGAGCAAGTGAGCAAGAGAGGAGACAGGACCGTGACCAGCCTCCCTCCAGCAAGGCCCCACCTCTTAAAGGGGCCACGACCCTTCCAAACCTTAGCACCAGCTAAGGATTCAAGCATACGCGTCTGTGGGGGGAGCTCACATGCAAACCATAACGTGTGGGAGAAGGTCCCCAAGGAGGGAGGACACAGAGGGTCCTAGAAAAAGTAGATGAAGCTAGGAGTATGCTCAAGAGGTGGAACATGTGCTCAATATGGCACACACGTGTGCTCATACGCATGCACGCACACACATACACACGACGGGTTCAATCCTTAGCACCACCAAAAAAAAGGACGAGGTAACCACCTTGGTTTCTATTTCCAGAAGCTTCTTCTGACCTCCATGAGAAGGAGTGAGGGGCAGGGAAGCATGGCTCCTGTGGTGGCAGGTGGGGGTGATAGCAGGTGGAGGTGACCATATCAGGACGGTGCCTGACCCATCACCCCACAATAGAAAGCCTAACTTCCTGATATGGCTTCAGAAAGCATACGAAACACCCCAGCTGCCTGGGACATTCCACGAGACCACCAGGGAAGGAAGCAGAGGGAGCCCAGGGCATAAGTGGGCAGGACTCTGGTCTCTGCCAAAACATGAATAGACACCACACCATGTGTGAACTAGCAGAGGCTTTTTGTTGTGAGAAGTGACATCAAGTGGTGTCTGTCTACCTGCCCGCCTGTTCATCTGTCTGCTGCGTGTCTGTCCATCTGTCCATCTATCTGTCTGCCTGTCGGTCCATCTGTCCGCGGCATGTCTGTCCGTCCTCCTGTCTCCATCTGTCCATCCGGCTGTCTGCTGCCTAGGTCTCAGACATCGAGTCCAGGATTGCGGCTCTGCGGGCAGCAGGGCTCACTGTGAAGCCATCAGGAAAACCCCAGAGGAAGTCAAACCTCCCGGTGAGTGCAGGAGGGGCACGGTGCCAAGTTCCTGCCCCCCAACTCCTCAGAAGCCACCAGTGTCCCCTCACTTTCTTCCCCCACAGGATTTTTCCAAGAGCCCACCTTCCTTCCTACATCCTCAGTAGTCTTTAGGGTCCCCCAATCTCCTCAGGAGCCAAGCATGACCCCCAAGATCTCTCAGGAGCCATAGGCCCCTTGGAACCTGCTCAGACCCCGCACGCGTGCGTGCACGCGCACACACACACACACACACACACACACACACACACACACACTAGGTTCAGTCCTTAGCACCACCAAAAAAAAGGAAGAGAGACACCTTGACTTCTATTTCCATAAGCTCTCTGATTTCCATGGGAAGAGTTACCAAAGGGTTGAGGTCAGTGATGGTGCCGGGTTGTTCCTGCCATTCTCTTCCAGCTGCCAATCTTGTTTCTCAAGCCAGTCAGTGGACTAAATGCCTGCAAAGGCTGCTTCTTACTTCCACCTGAAGAAAGCACTCCATAAGCTGGAGACTGCTGGCCAAGTGCTTGCCGCACAAGCATGAGGACCCGAGTTCAATCCCCAGCACCCATGACAGAGGCGAGGGTGGTAGTATGCGCTGGAAACTCCACTGAAGTGGAAGCTAGGTGGACTCTTGAAGCGTGCTGGCCAGTTGGCCCAGCCTAAGTGGACAGCTCCAGGCCAGCGAGAGGCCCTGGCTCAAAATAAAGGTGGACCACATCTGTATCAGTTTGCTGCATATTGCTGATACATTCACGGCCAGATGGTTTAAAGGAACAAGGGTTTTTTTTTTTTCTGGCTTAGGATTCTTGGTTGCAGTTCTTTGTCTAACTTGTCAGGAGAGCCCACACCAACACCGGGGGCCAAGGGAACTGGCCACGCCATATCCACAGGACTGTTGAGAGAGGGACCATCGTCACTTGCCAGACCAGCGTGCCTGGAGAAGTCATCAAAGGATGCTGGCTTCCCTACCTAGCTCCTCCATCTTACTCACCTGCTCAGAGACTATCCCACCCACCATGGGCTGGTCCTTCCCATTCACTAGGCAGTCTCCTGCAGGCTTGCTCAGGACCTAACTCAACTGCTGACTCTTCACAAATGTGTCCAGAGCTCAAACCCTCAACTGTCGAGTTAATACCTGTATTTAACTATGACCCAAGGTCCTCTTCTGGCCTCCACATGCACGCAAGCTTGTACATCACACACACACACACACACACACACACACACACACACACCCCTTGGTGGGGGGGGGGGGACACCAGCCTTTAGTATGATAATATGCAACCCCAAAACAGTAGCTGGGTAACTAAAGCATATGCTTGAGATTTAGCCCATTGCTAGAAGAGCTATTGGAAGGCACGTGTCATTGAACCTGTCCTTGTCATGGCAATTAGAACCCAGCATCCTTCTGAGTCTACTCAGAAGTTTAAAAGTCACCTTGGGGGGACTTGCTGGAAGATAAAAGGATGTCCTGCAGGGTCCCCAGATAGGGTGGCCAGGTCAAGCCAGGCAGCCCAGCAGATGATGTATTTCTGATAAGCAGAGAACTATGTTCTAATGTAAGTGTATCCCAAGCAGTCTCCCTGCCAGACCTACACTAAGCTCACTGTCTGTCTGAAAGGGAAAGTGCCAGGAGCTGCATTTTAGTTCACTAAGTCCAGCAGCTCTGGACCAGAACCCGGGGACACACTGACTCCATACTCATGCCCTACATCCTGCTGGCTCAGCTTGTCCCCCTGAGTCTCGTGGGTCGCAAGAGGTGATAACATAAGCTGATTTCTTGACTTCCAGATCCTTCTTCCCCGAGCTGCTGGGGAACTTGGCAGGAACCTAAAGGATCCAAATGCAGACCCTGAAGACGAAGCCAAGGTAAGTCATGTACCCACTTCTAGAAGCAACTTCTGCAGAAGGGCAGGTGCAGGCAGGAGCTGAAACATGCACCCCACAACTCAGCGATGCCCAAGCAGTGGCCTCCTGAGAGGTGCACACTAGGGGGAGTATTTGGAAGGACTCAAGGAACCCCCCAGTGGGAAATGGAGCTGGGAGGAAATATAGAATAGTAAAAGCTGATGTCCAGCAACATGGACTCCCTGCTCCGCCCTTTAGGGAGTTCTGGGGACAGTAGAGGTCACACCACACACTTGTCCTGCTCAGGGGTGCGGGAGCTGGGACATTGGTCCCTCCACCTCCTCCATCTCAGATAGGGCCATGCTTGGATGTTACGTGTTCCCCTTTGCACCTGGCTCTGGCACAGCAGCCTCGGGCACCCTGGGGACAGTCCTGTCTGGGAGATACACACTGTCTGATGCGAGTGACAATATCCAATGTTCAGGAAACTGGCCTAGGAATGAGAGGGATCTGGGGAGAAAGCACAGATGGGGCATGAGTAAAGGACCAGTCTGGGGGTGTTAGGAATATCACTGGGGTGCTGCTACCAGGCCTGCACCCAATGCCCACTGCGAGCTTTGCCACACGCACTTACAAGCATGGCACCAGGCACTGTCATCTGTAAGCACTGTTGGCTAGCTACCCTCACTTGTGCTCACAGAACCTGGAAGGTTGGCAGTGACGGGCACTCAGCCAAGATCATCCCCATAGGCATGACAGTCCCGGCTGGCCCTGGGCACCAGCATCCGTGATGCTTCTTGGGAGCCTGTGGTCCCCAGGCACTGCCTGCAGGAAGAGCCCCCAGACACACCGGAGAGTCCCAAGCGCTGGCAAGAACTCAGGGAAATGCACTGTGTGGCGCTCTCCACTCCTGGAAGGGGCCGCACCAAGAACAAAATGTTTGCCACAGTGTAGACAGTGGCCAGCTGGGAAGGAAGGAGGAGGGGCTAAGACCTGCAGCCAAGGGAAGCACCTGACAGAGGGGCGGTAGTCAGGAACAGCACAGAGATGTGTGTGCGTGCGTGCATGTATGTATGTGTGTGTGAGTGTGTACAAAAAGGCACTGTGTGTGCCTGTGGAGGCCCAAGGATGACATCTGGAATCACCCTGGATTGCTCTACGTCCTTACTGCCTTGCTCTGGCGTTTCCCAGGCTCCATCTTCCAGGTTCAGAATCACAGACCACTGTCATTTCTGTCTGGAATGTTTACGTGGAATCTGGGGATCCAAACACAGGTCCTTTTGCTTGTACCCTGAGATCTCCTCAGCCCAGCACTGAGATTTGAACCCGTGCCTGTGGTGCTGACATTTTTGCTCCTCTTGCCCAAAGCTAGCCATTCTGTAGGCTTCTCTGCCGAGCAGGCATTGGCAGCTAATTTACAGGTAGCACGCGTTCTAGAGTGGTTAAAAGTTCAGATATTTCAACCACCTAGAACGAGGCCAGCCTAATCTCTCCCCATCCTGAAGCTCAGGGACATTTGCGGGAGAGAGGGCGGTAAGATTGTAAGAGCAAAAGGATGGGAGGAGCAATGATTTGCAAGATTCTCCACACTAGTTAGGGCCGAAGCAATCATAATTGGACTTTGCATGCCCTGCGCAATGTCCAACACACTATTGACCTCACAAAGTCTAGCATCAGCTAAAGGCACCAAGATCCTTGGAGGCAAGGGATTGACAGCCACAGTAGTGTTCCTATGCTTAAGGGGAACACGAGAAAGGGTTCAGGGAAATGCCACTGGGTCCTTGTAGGTCATCGGAGAGGAGGACCCAGAGAAGAGTTAGGCATACACAATAAAGGACTCTCTGGGAATTGGGGAGGAAGCACTGGGGGATGGGGATAGGAGGGGGAATGGGGTTCGGGGGGAGGAGGAGGGAGGGAGGGAACCGGTGTACCTATTAAGTTTGTATGAGCGGTAATAATAAAAAATGTATAAAATAATAATAATAATAAAAAAGTTCAGATATTGCCAGACAGCACAAAGCCGGTGACGAGGTAATTAGACCCACAAGAACAGTAACAAGCCCCAGATCAGCTCTCAGGGCCCCAAGACACTGCAACTGGTGTTCCCTTCCTAGGTGCCAGCTTTGCCAGATCTCCTGAAGAGAAAGTACCCCCCCAACACTCCAGGTAAGAGCTACCTGCATCCCCCACTGCTGAGAGCAGCGCTGGGGGGGGGGAAGTGATGCTGAGTTCTGCTCCCTAAACTACGGGACGCATCTTGCACCCTGGCTGTAAGAACACCCCCACGACCAATCTGCATCACAGGGTCCCATGCTCTGGTGATCTCAGTTGGCCTCCAGCATGCCAGGGTCCCATGCACGGTGCTCTAGTGTTCTCAGCTGGCCTCCATGGTGTCTCAGAGGTGATAAGGACATCAGTTCTGTCCTGGCACACGGAAGGCATGTGGTTACTTCTGCCCCATCACTGTGCCTGGCACCCCTGAGAGAACAACTTAGAGGAGGGCAGGTTTATTTGGGGTCATAGTTTTAGAGGGCTCCGTCTACCGTCTCTCAGCCCCTGAGCCTGCATCCTTGTGGTGGGGCTGTGTGGCATAAGTTCTTCATTTCATGACCCCTCCAGACCTAAATCACCCATTATTCAACCCACTTAAGGAGTTTGTGGGCCACCTTAAGGGAGGATGTGAACCCCAACTCCAGTGCCCTGAAGAATCCCACAGACCCCCACCTCCTTCCCTGCTGGCCACGCCTCTTCCCTGCTGGCCACGCCTCCTTCCCACTGACCCCACCTTCTTCCCTGCTGACACACCTCTTTCCTTGCTGGATACACCTTCTCACTAGTCTCACCTCCTTCCCTGCTGGCCCAGCCTCCTTCCCACTAACCCGCCTCTTTCCCACAGGCCCCACCTCCTCACTGGTTCCACCTACTTTCCTTATTGTCCCCACTTCTTCAAGGAGACATAAGGATTCTGGACTTGTGCTCCCCAAACCCCTAAAACACAAATGCTTCCTGACAAACATGCCATGGTGTGACACCTTCCCCACCTTCCCCTCGGGGGACGGGCCCACAGTCTGCCACGCATCTGAAGGCCCTTGCTTGGATGGTCTGTGGTTAAGTGAGTGCCTTCTGTTCTCCTCCCCAAAGGCAAATACAGTGGTTCTTTCGACCGGAAGTCGCTGTACCGTGGCTCCCTGACTCAGAGGAATCCCAGTGGGAGGAAGGGTTCAGCCAGCCACATGTTCGCGGTAAGGAGTCCTTGCCTGTCAGATTTACATATCGTATTAAGTCTTGCTGCAGAAAATTAAAACTCGAGAAATCAAAGGAAAAAGTAATGTAAAGCCTGCAAAAGGAGAATTGAAAACATTTCTTTTTATTTATTCAATTGTGCGTGTATGCGTGTGTGTATGTGTGTACAACCACGGACGAATCCGGGAACCACCATGGACACCTCCACCTCCTCTTTGTTTACTCTGCCCCGGGATTCACAGGCTCCGCCCTACCAGGACCAGAAACGCAGCCCCCCCCCCCCGCTTCCGCCTGGCGTCTATACGTGGGGTTAGGATCCGAACTTAGGACCTTCTGCCTGCAAGGCAGAGGCTTAATCCCTGAGCCACCTCTCCAGCCCCTGAAAACATTTCTTAAAGGCACACCAAGGAAGAAAATTGCTGTATACAGCCACTGTGTGACCTGCACCCCAGGACAGGGCATTGCTCTGGGAAGGGGACAGTCCGTGAGCTACAAGGCTGCTCTCCAGAGAGGACTGCATGGACAGTTGGCTTCCTGAGATTTCTCCCAACACCAGCTGCACCCGCAGGGCTGGGCAGGCCCACCTCCTACGGAAAAGTCCCTGTCTGATCCCCAAGGCCACAGGGATCCAGCAGAAGGAACTCCTGACATAAGTATAACACAGGATGCTGGCCCTGCCTCCTTTCTGACTCACCCTGCCTTCTTTCCCACTGGTCACGCCTCCTAGTCGCCTGAGGCTTGGTGAGACACAAAACACGAGCATCTGAACATGTGCACGTGCGTGTGCATACAGCCGGGCGCTCACTTGTGCACATGCATACAGCCGGGCGCTCACTTGTGCACATGCATACAGCCGGACGCTCACTTGTGCACATGCATACAGCTGGGCGCTCTCCTGTGCACACACGTGTGCACACAGCTGGGTGTTCTCCTGTGCTTGTCTATGATGCATGCTCGCATGTCTGGATGGTGTTTGTGTACATGCCTATGTGTTTTTGTCGCACACTCATGTCTGTATCTGTGTGTTCCCATGCATCTGTGAGCATGCTGCTGTGAGTGTGCCCAGGTGTGTGACAGTGAACAAACCTCTGCATAGCCGTGCACGGCACCTGCATGTCTGTCGTTATGGTTTGAATGTGAGTTGCCCCACAAGATGTTGCTGTTTGGGAGGGCTGTGGCACCTTTAAAAGATGGATCCTTGTGCCTTCCTGAAGGAGGACCTATCACAAGGGGCAGGCCTTGAGCTTTGATAGCTGGGCCTGCTTCTTCTCAGTTCGCTCTTGCTCTCTCTGCCTCCTGACCTGAACTGACCTCCTGCTCCTGCCTCCAGCCAGGCCTTCTGCTGTGCAGTTTCCACCATAATGGACTATGCCCTCTGGAGCTGCAATCTAAACAGACTCCTGTTCTCCCTTGATTTGTGTGTGAGTGTTGTCTCACAGCAACAACAACAACAAAAAAATACTGCAATAGTTGCGTGCCCACGTGTCTGTGCACATATTGATATATGTCTATGTGCCCATATGGGAGTCTGTACACACCACACATATATCTGTGTGTTCCCACAATGTCCATGCTAGTGGGTATATATGAATGAGTTTGCATGCATGGACATCTGAGGCTATCACATGCCTGTACATTTGCATGCTTCCATGGGTGTGCACATACACGTGAACCCACGTGCCTACTCACATGTGTTTGTTCTCTGCAGAAACCTGTGATGGCCCAGCAGCCCTAAAGAGAGAGGCGCATGGGCGTGGGGCAGCGCAGCACAGCAGCCCACTCAGTGCCCTCTGCACGACCACCCTGTCCTCGTGGTCCCTTGTCCATTAAGACCAAGAAGAAACACTCATCTGAGTGATCCCCCTGTGAGGCCCTCACCTGTCACCACGTCGTTGATCTGAGTCAGGAGACACAGCTGAGCTGACAGGACTTTCCCCTCCTTGTCACAGAACCTTCTCCCATGACCTTTCAGCCCTTTCTCCGTTCCCTGCATCATTCCGTTAAAGCTCCGCCGCCATGTGAGCATGTGCGGGTGAGAGAGAAACTAGGCATGTGGACAAGCAGTGAATGTGGGGCCCGCTGAGGGTTGGGAGTAGATTCTGCCTGCCCCTCCAGCATGACTCACAAAATACAGTCAGTGTAGTTCAACAGCAGCGGCCTGTAGCTGCTCAGTTCCTGAGCTGAATCCCAGAAGACCAAAGAATCCTGGGAAAGTCTGGAGTCTCAGTCATGCTGGAGGGCTGAAGACTCCAGCATCGCCCATGAACAGTGGCCAGGCTGAAGACACTGGTGTCAGGGCCTCTGTGGGCTGGGTCTTCCTTATCAATTAAACAAGCACCTGCGGGCTTGTTTAAGGGCTCACCCCAACCATTGATTTTTCACAACTGTGTCTCAAATTGGGCCTTTGTCAAGCTGCACCTGGATGAAACTATCATGCCATCCGAGCCGCAGCACAGGGAGCTCATTTTCTAGATACTGCATGCTTCAAAAATAGACGTCTACCTCACAGGGATGAGCGTTTCGAAATTTCTCAAGAATTTGATTTTCCAAGACAATATGCACTGAGTCGGCCTTGCAGATTCCAAGGGAGACCACCTGCTTGGCCTTCTCTTGCACATGCAA
Organism: Typhlomys cinereus; assembly: GCA_023101885.1. Taxonomy (NCBI): domain Eukaryota; kingdom Metazoa; phylum Chordata; class Mammalia; order Rodentia; family Platacanthomyidae; genus Typhlomys; species Typhlomys cinereus. The sequence goes on from JALPQD010000001.1 coordinate 21,667,714, forward strand.
GTACAAACAGTACCCTTACAGAAGGTGCCGTTTCATTCCACGTCAGTGATTTTCACATAATCTGTAGCTGTTCACGACATGATCGCTTAGCTGCGTAGGTCTGACCCAGGTGGTAGAACGTCGCACCTAATGTTAAATGGCAGAAACCTCTAGGTGCGTCAGCAACTCCAGAATTTAGCTCAGCATCTAGACCTAGGGTGAATGTACCCAGAAAGTCTGTGAGGGAACACACTGGAAGGAAATGTCTCTGCCGTGATCTATGCCTTTTCTATTTTCATATGCACTAAATTTTCTCAAGGTCTATAAATTACAGTTAATGATAAAATAAACTTCCTTAACTGTTTATGTCGTAGCATATGTGTGTTCATGTAGATTTGTGCATGTGTGCATGCAAGTGTGTATATGTGTGTGCACGTGTGTGTGTGTGTGTGAAGGCCAGAAGTCGATGTCAGTGTCATTCTTGAAACCTCCTTCCTGGTGAGACAGGGTCTTCTCGCTGAACCTGGTTTTGAGCTTCTAAGATCTTCCCATCTCTACGCTTCAGCGCCGGGGTTACAGACATATGACATCACACCCAGCTTTCAAACTTGTTTTTATTTAAAAAAAACAAAAAACAAAAAAAACTGCTTTTCTTTTTCCTTTTCTGAATTTGGCCCCAACTCACAGCGGTCCCCACCTGCCAGGTACTGGGATTATACACGTGTGCCACACACCACACCAGGCCCTGCTTGTCTCAGGACACTAAACCCCAGCTGTAGCCTTCTGAAAAGTCCTGGAGAACATAGTTTTAGGTTCCAGACTCAGGGCGGGAACATTGTGAGGACCAGCCAGGGCTAAGAACCAGGAGAATGAGAGGGGCTTCCTGGCCACCTGGCCACCTTCCCACCGCTTGGGTTGGGTGAGACAGGAGGCGAAGGGCCCCGTGGGCAGGGGCATCTTCCAACCTAACGGCCGGTGCTCACACCGAGAGACGCGTGGACACGTAACTGCAGAGTCTGCCCGAAGGCGAGCGTGGAGAGGGGAGGCTAATGTGTTTTAAAACCACTTGGCCCAAATGAAATTATGTAATTCAGGAAGGAACAAATCACATCACTGATGAGGGTTTTTTTAAAAAGTAAAAGAAAAAAGAGGCCTCGTGAGAAGGCAACACGGTTGGGGACGGCGTGCGACAGCCAAAGACGCCTCTGGGGGAGGGGCTCCAGAGACGTCAGATGCCTTCCTGGTGGGCTATAAAAGGGCAGCAGTCCGGCCCCGCTGCACACACAGGCAGCCCTGTTGGCACACTCGGGAACACCAGGTAAGTGTCACACGGGTGGGCACGGCTGTGAAATCTCTTCTCTGTCTGGCCTGGGTGGGTGCTAGATGCTAACTCTGAAGACAAGCAGAGGGCCACGTGCACTGGACATTGAGCCTCTCAAGTGCTACCCATGTGGGCAGGCCAAGACGCACGCTGAGCCCCACTGTCAGGAGGTGGGCACGGAAGCCCCAGCGGGCAGACAGGTCTGCAGCTCTCTAGAAATGGGTCCCTGGACTCAGAACCAGGCTCTGCGAACACTTCAGGTGCCTGTCACCTAGCCTAGGTCTTGCCTAGGAGGGCAAGCAGAGGAGACAACCTCCACAGTGCTTCTGGGGCTCACTCTCATTTCCTGTAGTTGGGGCTCCCCTGCTCTGTGTGGGACATGCCAACAGGACTGTGCAAAGGAGAGGATAGACATTCAAAGCAGCTCTGGTAGACAGCTGTTTCTGCAGGGTCAGGCAGGGACTGGGAAGCCAAGGTCAGCCGAGGGTCATTCTTGAAGCAATGGAACCCTCAGGTATCAGCAGGGCACCCACTCCACCCACCCAGGCCCCTCCTCTGCCCCTGAGGTAGTCTTGGCTCATGAGGAGAGGCAGGTGTGGATGGCTCAGCCTGGAGTCCAGCAAGCAGGATCCGAGGCCAGATAGGACTAGGGAGCTCGCTCAGTAAGGACGAGGATGCTGTGTGGCCCAGCTGATGACTGACATCCTTGGGGAGGGCACAGTGGCAGCTGGGGCATCATGTTAAGAGGGCCTTGGGCCAAGTGTGGGCAGGGACCATGCACTGGAGTCCGAGCAACCCCAAACCCCTAGCTATGACTGAGATTAGGCAAGTCACTCCCTCATCTCTGAGGCTCCCCTGGGTTCCCCCACGAACCTGCTACTGTTAACACTGACAGACAGGATCAAGGCCACCTGTGCACGGCTCCTTCCTAGACCCTTGCAGCACTGCACGAAGGAGCAAGCCCCTCAGAGGGCAATACACACAAGCATCAGGCTGAACCTTCACTACACAGAGACAGGGAAGGATGCTGCCAGGGACCAGGGCGGAGTAGACCAGAGGGCCGCACAGGGAACATGCACATGCACACAATCACGTGTGCACAGTACACATGGGGACATGCATCTACACACACTCTCACATGCATGCACTCAAGTGTGGACTATACACACAGGTACATGCATGTACACATACTCTCCTGTGCATGCACACACTCATGTCTGCGTGGTACACAAGGGTATATGCATGCACGCACCCCTTGGACGCACACATACACAATACACACGGGTAAATGCATTTACACACCCAGAGCCCAGCTTTGTTCAAACGCCCTCGTCTCAGCCATAACTTGCACCTACACCTGTCCCCAGGCTCTTCCGTGGGGGACCCCATCTCCAGGGTGTCATCCAAGAAGCCAGGAGCATGGTAGCTCCGAGGGCCTGGCTCCTGTGCCTCCTGCTGCTGGCCCTGGTCCTGTCGGGAGCTGCGAGCCGCACCCACCAGCACTCCATGGAGACTCGAGGTGAGTCCTGGCATCATCTATGCAGCCTCCCTCCTTCTCCTCGGGGAGCCTGTCCACTCCCTCAGTCAGGATCACTGGCCGTTTGGCCTAGCTCGGGTTCTGGCTTTCATGTCCCCGCCACAGCTCTGCCCCTCTGGGCTGGGCCCTTCCTTAAAGGAAAGGGGAGAGGCAGGAAGAGGATCGTGCAGCTCCATTCACATCCCAAATTCACATCCCTGCCTAAACCACTGGCCAGAGCGGGTCCCAACACGGTTTGCTGAGGAGGCAGTGGCCAGTGTGGGCCAGTCCCTGCCATTCTCTGCACACAGCTGGCCCTGGTAACGGGTGTCCCACACACTGCTCTTTCTCTTCCAGCCCCTGACATCAATCCTGCCTGGTACACGGGCCGAGGCATCAGGCCTGTGGGCCGCTTCGGCCGGAGGAGAACAGCCCTGCGGGATGTCCCCGCAACCAGCCTGCGGGGCCGCCTGAGCTGCCTGCGCCTGGACGGGGGCGACTAGTTCTCCCAATATGGTGACCCCCTTCCCAGTTCACAGTGATGGGGGTCCCCCACCCTTCCCTCTGCTCTGTAGCCCCTCTCTCTTCTAATAAAAAAAAAAAACTGGTCTTGTTTATTCTCCACTTGTGACTGTGTAGTGACGAACGGGAAGGTGTTTTTCCCTTTGGGAGCTAGCTGGGAAAGAGACCAGAAGCCCAGCAGCCTCTTTGGGAAAAAGAGACTCTGATCTGCCCCTCAATGCACGACACCATCTTTATACACACCACCCACCCAGGGAATGGTGCCACTCGCCATGGGCCGGAGCTTCCCACATCAAACAGTCAATACCAGGCTTGCCAGAGATAATTCCTCGTAAGTGTGCCCAGAGACTCATCTCCCAAGTGTCAACAGCCGAGCCCTGAGGAGGCTACGGTTCAAGAGGAAAGGCTCAGCTGCGTGAGTCAGTCCCTCCAGGGAGGGGACAAGAAGACAGGTAGCCAAGGCTCCCGTGGGGGCTGGAGGCAGGGGTCTCCTGAAATAACCCGTGGCCCGGTCCCTGACTCCTGCCTCCAACCCAGCATACAGCAACTCAGGAGAGAGTTTAAACCCCGAATCCAGCACACTGAGGAATTCCAGGGCAGCTCCAGATGCGGGCACAGGGACAAGACTCCCCAGCATCCAGGGACAAGACTCCCCAACATCCAAGATCCTTTCATCCCGGGGACTCTGTGCCAAGACCTCCGGCCAGCCATGACCGGCTCCTCCTTCCATGGGGTCTTCCCTTACCACCCCTGCCCCAGCGTCCCTCATTCCAGGGGGGTGAAGGCAGAGCTTGAAACCAGTCTGCCGTCTCACCCTCAGCTGTGGAGAATTGTACTCAAGGAGGATGCTGCTTCCTCGGGACTGGACAGGAGGTGCCCTGCCAAGCTGATTGATTGACAGATCAGAGACCCAATGAAGAGAGGTCAAAATGTTCATATCTGAGCCATATTATTTCTGGCTCTATCTTCAGCCCCCTTAATAGTCATCTATTACCCTCCTCTACGTGAGACCAAACATCCTGACAACTATTATGCAAATTCTCTGGAATGGCCAACCAGACTCTCAGTTAAGAATGCCATCAGATAGGTCTGCAGCCTGTAACAGACCTCCCCACTCGGCTATAACCTTCCTACCTACGATCCCACCAATGTATTCTTAAAGTGTCTTGATTTACTATTGACTTTGTTCTGTGATTATAAAACCTCTAGAAACTACTATCACAGTGGAACACATGGGCTTTAGTGCAACCTGAATCTCGGTTCTCGGGCCACAGTCACTCATATTTGGCTCCAGAGTAAACTATCTCTTATCCCTTTGAAGCAAGAGTCGTGATTCTAATCTACAGGACCTGGGGGAAAACAATGGCCTCTGTCCCCTTGTGTTTGCACCAGGCAATTTGGTCAATGACAAGCATTGAATCCTACGGGAAATTCACAAAAGACAGAGTCCTGAGCTCAGTCTCGACCCTTGCTAAATTCTAAGCTTCACCAGGAGGCAGGCCTAGGGGGTGGGGGGCAGGGAAGCAAGTCTGGGGAGGGGGGAATGGAGGCCTGAGATGGGATGCAGGTCTATGGGGGGTGGGATGCAGGCCTGGGGGCGGGATGCAGCCTGCCAGCCAGGATGCAGGCCTGAGGCTGGCAAAACTCTCCAGATAAGTTCAGGGGAAGAAGAGAAGAGGAAGTTAGTTGCATCTGATCAGAGGGTGCGTCTCAGTGAGCTCTAGCATAGCAGTTCTTGAGGGGAGACAGGCAGCTAGGCATCCCACAAACCTTCCCGTTTTCTACTCCCTCAACCCACTGATTATTCTTAGAATTGAACAGTCAGTTGGGGCCACAGACCAGAAGAGAGGGAGGGCAGAGGAGGGCTTGAGCCTTAGGTGGTGCTCCAGCACCATCTAGTGGTCACCAGCAGCCTGGCTGACCACCATCCCCAAGTAAGGTCCCTCTGCTCCACCGGAGACCTGCAGTGTTGCGCAAGGGGCTGTCTTAGTTTCACTGCTGTAAAGAACACGTGATCAAAAAACAGAAAGACAATGATATTTTATTCCAGCTTACAATTTCCAGTCAAGCCATTATGGGGGTCACCAGCAGGGGCCAAGGGAAGAGGACACACAATTAGCCACGGAAGGACTTCAAGAGAGCAAGGACCATTGCTCCTTCTAGAACCATGCGTCTCGCCCTGCAAGGCAGTGATCCGGTGACCACTGCCCTCTTTCCAGCAGTCAGAACTGCAGCTAGCCACACCCGGGCAGGAAAGGGACGTGGGCAAAGGTCTAGGAGGCTGTTTGTGTGCCTTTCCATTTCTCCCACTGATCATGACAGAACCAGCTTTGTGTCATCTGTGCACATCCAGTAAGGTCCCGGAAGCTTCCTTTGGGCCATGTCAACACTCCCACAGACCCCCAATCCACCTAGCGGGTGCAGATGTGCCCTCCACAAACTCTGCGTCAAGGTGTGGTGAGCCGCTCAGGCAGACTGGCCTGGCAGGGAGGGGAGGGACGGCTTCCAGAAGGAGGGAGAAGCTCCCGGGTGGAGCGCGCAGGCCCAGGCTGTGGCTGAGCGCAGCAGAGATGGCCCCTCCACAGCAGGAAGGAGCGAAGACCGAAGCGCATACACCAGCCCCGGTGCGTGAGCAAGTGGAGTCAGGCAGGAGGGGGCTTGGTGTTTGTCCATTCTTTCAGTTTCACAGTAGATGCAGCCAGGCCACTTGGTCAACGGGATAACAAAGCTTTGCACTTTGCTGTGGTGGGGTGGGGTCTGTTTTTGATAGTCCCACTAGCTCAGGATGGTGCTGGGATTAGAGGCCTCCACCAGCACACCCGGCATCAGTGTCCTACTGCTGAGAGTAGCAGATCCCATGCCAGAAGGAAGTGTGGAAGCTAGCACCGCCCCCTGGCAACCTGACGGCTCCGGAATCACCTGGGAGACAGCCTCCAGGCTGTGAGGGGTGACTATGCCTCTGGCATGCCTGAGGGGGATTGTGTTTACTAGGGAAGACCCGTCCTTGAAGTGGGTGGGTGGCAGAGAGCGAGAGAGAGAGCGAGCGAGAGAGAGAAAGCAAGCTGAGAACAGACATCCGTCATTCTGCTTCTCAACTGTGGGTGTGACCAGCTGCCTCATGCTCCAGCCACTATGACACCTGCCTTGGACTGTCAAAAGAAAGCCTTTCCCCAAAGACGTTTTCATCAGGCCAGAATGGCCGCCTCTGAAAGACCTGCCACCTTGGGGCATCCAGTGTGAAGAGAGACACACCCCAGGCCTCACCTCCTGCTCAGTACCTTCTGCATAAAGAGTCTCCACGAGATGGCATGGCCGCCATCAGGAGCCAATCCATGCAGGGCAATGCCAGGGCTCACCTTAACCACCCTGCCCATGCCTGTCTGTGTTTAGTGAGCACAAGCCGCCTAGAGAAGGCGCAGAAGCCTGAAAGAGTTGATCCGTCAAGTCGTATATCTGAGCTCACCTTGTAAAGTCTCCAGATCACCAAGAGCTTTAACTTTTAGAGAAGGGGACACTTGGACACGTGCTCCTCTCAGGATGGGAGCTAGAGTCCTCATGCTGCTGGAGGGAAGCCTGGCAGGGCGGCAGCGGCTGTCCAACCCCAGCGGCTCCAGCAGAGTGATCGCCTGCTCGCATCACGGAGGCCCAGACATTTCTTCCTGGAACTCACCCATCAGCCCCTGCTCCTTCCTCTGCCACCTCCAGAACCAAGGTGGACCATCCCCTGGAGCAGCCGCCCACCCATCTGTCCACCCATCACAGAGGTCAGAGGATTTCCAGGCTTCACTTCTGCTCTGCTTCTCGTTCCTTGGTGCCGTGGAGGGGCAGCTGGAGAGACTCCAGGCGGGGCAGGCACACCTGGCCAAGACATCCCAGAGCAGGGTAGCATCTGGCAAGGTAAGACCAACAGTCTGCTGGGAGCACCTGATTCCTCTGACAGCTCCCACTGGCTTTGGACAGTGCTGTCTATGAAGGATGCTGACTTTTGGAAACGTCCAGGGCTCAGGTACGATCCATCATCAACAGAATTCACAAGAACGGAAAGCTGCGTGCAGCTTCTCTGAAGGGGCAGTCCAGGTTGGGGAGCCTCTGAGCACAGGTCGGATGCCCCCTCTGTGCCACGCAGCACTGGGGACTCCTACCGGGCACAACACTTGCCTTGCCTTGCAGGGGGGGCCTGGTTCAGAACTACAGCTGAGTCCCTTTGTGGGCTCCGGTGACCTCTGTCTCTTTCTCTCCGCAGTAGTTCCTGGGCTGTGGAAAACAAAAGAGGTTACTGGGAAAGGAGGGAGTCCTGCCCACTCCCCCTTTCCCCCCAACTCCCCACCCCCTAGAGTGACAATTACCCAAAGCTCTCTGCGCATATCTCCTCCTTAGCCCAAAGGCCCAGGCAGTCTGCTGGGTCCTAGGACACCAGAAAAGAAGACCCGGGGACGTGTTGCATGACCCACTCACCCACGGAGCTGAAGGCCTCCGACACCTGGTAGTTCATCTTGGCTGAGGTCTCCATGAAGAGCAGGCTTTTGCTCTCAGCAAACTCCTTCCCTTCCTGAGGGAATAGGCCCGTGTTTAGAACAAGAGTCCCCAAGGACAACTGGTTGATCTCACAGCCCTTGTTCAGATTCGGAGTCCCTCAAGGACGCCTGATTGACCTCAGCGGTCAGGACACAATACACTACTGGACAGGTGAGTCACCTGGTGTCCCCAGCTCTCAGAAGATTGAAGCTGGCCAGCCAGGCATGCGCAGTGAGACCCTGTTGCAAACAAGAAGCCCCAAGAAACAGACACAGCCTGCAGTGTGGGGAATCCAGCTCTTCTGAGAGTCTTCTGATCTCAAGCTCTACCCTTGAGGTCAGGAGGAATCTGCAGGGCAGGGAGCGATCCTCTCCCTGGAAGCGGCACAATCTTCCTGCACCCCTCTCTCCCCTGCCTGCCTCGTTTGTCAAGCTGCATGCCTCTCCTGACTGCGCTCCCCAGTTTGCTGGGCTGAGGGGGCTAAGCGGGGCTGACACACCCCTGAGGGGCAGTCCCGTGGACTGCCATCCGGTGCAGATCCCTCCACAAGATCCTCCAGATATCTGTTTTAGTTAGGTACAGGAGTCTACTTGATGGTTCAGGGTTTGAGTTCTGGGCACATTTGTAGAGAATTAGTAGTTAAGTCCAGAGTGAACTTGCGGGAGATTGTTTAGTAGATGGAGCAGACTCAGCCCATGGTGGGTGGGACTAGTCCTAGGCGGGTGAATAAAGTGGAGGGAACTGTTTGAGAAAGGAGGCATCCTTGTGTATACTCGGCCAGACATGCTGGTCTGGCAAGTAAGGATCGTCCCTCTCTCAGCCGCTATGTGGATATGGCGATACCAGTTCCCTTGGCCCTGGTGTAGGTGTGAGCTCTCCTGCCATGCTAGATAAGGAACATAGACCAGCCTACTGTAAGAGAACAAAAACCCTTTTTCCCTTAAACTATTTGATGGTGATTTTATCAGAAACTATGTAGGCGAACTACAACAGTATAGGACCATCTCCACAGTGGAGCTTCATCTTTCTCCTGAGCCCACCCAGCCACTCAGTCTCCCTTCATCCTCCTGCGGGTTCAGTGCTGTCCTGCCTTCAGCTGTTACTCACCTTCCTCTGTCCACAGCCCTCCACAGCTCTCCAAAGCATGTCCTGGACCTCCTCCTGAGACACACAGCACCCCCGTATAGACCCACACGCTTCTGAACATGCGCCCAAGTATACATGCAGATATATAAACCCTGTACCTATGCCCTGCATGCCCATGTGTATGCACATGCTGTATGCACACGTCTGCAACCCAGAGACCACCTGAACGCACACACTTCCTGTGCATAAATGTACACACAAATCTCTAGTCAAAAGGGAAACCAAGGTGGACTGTATGCATTTTTTATATGTGTGCACACATGTGGGTATGGGTGTGTATGACTCTATGTGCGTGCGTGCATGCGTGTGTGTGTGTGTACATACACACATGCATGCGGACTTATAAATGTGTGTGTGGAAGGGGCCTAGAGAGATAGTTCAGGGTTTAACCTTTGTCTCCCAGGCGAAAAGAGCTGAGTTTGGACCCCGAATCCGACATAAAATGCTGACTAGAAATGGCAGTGTCTCTACTTCAGTCCTGGAAGGTAGAGCAAGCCCAGAGCAAAGCAATAAGGAAGTAGAGCAATCCAGGATGATTCCAGAAGTCAACTTTAGGCCTCCACAGGCACACACAGTGCCCTCTTCCACACACGCCCACACCTACACATGCAAAAAATGCACATGGGTACATATGAGTGCGTGCATGTGCATGTGCATGGGTGTACCTGCACTGTGTGGTTGAGCACGTGAGCACCTGAGGTTGGAGGTGTCCATGGGTTTCAAGGCCAAGTCTGCGGAGGCATCGCCTCCCTCCCGCTGCCCCTCTCACCACCCCCCTCCCAGTGGAACCTGGAAGGTCACTTCCCGCGCCGCGTCCAGGTCTGTCTTGTTCCCGACCAGCATCACCACAACGTCTCCTGGACGGAACTCCTTCTCCAGATCCTGCAGCCACTGCCGGGCCTTGTGGAAGGAATCCTAGAGAGGGGAGGGTGCTGGCCAGCGTCCTCCTTGCGGACCAGAGCAGTCAAGGTGCAGTGGCAGGGCCAGACCTGTAGGGGGTGCTCTGGCCCTGCTCTGAGGGAACTGTTATCACCCCCACACCTGCCTCTTCACTGCAGCACCTCACAGGCCAGGTGAGGGGCTGAGTCCTGAGCCTCAGGGACCTCCTTTCTCAGCAAGGCTCCTGTTCGCCATGCACCTAAGCCTACTGACCAGTGTGCACCCCTGAATTTACCCGTTCCCCAGGGCCCTTTCCTGAACCTCTCACTCCCGCCTCTGCTTACCAGTTCCACCCAGAAAGACTAGTTCCTGCTTCCCCATCTCTCCTTAGAGACCCTAGGCAACAAGTCTGCCATATCGCCTACCATTGGACCCTCATATGAGCCCAGCCTCCCTCTCATCTCTGCACCTGCTCCGCGCTCATCATCCCTGGCCACACACTCTGGGCAGCCCGTAGAGATGGGGACGGCCACTCTCAGCAGCATTCTGCACTAGTGAGGACGGACGTGTGCCATGCGCGGGGTGTTCAGGGGACCATGGAGAAGCAGAGGGCAACCGTAGAGGGAGAGGGGCTGCCTCGGGGGCTTGCTGGAGAAGGGGACCCACATCTGTTCCAGGTCCCTACATGGTGGCATGGTTGCGCAATAAGCTACAGCACCAGCCCACTGCCTGCCACGGCTCCTGTGACAGCAAACAGCGCCACTGCCTGGAGGAGGAGGAGAACTGCCCTCCTGATGGCCCTACCTTGCAGGTGACGTCGTACACCAATAGTGCGGCATTGGCACCCCTGAAGTAGAGGTGGCAGACGCTGTGGTACTTCTCCTGGCCAGCCGTGTCCCAGATCTCAAGTTTCAGAGATGAACCACCCAAATCCACCACCTTTGTAAAGAACGCACCTGCGAGAGGAAGGCCAGGGGGATGTTGGCCAGGGATGGGCTGATCGTCCACAGCTCCTAGTGGGCCATGGGAGGCCTGTGCTCAGCTGCCAATCAGAGATGGCCAGCTGCAGGAAGAGGGAGGCTGAGAAAACACCTGCTCCAAGAACCGGGGCTTCCCTGCTTAGCTACACAATCCGTGGCAATTGCTCTGGGTCGCACGTAGATTACACTTGGGGCAGAAGCTAAGCTCTTGGGACTCAATGGAAGGCTGCGGGCTGTGAGTGACAAGGTGAGTCTCCAGCAGTGAGGAATGTGATACTTCTCTGTGGTTTCCAGCGATGTCACTGCGCACCTTGGCCCCTCTAGCCCACCCGGCCCTCAGCTGCCAGCGCCAAACTGCCTGCTTTATGCTGTAGCCAACTTCCCCTTCTTCTGTCCCTAGACATCTCTTGTGTGTGACTGAGGTGGCCAAGTACTGGCCCTCAGTACACTACTGGGCCCCCTATCTCCAAAAACATTCCATGTGGCATCCTGGGAGCCCCTTCGTCACTCATGCTCCCACCTCGTCGATCAGGAGGATGGCGCCGGCGTCCTCGCAGCGTGCTGGGCAACCACCTTTCCTTTGAAAGTGAGTTTTACCTGTTCTTTGCTTTCCAAAATGATGTGATTTTTTTAGAAGAGCTTTTTAATAGTAGCAAAATGTTGTGTGTGAAATGGGGGATCTGGAGGGAAAGGGTCAGGGCAGTCAGGGGGCCCAGGGCATGAAGGGTCAGAGAAGTCAAGAGCTTCTGCCCAGATCCAGGGTGGGTTTGGAACCAGTTAGAGAGATTCCGATAGTTAGACCTACATGTTTGAAACTAAAATTCTACCCCAAGGACAGTGCATGGGTGTCCTGGCACCGATGTGGGAGATGACCACAAACTGGTGGCTCCGAACAAGGAAATTGACTCCTTCTGTTCTGAGGCCAGAGCCCAAGGTCAAGGTGTGGCAGGGCCAGCTAGTGTCTCAATTTCCTCTGCCCCTAGTGTCTCAATTTCCTCTGCCCTAAGACGACCTAAGGGTGCCCTCCAAAGATACTTGAGGGTGCCCACCACCTGCGTGCTTGAAACCCCATGGGAAACATGGGCAGTGCTAGGTTTTCTCCCACTCAGCCTCTCATCCCTCCCCCTTCTTCTTTGCCGCCCTGGTCTCCTCGCCTAGCACCGTTAGCATCTATTCACACCTGATCCTTCTTGATCACTTCCCACCATGTTTCTGGTTTGGGCACCAACTGGGGAGATTCCAACAGACAGAATGTTTGGAATTAAACGCACCTAGGACAACGCATGAGAACCTGGGGCTGCTGTGACAAGTGCTCACAAGCTAAGTAGCTATGAATGCGGCTGTGTCTTCCCCCACGTCTTAGCCATGTGACATGTGAGAGGACTTGTGAGGTGGCATGCAAGGAGATGCACAAGGAGACACGTGAGGAGACAAGTGAGGAAGCACACATAGGAAATGCATGAGGTGACCTGAGGTGGCACGTGAGGACACATATAGGGAGGAAACACGCACAGGAGATGCACGAGGAGACATGTGTTGACATGTAAGGAGACATGTGAGGTGACAGGAGGCGGCACATGAGGACACATATAGTGAGGAAACATGCATAGAAGACACATGTGTGGACACGTGAGGAGACATGCGAGGCGACCCAAGAATACAAAGCTCGGCTCTGCTGCCCGTTTCAACATAACAACTGATACTCATCAACGTCGAAACCCAGAGGCCATCCAAGGACCGCTCGGCTGTGGTCCAAGGTTGACGACACCTGGGTCGGTGTGTGGGTGTTTGCAGAGCGCAGGGCCAAGCCCTCCTGGAGAGAGGGACGGTGTGACTCCGCCAGGCCTGGCCACGTGCCACACAGTGTGGCACCTGCTAAGACCAAGAGTTCTCCACGGCTGGCAAGACCCCAGCTACAAGCCACCCCTCAGGCCACAGGGGCGGGGGTGGCGTCGCCATGGGGAAGGTGACAGGAGGAGAGGGGAGCAGAGGCATGCAGGGTCAGCTCTGTGGCTCCCAGTGTAACGGAGACACCGTCACCAGCCTGGGTCACCTGCAGCCGGCCCGTGAGAGACCAACAGCACGTGGCCCGATGTGCCGCCTGTGAAACCAGCCAGAGTCACTAACTCAAGGGAAGGTGGAGGCCAAAAGGCCCATCGCCGTCTCCATCAGCTCCCCGGCAGCATTGGTCTTTGTGTGCAAGGCCCTGGGTTCAGTCCCCAGCATATTAATACATAAATTATAAACTTTAGAGTTTATAAATGTTCAAGAAACCCAGACAGACTTGGAGTTTTTTTTTTTTTTTTTTACCTAAAATGATAGTGACAGGACTCGGGGGCTGCAGGGGGCAGAATATGCTTGCTTGCTTCTAGAATGTGCTTTTGACACACCAATCTGAACTGGTGCCCGTGTGGCACACTTTCATAGCATGGCCCACTGAGGCACAGCCAGGTTCCTTCCTATGTCCACAGCAGCCACTCCCAGCACGCTCAGCCAGGGGCCCGCGCCACCTCCTAACACACAACCACATCATAGCTCGTTCTCTCACTGGGCTCCTAGACGCTGTGTGTGTGGGGGGATTACTCTGAGAGCTAACAAAGCACCACTGGGTGTCGAATAGCAGAAATGAGAGGGTTCAGGGTTGGAGAGAGAGCAAAGTTTTGCTATCAAAGATTTACCATGGCTTCTAGCATGCCTGAGCTGGGCGTGCTGACGCCCCCCGCCCCGCCATCCCAAAACTGGGAGCAGAAGGAAGAGGGACAGCCTGGGCTAGGAAGTAAGACTCTGCCAGAAGGGAGGGAGGGAGAGAGGGAGAGAGGGGGAGAGAGAGAGAGAGAGAGAGAGAGAGGGAGAGATACACACAAAGAGAAGCAGAACGGGAGAGAGTAAAAGGGGATAGTGCAGGAGAGACAGAGGAAGAGAGGGAGAAAGAATGTGAAAGGGAAGAAAGGAAGAAAGGCCCAGCAAGAGTCTTCTCCCTCTTTGCCTCCTAGGGACCCCCACTCCAACCTCCCGCTAGCAGGTCACGTCCACACAGAAAGGAGCCGCTCTTTACGTAAACTAACAAGGGAGCTGAGCTGGCTGGGCGGCTGGGCAGGAGGCCTTCATCTCGCTGGCCCTCACAGGAGTCCCGACCACGAGTCCCCGCACACGACCCTTCTGGCTGCAGCCCTGGCCCGTCGTGCCCACCTTGACGAACACCAGCTGAGCTGAAGACTGACCCCGAGGGAAGGGCGTGTCCCTTCAAGGCCTGCGGGACCCCTGCTGCCCTCGATGGATGCCCCTCCGTGAAGCGCAGCCCGCCCCCCACTGCAGGACAGAGATCACTGTGAGCCTGACCTCAGTCCCACCCACCCCACCTGGGCTTCCCTCTGAGCCTTCGCTTACAGCCCACCGTCGGCAGGACGCTCTTGAAGTCTTGTTTCACATACTGGAGAGCCAGGCTGGACTTGCCCACTGAGCTGCTTCCAAGAAGAACCAGTTTAGACACACAGAGCTGGCCAGGGGCAGCACTGGCCTGCGGCAGCCTGTCGGCCTGCGCCATGGCCTGCAAGAAACATAGGGGACTGAGACAGGCGGGATGCCATGTCCAAATCATCCCAGAGCCCAATGTACATGTGCACACATACACACATGCATACATGCGCATGCACCCATATACATACAGTGCACACATACACAACACATAAAGCACAGTGAACTGAGACAGGCAGAATATCCACAGCCAAATCACCTCAGGAGTTCAACATGCCCATACACATGCAGATGCACACACACACATGCATATACTCATACCCCATACACCCACATGTATCCATATGCACAGGTGTGAGCACGTACATTCATGCATAATGCAGTGGATTGGGACAGGGGAAATATTCACAATTTGGTCAACACATACACACATACACAATACTCATGCACACACACATATATACATAGACACATACACAGTATGTATACACGTGCAAGTGCTTGTGTGCGTGCGCGCGCACACACACACACACACACACACACACACACACAGCTGCTTCCCTGGTGGAATGCAGACCTTAAGCAGCGCTCCAAGCCAGAGGTGCCAGCCGGCACTGCCCGCTCCACACCCACCTGCACATCTGTACTCTATAAACCAGGGTGACTGAGCCTCTCTGCGTCCTGTTGGAGAAGAGGAAGAGCTGCTCTGGGGAGCACCCACTGCGTGACCATGGCCACCAGGGTCCCCTCAGGGCCTCCAGCGTCCCTTCAGGTTGTGGGTTGTCCTTGTCGGTCCCTCCTGCGGTTCTCACCACTTACAACCCTGAATGTCTCCGAGAGCACCAGAAGTGGGAAGGGGGGATGGAGTGGGGTTAAAATCCTGGCAGCTCTGGCCTGTTCATGGGCTGAAGGAGAGATTTCCAAACATACTTCCCAAGTAGATCTTGGCCGACAAGGAAGAGATTGACAAAAGGGAGCCACCTCCTGATCAGAGGCCAGCAAAACGCCCACCGTAAGTAGCAGGGCCTCCCCGGCCAGCGCTGCCCCCTTTGGCTGGCAAAGGCAGGAGGGTCTTTACAGCCCATGTGGGAGCCACAGGTTGTTAGCAGCCCCGCCCAGACCTTCCTAGGCTGCCGTGGGCATGTCCCTGGGTGTATTCCTGGCTTCACCAAGGACACACACTTGCATCAAAGAGGAACTCTTCTAAGCTGTCCATTCACATCTTTCAACAAACCTCCCCTTGGGGCCGGTGAGATGCTTGGGGAGGAAGGCGAGGAAGGTGCCTGCTTCAAAGCCCATGTGGTGGAAGGACAGAATTGACTTCTGAAAGTTGTCCTCTCACCACTACCCCACTGCACCATGGCAGGCATGAATGCTCTCTCTCTCTCTCTCTCTCTCTCTCTCTCTCTCTCTCTCTCTCTCTTTCTCTCTTTCTCTCTCCCCTTTTCCTTTTTCTTTCTCTCTCAAATCTCTCCACTCAGCATCAATTAATTAATTAAAAAAACCTCCCCAGATGATCAAACTCTGCAGCTAAGGCTGAGAATCACTGTTCAAAGATTCGCCTGTGTTCTTGCAGGCCTCACACATAGCAGAGGCTCAGAAAATATCAGCAAAGGATAGATGGGTGGATAGATGAGTGGATGGAGTGTAGATGGAAGGGTGAGAGGGTGGACTAATGGATGAATGGATATATGGATGCATGAATGAATGGTGGGATGATGAATCCCAGAAAGGTGGGTGGGTGGGTGGGTGGATGGACAGGTGGGTAGGTAGATAGATAATGGATACTTGGATGGATGGATGGATGGAGGGAGGGATGGAGGGATGGAGGGATGGATGGACAGGTGGGTAGGTAGATAGATAATGGATACTTGGATGGATGGATGGATGGATGGATGGATGGATGGATGGAGGGAGGGATGGAGGGATGGAGGGATGGATGGACAGGTGGGTAGGTAGATAGATAATGGATACTTGGATGGATGGATGGATGGATGGATGGATGGATGGAGGGATGGATGAATGGAGGGATGGATGGATGGATGAATAGGTGAAACAAAGAGGGAGCACTTTCCCCAACACCTGTGTTTGTTATATTGACCTGAACTAAAGATAATTTGGGAGGGTCTAAGAGAATAAAAGTTGCTTAGTCAGGAACAAGATGCACCAGGGAGGCTGGGCCTGCACTTAGAGCAAGATGGTCAAGGCAGCACTCAGCCCCACCTGGCTGCCCAGAACTTCCACACGCCACAGGCCAACAGTCACCCCATCTGGGGCCTGAAGACGCTCTCCTCTTGATCTCTCTCCACCACAATGCAAGATGCCATTCCACTGCACATGTCCAACCCACTCCAGAAAACTGATCCTCAGCCGAGAGTAAGGGCACAGCAAGATCAAGTGGCAACGCGTCAGATACCAGGGGTGTGGCAGCACACGCCATCCCAGCGTGGGGAGCTGATGCAGGAGGATCCCTGTGAGTGCAAGGCCTGGACTGAGACAGAGAGAGAGAGGGAGGGAGGGAGGGAGAGGGAGACAGATAGAGGGAGAGACAGGGAGGGGGAGAGAGAGGGAGAAAGGAGGGGAGAGAGAGGGAGAGAGAGAGGGAAAGAGGGAGAGAGAGGAGAGAGGGAAGAGAGAGAAAGAGAGAGAGAGGAGGGGGGAAGAGAGAGAGGAGGGAAAGAAAGGAGGGGGAGAGAGGGAGAGAGAGAGGAGGTGGAGAGGGAGGGAGGAGGAGGAGGAAGAGAAAGAGAGGAGGAAGAGAAAGAGAGAGAGAGACAGAGAGGGGGAGAGAGAAGGAGAGAGAGGAGGGGGAGAGAGAGGAGGAGGAGGGAGAGAAAGAGAGAGAAAGGGAGAGACAGGGAGGGGGAGAGAGAAGGAGAGAGAGGAGGGGGAGAGAGGGGGAGAGAGAGGAGGGGGAGATTAGTCAGCTCTCCAGGGATGCCTATGCAGCCTGGCGACTGGGCCCTTGGAGACAAAGGTTAAATCCAGAGGCCCAGCTGAGGCACAGGAGAGACCCCGCAACCTCAGTGTGCACTGCCGGGATCGCCTATCCATTCCACAGCCCAACGACCAGAGCTCTGCCTGTCCCTGAAGCTGTGGAGCAGCTGGCTTCTCTCTGGAGCGGGTGCCACACTGTGGCTCTTCAACCCCAGCCCCTGTCTGGTGCCACGGCTGTGCCCCCGCCCCTTGACCATGTGCCCACCCTGCAAACAGGCAACAGGTGGCAGCACAGTCCCTGCACCGTGGAGCGGCAGTTCCGGCCCCTCTTCTTGATTGAAATGCTCTCACTCTAGACTGTAGAGCCGTCGACTATCCCTCTCACTGGGCCGGGACCGGCCGGCAGCGGCGGGCAGTGAGTCACCGAGGGAGGGGCAGAGGCTAACAATACCTACCCGATGGACCAGGAAGTGGTTTAGCTAGGAGCACTAAGTGGCTTGATGTGCTTTTTGCCCCAGGCTTCCATGCCAGTCACACACAGGGGCCTGTGAGCAGTGCCTGGGAAACCGAAGACAGGGAGACAGGCCACCAGTGGACTCCAAGGACTGTCTCTGAGGGGTCTGTGCACACATGGCCCCAAGAGGCCGGTGGCGGTGCAGCAGACAGGCCCCTCCAAGGAAGAACAGGTGGGCACATCGTCCCAGAGCCCCCCTGCTGCTCCAGAGAACCTGCTCCTGGGGCCGGGTTAGAACCTGCAGGGACTGGCTTTAGATACCACCGGGGGCCTTTGCAAGATGCAGTTACGGAACTCAGAGCCAGAGCCTGCTGCCTCTGCGATGAGAAAGACAAAAGGAGGGAGGGAGAGAGACAGACAGACAGACAGACAGACACACACACACACACACACACACACACAGAACCAGAGAGACAGACAGAGAGAGAAGAGACAGAAAGAACCAGAGAGAAAGAGAGAGGAGAAAGAGAACCAGAGAAAGAGAGATTTTAGAGGGAGGGAAAGAGAGAGAGAACCAGAGAGAGAGAGAGAGAGAGAGAGAGAGAGAGAGAGAGGCTTTACGAGAAAATCTGACATTGTAAATCTGTGTCACTTGAGCTTCGGATGCCATTTGGGAGGCATCTCTTCATTTTAGCCCTGAAGGCCCTTAGCTAGAATTTTCTGGAAGGAAAATTCAAATGGAATCTTCTTCCTGGAATCTGACCGAGTGAGCCACCAGTTATCCAAACATGGGCTAGGTTGACCTGGCTGGACATGACAGGCACACTGCTCTGGGAGTTGTCCTCTACCACGCACAAATGTTCTGTCTGTCTGACTGTCTGTCTGTCTGTCTGTCTGTCTCCTTCCTTTCCTCTCTTTCAAACTTCTCCATGCAACACCTGTAAATTGATTAATTAAGAATTTCCCCCAGATAATTAAATTCTGCAGCTCTGCTGGAATCATGCATAAAATCACACAGACACACACACAGATGCACACAGATGCATGTGCACACACACAGACACACACACACAGACACACAAACTCAGACACATGCGTAAGGGCACAAACTCACATGCACACATGCATAAACTCAGACACACTCAGATACACATGCATGTGTGCACACAGACACACAGTCAGATACATGCATGTCGGCGTATGTGCACACACACTCATACACATATACACATACTCAGACACCTACTTGCATGCACACACAGACACATGCACATACATACACACATGTGTGCTCACACATACACTCATACATACATACACATACACACATACGCATACATGCATGTGTATTCAGGCACATGCATACACACATATTCATTCAGACACATGCATATATGCATATACATGTGGATACACACACCTATACACATGCACACACAGATAGATACACACTCACATATATGCAGTCATACATAAGAAGGCACACATACAAACACACATATTCAGCCATATTCATACACGTATACATTCATATACACAATTATACACACACATATTCAGAGCGTGCAGGCGCATATACATACTTAGACATACACATGCTTAAACACACACAGGCACATTCAGGCACAGACATACATGCACTTGTGCACACAGAAACGCTGAGCAACGCGCTCACAAGTTTGCACAGTGACTCACCTGTTCACTTGCAGAGGGTCCGACACACCACCACGCTGCAGGGCACCTGTCCCACACTCTTTCTTCCTTCCCCTAAACTTTGGGTGGGCGGGGAGGGGGCAGGATGGAGCTGGTGTTGCTCCAATGGACAACCCAGGGGCAGAACAAAGGGAGGGGGAAGCGGCAGCTTTCTGCCCAGGCAGCACGGGCACAATTGGCCTTTTCCCTCGCCCTGTGCTCCAGGGCAAAGTCCCCGTATGATCACGTGGTCACCTAGAAGTCACATTCCAGCCCTGCGGTCACTAGCTACAACCAGAGTTTCAGCTATTTCCGGATCTGAGTGTTGTAAGAACACCTGTCTCCTCTCCTTCCTGGAACTGGGTTGACCCACAGGTGTACGTGAACCGTCACAGCCCAGTGAGCAGAAAGCTGTTGGCTCACTGTGCAGCCAGACCCTCCTGCATCGCTCCTCTCAGTAAAGACCAGTTCCAGACTTTCCCTGTTCCCTGTATAAACAGCTGGGGCCAGAGAGGCAGCCCAGACCGACAGGACCAGGGCCAGACTCTGACCTTGGTACCCTTGCGTGGGCAATAGCCTGGGTGGGAAATGAAGGTCCCAGGAGAAGAGACTTGAGGCTGAAATTCTTGGGCTCCATGATAAGTAATGCTTTCTTCTAGAGAGTTCCAGCCTCAGGATTTGGCTAGTACAGGGGTGGAGCAGAGATCAAGGAAGCTGAAAAATGGTCCACTATGATGTCAGTCCACAAAATCAGCGCCGTGCACTTGGGACTCACCTGGACTACGACGTCAGTTCCCAAAGCACCGTCTCTTGGCCTCTTGTGGCTGCTGGCTGGTGTGCAACAAGTACCCACAGCTGGTTCCCATGCCCTGTAGGCGGGGCTGATGCTGCAGGAGCTCCGCCGTAGCTCCCAGGAGGCTCTTCCCCTCTCCTGCTGACCATTTCTCTGCAAGCACACACAGTCCTGGGCCGAGGGACACACTCCCTACCAGCGTGTCTGGGTGACTACAGACATCAGTTTCTCTTTGAGTCTTGTCCTGATCCCCTGCCTCCAGGTCCATCTAGAAGCAAGGGTCATTCCTGATGGACGCATCTTCTCAAGCTTAGGGTTACCTTGAGTGGTCTTCCACCACAACCTGTAAGATCCACCCCTGGAGACCATGCAAGTCACCTCCTCCTACCCAACTCCTCTTTCCTCACCTCTAAGGTGGGTGCTAGATCAGATGCCCCAAAACTCCCTGGCATGTGTGACCAGCTCATTCTCAGCAGCTGTAAGAGGGTCTCACAGCCCTCTGTGAACCAGAGGATGTGTCCTAGGGACCTCAGGGGTCGGGCTCAGGCACAGGAAACCCCTGCACCGGACTGATTGAGACACAGCTCTAAAGCTGCTCAAACAGATCTTATCTGTAGGCATTCGGCCCGCAGTGGGCACCTCTGCCTTTTCAAAGAAGTCATGTGATGTCAGCCAAGGTGGCCACAGCCTGTCGTCCCAGCACTCAGGGAGCAAGAACTCCAGGATGGCTTTGGCTTCACAGCGAGACCTTGTCTCAAAGGGAGGCAAGGAGGGAGGGAGGGAGCAATGGAGGGAGGGAACTAGGGAAAGAGGGAGTAAGGGAGGGAAGGAAAGGGAGGGAAAGGGAGGAAAAGGGATGAAAAAGGAGGGAAAGGGACAGGGAGAGGGAGGGAGGGAGAGAAGGGAAGAAGGAAGGGAGAGAGAAGGACGCAGGTAGGGAGAGGAAGGGAGGCAGGGAAAGAGGGAAAGAAGGAGAAAAGGGAAGAAGGGAGGGAAGGAGAAAAGGGAAGGAGGGAAAGAAAGAGAAAGGAAAGGAGGAGGGACTGAGAAGAAGGAAGAGGGGAAGGAGGCAGGTAAAGACGGAAGGAGGTTTACAGTGTTGTGTAGACTGGGACGCACCCACGGAAGCTGCACCTCAGTCTCTGCTCAAATGTCTCCAGGGACAGGGTATTCATCTGTTCCCAAAGACAGTCATTCCGTGTGAGTTCCTTGCCATTCAAACCGGCCTTCCAGAACTTTCCATGCTTTGCTGTCCTGGGTTCCACAGAGACAGTCAGACCCACTGCTTCCTAAGAGACTTTAAAGCAGTTCTTGGGGTGCGTGGCAAAAGACCAGTCTAGACTCCTGCCCTGGCCCTTACTCAGACCCCGGCTGTGCCCATGATTACTAACGTGTCTGCAGCACCCCTGGCCTTCCCAGCCTAATGGGAACATAAAAGTACGTGTGGTGTGAAACAAAATGGAGTAAACCTGGCCTGGGAGTCAAATATATTTTAAAACGTGATTTAAAAAAAACATAAAAAACAAGTATGCTCATGTACTTTCCCCAGCCTGGGAGCTAGTGCGTGTTTCGATATAAATAAGGACCCAAGGCTGCCACATACCAATGAGGTGATCCTAAAGTGGTTATCGGGAACCCTAGGCTGCCCGTGCAGATGAGATAATCCTAAGGTGATTATTGAAGACCCTAAGGTGGTTACCTGGACATTACATCAGCTCCACTGCCGCAGTGCACATCAGCTCCAGGCCGTGGCCACCTCCTCGCCACACACCTCCTGGGGGCCGCGATGCTGCCCCTGTCCGTGTGTGAGCATCCGGCTGGCGAGAAGCCGTGTGCCCGCTCCCAGGTTCCCGAGCATCCTGGATGAGCCCCCACACTCCTCCAGGAGGCTGTGGCCAGTGGGACCCTCCAGGGAGAGGAACGTGCGCAGGCCCAGCGACCTCACAAGGTGAGCAGCCTGGGCTTAGGCAGGAGTCTAGTTGGGATTTGACTGAATGTGCGACGTGTGTAGCTTTACCGGTGTGCTAATAAAATGAGTTACCACTCCTTGACCAGTTGCTCCATGACACAGCCAGACAACTGGGCTCTGGCCCCCCAAGGCTTGTCAGGGCTCCCCCAAGGACGTGTAGGGAAGCTGAGCCTCCTCTTCCTCCTTGGGCGTCCTTTCGGGTCTGCTAAGGACAGAGCCAAGGGTGATAGGGGCCAGCTCTTCCAGAAAGTCCTCGTCCCTAAAGCCCTTGAGATAAGCAGGAGAAGTGGGGGCTGCCTCTTCCTGAAACCTTTGCCCTGCTTATCTCGATGGAAAATTCCAGCAGGGATTTCTAAATGCCAAGCTAAATTCCTCAGCTCACAAAGGTTCAAGGGTCGCCAGCCAGCCTGGTCACTGCAGAGAGTCCAGAGCTCCAGCAGGGGGCGACAGAGCCCAACAGCGGCCACCGCCCAGGGTTCTGACAACCAGCGGGGAAAGGAAGTGCGCAGAAGAGGGACCT
Source organism: Typhlomys cinereus (assembly GCA_023101885.1). Classification (NCBI taxonomy): domain Eukaryota; kingdom Metazoa; phylum Chordata; class Mammalia; order Rodentia; family Platacanthomyidae; genus Typhlomys; species Typhlomys cinereus. Next base: position 21,690,411 of record JALPQD010000001.1, read on the forward strand.
GCAGGGGGCTGGGGGGGCAACAGGGAAGGACTGGGAGACCCCTCCAGAGAAATTGCTGGACAGTACCCAAAAGAGGAAGAACACAGAGATCCTAGATGCAGAGGGCATGGCAGACACCCTGACGGAGCACTGAACAGGTGCTGCTGTTGGCAGGCAGAGTTCAGGTAGGTGAGCCACCGGCAGCAGAGCTGGGTCCTAAGAGGCTTTGTCCAATCTAGAATAGCTTACACTAGAAAGGTGGCCATGTTTTCTTGAGCACCTCCTATGTGCTAAGTCCCTGCCACAGAGTTTCTGACTCACCTCACAGCAGGCCCCAGGCTGCAAGCCACATCCTAAAGGGCCGCACACTGGTCTTGAACCCACCATGTCACATTGACTCCTAGTACAGAGCCCTAGGCACCAAAGATCACTGTGATTAGTGCAAGCACAGAGCTGCATGTGCATGAGAGGTGCCCACCTGCATGTGAGGTGCCCATCTCCATGAGAGGTGCCCATCTGCATGAGAGGTGCCCACCTGCATGAGAGGTGCCCACCTGCATGAGAGGTGCCCACCTGCATGTGAGGGGCACATCTCATGAGAGGTGCCCACCTGCATGAGAGGGGCACATCTGCATGAGAGGTGCACACCTGCATGAGAGGTGCCCATCTCCATGAGAGGTGCCTATCTGTATGAGAGGTGCCCACCTGCATGTGAGGTGCCCATCTGCATGAGAGGCACACATGTGCATGAGAGGTGCCCACCTGCATGTGAGGTGCCCATCTGCATGAGAGGCACACATGTGCATGAGAGGTGCCCATCTGCATGTGAGGTGCACATCTCATGAGAGATGCCCATCTGCATGAGAGGTGCCCATCTGCATGAGAGGTGCCCACCTGCATGAGAGGTGCCCATCTGTATGACAGGTGCCCATCTGCATGACAGGTGCCCATCTGCATGAGAGGTGCCCACCTGCATGAGAGGTGCCCACCTGCATGTGAGGTGCCCACCTGCATGAGAGGTGCCCACCTGCATGAGAGGTGCCCATCTGCATGTGAGGGGCACATCTGCATGAGAGGTGCCCATCTGCATGAGAGGGGCACATCTGCATGAGAGGGGCACATCTGCATGTGAGGGGCACATCTGCATGAGAGGTGCCCACCTGCATGAGAGGTGCCCATCTGCATGTGAGGGGCACATCTGCATGAGAGGTGCCCACCTGCATGAGAGGTGCCCATCTGCATGTGAGGGGCACATCTGCATGAGAGGGGCACATCTCATGAGAGGTGTGACGTGCTGATGCAGAAGACCCTTCTCTGGCTGTCCAAGCCACTGGGCCCTGTGCTGACTGGCAGGGAGATGTGCACACACACACGCCCTGCTGCACTGTGAGGCCCAACATGGCTCCCCTAACGTGGTCTTTCCTTGCTTACTTTTGGTGGCATGGGTCAAGGCTGGTAACACAGACAGAAGTGGCAGAGACACAAGTGTGGCAGCAACAGCTGAGGGGCTACCAGGCCCAGCCACGGGAGTGGGAGGTCAAGACTGCTGGGCTGGGACCTTGGGCAGAGTTGGCAAAAGCTGGCTGAACAGTCTGCTGTATCAACAGCTACAGAAGAGGAGACATAAGATCCAGGCCATAGCAGCAGCCGCCGCCACTAGCAGCCACAGCCTTTGGTGGCAGTAAGCAAGGTAGACCCGGCAGCAGGAGGGAGTTAAACACATCCGAAGAGCAGCTGTCTCCCCATGAGTCCATTCACTGCCTCCCCTCAGAACCAGCGCATTCCATTCCCCATGTTCCCATCCACCCATGTGGACTCGCTCTCCACCATCGCTGTTACACCCCGTCATGCAGATCACTTCTCACCATCGAAGCTGCCACCACGGCCCCCGTCCACGTCTCCTGTCTTAACGCTTCCATCTCTTTTCCACGTACCATTGTTAGTATCTTGGTCCACTTTCCATAGCTTGTGTGCTAGACAACTTACTGGTATGACTTGGCTCTGAGCACATTTGTAAAGAATTAGTAGTTAAGTTAAGCCCTGAGCAAGCCTGCAGGAGATAGTCTAATGGATGAAGGAAGCCCAGCCCATGGTGGGTGGGACCATCCTCTGGGCAGAAGGATAAAATGGAGGGAGCCGATTAAGGAAGCTGGCATCCTTCAGCACACTTGGACAGACATGTGTCTGACAAGGGAGGTTTGCCCCTCTCTTAGCAGGCCTGTGGACATGGTGTGGCCAGTTCCTTTGGCTCCTGGTGATGGTGTGAGCTCCCCTGCCAAGCTGGAGTAAGAACTGTAACCAGACAATCATAAGTCAAAATAAAACCCTTTGTTCCCCTAAGCCACATGGCCATGAATTTACTAGCAACCACGCAGAGGGACTGTAACAGCTCATGTTCCCACCATAGCCCGCAGCCCTATCTTCATCTCTTCAAACAGCTGCCTTGGTCCAGCCTCCACCCAAGACCAGTTTTTAGTTGTTATTTTAATATGCTGAGGGTTCTGGACTCTGTCACGACACCTTGGATGGACCACTCTCTACTTCTCACAGTTTCAAACTCGGGCTGTCGTCCGTGTCCCACTCCTGCCTGCATCCACTGGCACTCAAGCTGACCTGCTTTGTTCTGAGATACAGGCTTGCTGTGCAGCCTTCAGCTGGATCTTGCTGCCTCCACCTCTAAGTGTCTGGATTACAGACAAGCGTACCACACCGGGCTGTCTGTATTTCAAACTTAATATGCATCTCTGGTAAGCAGATATGGACTTACTGACTTTTTCAATTCCATCAGTCTTTTAACCCGGAGAGCCTGACTTGTCTGGCTTTAGCATAATTCTGGATGTGATTCCATGTGTCTATCTTCTTGCTGCCTCTCTTCTCCCCCTCTCTCCTCTCTCTCTTCCCCCCTCTGTTCCCTCTTTCCTCCCTCTTTCTCCTCCCTCCTCCTCCCTTCTCTCCTCTCTCTGTTCCCTCTCTTTATTCTTTCTCTCTTCCCTCCCTCTCTCCCCTCCCTCTCTCCCCTCTCTTCTTTGAACCCTTTTCTTCCTTTCTTTTTTCATTTATTTTGACTAATTATCCTCAGTATCTATCCATCTCTTTTACTGGATTCTTTTTTTAAATTTTTTTATTATTATTATTATTTATTAAACTGTGCGCACGTGCATATGTATGTGTGAGCAAGCAAGCGCGCGCGCGTGCGCGTATGTGTGTGTGTGTGTGTGTGTGTGTGTGTGTGTAGAACCATGGACGAATTCGCGAACCACCATGGACACCTCCACCACCTTCTGCCCCGGGATTCACAGGCTCCGCCCTACCAGGACCAGAAGTGCAGGCCGTCCCTGCTTCTGCCTGGCGTCTATATCTGGGATCCGAACTCAGGCGGAGGCTTAACCCCTGAGCCACCTCTCCAGCCCCTTTACTGGATTCTTAACTGTACACTCTTGTATCTTTCGGTTCTGCTATTTCTACTTGAATCTGTTTTCAAGTTGTTCTTGAAATTCATTTATTTGACCACTCCGCGCATTTCTCTTACAGATCTTTTGGCATATTTGATCTCAGTATTTCAGATTTCTTGTCTAGCGGTTACAACTTCTGGACAGTCTGTGGTTCTGTTTGTTTTCGAGAGCTGAGGAGCCCAGGCCTGTGTGTGCTAAGCAAGCCCTCACCATGGAGCCACGTAGGCCACAATTCCTGCCAACTGGTTTGTGTTGCTGCTTTTCTTGGTCGTGGCTCCCGTGCTTCCCAAATCCACGCCAGTGCCTCTGCCCAGAGTTGTTGCTCGACAAGGCACAACCCATCTGCATCTCACTTTCTCCAAGGGCAGCCCCTGCATTTGGAAACCTCCAGGCCTAAGATACTTCGGTGATGCTGACTGAGTCCAGGATGATGAAGGTGGTGCTCATGTCAATTACAAATGAATTCTCAGACCACCCTGGGGGGCTGACGCCCCACTTCTTGGGTGAAAGAATCAGGGCTCAGGAGGGCAACACGCCCCTCCCGGTTGTGCTTCGGTGGAACCAGATTCGCACCCTCATGCTTGGAAATTGTCCCGCCGTGAAGTCAATGCAGAGAAAGTAAAGGGAGGGTGAGTGCTTGTGAGTCACATCAGGGAAGGCGCGAGAGAGCAGGGATTCGTGCAGCCCTGGGAAAACCAGGGATGTGTTGCCTTGAGGTTTTAATCTGCAAGTCAGAATGAAACAGGCAAAGGTACCACCTGACCAACCACTGAACGTGAGTCAGAGGCCTTTGGTACCCACGCAGCTTCGCCATCACACCTGGCACTGACACAGCCCACACAGAGAGCAGCCGGGGACCAGCAAGGGAGTGAGTGGGCAGACAACGGCAGTGAAAGGCTCGCAGGGGATGTCCGTCAATAGGCTCAGCAAGAACACAGCCTTTGACTCAGCCCCGGGGCCATCAGAGCTGGGGGTCACGCTCTCAGCGGTCACGTGCAGCCAGGTGGGCACAGCTGAGCAAGTGACCAGCTTCCTCTCTTGCTTCTAGTCACACTGCTGCTGGTGCAAGGCTGCTAACCCTCAGCACGCCGGAGCTGCACAGGAAACCGCTTCTGAAAGTAAAGCAAAAAGCCCAGGAAGGTGAAGGAGAACAGGATGCCATCTGAGCTGGGACTTGAAACTCGGGCTGTGACTTATCAGGTGTCTGTTCCTTTCCCTTTCTGTGGCTCCCCTATCTTTTACTGACAGTCCCTGCTACCTAAGAAACAGGCTCCCAAGTCTGGAGGCTCAGAGGAAAGAGCTCTGCCCATTCCCCAGTAAACTTGGGTGGCATGACCAGTGGCAGGCCAAGAATGCTATGCACACATTCACACCGAGGACAAATGGAGAGGTCCCGGGCTCCTCCGATCAGGAGCCTCACAGTCAAGATCAAAGGGGGCCCTACAGGCCTGGAAGGACATTCGCATAAAAAGACAACCTTCTCCCACACTCCTCCCAGCTGCACAAAGTCCCCAAACGGACTGGCCTAAACATGAGGAAAGTGCTATCTTGGAGTCCAGGAAGCCAGAAACCCATGATCAGGGTGTTGGGAAGATCTGAGGAGAGAGCCAGTCCTCCCTGGTGGCCATAGCAACCTTTGGCACCCTGTGGCTCCTAAATGTGCCACCTGAGTTCTGTCTTGTTGCAGTTCATCTTCACGGTTGCTGATAAATCACCATCAAGTGGCTTAAGGGAACAAGGAATTTATTTTCTTACTATAGACCAGTTACAGTCTGTCCAGCTTGATGAGAAAGCCTGCACCAACACCAGGGGCGAGGGAACTGGACACACCATCTCTATGTAATAGCTGAGAGACGGACAATCCTTACTTGCCAGACCAACATGTCTAGCCAAGTGAACAGAAGGATGCTGTCTCTCTCAACCAGCTCTCCGTGATTTATTCCAGGGCCTAATCCCACCCACCGTAGGCTGAGCCTTCCCCATCAGCTAGAAAATCTCCTGCAGGCTTGCTCTGGGCTCAACTCAACCACTAATTCTCCACAAATGTGCCTGGAGCTCAAACCTTCAATGGTCAGGTTGACACCTGTGCCTACTATGACATGCCTTCATCTCCCATGGCTTCTCCTCATGCACATGTGCATTCCAGATTTCCCCTCCACAAGGACAGCAGTCCTGTTGGGCTGGGGCCACGCCCACAGCTGCATCTTAACGTGATCATCTCTGCACAGCCCCTATTTCAGGTCAGGTCACCCCTGAGGGACACAGGGAAGGACTTCAACACACGGATCCTGGGAGACAGAACTCAGTGATAAAGAGATGCCATTGATATTCAAGAGAACAGGAGACTGAGGGCACAGCTGTCCTGGGGCCTGTCCTGGGGAGGGGGCTTCTAGATTCTAAGAACTTGTCCCCAGCTGAGGAATGACCCCTCCAAAATCCATATCTATGTGAGACCTCAAGTGTGTCCTTTCTCCGAAGCGGGTCTTTGCAAATATAGCTCAGGTGAGGCCCTATGGTCAGGTGGATTCTGGAGTCCTCCCTGGCTCCTTATGAGAAACCAGAGTCTGGACCGAGACACACACACAGAGAAGAAGCTACCTGAAGGTGGGGGCCAAGATCACAATGTACGTCTTCCAGCATAGAGGCTCCAGAACTGGATCTCAGATGTGAATCCTCTGGAGCTATGACAGAAGAGATTCCTGCTGCTTTGAGTGAATTTGACATGCAGAGGACCCTGTCAGCACCCGCCCTTCACGTGCCCTTTAAGAGGTGACACGGAATCCCAATTGTGACAGATACAGGCATCAACTTGATAGCTGAGCATGGAGCACAGTTGTGAAGAACTGATAGTTACAGCAGGCCCTGAGCAAGCCTGCAGGAGACCGTCTGATTGATGTGGAAGACCCAGCCCACGTGGGTGGTGCTTTCCAGGGCGGACCCGATAAAAGGAAGTGCAAGGTGCGGGGCTTGGCGTCTCTTGCCCTGCGCTGGCTGTGCTTGGCGTTCACTGCTGGTCTGCTACAGCCTTTCTTCGCTGCTGCTGCCGTTCTTTGCTGATGTCACAGCTCAGCCTCTTCGGCGTCCAGTGTGACTGAGTTTGAGGACTTTCGGTGAATCCTTTGGTCTTCAGCAACCAATTGTGACTGCTGGGAGATTTCATGTGGATCCTTTAGTCTCCAGTAGCAGACTGGGATGGCTGAGTGTTCAGCGCAAGGGCTGAGCAGCTGCAGGCAGCTACCGTTGGATTGTTCTGCTCTTACCTTGTGAGCTAATCTAATAAATTCCATATCTATCTGTCTATCGATATTCTATGGGTCGGTTCCTCTAGAGACTCCGACCTGGCATCTTCTGAGCATTATCAAGGTGATGCTCTAGAGACACGGCCTGCAGCAGACTCTCCAGTGATGGCTACAGGGACCTGTGTTGGGCGCCAAACCCAGAAATGCTTGGCACATACCACCACACATTTCTCTCTCTCTCTCTCTCTCTCTCTCTCTCTCTCTCCCCTTCTCTCCTATACCAGTCATTGTGCTCCAGGTGAGTAGCTGAAACACGCATATTCTTTACCCATCACTTGCCACCGAGGGGTTATGGCAATGGTGGCATGTAGAGAGGAGGCAGACAATAGTTTAGAACTTCCGGCTAACTCCTTGAGACCTATGGTGTGACCAGAATTTCCCATCACTCCTTACAGTTGAAAGAGCTACAACATGGTGTCTTTATTCCTGGCAGCTCAGTGGGGACTGAGCAGGGCTACGGTAATGTCACAAGGGAACTGAGTTGTGCTGCAAAGCACCCTGGGTAATGAGAACACCAAGGCTGTAAGCAGGTGCCTACCTGCTTATGGTCTCTGCAGCCACACCTGACCTCCCAAGAGCACCGATTACTACACCCTGGAGCTTGGTCCAGACACACTCTGAGGAACCCTTCACCACTCACCCCCTAGTGTCATCTCTTGGGGAGTGTCATGGATTGAAGTGTGAGTTTTCCCCCACAGGCTTATGTTTTTGAATCTTCAGTTGTTGGACCTTGAGGTCGATTAGCCCCACTCTGCTTCCAGCAGAGCTCTGCTCTTGCAATTGGCAGTTTTTGTAGCTCTCAGCCTCCTTGATGGATATGACTTAGGCGCCTCCAGCTTCTGCCAGCCAGCCATGCATTATCTACCATGAAGGACTACATCTCCCCTCTGGAACCGTAAGCTTAATAAATCTCCCTTCCTCCCTTAAATTGTTTGACTTTGAATAATATTGTACAGCAACAGAGTAGAATAACCAGTGTAGAATTTGGTACCATTTGTGTGAGACTAAAAGGTTCCAGTACCAGAAATTAAAGTGTGAAGTTGAGAGAAGTTGCTACCCAACAGTATGGTCATCACTGTGAGGTGGTTTATAAACCTTTGGAACTGATTATTGGGAGAAATATGGAGAATTTTGGGATTTTGTGCTGGGAAAGCCTTTGCATCTTGGAGACAGGGCCAAAAGGGACTTTCTAGTGAGAGCTTGAAAGAGGCTGATGTTGTTAGAGATGTGAAAAGTGGAAGTCCAACTTGTGATGGTCCAGAGGGGAGCAGAGACTGTGTTTGGAACTGTACAAGGAGCAAATGGAGATTAAATTTTGCCTTCATGGGCTGGAGAGATGGCTCAGGGATTAAGACTCTGCCTCATAAGCCAAAGGTCCTGAATTCAGATCCCAAGTCCCATGTCAGAACTCCAGGCAGAAATGGCAGCAGCCTGCACTTTCAGTCCTGGTGGGTAAAGTCTGGGAAATCCCAGAGTGAAGCAAGAAGGAGGTAGAAGCAATCCAAGATGATTCTCAAAGTCACCCTTGGTCCTCCACAGGAACACATACATGAACACACACACGCACTGCACACAGACACACACACACACACACACTCTCTCTCTCTCTCACACACACACACACACACACACACACACACACACACTAAACAAACAAACAAACAAATAAAATTTTTTAAAGTTTTGTCTTCATCCTATAAGGTTGGCTGAAGTCAAATTTGAGTGTTTGGTGGAAAAAGTTTCAAGGCAATGTAGTCTTGACAGTGTGGCATGGCTGTTTTTTAGCATTCTTGCTCAGAGTTATAAATAAGAAAGTCAAAGAATCAGGCAGAAAGAGACAGACAGCATTAGTAAATCAAAAATCTGCTCCATTAGCAAATCAAAATCTGCTCTCAATTTGTATAATAGAAGAGGTCCTACCCTGAGGGCTTTCCCTAGCACAGGGAAAGCTCCCATTCATAAGAATGCAAATTCTTTTGAAAGGAAGAGCTGAAGGGCTGAGTTCCAAAAGAAAAGTCTGTTCCTCCTCTGAAGCAACTCCCAAGAAAGATTCTGCACAGAATCAGCACAAACAAATTGAACCCCTTGGAGGTTATAGCAGGTTATGGCAAAGTTGTCTGCATGGTCCTGGTTTTAGAGGCATCAAGCAAGAGGGAGGAGTCCATGAATCCCTCCTCCAAGATTTCAGAGAATGGCAGAAGCCAGGCAACAAGTGTCAGAGGAAAGTCCAAGAGGCCCAAGGAGGGTATTTTCTTCTGTGGTTTTAAAGTCTGGTTTGCCATTGAGAAGAGAAGATGTTACAGATGCCAGAACAAACATGGGTCAGCTGTTAAGGAAATGCACCATGGGAGGAGCCAACCCAAGAGAATGCACTAGAGAGTGGAACCAAAGTCCTTTGGATCTGAGATGATTTCAATGAGATAGAAGTTCATCTGTGGGACGTGTAGGTGTAGAATTTAGACTTTGTCCTGCTGGTTCCTAGTCTTGTTATAGACCGATCGTTCTTAGATTTGTCCCCATTCTTCCCTTTTAGAATGGAAAGGCTTATTCTGTGCTATTGCATGCTGGAAATATGTAACTTGTCTTTTGATTTTTATAGGAGGTTTTCTACTTCAGACTTTTGAACTGTTTTGGGACTACTGATATAGTTATGGGGCTTGTAAAGTTGGACTAAATATGGTTTGCACAATAAAATGGCAATGAGCCTCTAGAGGTCAGGGGTGGAATGTCATGGGTTGAAATGTGAGCTGTCCCCCATGGGCTCATATTTTTGAATCTTTAGTTGTTGGGAAAGTCATGGTACCTTGCTGGAGGAAGGTGGTCATAGCAGGTGGCCCTTGAGGTTGATTGGCCCCACCCTACTTCTGGGAGAGGTCTGCTCTTGCAGTTGGCAATTTTTGTAGCTCTCAGCCTCCTTGATGGACATAATTTAAGCCATCTCCAGCTTCTGCCAGCCAGCCATGCCTTTTCTGCCACAAATGACTATATCTCCCTCTGGAACTGAAAGAATAATAAATCTCCCTTTCTCCCTTAAATTGCTTGACTTTGAGTGAGGTCTCACAGCAACAGAGAAGAGTAACCAGTACACGGTGCTAATCACATGCAATATCCTAAGACTCCTGTGCCTAATAGGGCACTCCATTCCACCCCTGGGATCTGCTCTCAGAGAAGCCCTTTCCCACTGAGCTGAGCAGAGAACACGTACCCACACACCTTATTGCCACAGAATCCTCATTGCTGTTGGCAGAGAACAACTCTGCTGTGAAGGACCTTACAAAATCACCAGTAAGCATGGGTGAACCCCCACAAATGATGCATTCCACTGTGGGAGATGTTGTGAGATCATCTCATAGCCAAACAATGACATTCATTCACCCGTGTGTTCAAGGAACACGTGGGCTGGGGCGTGACCTGAAGCCTGGCCTGGGCAACATGGCAAAGGGAGTTCTTCACTCTGGCATCAGATGTTCCGGCATTCTTAGTTTTCAGGTTGGTAGAGGCCGGGGGTCTGGGAGGTTTCCCAATAGACACATGACTATTAAGTCAGACACAACAATTCAAGTGAAAGGCTATTTTTCCAAAAGGTCCAAGACGACCCAAGGCTACATGGACGCACCTTGAAGCATTCTGTGTCCCTGTGACAGCAACATGTCACATGGCCCATCAGGCTGTCCACAGCCCTTCACTGAAGATGCGACTTCTCAGGATGTCAGCACCGTACACTCCTTCTGCTTGTCCCCTTCGTGGCCCTTGACCCCAGTTACTTAAAGCACACTTTGTGTTTCCAATGTAATTTGACCAAACTACAAACCAAACTCCCAAGGTCAGTCTGAACAACACAGACACATGAGTTATCTTCACAATAAATCTCAAAGCTCTCCCTTCATTGGATACTTATCAAAATCCTCTCCAAGTTCTCCCACCTCTCCAAGAGACTAGGGTCCTCATAGAATGGAAGATAAAATAGTATAAAGAAGCAAGGGCCAGGCATGGTGGTTACCGCCATAATCCCAACACCTATAGTGAGTTGTAAGCAAGCCTACATCTTGAGACCCTGTCTCAAAAAACAGGCAAACAAACAAACAAACAAAAGCGGACATAGCAGCTTACACCTGTAGTCCTAGTACTTGGATCCTAAGACCAGCCTGAGAGACAAAGGAGCGCTTCATACTAGGGAGAAGGCCGTGTGTCACCTTGGACTCAGTGAAGGAAATAGGAGCCACTTGTCTTGGTCCCAGGGGACTCAATATATTTGTTGAATTTGTGAGTGAATGAGTGAACAGGTGGGTGTCTGAGAAACAAATTGAAAGTCACACTTCCCACCCACACGTGGCCTGGTACAGACTCAGTGACTGTGGGAGTAATGCAGAGTGAAGGAATGATATTTCCTTCTGTTTTGATGGGTTTCCCACAATCCACTCACTCATCAACCACCAGAGAAAAGTAACACAAGCTCTTGCTCAAAAAGAAGAAACCAAGAGTTAGTAGTGAGCCTACCTGTACTGTGTGTGTGTCTCTCTTTCAAACACACACATACACACACACTAATACATATACTACACATACCACACTCACATACATACACACATAATACACACCACACTCACATACGCCACATACATGTACACTACTAACACTCTCACACACTGACACATTCTCTCTCACATACACACACTAACACATTCTCTCTCATACACTAACATACTCTCATATACACAAAAACATGCTTTCTCACATACTAACATATTCTCTCACACACAATACTAACACACTCCCTCACACATATTAACACACTCTCTCACATACACTAGCACACTCATATATATACACACTGGCACTCTCACACATACACTAACACATTCTCACACATACACTTACACACTCATATATACACACAAACACACTCTCGCACATAACACACTCTTTCACACACACTAACACACTCTCTCACACACTAACACACTCTCTCATACAAACACACACTCACACAGATACACTCTCACACACTACTAACATGCTCTCTCATACACACACTAATACTCTCTTACATACACACACTAACACACTCACACACACTACAAACACACTCTCACACACTACTAACACACACATTAACACACTTTCTCACACACACTAACACTCTCTCACACACACTCTCTCACACACTAACACACTCACACAGTCACACTGTCAAACACACTAACTCTTTCACACACTACTATCATTCTGTCTCGCACACATACACACTAACACTCTCACACACAATAACACACACTAACACTCTTTCATAGATACTAACAGTCTCTAACACACCCTAACACACACACACTAACGCACTCTCTCACACACACTAACACACTCTCACATACACACTAATACACTGTCACACTAACACTCACACTTTTGGCATGGACATGCTCTCTCTCTCTGGCACTGCTGTGTCTTCGTCCTCGTCTCCAGCCAGTTCTGTAGCGCCATCCTCCTTCTCCCAGGCTCTGGCCTGGTCCACCCTCAGCCTGACCCTTCCTGGTACAACCCCAGCTCCCCCTGGACGTCAGCAGCCCCCCTCTTGGACGGGATACTTTTCTCCAAACCTGCCCAGCCTTGGGCAGCAGACAAGGTTTCACACTGAGCACAGACCCTGGCGCCTTCTTAGAGTGACCGGATCACCTCCCAGCACAGGACAAAAGGCCCGTGACTGTCACAAGGGAGAGCAGCAAACGAACATGAGGCCACAGCGTGCGGTTCCCTGCCAGGCTCCCCTGCTTCAGCGCCTGTGGGAGGAAGCCTCCTTTCCCTCTCAGCAAGGCTCCTTCCAGAGAAAGCTGGTAGGTTTGACCCTTTCTCCACATGCACAACTGTCCACTTTGACACCATGAGGCAGAGCAGGTGTTCGGCTCATGCCAGACCTTCCCCTTCTGCCTACTGCCTACTTCCCGCAGCAGGCACTCTGCAGTGCATTCCCAGTGCACTGAGCTCTGGGCCAGCGGATTTGACGGGGGTGTTTCCATCATGTTCCCTCGGTCACCTTCTTTGCATTTGAGAATGAATAAACCTTCCACAGGGAAGAACCCATGTGACCCTCATCTTCTCCGAGATGATGTGAATTTCATGAGCTGTAGCAAATTTTATGAACTGTTCTTTGTCTGGAGATGTTAACATAAGAAATTCCACTTGGACACACCACCAAAGTGAGCAAGCAGCAAGCTATTCTCTAACCCACTCCCAAAATAGATCTGCCGCGGGCCTGGCACGCTTCACCTCGGCCCTCCCCTTGCATGAGGCTTCGAGCAGAGCTGGGCAGGCATGTGCAGTTGTCAGCACTATCCAACGTGAAGAATTTCCCTGTGATTTTCTCTCACAGAAAAGTCTCTGGAGCATTATTCAGCGAACAAAACACTTGATGAAAGTGTTTTGCTATTTTAAAATTGCCAAATCGAGGACACGAAGTGCTTTGAAAGTCACTGCCAGAAATATAGCAAGCATCTTGCAGACCCAGGAAAGAGGTCTGGGGCATCTGTGCTCCGCTTCCGCTGTGGAGGATGGGGCTGGGTGACGGACGGTAAGGATGGCACTTTGCTCACCAACAATGTGACGTGGCCGGGGACAGCTGGGCTCCTGGGCAGGGACTGGGTGGCCACAGAGGAGCAGGCTGGCTTGTGTCCATATATGCAGATGCATGTGTATGCTGCACGGCTGCAGCAGATGCATACTTGTGTTCACATATGTAAGTGTGTATGCATGCTGCATAGCTGTGGCAGAGCAGATTTGCATGCACATGTGCAGATGCATGTACGTGCTGCATGGCTGAAGCAGAAGCAGACTCATATTCACATGTAGAAATGTGCGTGCATATATGCATGGTGTCAGCACACATCAAGACCCCCTGTGCAGTACCCTCTAGGAGAAGTAGCAAAATGCAACCACCCTGGAACACAGGTGGTTGCCTGACACACGGGAGTTTTATGATTGAGAAGCACTATGCCTATGTCTGCAGCATCTTTATCTAATGGCTAATGGACTCTGGATCATCCTCATCTTCTGATCATTAGGAACTAAACACCCTTCTATTCTGGTGAGTCACTTTTTGTGGGTATGTTTTCCTTTGTCTTGGGTCACTCCTTAATGACTAGATGACATAGCAGGTTGAAATGTGTAATGGTCGATCTTGTCCAGTTGACAGGATCTAGGAGAAAACCTCTGCACGTGTGCATTCCCACAGTGGGTTAACTGATATGGGACCCTGAAAGAGGGCGGCACCACTCTGTGGGCTGAGATCCCAGAATCAGTAAAAAGAAGAAAGCAAGTTGAGTAGCAGCAGTGCTTGTCTTTCTCTGCTTCCTGACCGCCAATGCCCTGTGACAGACCAACCGCCTCACACTCCTGCTGCTGTGTCTCCTCCCCCCCATGAGGGATGGACCCCTAATCCATGACTCCAAGCTGCCCTTCCTTCCTTAATCTTTTGCCCCTGATACATTATGCACATGTGCAGATGCATGTACGTGCTGCATGGCTGAAGCAGAGGCAGACTCATATTCACATGTACAAGTGTGTAAGTTTCAGGTGTCATTTCAAAGTGGCACCTCAGTTCTCTCCCTCAGCAACTCCTGGAAGTTCTTCTTGGGACATCCTGACCACATCAAGACCACCACTAGGCCTCCTCAGTGTCTTCTATATGGACAGTCTAAGAGGTCCCATGCGGGGTCGGCTCCTGGCCGCCAGGAAGGAGAGAGGTGAGCGCGCTGCCTGCCCCTCCGCCTTCCAGGTCCTTGGAGACAATTAGGCACTGCAGGGAGTTAAGTCGAAGCATGAACTCACTTCATCGTACACAGCACAGCAGTTTATAAAGGCAAAAACCGTGAGGCGCGAAACAGGCAGCTAATCATATTAAAGGTCAGCGCAGCACGCAGGCTTCCCGAGCTAGGGTCAGCATTAGGGAGCTCTTACGAACCAATCAGGGTTCCCTGTGATGCAAACAGGGTTACGCCCCACACACTAGCTCCCAGCGCCATTTTGCCTGGGTCAGCCCAACAGTCCGATGCTGTCTTCCCGTGGTTGATTTTCCATGTCCTGGTGACAGAGATGCCGTGGGCCTCTCCATGTGTTTCTTGGTTATTGGTAGATATCAGTTGGATCCTTTATATGTTCTGGATGCTTCCTCACTGCCAGGTATCATAGTAATTTCCTCCCAGTTTATGTCTTGTGTTCTCATTTTCAGAATAAAATTTTTGAAATAGAATTTTAGCATTTTTAGAAAATCCAACTTAACAATTTTTATTTCATAACTTATGCTACATATTGTCTAGGAAATTTCGGTTTACAAAATAATGTCAACAATATTACCTACATTTTCTTCTAAAAGCTTTATAGTTTTACCTGCTAAGTGGAGGTCTCCATATCATGTATCTATCATATACTATGTATCTATCATGCACATCTCTAGTACTTACTGTTCCTTTACTTCTTTTCCCCACTGAATTACCTTGATACCTTTGTGAAGAATCCAAAACCACTGTATATGCCTGACTCCCTGGAACCATTTTTGCTTTGATCTTGTTCCAGTTATTAATGTTTGCTTTTTCTTGTTGTCCCATGTTTTTCGTTGCTACTGTTGTTCTTATTCCTCAAGTTGTTGATCCTTTCTGCCACACTAGCCAACCTCTCAGCATTGCTCAATGCGTTTTTATTGAGAAGTTATTATATGGTGTCTCACTTGGTCTGACTGGTGCTCATGGGTTCAAGGTAGTCTTTTTTTAAAAATTTTTTTGTTATTTTATTATTTATTCAATTGTATGTGTGTGTGCGTGTGTGTGTGTTTTGTGTGTGTGTGTGTGTGTGTGTGTGTAGAACCACGGACGAATTCGGGAATCACCATGGATGCCTCCACCTCCTTGTTTACTCTGCCCCGGGATTCACAGGCTCTGCCCTACCAGGACCGGAAATGCAGGTCGCCCCTACTTCTGCCCGGCATCAGGGTCTAAGATCCGAACTCAGGACCTCCTGCCTGCAAGGCAGAGGCTTAACTCCTGAGCCACCTCTACAGCCCCGGTTCAAGGTAGTCTTCTGGCTCCATCCCAGAGTAGCTGTGATTCCCAGTAGGTGCCATGACATCCATTGACTCATTTTGAAAATGGCCAGTCTCCGTCTATCCCCGTGTCTGTGTCTATCTCTCCTAAAGCTAGTTCTCATTGCAGCTCAGCTGGCCTCAGCATCCTGGCCATCTGTTTGCCTTTTCCTGTTGGTTATCTGTGTCTCTTGACTCCAAGTCTCCTTCTCCACATTCTTCTTGTCTAGTGAGTCTTGGCGGACCCTGTACAGGGCAGGTGGCACTGTGAAGAGACTCTGGATTCTGCTAGTCTCTTTTGAAGAGTATAGAATTTGTTCCAGCAGACAGTTAATTTACCATAGTCTTGAGTACCACTTTGGACTTATCAATACTTGATTCTAAATTATGTTATGGTGTGTTTATTTAGATTTTCCTATCATCTCTCTTAGTCCCAAAATATGGCCTCACCATTAAGTAGTTCTCTCTGGGATAGCAGTGAAAAGTTCAAGGCATGTGATAGGCTGTCAGTTGTCTGTCATCATGATAACATTCCTGAGATAAACACCACAAGGAGAAAAGGTTTATTTTAGCTCCAGTCCATAGTGGCTGGGTGTCATTGCTTTGGGGACTGTAGTGAACCAATACCTGTTAGCTGGGCAAAGCTGCTCCCCTCCACATGGTCAGCAAGCAATAGAAGAGACTGGATGAGCCCGGATACTAACCACTTTAAGGATGCACCTCCAGTGACTTCACTTCCTACCACAAAGCCTCTCCTCCTGAAGCCTCCCTGCCTTCCAGCAACACGACAGGCTACTGACCTACTTGAGGCCTTTGGGGGGTCACTTCCAAAGCATAGTACCAACTCAGCAGGGCTTGAGCTTCTAGCTTAATCTCTTCACACTAGACAGTAGCTGAGATCCCTGCTCAGTTTTGGGGCTACCAGCCATGACTTTGTTGAAGTCACACCACACACACCACACACATACACACACACACACACACACACACACACACACACACACACACACAAGCAGGACTTAGCATGGGTGAGGAATAAATTAGCATTTTGCAATCCATCCTGTGGGGCCTGCAGTTCTGGGATTTTGCTAGTAAATTAGGAACTGTACTGGTAGCCACAGACCCCTAAAGGCACAAGACCTTGGGTTCAAGGCCAGCCCCAAGCACTCAAAGGCATTCTGAGGAGCTGGCTAAGGAACTGGTTCTGTGTGCAGGACAGCAACAATCAGTTCTTCAGTGTCTTCCTGAGACATGACTGGCACGTCTGGGCATAACATCCTCCCACACAGGCTCCTCGCTGTAGAAAAATCCTCCACTGGGGAGCACTCAGTGAGGGTGAAGTTCTATAGGATATTATACTTCCCAAACTTAACTATCACTGGTCACAAGGTAATGGGGACCCATGACCCATTCACACCCACTGGAGCCCTTAGGAGCGGCTGCATCAACCATGGAGGTGACATTCTGAAGTTCTGCGTGAGCAACTCCACGAAAGACAGTTGTAGATTGTTCTAGCTTTAGGACAGATCACGTGGGTTCAGTTCTTGTGAGTTCAGATGGACACAGGTGGGTGTCATTATCACCCTGTAGGGTCACTTGAACTTCACCACCCATAACAGGGATCTAGCTTTCATCAGATTCATTGTTTCTGTTTGTTTTCAAAACACAGTGTCCTATTAATAGAAGTTCTAATATTTCCTGCCAAATCCCATAGGATTGGTCTCACTGATCCACTCAGGAAGTGATTCACCTGACCCCAGCCATCGACGGAAGAGACATTAAAGTGAGCTGGGTATGGAAAGGTAGAAGATGGTGGAACATGAATCAGACAGAGTAAGTTTGGACATTAGGTTGGTTTAGATGGGGAAGTGGAAAGAGTCCAAGATGACCCTAAAGCCTTTTCAGCAGGCCTGAGAAGTTCCCCAGAGACAGTCACATCCTGGGAGACTAACAGCTGAGCCAATTTGCCCCTCTGAGCACACTGTGCATGAATTGGTAAAAAGATCACCTGGAAATGGCCATCTGTCCACAGGACAAGCCACCAGCGTCCAGGCATAACAGGGTCCATGTGCCTGCTCCATGGTCTGTCATCCTGCCTGCCAGCCAGCCTTCAGGAAGCTGCAGTCTCTCACTGTCTGCAGTCAAGAGAAGTCTCTCCATCATCGGCAATGGTAGGAACGAGGGAGCACATGTCGATTTTTAATGCACTGGAGAGAGTCGCTCTTGACAGCTTAAGCAGCTTCTGTTCCAAAAGCTTTGAGTCCTCACACAGATTGGGCCCAAGGGAGCCAGGGAGGAAGTAACCACATGGTTCCATCATAGGGGGGGTCCTCCCAGGCTGCCCTGGCTACCTTTTTTCTCCCAGGTCCTTTCTAAAGATGGTACCCATGTTTGGGAAGTACCCCAGTGTAGTTGTGGAAACAAACATAGCAACCCTGTGTGCCTGGGCCTAGGACCTGTGAAGGATCATCTCTCCCCGCTCTGAAGTAACTCCCTCAACCACCTTCTCTCACTTCCTCCCCACTTGTTTGAGACAAGAGAGGAGCTAATGGGAGGAGGGATCAGCCAGGGCTGGTGCATGCCCTCAAGCAACAGAATCTTCTGGTAGGATTGGATTCCAGGACTGCAGAGAGAAGGGAGGATGTCCAGGGTGGAGGAAAAAGCAGTGCCTCTCAGCCAACCCATCCACTGTCTGCGGTTCCTTTTCTTTTTGCTGTGAGACGACACTCATACATAACTCAGGGCAGAAACGAGGTATTTATTTGGCTTGTGGTTTCAGGGGGATATAATCCACTATGGTGGGAATATCATAGCAGAAGACATGGCTGACGACAGAAACAGGAGGCAGAGAACATGTGCTAGTAGATATATAGATGTCAGGTTGGCAATTCAAAAGCAATTTAAGAGCTTCACATATCTGTGAAGGATTAGTACTTGAGGCAGGCCCTGAGCAGGCCTGTGGGAATGTATCTAGTTGACGTGGGAAGATGCAGCACATGATGGGCGGGATCATTTCCTGTGTAGGTGAATAAGATAGAGAAAGTTTGTTCTGTAATTTGGCACATTTTGGCATACTTAAGCAGACTCACAGTTTGGTAAGTGAGGTTTCCTCCTTTCTCAGAGATTTCTGTGGATATGGTATGGCCAGTTCCCTTTGTTCCTGATATTGGTATGAACTCTCCTACTATGCTGGAAGTACGACTTACTCTTTGTGTGGCTATGAGACACCACTCAGACTCAAACAATTTAACTGAAAAAAGGGAGATTTATTCAGCTTATGGTTGAGAGGGAAAATACAGTACTGCATGGAAGGAAAAAACATGGCTGGCGGCAGAAGCTGAAGGTGGCCTAAGTCATTGCAGACACCATGAAGACCTAGAACTGCAAAATTGTAAGCTGCAAAGCAGACTTGCTCACTAAAGCAATCAACTCCAAGGTCTACTCCCTGTGGACGACCTTCCTCCAGCAATGCCTCACCTCCTAAAGTTACCATGATTTTCCCAAACAACTGACAATTCAAACACATGAGTCTCTGGTGATCAACTCACCTTTCAAACCATGTCACTCCACCCCTGCCCCCTCAAGCTCGTTGCCATCTCATTATTCAGTCCAACTTTAAAAGTTCTCATAAGATAAAATCCATAGTTCCAACACAGTCTAAAGTCTCCTGTAGAATCAAAAGACAGTTACACACTTCAAACATTTAATGGCACAGAATAAACATTCTCATTCCAAAATGAGCGGAATGGAGTATATCTAGGAAAGACCAAAAACTGCAGCATAAACTCCAAATCCTGTAGCTCTAGATCCAGCAAATGAGCCTATTATTGAAATCATCTCAGTTCCAAAGGGCTTTGGTTCCACCCCTCTAGCACAGCTGCCCGTAGAACACATCACTCTCTTGGGCTGGCTCTTCCCAGAGTATATAGGGTATATCTTCTTGGCAGATGTCCCATGTTGGACATCTCAATGTCAAACCGGGCTTTAACTCCACAACACAACTGTCCTTCTTGGGTCTCTAAACTGCAGACTTCATGCCACACACTGCCTGACTTCTGCCATTTTCTGAAACCTTGGAGGAGGGATCCACGACCCCCTCCCTCTTGCATTTCTGATGTCTCTAAAACCAGGACCACACGGATGACATCACCAAGTTCTGATATAGCCTTGGGTTGAAGACTGGCTCCCTTGATCACAGCTGATTCAGTTTCTATACTGACTCTGGAAAGAAGAATCTCAAGAATCTCTCTTGGGCCTTTGTTTTAGAAGAGCAGGCAATTCCCTTGGAACTCTGATCTTCAGTTCTTCCCTTCCAAGAGAATTTGCATTCTTATGGGTGGGAGCCTTCCCTGAGGATCTTGACCTCAGTATAGGACCTCTTCCACTATCCAAATGAAGAGCAGGCTTTGATTCACTAGTGGAGCTAATCTCTTTAACAATACCCATCATTTTGCTGTCTGCATTCTCTGTGCTCAACTCTTCAGTTTGCCACCACATTTTTTATCATCAAACCTCAATTTTACTTTCTGCCTGATTCCTTGCTCCTTTTCCTCATAACTCTGAAAAAGAGCTCTAAAATGCAACCAGCCATGCTACACTGTGAAGACTACTTTGCCTTGAAATTTCCTTCACCAGACACTCAAATTAACTTCAGGCAAGCTTTCAGGACAAGAGCAAAACTTGATGAAACCCTCTACCAATGCATCACTCCATTCACCCCTCCTCAAGTTTCCAACACAGTCTCTGCTCCCTTCTGCACCATCACAAACAGGGTTTCCACTGCCTGCATCTCTAGCAACTTTACTTTCTTCCAAGCTCTCAAAAGAATGGCCCTTTGGTCCTGTCTCAAAGATGGCAAAGGCTTTCCCAACACAACATTACAAAGTTCTCCATATTTCTCCCAGCAAACATTTCCAAAGATTTACAAGCCACATCATAGCCATACTTCTATTTATCTCTGGGTACTCAGTTTCACTTTCTGGTACCAGATCCTCTTAGTCTCACAAGCAATACTCCACTTCTCTGGTATTCTGAAGTTAGTATTCTCCCAACTTCAAAACACATGTGTACCAGAGGCTCTTAATCTCACAGCAATACCTCACTTCTCCGTACCAATTTCTCTACCGGTTACCCTTTATGCTTCATGAGATACCACTCAGGCTCAAACAACATAAGGGGAAAAAGGGAGGTTTATTCAGCTTACAGTTCCAGAGGAGAGATACAGTCCTTCAGGGTGGGAAAGGATGGCTGGCTGGCAGAAGTTAGAGGTGACCTAAGTCATTGCAGCATCATGGAAGAGTTGCAAAACCGCAAGCTACAGAGCAGATTCACTGGCTCAAGCAGGGCAGGGCTAATCAACCTCCAAGCCCACCCCTCATGACTGCCTTTCTCCAGCAAGGCTCCACCTTCTAAAGGTACCATGACCTTCTCAGACAACTGATGAGTCTATGGAGGATAACTCACATTTCAAATCATGACACTGGATTATGAACTGTAAAGGAGAACTGTGAACAAGATTAAAACTCCTGGTGTTTTCCTAAATGTTTTGGTCATGAGTTTATTGGCAATATGCAGATATAGAGAGGAAGGGGAGTTGGGTCCCAAGCCCTGTGGCTTGTCTTCTTCTAGCAAGGTTTCACCTCTTAAAGGTGCCACATCCTTCTCCATCATCACCACCAACTAAGGATTCAAACATGAGCCTGTAGATGGACTTATGCTCGAACCAGGATAGTTTGCAGGATGGGTGATGGGTTTGTCTCTCCAAGTGGGCACCCAAGCCCATGGGGGACTCACAAATCCATTTCCTGTACTTCTCCCAACCCCTCATAGCTAGACAGAAACTTCAGCCCACCATTCATTCTAGACCCAGGTCTTTGGGAGCAGGGACTGGAGGATCATGTATTGACTATGTGCCAAGCTTTGGTAAAGCAAACACTGTGATCTGAATCTGGATATCCCTCCCCTATTCAGATCTAATGTGTAATGCAATCCTTTAAAGGCAAGAGTAGAGCAGCTATGCTGGGATGGGTCTCTAAGGTCTTTGAAAGTCTTTGAAATTCCCAAAGCCCCCCCCCCCCACTGCTGGGTTCACCATGAAGGAGTACCCCTGCTGAGGAACTGACTTCAATCCTCCCAGAGATAAGATGACCAATTTCCTTATGAAAGGATTATGGAGATGAGCTCTCCACATCAAACAACCAGCTTGATCTCCACCTGGTCCAAATCAACTGGTTTGGGCCCAAATGTGAGCTAAACAATGAGGAAAAGCTATTTTTCCTAGGCTTGCCTAACCTATGGGGAAAAGCCATTTTCCCTGGTTTATCTAAGTCTATAAATATGCCTGACCCTGGCAGCCATCTTCAGTGCCCTAACCCCTCGTGGCAGTTCTTTTCCAGCTGTCTGCTTCTCATGGATTCCATAACTGAAATCCATGAGTTCTCTGGGGCACCTGCCCCTCATGGCACTAGTGCCAAAAGTCCGTTTCTAGCTCCTTCCTTGCTTCTCATGGATTCCATGAGTTCTCCAGGGCACCCTAGCTCCTCATGGCACTCCACGTCTGGAGTCCATGAGTTCCAGTCTTTCTCTCTACTAATAAATTCTACCTTAATCCTCTACACATGTTCTGGTTTCAATCTTCAGCTCCAGAACACAGAACCTTGCAGCATTGGGAAAATTGTTCCCTATAACATTTGGCCCTGAACAGGGACCCTGTAACAATTTGAGGGGCAAGGCATTTTGGAAGAAATAATTGTTTGTTGTTTTACAAGTTATTCTAATATATTTTGCTAGAGCAACCTGGATAGACTAAGGCAGCAGGTTTTAATATTTCCATTTAAAGGTGAGCATCAAGGAGACTAGGGAAGTAGCTCAGTGGGATGGTGGGGCATTGACTGGCATGTATGAAGCGCTGGAGATATATCCAGCACTATGAAGAAAGGAAGGTGGGAAGGACAGAGGGGGGAAAAGAAGAAAGGGAAGGGAAAGAAAAGGAAGAAAAAGTAAGGGAAGGGAAGGGAGGAAGGAAGGAGGAAGGAGGAAAGGATGAAGGGAAGGATGGAGGAAGGAATGAAGGGAAGGAAGGAGGAAAGGAGAAAGGGAGAAAGAGAAGAAAGAAGAGGAAGGAAACAAGGTAAGGAAGAAAGGAGGGAAGAGAGAAAAGGAAGAGAAAGAAAGAGGAAGGAGGAAGGAAAAGGGAAGAGTGGCGCACAGAAGTGAGAGGGGAGGGAAGGAGGGAAAGAGACATAAGGCCCCCAGTCCAGTAGGTCCAAGCGCCTGAAAGGCGGGCAGGACCAAGTCTGGAGGTTGGAACCCCCTAGACACTCCTGCCATTTTCCAAGGTAGTGAGTCCCCAGTCCTGGTCAGCAAGAGCTCTGAAGGGTGGGAAACCAGACTCACTCCACATGCCTGGCCATAACTCTCATCGGGCTGGTACGGTGCAGTCTGCCCCATCCTCTCACTTCAGCATGTCTCTAGGGCATAAAAAATGACACCATCACCAGAAGAGGACCAAGGAGGAAAGGAGGATGGAAAGGGGCAGGTCTTGGGAGTCAGGGCAACCTCTCCCAGCAGGGAGGTGCTGGAACTTGGATGTGGCATCTGGATCACATGACTACCCTGGCCATCGCCCTAGCTCCAAGAGGCAGCACCAGGCTACAGCGCCTGGCCTGAACTTGGCAGGTAGCGGATGCGGATGGAAGAAGGGGTCAGTCCATGGGATGCAGCCTCAGTAGGCGTGACATCCTCCCGGTGCACCTTGACTAGGGAGAAGGAAAGCAACCCCTGGCCAACTGGGGCCAACTGCATCCAGTCGTCTAGCAGGATTGCGTGTCTTCAGCATGGACCCACATGCTGTGCATGTGGCATAGGTGGCTCAGTGAATGGGTCTTTGCTTTACTCCTGCAGTGAGCAGGTGGGACCAAGTTCTGAGAGGACAGTGACGAATGTAACCAGTCCACTCTGGCAATGCCTTTGGCATCCTAAACAATATCACCAGAATCTGTTGGTCCTCTCATGAGGCTCCACTCACTGTCTCTCCTAGAACATACCTCTAACTGCTTCCCTTGCACTGAAGAGTCTTTTTCTTGACCGGCCCCTTGCCCTTCTGTAAGGACGCATTCACTTGGTTACGCTACTTGATTGGAAATAGACAAAATGTGAATCAACCTAATCTGGGGCAGGCGGAGTCAGGACTTCAGAGTGTCTCTCCACCATCTCCGCAGCCCTCAGACACCTCAGCCTGAGTGTTTGCAGGTGCCTGGGTAATCCAAGGCCAGTGGCTAACAGCCAGCAGGCTGGGGGCAGTGGGGGTAGGGCTTGGTTTGCCTGGCCAGCCCCTGGGCTGTCTTCATTTCACCTCCACTGTCAGAGCAGGACCTCAGGTAAGTTCTTCTTCAGCCACATACGGGGACGGTGCCAGAGGAACACGGGGAACGTGCCAGGCCCTTTCTCAGAAGCTGGGGACTCCGGAGCTCCCAGAGGGCAGGCAGCGGGTGGTGGGAACACCGGACAGGGTGTACAAGGTGATCCCCGCGTTGTGGAAGTGCTGGGAAGTCCTGGCAGAGGTGACCATCTCAATGCACCTGACAGACTCCTATCCTTCATGGTCATGACTGGGGACCCCGGCTGGAATGCCCTTCTATACAAGCGTCTTCCCCGCCCCCACTCCCAGAAGGCTTGAAGGCCTTCCCACCGCTCCTGCAAGCATCCTCACCCAACTTTCCACTCTTCCACACGACCTCTCCAAACGGTTCCCTAGGGTGGGCCTCCCCACTGCCTAGCCAAGGGGGTCCTGGGTTTGGCAGTGTCCACAGTACCAGTGTTCTCAAGCCCCGCTTTCCCCTAACCCCCGCTCTCCCTAACCCTCACCCTGGGCCTCTGGAGAAAAGCTCTTGGTGGACCTCTGCCACTTTCAGCCCCTTTGCTGCATCCCGACGCCCGTCGTGGCCAGCCTTGCCCGGCCATCCTCACGCACTGAGCCCCTGGACCCGCCCCAGCCTCGACTCCACCCTGGCTCCCCCGCGCTGGCCTCGCCGCCATCACGCGTCCTGCCAGTGTCCCAGCCCCTTGGCGCCCCCCACGGATCCCCGCGGGCCCCCCGGCCCCCCGCGTCCCCGCGTCCTCGCCCCGCGCCGCTGACGCCATGACGCCGCGGCGGAGGGAGGGGCGGAGCGGCCGCGGCCCGGCGAGCGAGCGGCTGGGAGACCCGTCCCGCGGCAGCTGCGCGCGAGCGGCCGATGGACATGGGCACGCAAGGGTCGGGGCGCAAGCGGCTCCCCAACCGGGAGCGGCTGACGGCGGAGGACGACGCGCTGAACCAGATCGCGCGCGAGGTGAGTGCAGCCGGCTTGGGCAGCTGTCAGGCGTCGCCGTCCCAGGCTCTGGCTCCCGCGGGTCCGGCCGTGCCCGGCGGGGTAGGGGCGCTGGGCCCGGGCTGCCACCTCCGCGGCTCCGAACCCGGCGCTGGCCCTCCGTACCCGCGGAGAACCGCGGAGGCCCGCGGTGCTGCCGCCCTCGCCCCCAGTTCCTGGCCCCGGCGGGCCGCTGATCTCGTGGCGGCGACCCTTGTGGTCTCCAGGTGGCTCAAGCCCAGGCGGGTGGGGAACCTGCGCCCCGCATTGTTGGGCCACGTGGGGGGAGAAAGGGGCTAATTAGGCCGATCCTACAAGCCAGCGCGCCCGAGTCCACATGGCCCTGCTGAATTGGCCCTCGGCGCTCGCTGGCCCTCTGTCATCAATTGTCGTACCAGGACCGGCTTGGGGTTAAGCTAGGGGGTCACTGTGCTTCCGGTTTCTGGACCAGCTGAAAGCGGATGGGGCGCGTGTAGAGGTCTAATTCAAGTTTCTTGAGCTGTTCATTATGACCCCTTGTACTAATGATCTGCACGTGTGGCCAGTGCGGGACACAGGCGCGCGCTTGCGGTGAAAAACGTCTTGTCTTCCGCAAAGATGCAGCCTTCAGGCTGAACAGCATGTGTGACACGTGGAAAGACAGCAGCGAACTGGCTGCGGCAGCTGGGGGAGGGGCCAGTTGGTTGGGAGGCAGGTGGACAAAGGGGTCAGTTTTTCTCTGCAATGCTTCTCTGTACTCTTTGAGCTGAACCCCCTGTGCACATGTAAATTAAAAAGAAAGCCTAGCAGGCTTAAGCCCAGGCTGCTCCTGTCGCTGCTGTGCCTGCCACAGTGAAGCTGTGCTACATGTCACTTCAAGTGCAGAAACTTCCCAGCCGTGGTTGCACTGGACAGCAGTTATTGGACAGTTTGGCTCTTAGGGGTTTGTAGTTGCAAGTACCTGAGTTTGCTTTGGTGAATACATGGCAACCAATCAGTATTAGCAGAACTTTAGATCAATATAGAAATGATTTCTGTATATTAAGTCAAAGAAGGTTATCCATACTCCTACGCATCCCTCAAAGCCCGGCGTATACACTCTGTCCTCTTGAGGCCTTCTTATGCTTAGCTCCTCCATGTCTCCCCAGGTAGAAGCCTCCTTGCCTCCACTCTGGAATCATGGTCTTCTCTCTGCACCTGGTGGGATGGGTAGGGAAAACCCATCCTTAGCGGTCCTCCTCTGGTGCCAACCAAGGAGCCAGTGTCTTAGTATTCCAAAAGCTCCACAGAGCCAGGCATATAGTAAGTGACCAATAGTTACTGGTCCATCGATTAATAAGAGAAGTCCCAGGCACTTAAAGGACTTTGGCTAAACAGGGACATTTGCTAAAATATAGCAGCTTGAATGTAATTCCACAGGAAAGATGGTCTCTTCTGTGTGCCTGTGGCTATCCAGCCAGCAAATGTTCCCTGGGAGGGCCAGAGTGCCCCACAAATCCTGGTGGTTACGGGACAGAGGAATGAGAAGAACGAGAGTCCTACAAGTTGGCCTCTTATCAGCTGGTTTTTATAAAAATAGCCTGGAAGGAGAGGCGCGGGCGCAGCCTGCCTCACATCCACAGAGCCGTGCTTGGCAGTTACCAAGTCAGACAGCAGTGAGACCTGCACTTCCAGACAGGGTTGACAGCTCTGCGCTAGCCGCGCTGGCCTGCAAAAACCACCTTCTCAGCCCTTCCAAGCCTATCTCGTCTCTGCAAGGGGGAAGGACTCCCATAGCTATGAGGTGAGACAAAGATCCAGCAGACCAAGCTGTCCAAAGCACTTGGGAAGTGGGTGCAGCAGCCTCCCCCAGAATGCCAGCCACAGAAACCTCACAGAGAGCTGCTCACTGACAAGATTGGGGGCACAGGTGCGGTGCTGTCTACCCTGTTACAAGTCGAATTCTGCTGCCCACTGGATTCTTGAGAGTTCTTGTGAGCGTCAGTAAACTATCTCAAGTTCAGTGCTTTCTTATTCACTCGTCCAGGGTCATGACATCCAAGTCCCTGTCCCGAGCAGACTAGGGCATCAGGGAGGGGCCCGGCAAAGGTGTGCCCTTTGGGAATTCTGTCCAAAAGACGTTCCTGTGGTTGTAACATTGGGGAGACTGAGGCAGGAGGCTCCAGACTTGGAAGCCAGTCCGAGCTACATAGTGAGGACCTATCAAAGAAAGAGAGAGAGAGAGAGAGAGAGAGAGAGAGAGAGAAAGAAAGAGAAAGAAAGAAAGAAAGAAAGAAAGAAAGAAAGAAAGAAAGAAAGAAAGAAAGAAAGAAAGAAAGAAAGAAAGTTGGGACGAAAGAAAGAAAGTTGGGAAGAAGGTAAGACGGGAAGTGATGATTGGAAGGGGTGTGAATGACCCACAGGTTTGCAAAGGAGAGTGAATCCCAGCCAACAGGTGGGATCAGAAACCCACCTCCTAGAGGAAGTGGAGTTTTGAATTCTCCAAGGTTGTGTCTACTGGCCAAATGGTTCAGCCGTGGACACAAAAACCCTGACCTATCCTAGACAAGACAAGGGGCAAGCTGGCAGAGTGCACAAAGCCAGGTGGGGAGGGTTCTCACACACTTCCCAGTGACCCAGGCCTCTGGTTTCTGGGCCTCTGGCGGCAGGTCCACCGAGGGGGGCCTTCCCAGGCTAGTCCTCTGAGTCATGTGTCTCCTCTGCCTGGTCTTTCCTGATACCTACACACATCTCTTTGGGAAACATCCATAGGTTTCTCTGTAGCCCCCCCCCCTACCCCAAACTCTCATCTTAAGAGAACTGACTTCTGAGCAGTCCATGTGGCAGGAGGGAGCAGATTCTGCCCTTGATCAGCCTGGAGCTGGGGAGGGTCAGCTGCTCCTGAGTCCCTTAGCATTCTGGGTAAACCCTGCCTGGAGAAGAAAGTGTTAGGACGCTGGTGAGGGGCAAGGGGCCCCTTCCAGAGGACATGTGGAGGATTCGGGGCCAAGGTCATTAGGAGGTCACAGGGTGAGGGGACGCAGTCCCTGGGGAAGGGTCAAAGCTCAGGTCCCTGGGGTCCATACCTCCCTGGGGAGGTGCAGAGGCTCTGGGTGCCCCCTGCTCCCTTCCTTTCTCAGTGGAGTCTGCTCCGACTCCCAGCCAGAGAGTCAGGTAGATAGAGTCATGCTAATTGCCATGGGCTCATTAACTCAGAACTGGATCATTCGTCGCCATCTTGGGAAGGTGGGATTCCAGCGTGTGTTGGGAATGAGAACTGTCACTTTCTCACTTGGAGAAGCAGCCATCCTGTGGCACGGGAGTGCTGTGTCTCACATCTGGACAGATGTGTCTCCAAAGCACTTAGAAGGTGAACTCCGAGGTTCCAACTTATCTCTTTCCACATGGGACCGTCTCCCAGTGATTTCGGAAGCATCTCAAATCGCCCCTTCTTTCAGCATTCCACTAACAGAATGGTAACCCTATCACCCTACCGGGGTGGTGTAGAGTCCTCTGCAACAAGGGACACTTGTCGGGCCTTTCCCACTTTCTGAGCACAGTGTTGTGGGATGGTCTGTGCCGAGGGCGGATGTGTCCCTTGCAGTAAGTCTGTCCTCCCTCTGCGGCCCAAGTCAGATGTCTCTCCTTACTCCGCAGGCCAGGGCCCCGGTTCATAACTGTCCTGAAGCCCCACTGTGGCTGTCTTCCGAGCATGTGGTCCCTGTGGCGGCCGGGCCACTCCGTAGTGGTGTTCAGCACACATGGTGCCCTCCCCTTCTCTGAGCACCGCTCCAGGCCTTGCCCCCAGCCCCAGGTCAGCCCAGGTCAGCCCCAGCACAGCCCCAGAAGAGCCCCCCGCACAGCCCCAGAAGAGCCCCAGGTCAGCCCCAGAAGAGCCCCCAGCACAGCCCCAGAAGAGCCCCCCGCACAGCCCCAGCAAAGCCCCAGGTCAGCCCCAGGTCAGCCCCAGCACAGCCCCAGAAGAGCCCCCCGCACAGCCCCAGCACAGCCCCAGGTCAGCCCCAGCACAGCCCCAGAAGAGCCCCAGAAGAGCCCCCAGCACAGCTCCAGCACAGCCCCAGAAGAGCCCCCAGCACAGCCCCAGCACAGCCCCAGCACAGCCCCAGGTCAGCCCCAGCACAGCCCCAGAAGAGCCCCAGCACAGCCCTAGCACAGCCCCAGAAGAGCCCCAGCACAGCCCTAGCACAGCCCCAGCACAGCCCTAGCACAGCCCCAGCACAGCCCCAGAAGAGCCCCAGCACAGCCTGTGGCCACTGGTCTTGTGTGTGTGTGTGTGTGTGTGTGTGTGTGTGTGTGTGTGTACACACAGGACGCCATCTCTGGGTCTGGGTGTATCCTACTCTGCTGCTTCCTGACATGGACTTTCCATAGGAAAACAGATGTTGTGACCAACCCACACACCACAAACATACACATGCATACATACCATACACACCACATACCTACACAGCCCAACATACACATTATACACACCACACACACCACACACCTGCACACACATACCACACACATGTACACACAACACAGAACACATACATTCTACAAACACACACGCATACTTACCACATACACTACACACATGTATATACTCACCATACATACCACACATACCACAAACATACATACATGCATACATACCACACACACCACACACACAAGTACACATATTCACCATACACACCCCAAGCATGCACACATGCATATACATGCACAGAATTCACCATACATACCACACACCACATCATACATACTACACTCCCCCGCACATACACCATACATAACACACACATACACTATACATAACAAACACACACACTGTATACACTATGTACCACACATGCACGACATTCCATGTACACTACACAGCACACACACACCATATATACTCTACAATACACACACACACACAGGCACATACTTCATATATATATCACCATCCAACATCTTCCAGCATAACACCACACACACACCCTATGCACACACCTCACACACACACCTTGTATACACACTACACACAGAGCACAGACATACTTTCACTCATCCTACTGAGCCCTGCCTTGCCCACTCCCAGAATCCCCCAGGGAGTCACTGGCCATTGCACCCCCAGGCTGTGGTCTGGGGAACCTGCTGTGAGCCCCACCTCCACTCTGGACAGAGGCACCAAGACAGTCCTGCACATCCTACTGCTTTGCTGTCTCCGTCACATCTTTCCAAAGGAGGCCGCGTGGCTCAGCCTGTGCGGGGACCTGTGTTGGTTTCTGCACAAACTTCAAGAGCTGAGGGCTGCGCTGGCTGGCGCTCTTGCGAATCTGGCTTGTGTGGACCCTTTGCCTGCCTCCAGTGCCAAGCTGACCTGGAATGAGAGGTGCAGTGCCGATTCAACTGTGGTGACACACCCCTACCCATCTCAGCCCTCTGTGTCTTGCCTGGAGCAGACGCTCCTGCGCAGGTGGAGGGGAGTCGCTGCCTGGCTCCCGCGTCGCCTTGCTGCCTTGGTTTCCTGGCTGATCAACTGATCAGCCTCACTGGACACGGCTGGCTGCTCCGTCCATGCAGTCAGCACTTCACAGGCAGAGGCCATGGTTCTCCTTCCTCTTCACGTGAAGACACACGTGTCACTTGTCTAGTGTGAGGAGCTACCCACATCAGATGCAGATGTAAGCTCCCTCCTAAGAGAGGGTCATCCATGAGGCTCTGGGAATGACCTGGAGCCGCTGGTGGGATTTCGAAAGATGCTTCCGGTCTGAGAGGAAGTCAGAAGCCTCAGCTGTGGACAGGCCTGCTGGTCCCCAGGGACCACAGCTATTTCTATCAGAGTTAGCTGTCCTCGCCTCTCTTCGTGGTGGGCTCCGGTAATCTCTGTCTCTGTGTTCAGCATGGGGAGTGGTCTCTGGAAGACTAAGGAGGTCAGGTGGCATGGTGGGAACAGGGATGTGGATTCCAGAGGAGCCTCTCACCTGTGAGCACCACGCACATAAACACACACCACATACACACACACCACACACACGCACCACACACACACCACATACACATCATCACATACATACTCTACATATACACCATACACACACACACCACACATCCCCACACACAAACACATCACATAAACACACACCACATACATATCACATTCACACACGCACACATTCTACATATTCACACCACATACACATCACATACATACACTACATACACACCACGTACACAAACACATACCACATATACACAGTGTATACATCACATACATGCTTTACATACATACCACACATACACACACCACATATGTATCGCATACACACCACATACACACATGCATACACACCACATAAACACCATATACACACATACCACATCCACATCACATGCATGCTCTACATATATACCACACACACAAACACACACCACATACACACTACATACACATCAAATACACAAACACATGTCATATACACGTAACAAATATACATACATGCACACACACCACACACCAACACATGCTCTACATATATACCACACACAAACACATGCATGAGTGTGCACACACCCACCATACACACCACATACATACCACATACACATCATCACATACATACTCTACATATATACCACACACACACGTACACACCACACACACACACCACACATCCCCACACACAAACATACCACATAAACCCACATCACATTCATACACACGCACATTCCACATACACACACCACATACATATTACATTCACACACGCACACATTCCGCATTGTCATGGTTTGAAATGTGTCCCCCACAGTCTCATGTGTTTGGCAAGGTCATGACACCTTGAGAGGTGGAGCCTTGCTGGAGGAAGGCAGTCACAAGGGGTGGGCCTTGAGGTGGATTAGTCCCACTCTACCTCCAGGAGAAGTCTGCCTTTGCTGCAAGCAGTCTGCAGCTCTCAGCTTCCAAGATGTCTGTGGTGACAGCCTCCTCCAGCTTTGGCCAGCCAGCCATGCCACCTCTGCTTTGAGAGACTGTCCCTTCCCTCTGGAACCGTAAGCTGAATAAACCTCCCTTTCTCCCTTAAATTGATTGACTTTGGGTATTCTCTCACAGCAATAGTAAAGAGTAACTGATACACACATACATACACCACATACACATCACATACATACACTACATACACACCACATACACAAACACATACCACATATATACAGCATATATATCACATAAATGCTTTACATATATACCACATGCACATATGTATCACACACCACATACACACATGCATACACACCACATAAACACCATATACACACACCACATGCACATCACATGCATGCTCTACATGTATACTACACACACAAACACACACCACATACACACTACATACACATCAAATACACAAACACACACCATATGCACATAACACATATACACCACATACACATCACATACATACACACATCACACATCACACACACACACACACACACACACACCTGTACTGCTGCCTGTCTCCAGCTGTCCTGTGAGCCGTCTGCTGGCATGTCCTCTGCCTCCTAAGACCTGGCAATGTCTTTCCCTAAACATCTATAAACTTTGGGTTTGGTCGCATCCTATCTGGTACGGTTTTGTCCCTGTGTTCAGCTCGCTCTGCACACAGCTGGCCCGTCCTTTTAAAAATATGTCGACACATGTTCGCTCACACCGCTTCTCTATGAAAACTCTCCAATGACTCCGTATATCACCCTGTAAGAGCCAAATCCTTAAAGCGCCCAGAAGGTTATGAGCAACCTCTGGATATCTCCATTTTCATAACATGCTGCATATGGTGAATGCACTGTTATTTATTGCAACTCTGCTTATAAAAACCCATTTAGAGTTGAGAGATGGCTCAGGAGTTAAGCTCTGGCTTGCAAGCAGAAGGACCTGAGTTTAGATCCCAGATCCCACATAAAAACATTGGGCAAAAATGGCAGTAGAAAGCTAGAAGATGCCTCAGGGCTCAAGAGTCTGTCTCAAAAGCAGAAGGACCTGAGTTCGAATCCCAAGTTCCACATAAAAAAACGCTAGGTAGAAATGGGCCTGCATTTCCAGTCCTGGTGAGCAGTGCCTGGGGAATCCCAGAGTGAAGCAAAAAGAAGGTAGAAGCAATCCAGGATGATTCCCGAAGTCACTGTTGGTCATCCACAGGGACACACAGTGCCCTCTGATACACACACACACACACACACACACACACACACACACACTGGCAGTGGATTGCACTTCTGGCCCTGGAAGGAGGAGACTGGGAAACCTCAGAGCAAAACAAAGGAGGCAGAACAACCCAGGATAATTCCCAAAGTTGCCCTTGGGCCTCCACATATATAGGCATACAAAAAATAAAAATATATATATACATCAGTTTGTGGGTCCATCAGTTCAAATGCTATCCTTTGGCTTCCTGGGATGAAGGATACACTTGTGTATTCATAGGCCCCAGCTGGCCCCTCTCCTTATCCTTACACTACATTTATACAATCGTTTGGGTTAAATGATAAGGCCACCAGCAAAAGGACAGGCTGAGACTCTGGGTACTGAGGTTTGAGTCACAGATCTGTTCTTCATCCACGACTTGGCCACTCACGCCATGCCTGGTTCCCCCACAGGGTGGTGACAGGGCGAGGGAGGCGCGTCACGTGACAGAAGCAACACAGCCGGCAGCCTGGGGACAGCAGCTGTGCACAGCCAATGCTCAGGGCGAGTCTGGGGCCACTGCGAACCACGCCCACCACACAGCTTTCCACCTTCCTGGAGCTATTTCTTTTTATTTAAATATATTTATTTAAAGTTCATTTATTCATTTTTGCTTTTGTGCATGTGTGAGTTTTGCATGTGGGTTGCATACTTGTGTGTGTGGCTGTGTATACAAGAGGGTACCTGAGTGTGTGTGCTGGTGAAGACCCGAGGGTGACACCAGGAGTCACCCGATTGCTCTGGCTCCTTACTGCTTTACTCTGGGGTTTCCTAGACTCCACCTTCCAGGGCTGGAATTACAAGCAGTTGCCATATCCCCTGGGCATTTTTACACGGGCTCTGGGGATCTGAACTCAGGTTCTTTTGCTTGTAAGTTAAAGGCTTTAGCCCCTGAGCTGTCTCCAGCGGTCCTTAAACTTCATTTAAACTGCTCACGTATGTGCGTGTTTGTGATGTAGCTCTTCACAGCTCTTCAGTAAGATGCTTGCAGTCCTGTTTTCATGTCATCAAGGTCGGATGCTCTCTGCCCCAGCGCTCTCCCCACCTCAGCGCTCAGGTCTAGGAGTCTAGGTCCAGCCGGGCCGCATGGCTCTGGCTTTGCCACAGCTCTGAGGCCGCCTTTTGCCCCTGTCCTGCTTGGACCCCACATCCTGGATTATATGTTGCTTTATCCGCACAACTAAAAAGGTCTTATTCTTCCCTCACACTGCACAGTTGGGTCATGTGTGGAGGTCTAGGCTAAAAATAACATTCCAAAGAATGGCAAGGATTTCTCGGTGTTCTTTGACATGGTTTCCAATTTGTGTTGCTAATTGAAAAGGCCTTGCGCTCAGGCTGGAAAGAGCACGTTGTCTGCTGTGGGGGAAAGGCTGTAATTTGCTGACATTTACTTGAAGCAACAGTGGGGCCCCTGATGAGGCTGAGGGGGTGTAGGAAGCAAGTGCAGGCGGCTCATTGAGGGAACTTTCCTTTCTGGACAGTTGAAACCAAGATTGAAGCTCATAAATAAGTCAACAAAAGAGGAAAGATAAGATTCAAAAATAACTTCTACCAGTCTTAGCATGTTTCCCTATTTTTTTCCAGCATCGGGAGACTTAAGAGTTTTAATGCTTGCACGTGTTCAGTATCTTTAGCACGGCCTGTTTTTATTCTTGTTCTCTCTCTCTCCTCTCTCTGTCTCTCTCTCTGTCTTGCACATGCACACACCCACAGTTCTTGCTATGTAGCCCAGGCTGGTCTTGAACTCATGGTCTTCCTGTCTCAGGGTTATGGGCGCAGCACACTGTGAGCTCCTCTTCCAGATCTTTCTGCAGTATCCTTTCCTTCATACTCTGAGGATGTTCACTTTGAGGCTTGGGGTTCCCCAAATTTTCCTTTGCTCTGTTTCTTCTAGTCCTTTATCTGCTCTGGTCTCCCCTTCTTCTGTCCTATGATAATCCTGGGTTATTTTTTCATACTTGAAAAATCAGTCGCCAAAACACTAAGCAGGTGATTGGCACAAGGCTGGGTGGGAGAAGCCTCAGAGGCGATGCAGGTCACAGTGGTACAGGCAGCGACTCCTCGAGGCAGTGCCCATGGTCAGATTTAACCACGTCCCCTGGCTTCTAAGCCAGGGATCTTGACCCCCCCCCAGCACCAGGAGGAAATGATGCTTAATGTTCCACATGTCAACAACACACAACAGAAAATGTAGCTGATTCAATGTCCCTGGACAGTCTCATTCAAGGGGGTGGCATGGATTGAGAAGGCTGGAAAATGACCTGAAATGTACATCAGGGAAAAGCAGCCACTTTTACTGTCCATTGGTAGAAGGTTGTGAGTTTGGCCTTTACTGAGTGTCATGGTTTGAAATGTGTCCCCCACAGTCTCATGTGTTGGGCAAGGTCATGGCACCTTGAGAGGTGGACCCTTGCTGGAGGAAGGCAGTCACAAGGGGTGGGCCTTGACGTGGATTAGTCCCACCCTACCTCCAGGAGAAGTCTGCCTTTGCTGCAAGCAGTCTGCAGCTCTCAGCTTCCAAGATGTCTGCAGTGACTTAGCCTCCTCCAGCTTGGCCAGCCAGCCATGCCACCTCTGCTTTGAGAGACTGTGTCTCCCTCTGGAACCGTAAGCTGAATAAACCTCCTTTTCTCCTTTAAGTTGATTGACTTTGGGTGTTCTCTCACAGCAATAGTTAAGAGTAACTGTTACACTGAGCATAGAGTAAAACCAATTCAGAGTCACAAAATGTAAGATTTTGAGGCAAACATGATGGCTACACCTGCAATCCCAGAGCTCAGGAGGCAGAGACAGGAGGGTCATCTCAAGTTCAGGGCCAGTCCTGATCTGCACAGAGACTTGCAGACCAGCCAGTGTTTCACAGGAAGATGCCCTGTTTTGCTATCGAACAATGTGCAACAACACACAAGAATAAAATGCACAATTAAAAAAAACCTTATAAGCTTCAGGCAACGAGATCATTCATTCAGAATTAGTCCTGCATTTCTTCATTTGGCAGATCTTCTGACTTGAGACAGACTTTTCATAAAGCACGTTCCCAGAACATGGGGTAGGCAGAATGTGATCTGGCTGGTGGTGGGTAAACTCTGGATCAGCAGGTGTGTCTGAGCCAGGAGCAGTCAGGGTGGCCGCTGGGTGCTGCGTCAGGGATTCCACCGGCTGCCAGGCGTAGAAGCCATGCCCAGCCCTGACCCTGCCCAGCAGAGGGATGCCAGGAGGCCACAAGCTGTTCACTCTAGCCTGATTGCCTTCAATCCTTCTTCTATTTTTTTAGGATGTATAAAAGTCAAAGTTTATTTTAACATAAAAGTGAGGTATCAAAAAAAAAAAAAAAAAAGGAAAAGGAAAGGGTGCTTTTGCCCCACCCGCTGCCCACCCACCCTCTCTGACTGCTTCTTTGTCCTGCCCACTATCCACCCACCCCTTCTGACTGCTTCTTTGTCCTGCCCACTGTCCACCCACCCCTTCTGACTGCCTTCTTCTGCCCTGCCCATTGTCCACCAGCCCTTCTGACTGCTTCTTCTGTCCCACCCACTGCCCTTGGCCTGCCTCTGCCCCTGGATGGCCTTCACTCTCATTTCCCTGCCTCTCTCATGGCCTCCCCCAAGCTTGGCACCATGTGGGGATCTCAGGGGTGACAGTCCCAGAAGGAGGTAGGACTCCTAGGTAGACTGAAGAGGTAACTGGGGACCACCCTGACGGCCTGGACACCACTTCACGCTGCCCGTCATTCACGCCTACCTGTCACCAGAGCCTGTGGGCTCCCTTGTGGGAGCCGCCCGCCTGCATCAGCATTCAGTTCTTGCAGTACAACTGGCGTCACAGAGTGACCGAGTATCCCGGTTTTCAGTTGCAGTTAAACTAAGTGAAACAGCCACATGCTAGTGGCCTGCACGCGCATGGCCACGCAGCTCAGAGGATGACCCATTCTTCTCAGACTGAACTGTACTGTGGTGGTTTGAAGTCCCAGTCCAGTCTGCCGGGGCTGTGGGTCATCATGGGAGGGACATGGTGACAGGTGGATGACATGGCCTGCCGTGGAGGATGGTGGGTTGTGGCCTGGGCAGTCTGACAGACAGGAGCGTGGCCCCGTGTCTCAGTTACACCGTCACGGGCAGGTTACACTCTGGTCTTTGTCCCTCTGTCTGTTGAAGAAGGTGGTCCTGCAGGGTGGCCTGTGGGGACATGCAGATGTCACGGGGCTTGTAGCAGGGGCTGCTGAAGGCGTGGTCCTGCAGGGTGGCCGTGGGGACATGCAGATGTCACGAGGCTTGTAGCAGGGGCTGAATGCGTGGTGGACATTTTGACTTTCACGGGAGGTTCAGCTGTAGCAGGAGGACTCAGTGCTTTGTGCCCAGTCAGGATGCGACAGATTCTTGTGAATGAAGGGCAAGGGTAGTGTGGAGAGTAAGGAGGGGAGGGGGGAGGCGGAGGGGAAGACAGGAAGGGAGCCTCTGCCAGGGGGAGGCTGCAAGGGATACAGGATGGTTAAGTGAAGGCAGTGGACGTGCCAATGGCCGTGGCTTTGTGTATTGGTAGCAGGATCTTGCTACATAACCCAAGCTGGGGCTTGAACTCAGTGTCCTTCTGCCCCCCTCCATGCTGGGTTCTACACAGTGGCCTCACACCCAGCCCCTTAGCTGTGGTTTAAATGCCTGCGTGTCTTAGAACATGGAAATCACTCTGGTTTGTGGAGTGTTCCCTGAAAGGTCTAAGTATGGGGGGGGGCGCACTTAGCTGGTGGTGGGAGGTTCTAGAAGCTTTAGGAGGTGGGGTCTGTGAGTGTGTTCTTGGGCTGGGTGTCTCTGCATCTGCTTCCTGCCTTCTGTGCAGTGAACAGCCTTTCACCACCACGCTGCCCCGTCGGTCTGTGGGCCACAAGCAGCAGAGCCAATACCAAGGCTGACACCTCTCAAGCCATGAGCCAAATCATGTCGAGGGTTTTGTCACAGAGACAAAAGGCAGACCTATGCAGGCACGATTCTCTGGCTTCCTGCCCCTGAACTCCAGGGTTGACAGGGAGGTGTTCTTGGACGTCCCAGACAGGTTCTCAGGCGTGGAAGCGGGACCCGCCTTGAGCCGTTCCTGGACAGAACGACCCCTGCGCCCCGCTTGTTCTATGCTGTTTCTCTTCAGACTTACTGACCTCTGCGACGCTCCTGAATCACCTGCCTATTTTTAACCCTGTCTGCAGCCGGCCAGAGCAGCTACCACATGGGTCGAGATGACGCTGGTGGTTGTCTATCTTCCTTTTCGTTTCTGATGTTCTTTTCTTAAGCTTTGGTTTGAGGTTCGGGTTTCTCGGCCTGGACGCCATTGGCTTTGGGGACTGGTGATGCTGTGTGACGGGTTGCTGAAAACACAGGAGCCTCGGCAGCATCCGTGGCTTTTGCCCAGCAGATGCCATAGCTCCCCAACTCCTGGTGTTGGCAGGGAACATGTTCCCACACCCAGCTGAAACCCCCTGGGGAGCAGAGCCTGCTTAGGGCTGCACCGTCTATACCTGGGATCCGTTGGCCTCTGCTGCAGAAGCTCCTCCCCGCGACTGGCAGAAGACACTGGCCCAGATTTTGGCCATTGTTGTAGGCATCGGATCTGGAATGCCATAGACAGGGGCCATTGCCAGGAGCTGGTAGAGCTGGGGTGTTCTAGAAGACCTCTGCAGCCTTAGGAAATTCAGGTCTCAGGTTCAAACCTGACGACTCTCGGCCGTTCTGGAAGTGTGGTCAAGACACCGTGGACCGAGGGATGAGACAGACATGAGACTTACGTCCAGGGTCACGGTCCCTCTGCCGCTTCACCATTCACTTGAAATCCAGGTATGGCTTCAGAGGGAGCCATGAAGCCCCCCAGCCTCCAATGTCAACCTCAAAGGTGTTGTTAACACCCCGCTCCAAGTAGGATGCCACACATGGGAAGGGCACGGGTACTGTGGCGGCCCCTTCCCATGGGATTAACATTGTCTCCATATCACTTATGAGCCAAATAGATGAGCTTCTTAAAATAGTCACTGTCATGTCCTGGGTCCCTCACAACCCCCTAGATCCCTCTCATCACCCCTGGATCCCTTCCATCACCCCTGATCCCTTCCATCACCCCTGATCCCTCCCGTCGCCCCTGTGCCTCTGGCTCCCATCTTGACACCTGTACACCTCCGCTTTTTCTGTCTTCCATTCTCCAAGAGAACACTGTCCACGCAGCACTGTCTGGCTACTGACTTGTGTTTCCTCTACACTGAGCCTTGGCCAGCAGAGCACAAGTCACCCTGGACTGTCAGCTGGGACAGCATGTAGTTAGTGTCAGATGCAAACTTGACAATTGAAGACCGAATCTTTTGGCACAACTGTGAAGAGTTCTTTGGTTAAGGTGGGTAGGCCCTGAGCAAGCCTGTGGGAAAGGATCTAGGTGACTGCGGGACCCAGGCATGGTGGGTGCAGCCATTCCTTGGGCAGATGGACAAGATGGGGGGAGCTGGAGCAGCGCCAGCACATTAGCAAAGGAGAAAGTGTGTCCCTTTCTCAGCTCTTCCTGTGAGCATGGCATGGCTAGCTCCCCGACCTCCTGGTGCTGGTGTGAACTCTCCTGTCAAGGTGATGAGCTGTAACTGGAAACCGGAAGCCAAAAATAAACCCCTATCCTCCTCCATGTTGTTTGGTCATGTAGTCATTCAACGGCAGAAGAAAATCTAGAACAGACAGGAGGGGAATGTTGGCCCCACAGTGCCTTGGCACATGACTCATGGTTTGTAGCTCCTGCTTGTTTGTGCCATTTGCAAAGGACACACTCACCCGAGTCCTGTCACTGACCTGCGCGTGTGGGGGTCACTTGACCCTTCTCGCTTGTTTTCCTGAAGAACACCCCACTTTAGTCCAGCTTTCTTTGTTAAAGATCCCCATGTTCCTTCTGTAAACCATGGGGGGTCCTCAGTGATATAATGGGGAGTCCTCAGTGCTGGGGGAGGGTCCTCAGTGATATGATGGGAGTTTTCAGTGCTGTGGGGATCCTCAGTGATATGATAGGGGTCCTCAGTGCTGAGGGGGGTCCTCAAATTGTGGGGGTCCTCAGTACTATGAAGGGGGTCATAAATGCTGTGGAGGGTCCTCAGTGCTGTGGGAGGTCCTGAGCACTCAGGCTGGCCTCTGTGCTATCCAGTGACAGCTTCTAGAACACTGTCTTCTTCAGGTGGAGCAAAATCAGCCAGGCTACAGTCTCAGCACGGCCCACTGCTGACTGCGCGGTTCTGACTTGCCGCGCAAAGCCTGTGCTACTTGGACAAGGCTGCCTGTCCCAGAGACCCTGCGTGGTTCTCTCAGTAGCTGGTACTTCCTTGCCAGAGGCCCTCAGGGCTCCGTGTTAAGGGGTCGGATCATGCTGTCCGCTGCACCTGTGAGGCCATCAAACTGTCTGAGGACCTCAGGGCCCCGTGGATGGAAGACAGGACCATTAGGAGCGCCCCACTGTGCCCGTGCACTGAGGCTGGGCCCCTCAGGTCTACATCTCACTCTCAAGCACCCGTCCCCACTGACCCCACCTGCTCCCTGAGGTCTCTCACCCGAGACACTTCGGGTGTCCACCTGGCAGTCAGTCAAACATAGTTGCATCTGGGCTCCTCTTCCTCCTGACTCCCAAGGCCAGAAGTACTCCCAGACTTCCAAGGGAAGCTTTCGGAGGTGTGAAGGAGAGTGCTGTCGAGTGCCAGCATTGGAGTCTATGCATGGCTTTGTCCCTCAGATGAGCCACAGGGTGGGTAAAGGTCACAGCGCAGTCGTGGGGTGCGTGAGGCCTGGCATGGGTCTGCCCTCAGTGCAGTGTGCATCGAGTGGCATTTCAGCTGTCAGGTAGACATACACCCTCAGAAACTGCCCAGGCCATCGCTGATCACAGGTCACGTGTGCAGCGTTTGCTTGCCACCCATGCTAGAAGCTTCTGGACAGAGAAGCAGGGCAATGACTCTGGCACTTTCCTCCTCCCAGATCTGGACCCTATTCCAGGCTCCAGATGTTATCCCAAATTCCAGGCTCTGGATTCTACTCCAGACTCCTGGCTCCAGACTGTCTGATTGGACAAAGGAGAGAGTAGATGCTGGGAGCAGGTCTTCTTGGGCGCCACCATCTTATCTGTAAGATGGGCTATCACCCACCCTCTTCCCAAGTTCATATGGGTCCAAATGGAGACATATTTGATGTAGCACATCAGCTCTAAAGAGTTCTACAGATATGAGATGTCCATGTGATATTTTCTGAAGTAATGACTTGAGCCTAGATGTTCTTGCAGACACCAGCAGCATGCCAACTGGCCCTGAAAGCCATCTCTGTGTTGACAAAGTGTACCCTCTAGACCACTTTGGCAATACTGGTGCAGATCTGGCATGTTCCTTAGGAGAGTGGGACTAGCTGGAGATGTGGCTAGCATCTCAAGTTGTGCCCAGAGGTGGCCTCTGTAGAGCTGTCTCTGGCCTTGGAGCCCCTGGTCTCTACAGGTGCACATGGGTGGGGGATAAACAGTCTCCATCATCGTGGAAACCACAGAAGCCCAGAGCATAGGGTGGTACCAGGTTGCAGCGAAGGGCCACAGATGGGCTGGTGGGGGAGGTCTGCTATAATAGTCTTTATCAGAAGGGAGAGCTATGGAGGCCAGTTTGGCCTGAAGGTGGGAGAGGGGTCAGAGGGGAATGATGAGTTGAAGCAGGAAGAGTTGACTTGCAGCCACGGCGTTGGGAGGTCCTGTGGAAGACCTCCAGGACAAAGGGGAATCTAGTCTTCATAGCCTTTCCAGTGTGGTCAGAAGTTTTGGATCATGTCACACAGGTTTGCGCCTGGGGTCAGGTAGATACTGACCTGGACAGTGGGAGAAGTCTACCAGAAGCCCCAGGTGGCTGAGGCCTGGTTTCTGTGAGACTCAGCTACAGGGGCTTTGATCTCAGGAGGCCCATGACCCTCACTGAAATCTCCAGAAGATACCTCCATGTTACCCAGTGGGATCCTGTGTGCAGTCTGCATCGCATGGGAAGGAAGGGAGGGAGGGAGCCTGGAATGTTACACTTGAGAGCGCTAGTGTTGGCTATTCGCGAGTCTCTCTCTCTCTCTCTCTCTCTCTCTCTCTCTCTCTCTCTCTCATGCACCTTTTGTAGATGTTAGCTCGGCATTCCATGTGTTCTTGCGAGAGAGCTGGACAGCCTCTTGTAGGATGCAGAAGTGGCAGTTCGGTCTCTGAAGCAGCCGCTGGAGTGTTGCGTGTCCAGTCTGAGAAAGAGGCTGTGCTTCGGCTGAGGTCTCTGGTTCTTGAGTGTGGGCTCTGGGCACGTGGGCACTCTGGGATAGAAGTCGCTAGCAGTGCTGGTTCCGGAGCCCCACGCCTGCTGTGACTCAGACCCCTGGGTGGAGTGGTGTCTGCTAGAGCACCCATGTGGCTGAGGGTTGGAAGCCCTAATGGGTGGGTCTCTTTCTGGGAGGTGGTGGAAACACCACCCTCCTGTCCCGCTGGCGGAGCAGACAGAAAGAAGCAGGTTTCAGTCCTGATTGCCGGGACGGTGACCGTGATCCATGGTTGGTAAAGTGCCTGCTGAGGGGCTACTGCTGGCACAGCTGGTTCTAGAGGCGCAATGTGGCCATGGCCTCCACCCTGGAGGAGGGTCCAAGTCATTATTTTAGAAAATAGCACATGGGGCCAGAGAGGTGACTCAGGGGTTAAGCCTCTGCCTCATAGGCAGAAGGTCCTGAGTTTGAATTCTAAGCCCCCACCTAAAAAGCCAGGTAGAAAATGGACACACAGACACACACACACACACACACACACACACACACACACACACACAGAGCACACATCCATCTCACATTCCCAAGGCATTTGAATGGATACGTTACATCAAATATGTTTCCATTTGGTCCTGTATGAACTTGGATGTCCTAATAAATAAGGAGGGAGTGAATGAGTGAATGAATGGACAGCCGAAGGAATGAATGAATGGGCTCAGTCCCACTTCACAGTAACATGAGGCTCAGATTCATTAGCTCAGCTGCCAAGTCCCTGGAGCTTGGGGTTCTAGATGGCTGGACTCGCTGGGGGCTTGGGTTCTAGATGGCTGGGGAGGCTTGGGGTTCTAGATGGCTGGACTCACTGGCGGCTTGGGATTCTAGATGGCTGGGGGGCTTGGAGTTCTAGATGACTGGACTGGCTGGGGGCTTGGGACTTGCTGCTCTGTGGAACATGCCTGCGACCATGTCCCCCTACCCTGTGGTCCCACACAGAGGGGCCACCAGGTCACAGCAAGACACCAGATCCTCTTCCTGCCGCTCTTACATCCATTCCTGCTCTGCAATACTTCCATTTCACGACTCACTCCCCTGCATTTTTTCCACTGTTTTTTTTTTTTTTTTTTTTTTTAACGTTAACCTTGGGAAAAACATTTTTCCAACCACACCAGGGACCAGGCCAGCCTGTGACCTCACTGGGCGCCAAACGGGCGAGTGAGTTTCCTTGTGCTGCCTGTGTGGTGAGGTCGCACACCCTAAAAAGGCATTCCCTGTGCGCAGGGAAGCTGTGTCTGCCTGGTGGCTCTGGCCCAGCCGCTGAAGTCACTTGGACCCTTAGCAGAATATTCCCCATGCGGCTGCCTGTCCGGCGAAGCATTTGAATGACAGGAATTTAGGTTTATTAATAGTCCTGCCAGGTGCAGTGCTGGCCGCCTATGCTGGCCTGGCCCACATCCTGTGCCCTGCTGCAAAGTCCAGAGTACCTAGGAGCGAGTGAGTGGGGTGCAGGAAAGGGGGATGTGCTTGAGCTGGGGGAGGGTAGCAGGCTGGGGCCCTAGGACAGGAAGTAAGGTGGGGAGAATGTGGGAGATGCATCTAGAAAACCAGAAAGCCCAGCTAACCTTATCTTTTCCTCCTCCCCGTGCTGGAACCAGCGCCATGTTCTGGAATGCACGAGCTAGGCGAATGCTCTGCCACCCAGCCCGACCCCAGCTTTGGACTGATGTTTAAGGCAAAGCCTTGCCAGCTTTCAAAAAGAAAGAAAGAAAAAAAGTTCCAAACTCTGCTGGCTAGCTTTTTATCACTGATAAGATACCTGAAACAGAGGGGGAAAGAAGGGTCCAGTCTGAGAGTTGCAGTCGGTGATCAATC
Source organism: Typhlomys cinereus (assembly GCA_023101885.1). NCBI lineage: Eukaryota > Metazoa > Chordata > Mammalia > Rodentia > Platacanthomyidae > Typhlomys > Typhlomys cinereus. Next base: position 21,734,869 of record JALPQD010000001.1, read on the forward strand.
AGCTGCATGATCAGCAACTTTTTGACCTGTGGAAAAGCAGCGATCATAAGAGAGGGCATGGTAGGGGAAAGCGGTATCCAGGGCCAAGACACCTTTCAGGGCGCGACTTCCTACAACTAGACACCATCTCCCAGTCCCCTCTGTCTCCTAGTAGTACCTTCAAGTTATGAATCTATGGCTGCGGTACACTTCAGTCAGTAAAGTGCTTTCCATGCATAGGTGAGAATCTGAGTCGGGACTCCCCAGAACCCAGATGAAAAATCATGGTGTCTTGCATTGATAACCCAGAGCTGGGGAGGTGGAGACAGGCAGATCCCTGGGGTTTCTCTGACCAGCCAGGCTAGCGGAGTCAACCAGCTCCAGGTTCAGTAGAATACCCTGTCTCAAAAATAACAACTCAGGGGCTGGAGAGGTGGCTCAGGGGTTAAGCCTCTGCCTTGCAGGCAGAAGGTCCTGAGTTCGGATCCCAGATCCCACCTATAGACGCCAGGCGGAAGCAGGGGCGGCCTGCGCTTCTGGTCCTGGTAGGGCGGAGCCTGTGAATCCCGGGGCAGAAGGAGGTGGAGGCGTCCATGGTGGTTCCCGATTCGTCCGTGGTTCTACACATACACATACACACATGTGCATGCACATACATACACACACACGCACAATTGAATAAAAAAAATTAAAAAAAATAACAACTCAGAAAGACACATGACATAAACCTGTGACCTGCACACATGCATGAACTCAAACACCTGTGTGTACATGTTTGTGCATGCAGTGCACATACACGAGTACTCATATGTACACACTTATACACACACACACACACACACACACACACACACACACACACACACACACCTGGAGGCAGGTCACTAAATCCAGTCTCAATATGAGAAAGGAGATTTAAGTGACACACTTAGTAAGTTTAGGGAGGGACCACAGAGTCTATGCCAATATCCTATGCTACTCTGAAGTCTTTCCCAGTAGATATACAATTTTGTTTATTTGTTTGTTTATTTTTGAGACAGGGGTTAGTTAGTCTGCTCCGTAGCCCCAGGCTGGCCTCTGTACTCCAGGATTGCAGGCATGTGCCGCCACACCCAGCTGCATGCAATTTCTTTTTTTAGCACCAGCGTAAAAGTGGGTTATTTGATGTCACCAATGAGCTTTGAACAGGGCGTGGGAGCCCTGAGCAGCCATTTCTTGTCCTGTCTCGCAACCCCAGCTGCTTCTCCTCACTGCGCCCTGTGGGACTGTGGCTGGATCTCCTGGTCGCGGATGTCCCTGGAAGTCAGCATGTTGGCTTTGTCTTCTTTGGAGGGCTGGAAACAGCGGCCGAATGTGAGATCTCCTGTCAAATAAGGTCTTACAAGAGTTAAAAAATAGTGACTTCCTTAAGCTTCCTTCATGCAATTTTTCTTTTTACAAAATGTTTTCACTTGTTTACCTGAGAGAGAGGCAGGTGTAGGCGTGTCTTGACACACTGTGGATATCAGAGCAGCGGTGGAAGTCAGTGTCACCTTCTACCACGTGGGCTCTGGGGATGTTTCTCAGGTCGCCAGGTCTGGGCTCCCTCGCTCCCTGAGCCATCTCGATGCCACCTTGTAATCTTTCATAGTTACCCGTTTAGTCCTCGATCCAAGTTTTAATATTGAAAGGCACAAGTGTGTCATGGAAGGGATTTCTTTTCCTTCGGCGATGCTGGGGATAGAACCCAGGGTCTGGCATGGGCTAAAGCAAGTGGTGACCACGAAGCCCCCTCCCCTGGCTCCTGAGTGCTTCTTGGTGGATGACGTAATCCCCAGCGACTGCTGCTCAACAGACACCCTTGTTGCTGTTAAGTGGGTGAAGCTCGTGGGGATGGCGGGGTGCAGTGGCTCATGCCTGCATCTCAGCGTAGCTAAAGCTGAATCAGGAGGATGGGCACTGAGTTCCAGTTCAGGCTGCAGTGTGAGACCCTGACTCAGTTCATCCAAGCAAATGACAAGTACACAGCCCATTGGGAAGACTGGATGGGAGGGAAAACGCAATGTTGAGATGAACCTAAACGGGAGGATGCTGTTGAGCTGTGCAGGTGAGGGGCAGCCAGGCCCAGGAGGACTTGGAGCACATGACTACAGAATCACCTGTTCTCCCTGGAATTCACCTGCAGGGCTCCTGGGGGGAGGGGCGGTAGTGCCCAGAACACTCAGAATGGCCTCCCCCTAGTGGCAGCCCCTCCTTCTACAATCCGATGGTCACTTGAGGGACCCTCTGAGGTGGGGGCACAAGGCAGATGCACAGCCGGCCTCACTGAATGCGGAACACCCCAAAAGTTCCTGTTTCACACTGTGGGTGCCCACACCCTGCCCCACGCACTCGCTGTGGGATCAGCAGCCCCTAAGGAGACCCGGAGAGCAGGCTGTTCCCCAGGCCCCAGCTGTCACTCAGGGCTGGCCTGGGACTCCCATTTCTTTAGCCAAGTCACAGTGCACAGAGTCCAGCAGTGCGTCCACTCCCCGACTTGGGCCTCTTCAGAGGAGCGGCCTCAAGATGTGTCCATCTGGAAATAACTCTGAGTCAGCTTTAGGGTTTAGATTCTTCACGTCCGCCTCATTCCTTTGGAGTTTGTCCTCAGCCTGGGTTGCCACCAGGGTGTGTTGGGTGGTGCTAGTTGTTGGGAGCTACCCTACAGGGGTGTGGCTGAAAAATAAATAAATCAATGTTTTGTGGAGGAGGGGCATGTGGGTGGGTGGGTAGACTGCCCGCCTCTCATGCCGGTTCATCCCTAGCACTGTAGAAGGCAGCAGCGGCCCGCCTATGTGTTGGGGTCAGACTGGCCCACATTGGAAGCATTAAGTAGAACCATCATGGGAAGGCAGAATCGCAGGGAGTCTTATAGTGTGTTTTTCCAATTTATTTTCTATCTGAAAAAAAAAAATGGATTCCGAGGTTTGCGAGGTGCCCCCCCTGCCCTTACAGTGAGGTGCAGGGGTCACCCACCCATGTTCTTCCAGGCAGGGCGTGGTGTCTGATGCGTGGGTCTTGGACTTCCGGTTCTATTCATGGAGATGATTCGGGACGTCCTGATGCAAGCAAGCTGGTGATCTAGGAACTGGCTGTGTGAAGGGCTGACTCCCCGCAGAAGCAGAATCTTAATCCAGATGGCGCGGCTTGGCACTAACTGCACCAGCCCCAAAGTAGCGAAGAACGTGCGATCCACAGTCCGGTGTTTTCAGATCCTTGGGTGGTTTTCAGTGCGGAGGCCCTCCTCCTCTTTTTCTTAAATATTAGAAGCATCTGGCAATATTTTACAATATGAGTCAGTATCTTAGCATGCGGCCCTGGGTGGCCCTGAGACATGCCCCCCATCTTCCCTCTCCCCACCTACCTCTCCCCCAACACGAGGAGCTTGGTGTCAATCTCCTGAGTCAGGATGAGGTCTAACATCTCAGTGACCAGGGAGTGTATCCTCGCACTTGGCATTGGATGACAATCACAGGGTATCCCAACCAGAAGTATTTATTTTAACGATTGAGTGATTGGTGGATTGATTGATTGATTGACTGACTGAGCTGCACTAGGATTGAACCCAGAGCCTTACCCATGTCACATAAGCAGTTTACCACTGAGCTACATCCACAGCCCTTTTATTATTTTGAGACAGGGCACATTAGCTATGGTACTTATTGGGACAAAATTCCTGATAAAATTAGGGGGAGGGTTCATAGTTTGAGTCCAGTCCACTGTGGTGGGGAGGCATGGGGTCAGGATCATGAGTCACATTGTGTCCATAGTCACAAAGCACTGACCTGGTCAGGAGTGATCTCTGTGAAGCACATTTGCACACTAGGAAGTGTGATTGTTTTATGTGCTTTTCCTGGAAGTGGAGAAGTTTTTTGTGTTGGGAGACTGGTACCTAAGAAACTGAATTCACAGAGGCAACACAGATGATGGGAAAACCTCATACTGTTGAATGCTGTGTGGTGGGGGCTGGTTCCCAAGTCCCCAGCAAGTCCGTTGTGAAATAGGTGGGAAGCACCCAGAGACCAGCAGTCTAGGCAGTCAGCCAAGGCTCAATCACACGCTTGTTTTGTGAATGGATGTGTATAGGGCAGCTTCTTACTCCACATAAGGTACCAGGTGAGGTGCATGTAATCAGTGTCCCAGGGACAGCGGAGACTGAGACAGGAGGGCCACTCGAGCTCGGATTTCAGGGACCAGCCTGGACAACACTAGCGAGAGCCAGTCTCAGAAAAAATAGATGTAAATACATAGACATCCATGCATATAACACACCTGCACACACGAGAGGTATGCATGCACGCTTGAACATATCCCATAGTGCACTGATAAACCCCACATATCGCATACACATGTACGTACACCCATGCATATATGTACAGATACATTGCATGCATGGAAATACGCACACACACATTTACACATGTGCATAGCACACATGCAAACATACACAAATGTGCGCTTACACACACACATGCATGGATACACTCACATATATGTGTACACACACACATACTTCTACTTATTCACTGTAGGAAGCAGCACAGCTGGTTAGTGTTGGTTAAAACCAGGTGTACAAACAAGGAAACAATAGCTGGAAACACTGATGCTTCAGTGGAATAAGCAGCAGTTCTCGTCTCCTTATTGGGTGGCTGACAACCCAGGCTGCTAGTCCTACAAGCATCGAGCATCTCCTTGCCTGTCCCGCTCTACTGTCTACAATGTGGTCCACTGGTTCCCAGCGTGCAAGTGATCCATCCACTTTATTATTGCCAGTGTTTCATTTTCTTTCTCAACTCCAGGAACTCGTACTTTTTTCCAATTTTTTTTATTTTTTCTACTTTTACAAGCTGGAGTATTCATCCCAGCTTCTCTCCCTCCTCCCTTCCATCCCCCCCTTCCCTTCGCGGCTCCTCCCATTCCATCACACCCTTCTGCCTGTATGCTTCTATGGACTCAGGGTTCACTGTGGCTTGTCCACTCCTTGGGGGCTCCAGCTTCCGTAGTGTAACAAGTTTCCTCTCTTCAGGCCACCCCACTAATGTGTGTGTTTCCCTTCACTCATCCAGCTTTAGACCCAAAGATTTCCTCTGTGAGTTCCCATTCTATAGGTATAATAACAGCTGCCTACAGAGCAGTTTGATGTGCTGTCTTCCTATCTCTATGGCTGTCTTCCCTACTGATCTATTTCCTTCCTTTTTTTTAGGTTCTTGTTCTAGTTACAGATCTGTAAGTTGCAATATAAATCACCATGGCAACAGGTGACCAACAGTGTAGTAGTGGCATGAGGAACTTGTACTTTTTAAAAAATGATTTTTATTCATTTGACAATTTCACATGCATATAAAATTTATCTTGATCTTATGTACCCTACATTGTCTTCCCCCACTTTGATCCCTCCCAACACATTCCCTCCCTCTACTTCATGTCCTTTTTATGCTTTAATAACCTGCCGGAGATCTGTTAGTGTGGTCCACCTGCACTTGGGCGTGGCGCATCATTGGGCCATGGACAAGCTACCAGCAGCCATGCCCCTGAATAAACATGACTCTGCCTTCCCTAGCGGCCATCAACTGCCATGAGGTCCTCAGGAGCCTTTCCCCAGTGTGTCCCCGGTGCTTGTGGGATTCTGACCCTCCCAATGCATGCTGGGATGCTAACAGCTGATCCTGTGCAGGAAGCCACAGTTACTCAGCTCATGAAAGCACAGCCATGTCCAGAAGACGGAGTTCCACAGTGGGCCTCCCCATCCTCCAGCTCTTTCAGCTCTTCTATTCTTTCCACCATCCCTTCTGGGATATTCCCCAAGCCTTGCAGGAGGAGGGTTGCTAGAGGGCCTCATACAGGGCAGAGCTTAGCAGTCACTTATGCTCGGCACTCTGGCTGCGTATGACAGCACTAGTGATGCGGGGAAAACGGTCTTTCGGCTTGTCCCAAATGTTGCAAGGATAGGAAACAACTGTTCCAATTTTGTAGGGTTCTTGTGTTCCAGAGTCAAAGATTGAAACCAGAACACGTGTAGAGGATTGAGGTAGGGTTTATTAGAGGGAAGGTTGGAACTCATGGACTCCAGACGTGGAGTGCCATGAGGGGCTAGGACTCCGGAGAACTCATGGACCCTAGGCATGGAATCCATGAGGAGCAAGGAACAAGGAGCCAGAAAGAACCCACGAGGGGCTAGGGTGCCAAAGATGGCTGCCAGGACCAGGCATACTTTTACACCTAGACAAGCTTTTAAACTGGCTTTTTCTCTTTGGTTAATTCCCACTGGGGCCCAACCCAGTTGCTCTTGGGCTCCCCTGGGCTAGAGATCAAGTTGTTTGATATGGAGAGCTCTTTTCCATAATCTCTTCATAGGGAAATTGGCCATCTTATTTCTGGGAGGACTGGAATCAGTTTCTCAGCAGGGGATTTCCTTCAGGGAGATTCCAGCAATAAGGGATGACCTTCAGGAATTCCAAAGACCTTCAAAGACCTTGAGAGACCCATGCCAGCCTGGGTGCTCTAATCCTGCTTTACTAGTCCATAGTCATGAGCACAACTACTTAGCAGGCAGTGGAGCGCTGTTAGGACAGCAGTAGCAGTAACTCCCTCAGGGCGTGACCACCCCAACTGTAGGTTTTGACCAGTTCACAGGTTTACCACTCCAGCGAGCAGCCCTCAGGCACAAGCAGAAGGCAGCTGGTTACTCCAAGAGCATGCATGACTCTGTTGCTACAGTGAGCTCCACCAGCAAGCCGAGCAGGTCAGTGCTGCAGCATGCAGGGTCCAGCACTGGGTTAGACCCCTAATGTCTTGCCCACAGCCCCTCTGTGGTACTGGGAAAGCTAGCCAGCAGAATGGAAGTTTCCTGGTCAGCTCCAGCCTGGTTTCTGTGTGTCCTAAAGCCACTGTGTATGGTGTATTTAGCAATTAGGGCTTGCTTAAAAATCCATGCAACATTGTCCACCCAAGCAGGATACCTCCCTCAAATACCTTCTTTTTTAAAATTACATTTTTAATTAGCTTACAATTTCCCACAAATTTTTTTATAATCCTTAAAAATCCTTGAGGGTTACAGTTGGACACTCCTTCTGGAACTGAAGGATCCGCAGTCATCTGTTCTCTGCTGACCACTAGCTATCGCCAATCTGAGCTTCTTGGTCACAGCCCATTTTTTTACTGGGTGGTCATTTTCTTGATATTTAGTTTCTTGAGTGCTTTTTATCTTCTAGATACCAATCCCCTGTCAGATGTGTATCTGGCAAAGATTCTCTCCCAGAGAGAATGTAAATCTATGCAGAAAATGCTAAAGATTCCACTTTAGCAAAGTGTCAGGAGGTAGAAGGCTGACAGTTAAGTTTTGGGTTTCTTGAGGTCCAGTTTATCCATTGTTGGCCTTATTTCCTGAGCCATCAGAGTCCTGCTCAAAAAGTCCTTCCCAGGACTAGGTCTAAAGAGTCCCCCCGCCTTTTTTTCTCTAGTAGTTTCAGAGGTTCAGGTTATATGCTGAGGTCCTCAATCCATTTGGAGTTGAGTTTTGTACAGGGTGAGAGATAGGGATCTAGTTTTATTCTCCTACATCTAGTCATCCAGGTTTCCTTCCAATGTGTATTTTCAGCGTCTTTGTCATAAATCAGGTATCCTGGCGCCTGGGATCCGGCTCCTTTGCCCTGTTCCATTGGCCTATGTTTGTTGTGTTGGTATCCTGCTGGATTTTGTTACAATGGTTCACAGTGTAATTGAAATCAGATATAGTGACACCTCCAGCAATATTCTTTTTCCTTGGGATTTTGGCTATTCAAGTTTTATTTTTCTTCTGTGACAATTTTAAGATTGTTTTTCTTTATCACTGAAGAATGTCACTAGAGGTTTTGATTGCGGTTGCATTGAACCTGTAGAATGATTTTGGTAGGATGGCATGTTCTCAAATCCTGCCAGACCATGAGCACAGATGGTCTTTCCTCTTCCAGTGTGCCCTGCGATTTCATTCTTCAGTTTTTTAAGATTTACACTGTATGAGTCTTTCACATCCTTTGTTTGATTTGTTCCAAGACATCATCTAAGACTGTTGTGAATGGGATTGTTTCTAGTTTCATTCTCATACTACTTGTCGTTGGTTTATAGGATAGCTCCTGATTTTTCTATGTTACATCTGTATTCTGACACTTTGCTAAAGTGGAATCTTTAGCATTTTCTGCATAGATTCACATTCTATAAACCTAGAAACTGATTTCTTCCTCTCATATTCCTATTCATATTTCTTCATTTTCTTCTTGTTGTCTATTGCTCTAAGATTTCAAATACTGGTTTAAATAAGAGTGGAGATGGTGGACACCCTTGTCTTCTTCCTGATTTTAATGAAAACACTTTCAGCTTTTCTCTATTTAATATAGTGCTGAATGTAAGTTTCTCACATGTAGCTTTATTATGTTGAGATAATCGAATTTGTATTTTGTATGTGGGCTGGGGATGAAGGTATGATCATTTTCTAGGCATTACATCTGTTGCATAAATTTTTTTAAAGAATCAGGATGTTGATGGTAAAGTTTGTCATATATTTTAATTAATTAATTGATTTTGTGTGTGTGTGTGTGTGTGTGTGTGTGTGTGTGTGTGTGTATCAGAGGGCACTGTGTGTCCCTGTAGAGGGCAAGGGTGACTTTGGGAATCATCCCGGATTGCTTCTACCTCCTTCTTGCTTCACTCTGGGATTTCCCAGGCTCTGCCCACCAGGACCAGAAGTGCAGACCACCTCCGTTTTCTGCCTGTTTCTTATATGGCACCTAGGATCTGAACTTAGGACCTTCTGCTTTTGAAACAGAGTCTTAACTCCTGAACCATCTCCCCAGCCCTGTCATGTATTTTAAATAGCTAAGTAAAGCAAGCTTGCATATGTCGCCTGTGTGGCTCTTTTGGAATATTTGGGATTTGGGCACTTTAGAAGTTTATGATGATAATGAGAACATGTTTTTAGAAACAAGAGCATGGGCTGGAGAGGTGGCTCAGGGGTTAAGCCTCTGCCTTGCAGACGGAAGGTCCTGAGTTCGGATCCTAGACCCCACGTATAGACACCGGGCGGAAGCGGGGGCGGCCTGTGTTTCTGGTCCTGGTAGGGCGGAGCCTGTGAATCCCGGGGCAGAGTAAACAAGGAGGAGGTGGAGGCGTTCATGGTGGTTCCCTCATTCGCCCGAGGTTCTACATGCACACACATGCTCAACTGAAAAAATAATAAAAAAAGAAAGAAAGAAAGAAAGAAAAAAGAGCAATTGTGGTAAGTAGGGTGGGTTTTTAAGATCTCTGAATACTTTCGGGTTGCTTATATGCGTGTCATTATATCTTGAGTATCTCCCAAGGCTAGCAATCAACTGTTAACTTTTCGAGTGTCTGCTCAAGGGAGGTCCTAGCCAGGTTTCTTAAGTAGTGGTTCTGGGCTGCAGCTTGAGATGGTCCAAGGACGACACGCTGAGGGCTTTGTGCGCTTCTGCGTTCACCCCAAGCTCCAGAGCAGGGAGCCAGAGGGGCTCTGGACTCCTCTTTGCAGCAGCTTGTCCACGTCTGAAGTAGCTGATGTTGCCAGAGAACTACACTGATCTCTCCTAAGACGCCCATGATGTAATCACCTTCACTCCCACCTCTTACCGGTTGGGCAGTCTATACAGTGCCTGGCGGGTACCCAGTTTGCGCAAGTGAACCTTTGGGGGGCTTGCCTAAGACATCACAGCCACATCCACAAGTCCCTTTCCGCACCTATGTCTTCCTGTCACTGTGTGAGTTTGCTCATTGGGACACTGGTGTGGGCGTGTGCCATGTGTCCCTATCTAACTCTTGGCCACAATAAAGAAAAGCTTATTTTTCAGATCTAAGTACTGTATAAAAGTTTTCTCCTTTTTGGGGGATATGAAGATATCTAGCAATATGACATAGATCGACCTGAAATTCTTATTTGTTCTGCTGCACAATTCATTCTGCAATTGGGACAGCTCCAATCTCCCACTCCTGACCTGGCTATTTATAGCGAAACCTATTTTCTTTGAATTAAAAACATTGGCTAACATTAAAAACTGGAACTGGTTTAATTAAAATGATGGGAATTTTTGGTTTAGGAAAATGATTGCTGAAGATCACTAGCAGTCGGTGGGATAATGAGAGAAAGAGAGGTTCCCCTGACTACTCGGCCTTTAAGATTGAAATCCCACCCAAGAGGGGATGTGGGGAGGGGATGGAGCCTTTTCATTGGGTATGAGGTGGGATTGGTGTCCTTATTAAACAGTCCCAGGGAGCCGGCGAGGTAGCTAGTGAGGTTGTAAACCTGGCAACCTGAGTTCAATTCCCAGGCCACAGGGTGGAAGAGAAAACTGACTTCCAAAAGTTGTCCTCTGACCTCCACACAGGTGCCATGGCATGCAACCCACCCCTTCTTTCTGTATATCTCTGTATCTCAAAAATAAAAATAAATAATATATATATACACATACATATGTATATATATATTTTAAAAGTGTCTCTCAGGCGCTCATCCATCATCCTGTTTTGTTGGGAGGACACCGTGTGAAGACTCCATCTATGAATAGGAAGGGACACCCCTCCCTCGGATCCCCAGACACTGAGCTGCCTGGCACTTTGGCCCTGGCCTCTAGCCTCTGGAACAGTGAGCTGTCAGTCGCTGTTGTTCCCAAGACCCCTGGGCTGTGGCATTCTGCTCTAACAGCCTGACAGAGGTGCACAGAATGTTCCTGAATTCTCAGGAGGGTGTCCCAGGAGATGGTGTGGTAGCCTGGATGGTCCACAGATTGGGGACTTACTGAGCTAGTGGGGTGGGGGAAAAGGGAGGAGGTAAGTCCCTTCAGAGGGTGCCCATGTGGGGTGGCTGTGGGCTGTCCCCCTGGGAAGGTCTAGCAAGCACTAAGGTCTGACTAGAAGCAGGTGGGGAGGGTCTCTGTTCTGAGGGCGATCAGAGCCTTGTAAGTCCTTGGATCTCCTGGGGAGGTCACTGCAGCAGGAATCTAAGGATGGACAGAGAGGTCAGCAAAGGCGCATCTGTCCTCCCAAGGAGAAAGAAGGGTAAAACAGTGTCATTATTCAGGAAGCATTTGAATATGCATCTGACTCAATGTGAATAATCAACATTTTATAGTGAAATGAACTGTTTATGCATGCTTTGAAAAGCCTAAGGGTGTCATGGAAATTACACTCAAAATACAATAGTAATTTAGTTCTGAGATATAAACACTAATTTTCTTACTAGAACAAATTATCCTGTTTATTTCATGTTGACATGATTTTTATTTACAAACCTATGATTTTGAGCAAAACAATTGGTAAACCAAAAACATGAGAATCCCCAACTTTCCTTTCACCTATGATTGAATTGGCTCCCTCAAATGCCAAAGAGTCAAAATTTTAAATTTGATTTGTTTATTATGATAGTATTGAAAATTGATGTTTTGTCTCACGTATGTTGACTTTAAGTCATGAAACGCTGAAGAGTCCTGCCTGCATAAGACAAGCACCTGTGCTTTCCAGATGTTCTCAGAATGAACACCATACTCGATGCCCAATGATTCATGCATCTGGAGTGCGGGAAATCTCTTGGGCATGGCCAGGTCAGCAGCAATAGGACAGAGAGACCCTTGATGTCTGGTTGGCCACAAGGTCCTTCTTGCCACCATGGAAACTTCCAAGCTCTTTTTATTTTTAATATTTATTTGCAAGGGAGAGAATGTGGAGAGAGCAAGAAAGATGAGAGAGAGAGAGAAAGAGAGAGAGAGAGAGAGGAGATGTGTGTATTGGTGGGGGTCAGAGGTCAGTTTTCAGAAGCTGGGTCTCTCCTTCCACCATGTGGGCTTAGGGGATTGAACTCAGGTCTCCAGGTTTGGGAGAAGTGCCTTACCAGCTGAGCCATCTCACCTACCCTCCTCCCTGCTCTGTGCTCTTTGGGCCAGGGCTGGGTCCTGCGGGACTTGTTTCCTACTGGCTGGATCATCAGGAAGACTTTGAAAGTCCAGAAGAGTGTTGATGTTTCCATGGCAGCTTCCGTCCTGCTCTGTGATTTGCTTCACCCCACAATCTTTAGTCCAGGAGCTGGCAGCCTCCCCAGGGGCTTTGCCAGAGTCCCAGCCACCATTGGCACAGGGAGGAGACAGCCTTATCTGGCTCTCCAGCCAGTGACCACAGGCCTTGGACAAGTCGTTTCTCTTTTTTGCGTCCCAATGTCCTTTCTCAATGGCTGCCACCCCGTGGGTTTGTAAGAACCCAGGGAATCTCCATGCAGTGTTTGGCTGGGTACCTGGCATGTGGAAAGCTCTGGAATGAGGCTTCTATGCCCTGCACCGAGCGAGTGCCAGGATCACCCCTGGAAGGGGCAGTAGCCTCACACTGCTGATGGTTGCATTTTTAGGTTTAAGATTCGCAGCTCCTGCTAACGAGCTCCCCCTCCCCTCTCCCCCAGGTTCCTCTCCTGGGCACAGGGGTTTTGTCTGTTCCTGGGGGCAAGGGACCTTGTGAGGCACGGGGGCAGAGAGGAGCTATGCACACCCTGTCCCCTGCTGTGCCGCCCTGGAGCAAGAGAGGTATGCTTCCCCATCTGCAGAAGACGTCGTTCATCCCCAGGGAACTGCCTCCATGATGCCCACATGGGACGCTGAGATGGCCCAGGCCTTCCTGAGTCCCCAGCATCCCAGATCCTCCGGGGTCTGCCTTCTGCCTCCCCTCACCGCTGGCCTCTCAGGCTACCTGCACCTCTCCTCTCTGATTGTTACGTTCACAGAAGATTCTGGATGCAGCCTGAGCCATACTTGACTTTAAAAGTCTCGCGTCTCCACATCCTGCATCACCAGGACACCTGCACTCTACAGTACCCATTCTTCCTCTCAGTGGCCCCCAGGGCCTGTCCAATCCTGGTGTCTTCTGCAAGGCCCCACCTGGTAGTTCCTTGGCCTGTCATCATGGTTTGGAGTTTGTCCACTGTGGTGACCAGCGCTGCTCTGAGCAGCTCTGGCAAAACACCTGTGGAAGAAGCTTCAAAGAGGACTAACTGATGGTGTCTGAGACTTTGCCCCAGGGCACTGGCACTTGTGTGACTGGTGAGCCGCACCTGACAGGAGCATGTGGAGGAACAAAGTGGTTCACGTCCCAGGAATGCAGGAGGCATCCGGCTGGGGATGAAATGTACCCTGGAGATGCACAGCCCCAGCGGCCTCGTCCACTAGCAACTCATCCATGACTCATGCATTGATGAAGTCTACATCCTTGTGATCTAGTCACCTCTCAGTAGCACCAAGCTACTCGAGACTTCGTGTGTGTGGAGAGGGGATGGGGGGAGGGACGGAGACACTTCACATTCAAAGCACCAATCCAAGTAGATGTATTATCGTTTTGCATTCAGAGTGATTTCTTCAACTTGGAATGGCAGAGCCTGTGCTTATCTCCAAGTGCCTTCCACATAGTCATCCAAGTCGTGTCTGTTTCCCGCCGTGGGATTAAGTCCTGTCATTACTCCTCTTCCCCACGTGGATGCCCCCAGCCAATGTAATGATTCTCAGCTCCCTGAAGCTCCTCTTCGAGCTATCAAAACCTGTCTTGGAGTGTTACTGTTTATTTTCTCATTAATTCAAAAATTATTGATGACCTTATTCTAACTGTGGCAAGTATTTTTTACATGGCGACAGTCTTCCTCATTCCTTAAAGAACTGTGCCCAGCCTGGCACTTACAAATCCTGACATAATCTCCAGAGATGAGAGACAGGCAAAACATGTTGAGAGGCAGGAGAGCCAGCAGCTGGTTGAACTCAAATGATAAGACCCCTCGGGGTCTACCTGACTCAGTCCTCCCTGTAAAACAACATCGGTGGCCAAACTCATCCCCGCTGTCCCCTCATTCTGTTCCCCCGGGAAGTCTGTGTGTGTGACATGCTCCCTTGACACACAGCGCTGCGTATTGCCCAGGTGACTGGTGTTTTCCCTTGTGCAACAGATCGGGCCAGTCTTTGGGCACAAGGGGCTCTGGGGTGTGGCTCAGTGGTGGACTGCTTGTCTAGCATGTGTAAGACCCAGAATTCAATGCAAAACAGTCATTAGTCATATGAGGGAAGCCAGCCCGGTGGGAGGCTTTCCTGGGCTCCTGGACATCTGCCTCTGGGCTAGGTGGCTGTACGTCTAAGGAGGAAGAACAGATCAAGCTCCAAGGTGAATTGTTGGCTGTTTGAACACAGAGAGGAAAACCTCTGAAATGTCGCAAATGAAATGTCTACCATGATACGCAAGATACTCCACACAAGTTAGGGCCATAGTAACCAAAATAGGACTTTGCATGACCTGCGCAATGACTGACATATCATTGACCCCTCCCCAAAGTCTAGCATGGATCGCAGGCACTAGGATCCTTAGAAGCAAGGGATTAACAGTCACAATAATGTTCCCATACTAAAGGGGAGCACAAGAAAGGGCTCTAGGCAATGCTACTGAGTCCTTACACCTCATTAGAGTGGAGGAAGCAGAGGGAAGTTTGACATTCACACTAAAGGATGCTCCAAGGATTGGGGGGGAAGAGGGGGGCACTGTGAGAAAGGGAGGGAGGGGAGTGAAAGGAAGGGGAAAAGTGAGAGAGGGAGCAAGTGGGACGGGGAGGGTTGGAGGGAGGGAGGGGACCGGGGTACCTATTAGGTATGTAAGATTGGGAAAATTAAAAAAAGAGAGATAACCAATAAAAAAAAAGAAAGAGAGAGAGAGAGAAAGGAAGGAAGGAAGGCAGGAAGGAAGGCAGAAAGAGAAAGAAAGAAAGAAAGAAAGAAAGAAAGAAAGAAAGAAAGAAAGAAAGAAAGAAAGAAGAAAGAAAAGGAAGAAAGAAAAGGAAGAAAGGAAGAAAAGAAGAAAGGAAGAAAGAAAGTGTAACAGTTACTCTTAACTATCGCTGTGAGAGAACACCCAAAGTCGATCAATTTAAGGGAGAAAAGGAGGTTTATTCAGCTTACAGTTCTAGAGAGAAGGTACAGTCTCAAAGCAGAGGTGGCATGGCTGGCTGGCCAAAGCTGGAGGAGGCTAAGTCACTGCAGACATCTTGGAAGCTGAGAGCTGCAGACTGCTTGCTGCAAAGGCAGACTTCTCCTGGAGGTAGGGTGGGACTCATCCACCTCAAGGCCCACCCCTTGTGACTGCCTTCCTCCAGCAAGGCTCCGCCTCTCAAGGTGCCATGACCTTGCCAAACACCTGAGACTGTGGGGGACACATTTCAAACCATGACCGAAAGGAAGGAAGGAAGGAAGGGAAGGAGGGAGGGAGGAAGAAATGTCTGCTGTGGTGCTAACCCAGCTGGCAAGCAGAAGGGGGCCACCAAAAGGAGGATGCTCAGCATCTGGTCTGGCCTGTCCATGGGACTCATAGATTGTCTGTCAGGATGGAGAATAATGACACTGGCCTCCTGGTCGGCTGAAGAACAGCAGCCTGGGCTAGTTATTATTAATTGCTGTGTGTGTGTGTGTGTGTGTGTGTGTGTGTGTGTGTGTGTGTGTGCGTGTGTGTGCGCGTGTGTTCCTATGTAGGCCCAAGGGCGACTTGGAGGTCATCCTGGGTTGCTCTACCTCCTTTTTGCTTTTGCTCTGGGGTTTCCCAGGCTCTGCCTTTCAGGGCCATCACCATTTCTGCCCAGTATTTTTACATGGGATCTGGGATCTGAACTCAGGTCCTTCTGTTTTCGAGGCAGAGGTTTACCCCCTGAGCCATCTCTGCAACCCTCCTTTGGGATTTTAAACAAGAAGCTGACATTTGTTCCGTGGGCACCAGGGGGTGGCTTGGGAAGGAATGAGGCTTGCGGAGATCTAGCAGGCTGGGCTGAAGGCGGCATGCACCATCCCAATAATACATTAACTCAGAGCATCACTTACTCCAAGCCTCGGTGTCCATGTGGCGCTGGAGATGCACCATCACCAGCCTCTGAACTGCATCTTCAGTTAATTTCCAATTACTGAGATAATGTGAGGCTTTATCAGACCCTGGAATGTGACCTTGCAGAATCCAAAAGTAGATAGATGCAGCATGTGTTAAACATGCCCTTGGGTTAGGCTAGTGAAAGGATCTCTGAATCTGAGTTATCTATGTTTTTAGTATTGTTAAAATAATACACTAGAGTCCTGACATTCAGCTTTAGTAAATAGCTTTTGTTTTTTCCCTTTCTCATGATCATATGGCTTCCACAGTAAAGAGGACGTGTGCAAACTTTCAGAATTGGGGGAAGACACATCAGCACACGGTGTTACTCACTTGCTGTGCACCATAGTAAACACAGAATCACATCTCTATAGTAAATAAAACTGTGGCTAAAAAAAAGTTAGTTTGCTAACTAAGTTCTCTGGCTAAGGGGTGAGCCTTTAGCTAAAAACAAGACTGGATTTTGTATAAATTGTTAGGACGAAAAGAATCCTAAGGACTCACTCTGTAAGAGTGAGAGGCAAGGCAGATTTGTCTGTCACTGCGAGTCCCCAGGACAGTGCTGGGGAGAGCTGGTCCCCCAGTTCTCCAGACCACACCCTCAAAGGCTCCCTAAAGAAGACCCAGGGCCCAGAGCCTCCTCCCTTGACCTGTTCCCCAGTCCTGCCTATACCATCCCCAGAAGGCACAAATCTGAGTTTCCTGCCTTAGAGGCCAGGTCTATTGTGGGCGGACAATCCTGTTAATATTGAATGTCCTGCTCTGTGGCTCAGCTTGTTTGTTTGGGGTGGGTCCTCCTGGTTCTTGTCTTCTCAAGGGAGAGGATTCCACCGAGAGACACAGTTCAGCCGTGGGATATAACACCTGCCACAGCACAGGTGGAGGTCAGAGGACAACTTTTGAAAGTCAGTTCTCTCCTTCTGCCACATGACCTTCCAGGGATCAAACTCAGGTCACTGGATTTGTGAGCAGGCACTTTATTCGCTGGCCATCTCACAGGCCCATAACCATGTGACTTTTGAGAGTAAATGAAGGAAGACAAAAGAACTCTATTTGACATCTTGAAAGATTAGCCAAATCTGAGAATGCACAAAGATTTTTGGACTGATATTCAAAATCTCTGGATTTAAATTGGAAAAGATTAGCGTGGCCTCCAGGGAGAATACACTAGAGTCCTGACATTCAGCTTTAGTAAATAGCATGCAGCACACACAGGGCCTTGATGTGGGCTCAGGTCGCTGGGAAAACTGCTTGCATCACATGCGGTGGGTTCACAGCGCATCCTTAGTGAGCTGTTGCTCCTCCCTCCAGGACCCAGAGGGAGACCCAACTCTGCACAAGGTGCGCACCTCCCCAGCCGAGGCCACAACACTGTCTAGCTGGCACTAGAGGGCGTGCGCAAGGCTGGAAGGAGGAGCCTGGGGCTCGGGACTCCTTCCAGCCTGCTTCCTGTGGCTGAGGTCACCCTGGCAGCAGATGCTGGTTCTTTCTAGTGTTTTCCATGAACCATCTCACCAAGCCCTGAGTCCTTTCTGAAAGGCCTAGGTCCCCCTCCCAGCTTCTGCAACCCCAGGCTTGTCCCCAGCCTCAGCCGGTTCTGAAATCACAGTTTCTCTGTTCTGGGACCCTAGCTGACCCACCCCCGCTTGCTTCTGGGAAAGTAACTACTGCAGTTTCCTTTGCTGGCTGGACTGTGACTGATGCACTGTATCAGGATCCAAAGCTACAGAACAATCCCTTTCCTAAGCAGCAACATGAGTTGTTATATATCATTCTGAGGGCAGACACACACACACACACACACACACACACACACAGAAGTACTTCCTAAAACCCCCTCGTTTCAGCCTAATTAATTGCATGTTCCTAAGCTAGATTTGCTTTTCTTATTTTTTCTTTTAGACTGGGTTCCAGAGCCTCTGGGGATGTAAAAACAAAACAGGGTTTCCTTTGATTCTTCATCTTTTTTTTTTTTTTTTCAAATGAACTGTGTGCTATTTTCCTCTTTTAAAATGAAAAATATAAGAAAAGAAGAAAAGAAAAAAATAAAATGAAAAATATAGGCTGGTGAGAAGCTCAAAGGGCAAAGGCACCTGTGTGGACACGCCTGGCGACCTAGGTTCAATCCCTAGAGTCAAGAAGAGAAACAAGGGCTGGAGAGGTGGCTCAGGAGTTAAGCCTCTGCCTTGCAGGCAGAAGGTCCTGAGTTGGGATCCTAGATCCCATGTATAGATGGCGGGCGGAAGCAGGGGCAGCCTGCGTTTCTGGTCCTGGTAGGGCGGAGCCTGTGAATCCCTGGGCAGAGTAAACAAGGAGGTAAAGATGTCCGTGGTGGTTCCCGAATTCGTCTGTGGTTCTATACACATGCGCTCGCGCACATACCTACGCACACACACGCACAATTGAATAAATAAAAAAAAAGAAGAGAAACGATTCCAAAGTTGTCCTCTGACCTCCGCACACCTACTGTGGCATGCACACACCTCCACTTGTTTGCTCTCTCAAAGAAAATGCCTAAAACTAAATTCTAAAATGCAGTGAGATGAGACACATACTAGAAACATGAAGGAAGACAATGTTCCTTATGTCTTCACTGGAGACGGGGCAGCATGACTCTGTTGTGCAATTTGTGTTTGTGTAGATACAGTAGTGTGCATGCTCAGCATTGACAGAAATACTTCGCAGACTGGTCACAGACACAGCTACCTCATGCATCCCAGTGCCTCACAGATACCAGGTAACTGAGATCTCTCCCACCAAGCTGCACCCTCAGCCTTCCTTTTCTTCATTTCCATTGAGATTGGTTGATTGATTGATTGGTTGATTGACTGACTGACTGAGACAGGGTGTCATGAAGCCCAGGCTGGACTCAAACTTACAATGTATCTGATGCTGGCTTGATCCCCCTGCTACTCCTTGCCAAGTGCCGGGGTTCTAGGCGAGCACCACTACACCCTGTCTAATGTATCCTGGGTCCTGGGGCACCCTAGGTGAGTTCTCTACCACTGGAAGAGTGAATTAGTGACTGAGGGCATGCATGACCACCTTGTCAGTACTGCTAGCTTCCTCAGTGTCAGGAATGGCTCTCCACTGGGGGAATTTCAGAAGTCAGGAGCTCAGGGTAGGAGGTGATTCTAAGGCCGAGAGATTCTCGAGCTGGTTGTGCCATCAGATTTCAATTGTGCAGGTCTAATCACGAGCGAGGCTGATTTGATGGGTGTCTGCTCTGTTTCCTGGGGAAACTTTGCCCTCATGTGCTGCTTTCTCTTTTCGTGATGTTGCATAAATGAAAGAGTACTCTTTTTTTTTAAACAAATATTACTTAAATCGTGGTACAATATGCACAAGAAAAATTTACCATGTTTACCAAGTACATTTTCATCTTGCACAACTGAGGCACCAGCTTTCCATTTCCTCCCCCAGCTTCTGACCCACTTTCTGTCTCTGTGTGACCACCTTGGCGCACACCAGGCTGTGGCTCAGGGGAGTGTGCTGTAAAGTGAAAGAGATGAGTTTGATGTCCACCCTAGGGACCTCACACAAGTGGAATCAAGCAGAATTTGTGTTTTACAACAGACCGTATGTCCTCACCTTTGACATGTGTCAGAATTCCCTTCCTTTTTAAGACTGAATATAATGCATCATATGGATGGACCATCTTTTCCCGTCCATCCATTAGTAGGTTGCTTCCATTTGCAAAGAACATATGAGTTTTGGCACTTCATGTGGCTTGTTTGAACGTTTTGTTTCTTGCGGCAGGGACGGGCAGCCCAGGCTGACCTAGAACTCAGATATGTAGTCGAAGATGGTCTTGAACGCCTGATCCTCCTGCCTCCACTTCCCAAGGACTAGAATCTCAGGCTGGAACCACCATGCCTGGTTTTTTATGATGTCCAATGTGGCTCCCTCATCATCTCATTAAGCCCAGAGAACATGTTGCCACTTGGGCAACCTCAGGGGCGGGGCCTCCCCTCCCTGCTCAGGCTTTTGCCCTTGTTGCTGCCAGTGGCCCTGATTTCTCCTGGAGATGCATGTGCTACAGGCTAGAACTGGGTCTGGGATCATCTAAATTCAGGATGCAGGCTTTAAATAATCACAAACTGCTGGATCTGACAGGTTGGAACATTTTCTTCATACTCTGAAATCCTAGGTCTTAGGGAGGGTCTCTTTGCCCAAAGTGGGAAGTTTGCAGAGTTCCATTGCCCAACCACATTCTTGGGAAACACAGTCATAGCTTCTTATCTGCCCCCTAAAGCTCAAGAGCACCCTCTAGATTGCATCTCACAAGGAAGTCCATGGTGCCTCGCTAAAGTCAGCTGCAGAAAGTCAGGTGTCTTGTTCTACAAAAGTAACGCCATTCCTGTGATAGAGCCGAGATACTTCAACTGAGGCTGAAGTTGCGGCTGTTTAACCAGCTCATGGCATTCAGGGACCATGGCTAGAGGTTCTGAGCAGGGGGAAGTGGGAGACTCACTGGGTGGGACAGGAAGGAGGGGCGGGTTTGTCTGGCTGTGGGAGGTGCTATTCCAACATCTCGTTGTAAACTGTCTGCCCTATAACATAAGGACTACTACGTGCTTCTGGAACTGTTTGCAGCCTGAGTTACATAGACTGTGTGTGCTGCACTGACTGAACGTTGACTTTAGTTGTTTAGTAACTCATTGGTCCTTGTAACCCCTGGGAACTTGGTATTAGCCCTCCCATTTTACAGACAAAGAAACTGAGGCATGTAGAGAAGCGACAGAATTTGCTTAGAGCTGTTGACTCCCATCAGCCCCAACTTCTGGGTACTTGGTCACCATCCACAAAACCCCTCACCACAGGCACATGGTGCTCTGACGTCACAGACAGCCACAGCTCCTCCCTGGCTTAACCATGGCTCCCTCGAGAGGATTCGCCTGCTGATCTTTTAATTAGATTCTTCTAGCTTTCAAAAGAGCAGTTTGCTGACACCCTTGTGATTTGTTTTTTTTTTTTGGGTGCTTGATGTCACTATTCTCTGACAGGCAATTTAAAAGCTGTCTGAGATGTCTAGGGACCTGAGGCCTGTCCTGTGTCTGCAGCGCCAGCCAGAGCTCCTGGTCCTCAACGTCCTTGTTGGTAGTCAGTGGGCTCGTTTAAAGAAAGCGGCTGAGTTCACAGCCTTTGCAAGACGGTGATGCAAGGCGTCCTCACTGTCAGACCCAGTAAAAACACCAGCAATGGAACTACTCAAAGGACGCAGATTAAAAACTATACATCCATATATGTCTAATCCAAAAAGCCAGTCTGAACCTGAGAGCTTGTAATAACATAAATAAACGCCAGTGCACTCCCTTAGCTTACCATAGTGACGCTTCTTCTTCTCCTTTTTTTTTTTTTTTTTTTTTAATAGTGTGTGTGTGTGTGTGTGTGTGTCAGAGGGCACTGTGAGCCCCTGTGGAGGACCAAGGGTGACTTTGGAAATCATCCTGGATTACTTCTACCTCCTTTTTGCTTCACTGTAGGATTTCCCAGGCTCACTAGGGCTGGAAGTGCAGGCTGCTGCCTGTTCTGCCTGGCACCTGGGATCCAAACTCAGAACCTTCTGCTTGGGAGGCAGAGTCTTAATCCCTGAGCCATCTATCTCTCCAGCCCTAATGATCCTTGAGATAGTAGAGAAAAGACAAGATTTCATCCAAAGGCACACACAGAACTAAGGACTGTGTAGGGCACAGGAGCAGAAAACTGCGGTCGCTCACTGGAAGAGGACAGAAACTTTCTAAAATGAAAACTCAGTGGTAGAAAGACATAAATAGTTGGTGAATATAAAAGGCTGAATAGTTGGTGAATATAAAATCCCACATGGGGAGGGTTGGTGGAAGCCCAGCAGACAGGCTCTCGAGTTAATCAAGAAGAATAAACAGTGAGCTCCGCCAGGAGATTTCTGACAAATAAGGAGGGTGGTTTTCAACTTGGTTGCAGCCTCTGCCTCTTGGCTCAGATGGAATCTCTTCTCCACTGTCCAAACGCTTTTGTGGCCCTTTACTGCTTCCTGGTATGTTCGAGTTCTTGTACCTGAGGATTGTGAAAAACGGCCTTCTAACAGCATCTAGAAGACCATGAAAGCAAGCTCCCACCCTTTTTAACTCGCCTGCCTGCAAACCTGTCTTATGTGAGCACATTCTCAATGCACTTGTCCAAAGCTCAGCAGCATGGAAGGCTTGGCCTTGGAGCAGCAACAAGGCGAAGACAGAATTCTGGACTTGGAGAGGAACAGGAGCCCCCTGGGAGTGGGCAGGAACCCCCTGGGAGTGGGCAGGAGCCTCTGAGTCGCCAGAATGCTGACAGAGATGTCCAACAGAGTCCCAGCTGGCCAGGTGACAGCAGACTTCCCAGGCCAGCCGCAGCCCAGTGTGCACATCGACTCCGGGGAGAATCTTGTCTGACAGAGAGAATGTGCCACATTCTGTGTCCACGTTCCGTGTGTGCTGGTCTCACTGCCCGGGCGGCACCTCCCGGAAGACCCAGCTAGTAGCTTCACACGGGAAGGTGGAAGGGTGTCAGCTTGGGGGTCCCGTGTCCTGTGTCCGGGTTTGGGGGCTGCACGTGCTCCCCTCGGCCTCTGCTGTCCAGTTGGGCCTTCCCGAGGTCATAGGAAGCCGGGCTCCTAGCTGCAGTCACTTGGATGTTCATTCCTTCAGCCCTCTTAACCGTGACATGACCGCGTGACTTCAAAAAGCTCAGTTCTCAGCGCCACATTCCCTCCCCCACATCCCCTCCCCTACATCCCCTCTTGCCTTTTGGGGTTCCTGGTGCTGACTCTCAGACTGTTTCTGGCACCCAGTCTTGCTTATGAGTTCCACCTGAGGAAGGAGAGAGCGGATGGCAGGTAATGTGTCTACGTTTTCCTGCCCTTTCCTTAAGGGGTCTGCGGGGCATGGCTCCTCTGTGCAGATGGTAAGCCAGTGCCCTCCCACAGGGAGGGGGTCCTGAAGCCCAGCACGGGATCAAGAGTTCTGATCCCGGGCTGGCTAGCAATGTTTGGGGACTGTTCGGGATGTCGATGGGTGGGGAGTGCTGTTGGCATCTGCTGGGGGAGGCCAGGAGGATGCATGGGACAGCCCCCCACAACGCTCAGCCTCCCACGGCGTCCAGCCTCCCACGGGACCATTAGATCACAGCACCAGTAAGGCAGAGACTGAGAAGCACAGCTCCGAGTTTATAGTGGTGGATCCCCGCGAAGCCTAATGCTACACTATGAAGGAACTGTGCAAGCAGAGACAGGGGAGGGGGCGTCCTGTGATCTAAGTTATTGCAGTTAAAGCCAGTGGTCAGAGTCCTTTGGAAACCCTCCAGTGGGTTCGGGCCGCACCCTTCCATTATGCAAAGGCGGCTGCCCAAGCGAGGAGCCGGGCATGAGGGTGACGTGGTCAGGAACGGCTATTTGATCTCCAGTTTTTCCAGAATTTCCACTCTCGTGCCAAACATGCCTCTTGGGAGGCTCTGCTCTGGCCCCTGAGCGTGGCGAAGTTCACCTGCAGACTCCCTTTTCCAGAGACAGGCCTGGGTGCTCCGAGCATCTTCTCCACAGACGTCTGCTTTGGATGCCCTGGAAAGGTACGAGTCGCGTGGTCAGGTCTTTCCGTCCCGTGGCTGTGATGAGTCTGGGCTGTGATTTGGGGGCTGCAATGCAGCTTCGGAATGGTGCTGAGCTGGGTCTTGGACCTTGCTCTCCTTGAGGGCAGTTGGTTTTCTCAGATTTCAGGGATGTCGCTGTAGGAATGAGGAAGAACCTTGGGTTGGGAAGGCTGTTTGGTGTGGATGTCTTTGACTCAGTCTTCAGGACCGTTCAATCTTCCGGGCTGCTAGAGGCACTCTGTGAAGTAAGGCCCACCCCCCTCTCCCCATTCCTCTCTGGAATAACCTTGTCAATCACTTTTGTAACCTAACTGATTTCTGGACTTTTTCAGCTAGGAGAGCAAAGATTTATTATCAGCAACACTCTATCTTTCCTAGAATGTTAAATCCCTAGGCAGGATCATTGAGGCAAAGCAAATAGACGGATAAATACTTGGGAATAATGCATATTACCTTTATTTCTATTGAAAGTGCCATTTCCTAAGCTAGCTTTATACTGAGTCCCTGCTTGGCTGCAGCGGGTATTCTTTCTCAGGTGATTACAGCCATGGGCAGGAAAAAGCTCATTTTCCTGTGGTACTGTCCATTGTGACCAGAAACACCGCATGTGGGTTGTCCTGTGAGCACATTGGCATTCAGGGTGCCCTAATGGGCTTTTCTAAGTTTGTCCCTATGCAGCAGAGAAATGCAGTGTTCTGGCAGGATTGTTTTAGAAAGTAACTGGTTGGTGCTCATCATACATTGTGCTCATAACAAATGGAACCGGCTTTTCTTAGGGACTTGGGTTGCCTGTTTGCGGCCCTTCCCTTAGTTACTCTACGTGGGAGATGTTTCTGAGATGTTTCGCTGGCATGACCTCAGGGGGCCCTAATTCTGAATGATGCTTGGAAAAATGGATACATCTGGACTTTTTCCTGCTCACTGTGGCAGATGGGCTGAAAGTGACATTTCACAGGGCTCTGGTCACCTGACTGAGTTTAGGGGAACTTCTGGAACAGACAGCAGTGTGACCTATGGCTGGCCGGTTTAGATCCTTGGCCCACCCTTCCTCTTCTGACCTCTTAAGCCTCATCCTTTCCGGTGTCTGCCCAGTAAGACCTGTTACCTGCCCCCTCCTGGCCACTCTGCCCCCCTTCCAGCAGGTCACTCCCAAATCACTGATGCTGGTCCTGGTGGTCCACGGCCCCACCTCTCTCACCTCTCCATGGGCATCCACAGTTCTTCCTCTCTCTCTCTCTCTCTCTCTCTCTCTCTCTCTCTCTCTCTCTCTCTCTCTCTCCATCTTTTCTTACTCTCTGTAGCCTTCACATGGGCTCAGGTCTCTCCTATCCTTAAAAACCAATTGACCAATGGACAGGTCTCTCCCACCCAAGTAAGTCTCCCTCGGGTCTCACCTTCTCCCAGGCTTCTAACAACAGAAAGCAATAACCACTGTTTTTCTCCTTGCAAATTAAAGGC
The DNA here is from genome assembly GCA_023101885.1 of Typhlomys cinereus. Lineage (NCBI taxonomy): Eukaryota > Metazoa > Chordata > Mammalia > Rodentia > Platacanthomyidae > Typhlomys > Typhlomys cinereus. Next base: position 21,759,823 of record JALPQD010000001.1, read on the forward strand.
CTCAACTTTGTTCTCTGTTTTCTCTAACTACCCTTGCTCTGTCCGGGCTTGTTCCTTAGCCATTAACTGTAGACCTCAAATTACTTCCCCTGCTCTCCTTTACATTCGTTCCTGCCACCAGTTCCTATAATAACCTTTCACCATGGGTGCTCTGAACTAACTAGTGGGTGCTCTGAGCTGGCTGGTGGGTGCTGAGCTGACTGGTGGGTGCTGAGCTGATCGGTGGGTGCTCTGAGCTGATCGGTGGGTGCTCTGAGCTGGCTGGTGGGTGCTCTGAGCTGATCGGTGGGTGCTCTGAGCTGACTGGTGGGTGCTCTGAGCTGGCTGGTGGGTGCTCTGAGCTGGCTGGTGGGTGATCTGAGCTGACTGGTGGGTGCTCTGAACTGACTGGTGGGTGCTGAGCTGGATAGTGGGTACTGAGCTGGCTGAGAGGAGCTCCGTGGCTGATCTGTGGCTAGCAGCTGTGGGAGCCCGTGGCTAATGGACTGTGCTCACTGCTTAGTGCTGACTGGCCATGTTCTGTGCAAACTGGTCAATACTTCTGCTCTTTGGACACTGACACTTTCTGCTACCACTTTTGAGTTCAATTCAACACATCAAGCTCTTTTTAAGAACACTCAATAGATCGAAAATAAACAAAAACTATGTGTTAAAGGTAAAAGCACAGCAAATTGCTCTGTAATGGCTAGTTATAAAAAAAATGTGAAAACATCTCTTTTTAAAGTTTCCATTCCGGTAGCTACCGTGGGGACTCACACCTGTGATCCCTGTCCTTAGGGCTGAGGCAGAAGGATTGGCACAAATTCGAAGCCAGCCTGAGCCACAGGGCTCTGGGCCACTCCCTGGGCTACAGAGTGATATCCTGTCTCAAAACAAAAACAAAAATGGCTGGGGGCTCATGACAACCAAGAAGTCCTCCATTTGATGAGAAACCTCACGTCTGTTCTCCTGCTGTGATGAAGTGAAAAAAATGCTCTCTCCCGTTCCTGGGGTACCCATCATAGGCGGTGGGGAGGAGCTGGGTTAGCACCAGGTCACGGGGCATCATGGAAAGGAACTAGATGAGGGGTCTGAAGGCCAGCCCAGGAGCTGGGTAGTCGGTTAGCAGCCAGCTTACTGTGGCTTCCAGGGCTCTGGTCTGGACACTTCTATCCATGAGAGGCAGTCAAGTTGCTAGAACACGCGCCAAGTGTACTTTGAACCTGAGTTGAACCAGCTGGTTTGGGGTACTGCTTTCTTTGCAGACAGTAGGGTCTGGCTCTTCTGTTCGGTGTTCTTCCTAATAATGCCCTCAGTACCTACAGGCGGTCTGACTCCTGGCCTGGTGTGTTGAGTGTCATGCCTTGCTAGTGACCCTGCCAGTGGCCCTGGGAAGGAGGTGGGATTCCTGACCGAGAGACACTCAAGGCATTCACCGAGGCTGTCCAGTAAGTGCCTGCTCCCATGAGGACTTGGACAGGGACCCTTCTGTCAGGCAGCGTGTTGGGCATGTTCTATGATATGGAGCTCTTGGGGGAGGGGCTTTAAACCCAATTCTCCTCCTCAGCAGGAGTCTGTGGACCAGTTAAACACCCCGTGAGCCCTGGGGTGTGTGCCGAGTGCTTTTGTAAACAGCAGTGCTGCCCAGATCCTGCATGGTCATCTTCTGAACCACAGTGGTGGCGGGGAGTGTTTGTACAGAACTTCCAGAAGGATGCAAGCACAATAATAGCAGAAATGTCAGCCCACAGTGAGCACAAGTCATCAGTGATGTTTACTCAGTGGGATCGATGGGCTGGTGATTCATGTTCAAGAGAAACAAACCACAGGGCTGAGTTGAGAGAAGCGATTTCATGTTGGTTACCTGACTGATGGGAGGCCGAGAGCCGCTCTGCCCACTCTGCCTGCGCTTTCCGTGGTCATCCTACAAGGATGTGTCTGGAGCCCAAACCACAGCAGCAGGGAAGCTAGCAAGCCAACAGCAGCACCAAGGAGACAGTAAACAGGGCTTGGGTGGGGCCCAGCCTGGCTCACTCTCACCCAGAAGTCAGCTGTGATTCCGCCCATGAACTGCGATCACTGTATTCACCTTTGTTCCTTTGTCAGGACTCACTTTGCAGTTAGGCCCTAGCTGGCGATCTTGTGCATCAGACTGTGGACCATTACTTTCCATTAAGAAATCAGAGGCAGATGCACTCATCACAGGCCGGCAGACTGTGCTCCCACAGCACAGAGCGCCTGGGCTTACACAGTGGCAGCTGGTCAAATCTGAGCGCCTGCCCATCAGCAAGCGCCTGGCAGCGTGGGAGAGGCTGGAGCTTCAGAGCCAGCGCAGTCTTAGGAGTGGCTTTTCAAAACATGGGTCATCCTTTCCGAAAGGAGAAAACCCAACTGTGTATCATCAAGCTCAGGCTCTTTCTATAAAGACCCCAGGTCCTGCCAAGGCTGGGAGGCACGCACCCGTAATCCCGGCTCTCTGGAGGTGGAGGGGAACGACTCAGAGTCCAGAGACCCTGTCAGATAAATAAACAGATTCCGCACTGACACAGGCCAGCAGATGGGGAGCCCCTCAACGGCACGCAGACTTTCTCCGGTGCCTGGGGCTTCATTTCATTTTTTTCATTTCATTTCAACTACTCTTTAGGTAGTTTTTGTGTATTTTTGCTTGTGTGTATGTATGTGTATCAGAGGGTACTGTGTGTGCCTGTGAAGGCCCAAGGGTGACTTCGGGCATCGTCCTGCATTGCTCCATCTCCTTTCTGCTTCACTCTGAGGTTTTCCAGGGTCCACCTTCCGGAGCCAAAGTGCAGGCTGCTGCCATTTCCACCAACGTTTTTACTGGGATCTGAACTCAGGTCCTTCTACTTACAAGGCAGATTTTAACCTCTGGGCCATCTCTCTAGCCCTTGGTGTCAGATCTTTTAAGACAAAAGGATTTCACAGTACTCTGCCTAGTCACCTACAATTATATTGGGGTGCCAAGGCTGTGTAAGTGCAATTCCCATTCTACAAAACGCCACCTTCTAAACCCACGGCCCTTGCCTTCCAGCAGTTTGAAGGTTCTCAATAGCTATGTATCATCCTCACCACAACCTTGCTGTACATTAAAAAAGGTGCAGGCTGCAGGGAGCATCAGAGAATTCTTGGTGTCGAAGTCAATGGACGGCAACTCCCTGCCTCTACACTTCCTTGGAATGTAGGTTTATCTGCTTGTTTCTTTTAAAAACAGTGTTATGTATAGCCGAGGGCGGCTTCAACTCGATATGCAACTGAGGATGGCCCCTAAACTCTTGCTCTTCCTGCCTTCCCATCCCCTCCTGGGACGACAGGCATGGGATGCCATGTTAGGCCCTGGAACACAGATTTAGAAGGAGCCATGACAGGGGAGCACGGAGCTACTCAGCATGTTGCCCTCCACACTCTGTAGCTGGGAACTGCGGGCAGCACACCCAGGTGGTGTCTGAGACCGCGGCCAGGGCGGCAGGTGCCTTAAGCTTCCCCGGAGGAGTCAGAAGTCTGTGGTGTGATCTGTGACTGGCAGCTTCCTTTGCTGGGAGCCCAGAAATCCACAGCAAGCTGCATTCTTGGCCTCTTTGGAAGCAGATTTTTCTCTTTCTTGGACTGCTCTAGTCTTCTTGGGTCAGTTAGACCCAGCTTCCTTCCAGCCGGGGTGCCCCATGCAGGCTGACATTCAAGAGGCAAGCATGGGGTGTCCTGTGACTTTATCTGTGGGTCCTGGGCACTGAACTTTCTCTCAGTTAGAGACATGTCAGTGTGTTTGTGAGAAGCTGGCGCCTGAGGCTTATAGATGCCTTCAGGCATGGCTGAAAAAGTAAAGCTCTTGACCATGGGTATCCCCAGGGTCCACGCAGAGAGTGCTTTTATAATCGGACCAGTGGTTTTATGATCTCACCATACAGAACAGAAAGCACAAGTGGAACTCTCAAACTTGTTTGCTAGCTGGCCTCCTCCTCAACCGTGAAGTCAGCCCTAGTAGAATCGTGTTCTCCACGATGAAGTTCATCGCGCCATTTAAACCACTCTCCAGTTTACTGAGCTTTGCGGAGTGCAGCGTTGTAATGCCAGCCTTTGTAGAGGTGTTGCCATGAGCCTATGTCCTGCGGTAAGCTAGGCATCGCCTTACCAGAAGCACAGATGTTTCCGCAGCCGAGACGCCTCTGTTCTCCAGACCTTTAAACTCCAGGGCTTTCGCCACAGCTGCACCAAGACCTCGGCCCAGCCCTCCTATTCTTTCCCAAGCTCCTAATGGCTAGGCCCTGCAACCTCACAGAACCATCTTTCTCGCCGCCATCCTCCGGACCACTTCTTGGAGCTCCCCAGAGCTGGTGGGGCAAGCTTGAGTCGCGCGGGGGCGCAGGAGGTGTGCGCTGACTTGTGGCGAGGGCAGAGAACAAGGCGGTAAGGTCTAAACGTGACCCTGGTCTCTCCAGGCGCTTCCTGGAGATGCCTAAGCACTGACTCAGACCTGGCTGGTGAGGTCCGCTGCTTTTCCCTCGGAGCGGAGACGGTCCTTCTGGGGCCAGGAAAAGAAGCCCCCAAGTTGAGGTCTGCGTTGTGCCCAGCCTCAGAGCAGCAGGGGGCGCGGGAAGGCTGCAGTTCCGGATTAGGCCGGGACAGCCCATTGAAAGAAATCCTTGTGGTCTCTGCGCATTGCTTCTGCCTCTAGCTCCACGAGGTTGGACTCGCCTCGCTGATTTGCCCGAAGGATCATTTAAAATGATAAGAGCTTTGCTCAGAGGATCTGGAAGATGGATCGTTGTCCCACGCGGACCGAGGCTGCACACACTGATCCGCGGGCGGCTGTTGCCCGGGCCAGCCGCTTCCTCCCGTCGGTAGGCGCAGTGGCGTCCATCGGGGGTCCCGGAGGCCGTATCCTGTTTGGGTTCACCACCGGCAGGTGCAGCTGCGCTTAGGTCCGCGTGCTGCGGTTCCGTGTCCCTCCGCCCCAGGCCTGGGCGGGCCCTCCGCAGCGGGCTCAGTTCCGGCGGTGGGCGGACGGCCAGGGCGAGGCCGCCCGGGGTCTTTTTTCCCTCTGCCTTTCCGGTGGGGGCCGGAGGGATTGGGAGGTGATTGATGATCGCGCAGCTGGCGGGCTTGGAGGAGCTCTCCAGGGGAGAGAGGCGGGACCGGGCGGTCCTGGGCGGGGCACGAGAGGAGGAGCTGGCCCGCGTGGGCGGGGCAAGAGGCGGGGCGTGTACATGGGGGAGGAGCACAAGGTCGAGTGGGTGGAGCCATAGCTGGGGCGGAGCTTCGTGAAGGGAGGGCGGGGGCTGAGCCGGGCCTGGGAGGGTGAAGCTGGGGCTGGGGCGCTATGGCACGTAGCCGCATTGGAAGACCGTGGGAGGGAAGCGGATCCGGGGTGAATGGAGCTCGCGGCTCACGGCGCGTCCTCAAGGAGAGGAGCACAGCGGAGAAGCATCTCAGGGCGGAGCGGCGGACCCCGCGAGGGTGGGGCCGGAGCAGGGTGGGCGTGGGTAGGGCTCAGGGGGCGGGGCCCTCGTGGGTGGGACTCGGAGTGGAGGGGCGGGGCGAGGTGCTCGGGACTCCCCTCCCTCCTGTCCCGGGGCCACCTGCGCCCCGCCCTGCCGGCCGCGCCCCAGCCCGGGAAGTACCGAGCGGCGCGTCTGGGTTTGGGGAGAGCCTGGGGTTTCCTGACGGTTCTGGCACCGCGTGGACGGTTATCCCCTAGCCCGGGGAATGCGGTCGCACTGAGAGCCGCTGCCTGCGGACAGGGGAGCCCGACTCCTGAGCGTCCTTCCGACTGGGAAGTCGATTTGCACCCCGCCAACATGACCAGCCCTGAGAGCGCGCAGAACAAGGAAATAGACTGCTTGAGCCCAGAGGCTCAGAGACTGGTAAGAGGAAGAGCGGTTCAGACTTGAGCCTGCTGCAGCCTCAGATCCCCAGTACATGTGGGGTCCTGGGCCGTGGCCCCTCAGGTCCCTCCCGAGAGGGGCAGGGTGGGCCCTCTCGGGTGGTTCCGCGAGCAAGAACGTGGGGACAGGGCTGCTCTGCTGCGAGTCGGACAGTTGGCAGAGCACCGTGTGGCCGCCGCTGAGCGCTGTAACGCAGTTTTTACCACCCGACGCCCCTTCGGAGGACGAAAAGGAGCGAGATGACCCCCACCCCCACCCCGGTGATGGTAGCTGGGCTCTGCCCAGCCAGCTGGCCCTGGCCAGGATCCAGCCCAGGTCTGAGATCCCAGCATGGTGTAGAGTTTCTCTTGGAGCTACCTGTTTGGTGTTTAACAGCACCTAGGAGTCGGGCCCCACTAAGTGGATGCCACCTGGGCTGGAGTGTCTTTGGAGTATTTTCCGGATCTTTGAACCTAGGACCACTTCCCTGAAGGACCCCAGATATCACATGCCCTGTCCACTGTGGCTGTTGTCGGGGATTTCTAGGTCCTAATGGGAGCATCCTACACAGTTACCATTATCCAGTGAACATATTGTAGCGTGTGGAGTAGTGCGACCTTTAAATTGGGCGGGGGAGCTGGAGGAAAGTTTCTTAAATGCTGGCATGTATCTTGTGATTGTGTTTTGGGCAGTGGGGCTGAGACATAGTCTCAACTGTACAACCCAGATTGACTGGAACTGGGGGATCCTCCTGTTTCTGTCTCCAGTGGTGAAATTACAGGCCTATACCACCCTGCCACGCCCAATCTTGGGGTTGCTTGTGAATAAGAATATTTAAAAGTAAAAGGGTACTCTTTGGGGAAAAAAATCTTTAAGGACTTAGTATTAGAGATAGGGAAGCCCAAGACTGCCTGTTTTATAGGTTTTGTGGGAACCTTGATTAAAATGTGAGCCTAAAATAATTGCTCTTTCTGTAAGTAGGAATCCATCCTCCTCCTCCAGTGTTTATGGGGAGTCTAAATTGATGCTGCCCCAGAGCTTACTAGGAAATCCCAGGGAAGTGTAGAAATAAATTGCAGTGACGGACTTGAAAATTTAGTTCCTTGCTGAGTTTTTTTTTTTTTTTTTTTTTTTTCTGTCTGTTTGTACTTCTTTTATGAGCTCAACGGTGTAGCAATAAGCCAGGATTTGGGAGCTGCCCTTTGACCTGTAGGGCACAGGAAACTGCCAGGAGACTTTGGAACCCCTTTCTAGGGACAGCCTTCCCAGCACTGGCGGAAAGTTCCTGTGTTCTGAGCAGAGGCCCCAGGCACACCATAGAAGGCAAGAGCCGGGAGGAAGTTAACGCTGAGCCTATGGTAGCGCTCAGGAACCAGTGCTGTGGTAGCAGGGCTGGGGGAGGAGTCAAGGTTGAGAAAGAAAGTCAAGGCTGGGGTAGCTGAGCACACCTGGCCCAAGGTCGGTGAACTCAACAGGGAGCCTGCTTGGGAGCTGGGCCTGATGCTTCCAAACAGTGGGAGGGGTCTGGGACCAGGTGCCCTTCATAGGCACTTCTCTTAGCCCTCTTTGGGCCTCAGTGCCAGAATCCAAGAGCCACAGAGACGTGAAGTGTGTGTGTGTGTGTATGTGTGTAAGTAAGAGTACAGCAGGGTTCGTTTGACAGTGCGCTGCTCTGACCCAGGAGAGGCTATTTTTAGTCTTTCTCTTAATGTGCGTATTCATATGCTTCTCTCAAGCCCTGTCCACATATTTAGTTAAGGTTGCTGATTTGATTCTTAGCAGAATGTATGGTATATACCTCCCATTACCCTTCCAAAATCCAAAAATACCAAATTCTGAAACTTATTTGGTCCCAGAAAATTTGAATATTTAAGGGTTTTCTTTTCTTTTTAAGTAATTAATAGCAGAAAACATGGAGCACAGAAGTAATAAGCAGTGCTGTGAGGTCCCTCTGTGACTTAGTCTGGCTGGGAAGGAAGCGTTGGGGGTGTGGCTGTGGTGGGTGTGAGAAGAGGGTGGTCAGCCAGTTGCACATACAGCTGGAGACCTCTGTGTTAAGCATCCCTGGCTCCTAGAACAAAAATCTCCAGTGGAGAAAGGTTGGGCTGCGTAAGTGTGAGAGGACCAGAGGAGTAAGAAGAGACAGGAGTGAGCCTCCCAACCAGGCAAGACAAGTCGTGAGTCTCGTGTGGTGGCACAGGTCTGGTATTCAAGATCTAGGCAGGAAGATCTCAAGTTCGAGGTCAGCCTGGGGGTAAGACCCGTTTCAGAGAAATAAATAAAAGCCGGGTTAGTAGTCCAGAGTGCTTGTCTGGCCTTGGGCTGAGTCCTCAGCACTCCAGACAGAGCAGATAGCAGGGTCAAAGCGCTGAGAGGACTGCTTGTGACAGGCCTGAGCCAGCTTCCTGCTGCTCCTGTAACGTCTCCCATCCTCTCCCAAGTTGAAGCCATATCACGGCCGATTCCATTCCAAGGTGAGGCTTGCAGTCGCATGGCCTTCAGAGGCCTATCCATCCCGAGGCCTATGGGTCACATGGGATCCAAGATCACCATGAATAAGGCCCAATACAAAGCCATGTAAACTTTTACTTAAAACACGGAAGGTTTTTTTCTTTTGCAATTAATTCTTGTAATAGCCAAGAACTTGTAGATGATGTCATTGTTATGCAAAGTGTCTCCTGCTGTGTCCTGGTGTCCAATCCTTGAATATTTGGACTGATGTTTTAAATAACATTATTTTTCCCCAAGTAGTTAAGATCAACCTAGTAAATTTTTTTTATTTATAGTCCTGAGGCATATTAAAAAGTACATATGCATATACCAACTTTTTATAATATATGATGTATATACTAATGTAAATTTCAAAGTCATATATTTGTTTCATTTTTTAGTTTGACCTACTTATTTATTTACTTTTGGTGGCACTTGGGGATTGAACCCTGTGTCTCTTAACCTTCCAAGTGAGCACGCTAACCACTGGGCAGCACCCCCCAGCCCCAATCTTTAGGAGAGTCTCCTTTATCTGTGGCCCCACAAACATGCTTTGTGGATGGGCACCTCTTGTGCCTCCTGCTGCTGGCAGGGCTTTGGTTAATATGAAGCTGTTTCCCATCTTGTCATTTGGGGATCAGGCCCACTTTAGTGCCTGTGTAAGCAGATTGAGGTAGACTCACAAAGCATTGATCGGATCACAGGCTTCCTGTCAGGGGAGACCCCCAGCAGCAGCAAGGGGTCAGTCACTTCTCCCCTAGGACAGGCCAGGGCCGGGACACAGGTCAGCTCTCTTGCCTATAGGTTCACCCCCATCTTGCCTCCTTCCCCCCTAGCCACAGCCCCTAGTCCTCACCTTTACCGCACAACCCAGAAGCCCAAGCCTGGGTCCAGCAGCCACGCCAGATGCAGAAGTTGACAGCCAGAAGCTAGCATGGAAGCCCAGGTCTAGTCTAGTGATTAGCCAGGTCCTGCTTGGAAAAATGGAGACCCCATTTCCCTTTTTCTTTAAGTTACTTTCTGTTCAGCTGACCAAGAGTGTCACACAGCGGAAGTTGTGAATTACAAATTGCATAAAAACCTGAGGTCTCCACCACTGCGTACCCCAATTACCCCAGCCCAGCACAGCAGAGCCCAGCCCAGCACAGCACACCCAGGAAGTCAGGTATAAGCCATTTGTATTGACCACCACTCAGCACAGCTCACGGGAGTTTAACCTGGTACAGTGAGACTCAGCCAAGCTAGGCCGACGTTGGCACCAATGTTGGCTCACAAGAGGCGCTGTGCAGGAAGAATCCTGAACTCTGAAAATCCGGCTGTGTGACTCAGCTTGGAATGCCAGTGTTTCTGAATCACAATCCATTTACAAGATGAACCCTGGAGTCTAGAGGCCAGGGCATGAGGGAGGAGCAGAGAGACCGTTGGCTTCCTTTTCAACCTGAGCTGCTTGTGTTGGAGGTCACCAGCAGTGGCTTTTTTTTTTTTTTTTTTTAATTTAAAGAAAGAAGTTCGCTTGAAATGAACTTATTAAAACTTTTGTGATTTGGAACAGATAGGTAAAGCTAAATAAATTTCCAAATTAAAACAAATATTATTTTGGACATGCCTACCGATTAATAATTCAGAATTAGTTACAGGTCACAGTTACCTGCCTCCAGGTCAAATTCCAGAATGACCAGCAAAGGCAGAGAGACACCAACAGAGGCACACCCTGTGTCCCCCTGGAAGCCCCTTCTCTTTGGGGAGGGGTCTTGTTCCAAGTGTTGGAGCTGATCCTAAGAAGTACGTTGCCTTAAGTCACTGTAAATAAGACAAGATTAGAAAGGCTGTGCTGCAATGAGTCTCTAAAGGTTTTTGGAGGTCTTTGAAATTCCCAAAGGCCATCTCCCACTGCTGGGATCACCCTGAAGGAACACCCCTGCTGAGGAGCTGACTCCTAAACTCCCAGAGATAACTTCCCTGTGAAAGGATTATGGAGATGAGCTCTGCCCATCCAACCAACAACTTGATCTCTAGCCCCACCTGGGCCCAAGAGCAACTGGGTTGGTCACCAATGGGAGCTAACCAAGGAGAAAAAGCCAGTTTCCCGAGCTTGCCCTAAGTGTACATATACATCTGACCTTGGCAGTCATCTTCGGTGCCTGCGCCTCATGGCACTTGGGGTACCATGAGTTCGCTTTCAGCTCCTTGCTTTTCATGGATTCTATGAGTTCTCTGGGGTGTTTGCCCCTCATGGCACTAGTGCCATGAGTCTCTGCCTTGCCTCCTCGTGGGTTCCATGCCTGGGATCCATGGGTTCTCCAGGGAGCCTGCCCCTCATGGCACTCCCGAACACAAGAACCCTACAACATTGGGACAGTCATTCCCGCAACATTTGGCGCCCCAACAGGGATCCTGTAATATTTGCTAACCACGGAGGGACATTTGACAGAGGAAAGACTGTTCCTGCAATGTAAGGAAGACTTAAGTTTAGTCTTTTTTTTTTTTTAAGAACTTTTTTTTTATTATTTATTCAATTGTGCGTGTATGCGTGTGTGCGCTTGTGCGTATGTATGTGTGTGTGTGTAGAACCACGGACAAATTCGGGAACCACCATGGACGCCTCCACTTCCTCCGGGATTCACAGGCTCCGCCCTACCAGGACCAGAAGCGCAGGCCGCCCCCGCTTCCGCCTGGTATTTATACGTGGGGTCTAGGATTCGAACTCAGGACCCTCCGCCTGCAAGGCAGAGGCTTAACCCTTGAGCCACCTCTCCAGCCCCCTTACATGTATATGATTTTATAATGGAGATCTTCAAAGTAGCCCCTCCTCCCTCTCTCCCCCTCTTTTCCCTTTTCTCTTTCCTCTTTCTCACTTTCTTTCTTTTCCCTTCTCTTCTTTCTTTTTTCTGTCTTTTTCCTTTCTTTCCCACTTCTTTCTCTCTTTTTCCTCTTCTTTCTTCCTTCTGTGCTCGTTCTTTCTGACAAGCTCTTACCGATAGCCCTGGCCGACCTCAGCCTCCCAGCGCTGGAGTTTCAGGCTGCGCCGCTGTGCTTGGGCCGAAGCATCATTACTGATACTTATGAGTTTTTCTTTGTCAGACACAAGTGGAAAAGGAGCAAGGAGCAGACTTGAGATGTGGGCACAGACCCTCCTTCCTCTCTGGGGACCCTAACACTGGTCTGCTTGCCCCTGCGCTCTGAGCTCGGTGTGGGCTGCATTACTCACCCCATCAGAGCTGTCAGGAACAGGCAGTACCAGTTGCCCTGCTGAGGCCACCGAGCCCCGACTGCTCTGGAGTGGAGGGTTTGCTGTGTCTGTCTTAGAGATGATGAGGAAACGGGGCTTCGAAGCTGGGGGGAGGGAGATCAAGCCAGCACATCTAGCAAGAGGTGCACAATGCAGACCGATGACTTGGAACTGGTGCCGCCTGTGCCGCCACTGTACGTGGTGCTTGAGGATGGCCCAGTGTACAACAAGTTACCACCACCACTACTGTGCTCATTGCTGTTAGCTTCCCTGCTGCCTCTGGGGTTCATCAGCCCGATGCCATGAGTTTCTCTGGCCTCTGAGAATGATTCAGTTCCCGTCCTTAGTCCTGAATGAGTTTGGGAAGTCTTCTCTCTGTGAGGTCCATGTTCTTTTGAAACATGAAACCTGGGCTAACCCCAGACTTGCTATGTAGCTGATGCTAGCCGTGAAGCAGGAATCACCCACCTGTCCCTCCAGAGTGCTGGGTCCAGGCCCTGGGTTCCAGTCTAGCACCAGCCATGTAACCCGGGCTTGGTGGTACCTCCATCTCAACACTCAGTGGCTGGCATGGGAGGCTCAGAAATTCAAGGTTGGCCTCAGCTACAGAGAAAGTTCAAGGCCAGCATTGGCCAGAGGCCCTATCTCAGAGAAGTATTGGATACACTTTGTTTTTCTAAATAAGGATAAGATTTAGAATTGAAAGAGGCACGGAAACCTTTTTGCTCTTTTTTGAATTATACTGACGTTGACTGTTCTGACTGTTTTTGTGTGAGGCTACGGGTTGAACTCGGGCCTCAGCACGTGATGGACACTTCTAGCACCAGCTATGCTCCTGGCCCAGTTACTCACGTGGCCAGGCATGGAGAGGTGGCTGCGGTTAAGCCTTCTGCCATTGCTGGTTGTGTGGCACCTCTGCCCACCTGCACCTCTGTCCTTCCCCCCACCCTCCTCCCTCATCTCCACCCTCCTCCCTCATCTCCACCCTCCTCCCTCATCTCCACCCACCGTGCTTCTCCACCCACCCGGACCTCTCTGCTCACCGGGACTATTGGAAGTGATGCCTTATTTTCTTGCATAGCTATATTTCCAGGCATTTTGATTGACTAAGGAAGGTTGTCAGGCACTGTCTGTGTTTGGGGGGCCCTGTGCGCCTCAGCTTCCAGACTAATTCTGAGAAGGAGCATCTTCAACACCTGGCGACAGAGTCCTGGTCAGTTTTGTGCTTCGATCAGGAGCCAAGCAGGCGCACACACACTGGCTCCTACACGTGAAGTTAAACTTTAGCCTTTAACCTTAGGGCCTGCAGCCCTTCACTGCACCACAAGCTTGGGCCTCTGTTTATCTTGCAGCCTGGGCTCTGAGTCCTGCCTGGGTTTGTATAGCAAGTGTGGCCTCACCCCATCCTTCCGCAAGTGTGGCCTCACACTACCTTTCTGCAGGGTGGGGAGAAGGACCAGGTTCCCAGCTCCTCTTGTTCCCAGCTCCTCTTGTTCCCAGCTCCTTTTGGGTACATTAAAGTCATAGTTCTCAACACGGCTGTGTCCGCTGTAGCTTTTCTTTTTATATATAGCTAAGTGCTTAACACCTTCATTACACACTTGAAATGAAATTCACAGGCGTTAAAATCAACCAGCACGTAATTTCAACCATTATAAGATTCTAATTGCAACATTAAGAAGTAAAGCACAGAGTGGCCAGGGAGATGCTCAGCAGGAAAGTGCTTTCCATGGGGACCTGAGTTCAGATGCCTCCATGTGACTGGTGGCTGCCTGTGATCCCAGCAGTGAGGAAGAGGAGGCAGGAGAAACCCTGGGCTTGCGGGATACAGCCAGTCCCAGGTTCAACAAGACATTCTGTCAAAAAAAAAAAAAAAATGGGTTGAAAGTAATCGAGGAAGACACCTGACAGTCACCTCTGGCCTCCACACACATACATGCAACCTGTGCGCACACCATACATACATGCGTGCACACACACACACATACACATGCAACCTGTGTGCACACCACACACACACACACACACACGCAATCTTTGTGCACACCACACACACGCACACATGCGACCTGTGCGCATACCATACACACATACGTGCACACACATATACACATGCAACCTGTGTGCACCCCCCACATGCACACATGAAACCAGTGCGCATAACCTCACACATGCACATACACATGCACGCTGAAGAGGGGAGAGAGAGAGAAAAGTAAAGCTAGCTTGTAATAACATACAAGTTTTGATAAAGAAATGCTGCCTCTGGGTGTATTAATGCCTTGGTCATATGTTCCCTCAACCTCGGCCTGGCCTTGTGTCTGCGGGTGCAGATTGACAGGTGTGTCCTACCAAGACGCCAGCGCCCACTTGATTCCGCCATCTGTGCTCTGGTGCCCTGGCTTCACCTGAAGGCCGTTGATTCCCTAGCAGGACCCACTCGTGGACACATCACCAGTGTCACCGCACCATGTCCCCTGCTCTCAACCTCAGTCTTAAAAGAGGTTTTGGAACCACGAGCACTTCTTTTGAGAATGCGCTGAGCTGCAATGGCTGCCCAGGGCCTCAGGCCTCAGGTGCATGGAACAGGCCGCCTGGCTGCCTGCGACAGTTGAGGGGCTGTGCCTGCCCTTTCCCGTCCCACCACCAGCCACTTGACTGCATTCAATAGCAGACTGTTTTTAGAATCAACTGCATATAGATGTGGGGGTTTCTGTAGAAACAAAAGTTGGTGGCTGTTGCTACTTCCTGTCACCATGGCAACTCAGGAAAGGGATCCTGTCACTCTGCAACCTCCACCCCAGGCTGGAAACCACCAAGCATTATGAGTCACGCTAGCATGAGCGCATGCATGTGTGTGTGTGTGTGTGTGTGTGTGTGTGTGTGTGTGTCTATGCGTGTGTGTCTCTGTGTGTCTGTGTGGTTTCTAAGCTGCCATAACAGGACTTTCATTCCTGCCAGGCATGAGGCCCCTGTTTGTTCTAAATAAGCCAGGTTTTTTTTCTTGCCACTTTGGGCTTCAGGGGCTCAGTATTCGTGTTACACATACATGACTGGGTTAAAGCTTTCCCCAAATGGTTATAGATTACAAACCAGTCATGTGTCCTGGTGGAAATGCTGCCTGGTTTTATTTACCAAAAAAAAAAAAAAAAAAAAAATTGTATATATATGGAAAGAGAGAGAGCGAATGAGAGAGAGAGAGAGAGAGAGGAAGAGAGCAGGTATCAGTGCACATGTGGAGGTCAGAGAGCAGCTTTTAGAAGTTGGTGTTCTCCTACTATGTAGGCTTTGGGGACTTGAACTCAGGTCACCAGGTTTTCATATAGGCACCTCTACTCGCAGAGTTGTCTCACCATCCTGTTACTGGTCCCTTCCCCCACCCCCCACACACACTTGATTCTAAAACCTGGAGGCTCCAACAAACTCATAGTCGAAAACCTCCCATTGGTAGGTACTCTGTGGCTGTCACATTGCTGCTTTCTGAACAGCCCACAGGGTGTCATTTCCATGTGGCCTTTGAGCAAACAGACCAGGGAAGCAGCAGAGGCCTTGGCGCCGCTCATCTGTAGGAAGCGAGGGAAGGAGGGAGAGAGCCAAAACTAAAATCCTTGCTCACTACTCTGCCGGAAGCCAAGGTTTTGTCGGTTTCTAAGGGAGCCCTTCGGGCCGCCCCTCTTTCTGGGTCAGAGGCGGGTCTGGCTCCCTTGACAAACCCCAGGCTTGCCGGCCTCTCTGGAATCCCCACAGCTACTGGCCCAGAGTGTGAGTTTCCTGTTCCCTTGTTGAGACGCAGCTGGCCCTCCCCTAGCTGTTGGGTCCAGGCTGGGAACACATAAACTGATTTTATAGGCCTGGCTTGTATAGCAAGGCGCTCCTTAAGGTGGAGATATGGGTGGCAGCAGCGATCCCATCCCATGGATCAACAACGATGCCTCATTGAGAATGACGCGAAGATTTTCCTTTACGTCCCAAAAACTATGCTCAAATCCTGGCCACACCCACCCTGGGAGACACAATCCAGGGCGCACCCTGGGAGACACAATCCAGGGCGCACCCTGAGAGACACACAATTTTAAGGCACCTGCCTTGGGAGATATGCAGCCTCAGCTCAAATCTGCCCTGGGCAAGGGGGTGGTAGTGTGGTACAGGGAATCTGAGCTTGGTCCAGAACCTCAGGGCCTTCCAGCCACAATCAACTCCAGCCCCGTAACCTATTCACTCTCTGGCTAGGGAGAAAACTTCTTCTACTGAGTTCCCTTCCATGGCTGTTCACCTCTATGTATGACATTGCCAGGGCCAGACTGGCAAAGACTTCCAAGAGCTGTTTGAGAAGTTGGCATCCTGACCATCGATAATATCAGAGATGGCATGTCGCCTTAAGATGGATCTCTGTGCTGCGTGGAGTGTCCTACCTGGCTGCAGCCCTAAACTGCAGGGCAGAAGAGCATGCCTTGCAGCACAAAGGACGGGAGACCACCCCTCAGGCTGAGTCCAGCCAGTCACCAGGCCCATGTCTGCCAAGGAGCAGTGAAATGGGGGTGCAGCAGTGCTGGACCTACCAGCAGCTGGGGAGCCCAAGCACTTCGAGGGAAGCAAGAGCTACAAACTATAGCGTTGGCTCATCAGACCTTGAGAGGCAGCTCTGGGCCCAGACAGCAGACTGGGGAAGTCATTCTCATGACTTGCCTCCTGTCATCTGGTCCTTACCCTGCAGCAGGGTATCATGAACAGAGAGAAGCCCCTGATGATGAGACCCTGGCCTTCTGAGCCACCCAATCCCCAGAGGCGCATGGGCCTCCTGAGCATCAGGTCCCTTCCCTTGGGCAAACACCAGCAAGCACCCTGTGGCCTGTGAAGCCCTCTGGCCAGGTCTCCCCAAGGGGAGCCAGCAAGTCTTGGGTCAGATCTAAAAGTTGCTGTGTCTGATGCCCCAGAGGAATCTGGGCTCTGCTGGGGAAGGAGGGGGACATTTGAGAGGCCCTGGTTTAAAGGGGCTGTCTTTACCGCCAAGCTTCAGCAGTCACCCACTTACAGTGTTTACCCCTCCCCTACTCCCCATCTGGGTGTCATATATCCAGAGAGAGACTTGTCACTTCGTGTCCACCCAGGATCCTTTGATCCATGTCATCTTTCACTAGGGAGCTTAGAGGCCACTTTACGGGGGTTTTGCCAACTGCGATACCCACCAGTAAGTGCTCTCAAGGTTTGCAGGTGTCTTTGGGGAAAGGATGTATTTAGCCTTGTGTAATGGTTACTCTTTACTATTGCTGTGAGAGAACACCCAAAGTCAGTTAACTTAAGGGAGAAAGGGAGATTTGTTCAGCTTAAGGTTCCAGAGTGGAGATACAGTCTTTCTAAGCAGAGGCGGCGTGGCTGTCTGACCAAAGCTGGAGAAGGCTATGTCACTGCAGACATCTTGGAGGCCAAGAACTGCCAGACTGTTTGCTGCAAAGGCAGACTTCTCCTGGAGGTAGGGTGGGACTAATCCACTCAAGGCCCACCCCTTGTGACTGCCTTCCTCCAGCAAGGCTCCACTGCTCAGGGTGCCATGACCTTGCCAAACACATGAGACTGTGGGGGACACATTTCAAACCATGACACCTTGGTGGGTCTCCTAAGTCCCGCAGGCCTGGGAGAAGTGGGGTGATAGTTCATCCCCAAGGTTCCTTTGGATGGTCCTCAGGCCCTTGGCTTCTGACCCGCCTGCCTCTTCTGCCCTCACTGTTGCCCCTTCAGACCTTAAGTTCATGCAGCCTTTGCGAGCAGCCCACAGGCTCGGAGGCAACTGAGCACATGGGAACCTTCCCACCCACGTCCGCCCTCCAAACTTGAGCCAGGACAATATTTTTTTATTTCGGTTTTTGTTTTGCGAGCTGAGGCAGGTCTTGAACTCATGACCTTCCTGCCCCAGCCCACTGGATGGTGGTATTACCATCTGCTAGATTCTTGCTTAAAATTCCCAGTGGTTCCAGAGGCCTTCCAAGACAAGATTCTGAGCATGGAGACTGAGCGCCAGCCCCTGACAAGCACCTCCTGTCTCCTGGGCACTGTGACACGACCCTCAGGATCCCCGGTCCAGGCCTTCTGCACTTTGCTCTTCCGGGTGCATCTTAGGCTTTCAAGAGACAGTCATCTGCTCCAGGGATAGGGCTGAGTGCTTTGAGATGGCTCCCACCAACCCCCTCCCACCTGCCTGTATCTCTGGGGGACAGGGGACCCAAACTACACCTTGCTAATCCTTCCCTGCCTACCTCGGACAGGATGCTTCGGGAGCTAGTGTGTCCTGTTCAGGTGATGGACGGGAAACTATCTGGTTCCCTGCAAGCAAGTACAAGAGCATGTTGGAAAGCCTTAAAGCAGTCTCCACACACTGTCATTTTGCATTTTCCTAAAGCATTGGCCCAGGAAGGTTTTGCCCTGCAGCCCTGGGATGCCAGCCCGAGGCAGCTGAGTCAGAGAATGGGCACTTTGTGGCTGGGCCTCGACTTTACACTTGTGCCCTCAGTGAGTGGATCTGGCTGACTTCCAGGGGCCCCGTTCACGACCATCACTCCCCAGTTCTGTCCACCTGTTGCTCTGGGCAGCAACGTGTTGGAATAAGATGGAGCTCTGTCCAGTTCTTTCCCTTGTCTCAAGCTAGCGTGAGTGTTCTGCCCATGCGTGCAGAGTTGGCCCATGAAGACATTCACGGGTCACACCAGCTTTTGGGCCCATTTCCTTGCTTGGCTCCTATGTCTGTCTGCTGGTGCTTGGCTGGGTGTCTCCAGGAATCAAGATGATTTGTACCACTTCCCGCCCCAGGAGGCTGCGTCTCCCTGTGAGTCATGACAGAACCATTTAAGAGGTGGGGTGCTGCGGAAGGTGGGGTTGTAAGAACCTGACTGAATTCCAAACCAGTTGTTCCTATTTCTGCTCCGCAGCTACTCTGAGAGCGGAACACACTTTCTCATTTGCCAACATGCCTGTGTGCCATAGTGCTGAACCATCTTACCCACCTGCCCAGAGAATGGTCCCACCCACTGTAGGCTGGGTCTTCCCACATCAATTAGACACTCTCCCACGCGCTTGCTCAGGGCTTATAGAAAAATGAAGTCATAAATAATTCTTTATGGGTGTGCCTAAAGACCCAGCCCTCAATTGTCAAGTTGACACCTGTATCTGACTAGCACACTGACCTTTCTGAAGTCTGGTATCCAGTAGCGTCTGGCATGGCAAGTGGTCTATGTTCTCTGGCAGGGTTTATTCCCTAGTGGGATTCGTATCTGGGGCTGAGACCCCTCAAGGCAGAGCTGCTGGCTTGAGTCTTGGTACCACTGTCCTGGGACAAGGTGCACTTAGGCTGAAGTAGAATGACAGGACCCTCCCAGTGGAGGCTCCATGTGCCCGGTAGGAACCTTTCCATAAGAAGGGCTAAGTCAGGTGGGACATAGAGCAGGACAGGCTCCCCGACACAGGGTGTGTGTGCGGGTGCCTGACTCCCCCACCTCTTGGAGGCCAGCAAAGGCAGGCTTCATCTCAGACTTCCTTCCAGCCACTTGCTGATGTGTCCGAAATACCCTGAGATCCCAGGTCCGGGAGCGCGCATCCCACCTTGCACAGTCCTCCTTTGGGGCTCCTAGGCTGCTGTCAGCAGTCGGCCAGGCTCAGGCCTTCTGGCACTTGGGGTCCTCTTCTGAGTTCATTTGGTGGTGACCCTTCAGACCCTTGGGGTTGTGGGACTGAGGTCCTGTGCCTACTTGGCTGCCAACAAACGCTGAGCTGAGTCCTTGCGGACACCTCAAAGATCTCTCCCATGTGACAGCACTCTTTGACCCTTTCGAGGACCTCTGATTAAGACAGGCTCATCAAGTACATTCTTTGTTCAACCCAGAGTCAGCTGACCACACAGACCTTAATTATCTGAACATGTCCCTTTGTCATATGCTTAGAGTACCGCTCAGGAGGAGACATGTCCCACGCGTGTGCAAGGCTGCATGCACATCTAGAGTGTATGCGCCAGTGCAGGCAGCAGAGTTTAGGGGACCCTCAGAACTTGGGGGGAGACTGCCTAAAACACTTCTGATTTCATTCTGCTCTCCCTCTGTCCACTCTGGTGGCCTTGTCCTTTTTCCAGTCTTTTCCTTTCCTTTTTCTTTCTTCCAACCCCAGCTGACGGACTGAAATCACTGTCAGAAAGTGTGGCTGTCTCAGCCACGCAGTCACGGCCAACTGGGCCACGTGAGACCCTGGCCAAAAAACCAAAAGGCAAAAACAAACCCTTGGCTCGTCTACTAAAAGGGAGTTTGTGGGCCCAGAGCCATGTACCCCCCCAACCAAGCATCCACTTAGGGCTCAGGAGCCTTGCAGACCCTGGAGTGTAACTGTCACTGCACCTTCAATCTGGCGGCCAGGCCAGAGCTGTGCCGCTGCACAAATGCCAGCCGCCAGCTCCAAACCCCAGACCCCAACTCCCAGCCCAGACTCCAGCCCTCAGCCCAGCTATGGTTCTGGACACGTTTACTTTGAAAGGCATGAACTGGTTCGGGAACCACACAAGTAGAGCCTGTCGGGATCATTTCCTTGGGAGCTGGAATGAAGCCCTTATGACAAGCTCCTGGTCAGCCGGGCCAGGCGTGCGAGTGCTGCCCCACGGAGCACGGCAGGAAGATGGGTGGGTGGAGGTCCCTTTGTTAGTGCAACAGCTGGAGCTGCAGAGGAGGAGGTGGAGGGCAGCAGGATGCACGTTAAGGGACTGGCCAGGAGTTTTCAGGAGGAGGAGAGAGGCCTGGGGTCTGGCTCCTTCTCTGTAAAGGCAACGGTTGAATCAGGGACCCGCAGGAGAAGCGGGTGTTGACACCAAGCTGTGCCAAGGAGTGTGCCGTACAATAGAGCGCTCAATCGACACCCACCGGGCACCCAGTAAGGCTCCCCAGTCCTCTGAGCACTGGGGCACGCACCAGAACTGCAGGGAATACAAAGCACTATCTGGACTAGCATTTTCTTCGTACATGCATACAGTGCATGTGGTCGTGGTACTCGGAGCAACACACTCTTTAAAACTCAGGAACTGTTCATTTCTGAAATTTGCCATTGTCAGACTTTTGGACTTGTGTGGACCAGCTAACCAAAACTGTGGAAAGTAAAAGTGGGTGAGGGGATGAGGGAGAAGGCGGGGGCATTTGGCTACTGCTCTGCAGCCCCCGTGAACTGTGTGAGCCTCTGGCCACTGCTCGTTTATTATGCACCAAACGAGATTTTCGCTCTGCACATCATTAGCTGTGTACCCGGAAGGTGCCTGGTCCACTCCTTAACAGGGTTCTGTCTGTTGCAGGCGGAGGCCAGGCTTGCAGCAAAGCGAGCGGCACGCGCCGAGGCCCGAGAGATCCGGATGAAGGAGCTGGAGCGGCAGCAGAAGGAGGTAAGGAACGCGGTCGGGGCTCCTGGTCGGGGTTCCTAGTGAGGCTCCTGGTCCGTGTGGGTGCTGCTCCCGAGGCACCTGTCCCCTTCCGGTCACCCCTGCTTGGAATGCGTGTGGCTGGCGATCACCGTCAGGCCCCGGTGCACATAGCTGGGATGCCAGCCTGCCTGCCCCACACAGGGGAGCTCACGGGTCGCTTGTCTTTAGAGAGAGACGTTCTCAGGCAGCCCTCTGGCTGAGCAGAGTCAAAGACGGCTGGGTCTGGACTTCTGTCTAACTGTTGAACCGAGGCCTGGATCCTCTGAATGGGAAAGAGCAGGTTGATGTCTCTTGATTTAACTGACTGGCTTGTTTCATTTAAAAGCATGTTCCCCTGGGGCTTTTGCAGTTGGATAGTGATAGAGAGCAGAGTGAGCATGTCTGAGGAATTGCCCTCTGGCAACAGCCAACTGAGAAGTGTTTGCACACCTGCTCCTGCCATTTACTAGTAATTTTCAAAACCTCAAGCCAGGCCTTTCCAGCAGCAAGTGCATGGGGCCTTTCATGCTCTTGGAGGTCACTGGCGGTGAACCTCTGGGGAACATCTGCTTCAGCCCCACCCCACAGGGCTGGCCTGTGAAGAGGATTTGAACGTGCTGTGCTGGCAACGGGAGCCAGCTGCCAGGGCTGGTCTTCCACACAGGCTGTGGCTGGCTCATGCAGCCCAACTGTTGCTCAGCACTCGGGGGAGCGCTGATCCTTCCCCCTCTCAACAAGCCTGCTGTGGACAGCCAGGCCAGCAGCCGCCGTGCGCACGTCGCTCCCCACCCCAGCAGCAAATATGTCAGTCAACCAAGAAGGATGTGTCCAGACTTAACTAGGGGAAGGAAACTTCTAGATGGAATGTGAGTGGTTTTCAGAGCCAGGAGACCCACACCAAGGGGTCCAGCAGAACTGCACCCAAGTCCCCGGAGATGGGACAGTCCCCACCTTGAGGGGATCGTATGGCATGGCCTTCTCCTTAGAGACAGGCCAGCTGCTGTCCTGTGGTGGTCAGGGAGTACCTGCAGATGGGAAGCAGCAGCCTTCACCCACATGCTAAGCCATGTGCCCCCCTCCCAGCAGGAAGAGGTCTCTGGTGTCTTTCCTTGTGGTTGGTTACACATGTGCAATTGTAAGTTCCAGTTGATGCTATTTGCTTCTAGAAGTTGGAACTTCACTGGTTTTTTTTCCTCCTGATCGTAGAAGCACAGGCCAGCATTTTTGTAGCTCTTGTCTTGCTTCTAATCCTGTTTGTTGTTCGGGCTTTCCAGTGACTTACAAGCCTGCTCGCTAACGGAAAGGCCTCCCCCTCTCCCGTTCTTCCAACCAGGGGTAAGGTGGGTGTGTAGGGACCAGAGACGGGGGAACACTTGTCAGATGCTCTAAGAGCGGGTGATGAGGGTCTTCCAAGTGTTTGCAGGAAAGCCTCCAAGGGGAATATCTGGAGCAGAGAAAGAAAAGCCCCTGTTGTTCCGTGGGCCACTTGGCTGTGCACCTGCAGGGCAATGTCACCCAGCACGAGCATCCTGCCCCCTTGGGCTCCAGCATGCATAGTGTTTTTTGTTCTAAATTGATTCTTTTAATGACTAAATCCCGCCTCGCACACTGTCTGGTGTCATTTTCTCCCTACAGTATTTCTGCTCACTCAGTAGAAACCGGTGAACACACATTGTGTGGGGCCCTGCCCCCCCCCCTCTGCAGTGGGGTGGGATGAGGAGGTGGGTGGTTTTGGATCTGTGGGTGTCTGTTTTTAGGAAGCTTCGTGGTTACAGCAAGCAGCTGTGGTCATCTGCAGAACCGGGAGCCTCTTGGGAACTGACCCCTTTGCTGTTACCCGCTGCCCCCTGCCGAGGCTCATCCATTGTCACCCCACTTCCCCTGGGTCTCCCACAGCCGTACATCTCAGAGCACTCTAAGAATTCCCTAGGTTTCCTTGTGGCAGTTTGCTGAAGTCTATGTCCCTCTGTCCTTTCTGTGCATGTCGTAGTCCATGGCTCTGTTGTTAGAGCCAAACCAAGGTCTCCCAGGTTTAGGATGCAGTCACACCAGAGTAGATTCCACGCATGTTCAGGCTGTTAGTAACCACAGTGTGTAAGTGACTCACAAGAATGCTAATGTAACATTTCTGCAAAGACCAAGGTAAAAGATTCTGGACTGGAGTGGACCGGCTGTCGAATGTTATTATAGTTCGTGTGCACAAGCCTATGGTTCGTGTGCACAGGTATCGGTGGGCACGCCATAAGAAGAGTGAGAACGGCAGACAGCCTGAGCCGTGCCCCCTCATGGAGCTGGGCACTCCTGCAGCTATTTCTAGAACCAGGGAGCACAGCTCGGACTTGTGCCGTCTCACACTCGGGTCACTGGCATTTTAAATTGCCGATTAAGGGGAAACGAATATACTTTGCAAGACGAGTGTGTAGCCAGCAGATCTGGTAGCTGAGTGGAGGTGTGTGTGATTCTTGATATCTCCTGCACAAAATGCTGCCGCAGGGCTTTCCTGGGAGACAAGGAGGTTGGAGCTGCAAAGTTCCTGAGGTGCCCCAACACTGCCCAGAGGAAACGAGGTGGGCATCGAGAGATGGCATCCTCCAAGCAAGTATGCAGCGAACAAAAGTGGCAAACAGTGGTGTTGGGGTGCGTGTCTGCTCCTCAGCCTCGGCCCCACGAGCCATATGCAGTCTCGTCGTTCCAGCCTGCACTGGCTCGAGTTAGCAGCAGTTATCAGTCGTGCACATAATGCGCTGAGCCAACGGAAGCTTCCCAAGCTCTGCAGACACTGAGAAACCCAGAGAACCTAGAGCTTCCTGGAGGAGCCTCACTCGGAAGAAAAGAGGACGTTAGAGTGTCTCCCTGACAACAGCTAGACACTTGCCGCGCTCCTCTTGAACCTCTGAAGCAAGGCGGTCTGCAGGGTTGAGAGCATACCTTTAAGTATTTCAGAACAGTCTAGTGATCACAGTATTTTGTTGGATCTTCTGGTTTCTTGTCCAAGTGGGTGAGGACCCCAAGGACTTTCTTCATCAGCTGTGAGTCTGACCACTTGCTTTTCTAGTTGAGTTTCTGTTTGTTAGATGCACACGAAAAGAAAAGAACATTTTCCCACTCTGGCCCGGCCTAGGGAGAGTCCTGCGTGTTTCTGTGTCTGAAACAGTGACGATCGTGGGAATGGGGCTCCCACGTCCTGTGGGGTTTCCCACTGCTTGCGATCATGGCTCTGGTTACTGACAGAAAACCTCTCGCGCTCTGGCTCACCTTTCTGATCGTTTATGACCGTTTCCTTCCATGTTCTGCTGCTTTAATTACATCTTCTGTTTCTCCCCACTTCCCTCCATCCTCTCTACAGATCTACCAGGTTCAGAAGGTAGGCCTTGCCCTTCGCCTCTGCTTGCATGTGCTTTTTCCTGCCCAGGGGCCGCTTGCCTTCCTGAAGCACCGCCCGCGGACGCGCACAGGCTGCCTGTCCCACTGCGTGTCCCGCCGAGCGAGAACACTGGTGCCCAGGGGCCCCCAGGAGGCCGCAGCTCTCTCTTCTCTGAGCTCAAGGCTCTCTCCACCCACCTTCCTCAAGGGCATGGGAAACTTTTTCTAGGGAGGAGGGGAACGAGTTCTGAACAAAACCACACTTCAGGGTTGAAATCACATATTCACAGAGAAAGCTGACCCGTCAGAAAAGCTTAAAGATACCAGTGTAAATACCACATGGAGGCAGGAAGATCATGAGTTTGAAGCCCTGTCTTCAATAAGCCCGAGGGGGGGGGCAGACTTTGTTAAGCCAGGCACAGTAGCCCCAACACTTGGGAGACCAAGGCAAGAAGATCACAATCAAAGTTGTAGGCTAGCCTGGGCTAAAGTAAGAACGTGTCTTAGAAAGTAGAAAAGGTCATAAGAAACAGAGAGAAAAATGAGAGAGGTTATAAATTATTGATACTAATTTAAATACTTGTGGGAGGTAGGGGAGTATCTCCCTGCAATTATCTACTTCAGAGGAAGGCGCCCTGGGTCTCCAGCTTCTGGAATGTCACAGACCAATGCGCCTCTCTGCAGCCCCTAAGGTTTAGAAGTGAGTCCAGTGAGTGCACCCGACCCAGAAAGCAGGGTACGCCTGCCAGGAACTCGGTTCAGCTGGGGCAAGGTGTGGTGTGACCAGCCCTGCAAGGTTAGGGGCTCTGTGTCCAGGCAGAGCATCCGTGCGTGAGTGTAGCGTGCCCCTTCCTGGACTTGGCTGGTTTCGGCCCAGTCAAGAGCTTCTGAGTTTTTCTCTCTAGCAGCTAAGGTCAGAGTGGGGTCGAGAATTCCCAGAGGCCGTAGTGTGCAGGTCTGGGAAGCTGGGAAGGTCTTCTCCAGTGGCCGGCAGCCAGCAGGTTCTGTGGTCGTGCTGTTGGCCTTCGAGAGCCTGGCATAGAGGTGGATAGAGAAGCTGGAGACCCCGTCCTTTAGACCCAGGGGTCTCTGAGAGGTGGGAGACAAGGCTGAGGGGAGCCCGGGCAGTCAGTGTGCCTCAAGGTATTGCTGCCTCAAACCCAGGAAAGGGGTGACTCTGGTCATCTTCCCTTCACCCTTCTCCTCTCTGCTTGGCTTCACCTTGGAAACTTGGGATCCCTTGAGAACTGTCGTGAACGTCGATGCGGGGCGCAGGGAGCCCCTCAAGTCTACCACAGGAGCAGATGAGCAGAGCTTGATGTGTCAAGAAGGAAGGCTTATGCTGGCCACAGATTTGCAGGAAGAGCGCGAGGCAGGCAGCTCTCTCGCTGACTCCTGGCCGCTGGTGTGAATAGTCTCTGAAAAAGTTTGTCTCTGGCTTATCCAGGTGACTCACCGGCGCAGAGGGCTGAAGACAGCCTACAGGCAGGAACACTCGCCCCTGCACTTTGGGGTGCTGTCCCCCACAGACTGGCATTGGAAATGCAGTCAGAATTAATTACGGTTTCTTATTTTTATCATGAAGAGAAAGGTGGATAGTGTACAGTGTGAAGTACATATAGAATTGGGCAAAAGAGAAAAAGAAATTAGAAAAAATGAGTAGTATGGACTTGGAATGCCTTTACCACGCATCTATATAGTCCTCCCTCTTTTCAAAAATACCCAGTTCAAGCCAAGCCGAGTGATGTAGACCTGTAAGCCCAGCTAGGACGGAGTCCAGATAGGAGGGTGACCAGTTGAAGGTCTGCTTGGTTGGTGGCCTGGGCATCTTGGTGATGCTTGTCTCCAAGTAGAAAGAAGAGGGCTGGTGGGGTGTCTGCTGGCACATGCAAGCTCCGGGCTGTGTCGGAAGCACAGGGGCAGGTAGCACTAGCTGAGAGCAAGCGCTTGTGTTGCAGGCTAAAAGGGTCGCTGCCACAGGACTTTGATGAGTCCTGTGTGCATTCTTCCTGAGTTTGTAGTCTAAGGAAATAACAGATTACTCCCGAGGGATAAGAACTTATTCTGAGCTGAATATGAGTGACTGTGGCCCAGGAGTTTCATTCAGGTCACCCCAGAAGATAGGTCCCTTTATGTAAACACGGTTACAGAACAAAAGAAAGTCATTGGCCAGATCTCAGGCAGGCAGGCAGGCTGCTGCCGCAAAACAGAGAATCTCCACTGCAGGCATAGGATGCTGTCAATTCTTGGGCTGGGGTCTACCAAGTTGGTGCATTCCAAAGACTTTACCCAAGGGGTATTATTTCAGATGCAGAGGTGGTGATAAATGACTATCTAGGGGGCACTAAAGAGAGCCTGAGATAATTTCAGCCTTTGATCTGTGACATTCCAGCTCTCCACAATTGCAAAGTTCTAAGCAGTCAATCAGCTGCCTAATCTTCAAGAGTTGGCTTTTCTAGAGAACTGCAGATCACGTGGCATAGAGAGAAAGACCTGCTGCCTTGGCCTTTTGCACCCACTTAATCCTGGTGGCCTCTAATTAGTGCTGAATTCTTCCTCCTGGCTTCCTACTTACTTGCCCTCACTAAGGGAGAGGGGCGGGCCATGTACCTTCCTTCAGGCCAACCTGCAAAATGAAACAACCACACAAGGCCAGCATTGTGAAACCATTTTAGAAATTCCCCTGGGCTTCTGGCACCATCTTATCGCTGATGATAAGACTGTAATTTGAAACTCTGGCTGTTCTTCTGTTTTCTTATTAGCTACTGAGGAGAAAGGAAGGAGAAAAGAGAGCCCCCTCCCCTTTCCCTCCTGACCTTGGGTCACACTGTTCAGTAACAGCTTTGCTGATCCTCTCTGTTCACTCTAACTTGGGCCACGCAGGGAAGCTGCCTATAGTCTCCTGTCTACACACCTCTTGGTCAGACCTGCTGTGTGCACTTAGCCTCTGTAATAGCCATCAGGACAGCAGCCTGCACATGGTCAGGCAGCAAGAGCTTGTGTGGGTGGAGACCTGGCTTGGCGCAGAGAGTCTCTCCTTTCTCCTTGGGATCCCTTCCCTGAATGGCTCTGGCCTGCCCTCTTCCTTTCTACAGGGTCGCCCCAAGGCAAGAGCAGCTGTGCAAAAGGTCCCCACATGCTTCTGCAATGCGTTGACCTTCCTGGTCTCTGGGGAGACCGCCCTGTGCAGCGTGCTCTGTCCTGGGGTCCCGCGGCCTGCAGGGAGGGTGGGCTGGGCTGGACGCTTCCAGGCCCCCCTGCATGGCTGCTGGGCAGTGTCCTCCAGGGAGCTGCAACTCCTTTGCCTGGCTTGTCTCCTCCATGGGGTGGGAGGCAGGTGGGACCTCTGAAGTTTCTTGTGCCATTGCTACTTCACTTCTTGCCTAATTTTCTTTCCCTTCTGTCTATAGAAATATTATGGGCTGGACACAAAGTGGGGTGACATCGAGCAGTGGATGGTAGGCCTCAAATACAATTTTTGGACTTGAACGGTTTGTAATTTAATTCTTAGCAGCTTAACTATGCAGATGGGTTCCTCTGCCCCTGTAATTGGATTCGCAGAGGCCTTCTTCCGGGAGCTGCATCTGGTCTGGTGTTGTTTACACCCGGCATGCAGCCTGCGTAGAAACGGCCTGACCTGATGTCTGCGGGCTAGGCCTATGTGAGAAATTAGCTACTAATTAGCTAATTTCATCGTAATCTCATTAATTTTCTAGCTCAAAAAGGGCCAGCAAGGTGGCTAAGTGGCTAAAGGCGTTTGCTACCAAGCTCGATAACTTGAGTTTGAGCCCCAGAACCTAGATGATAGAAGGAGAGAATCATGCAAGTTATCCTACACACACACACACACACACACACACACACACACACACTCTCTCTCTCTCTCTCTCTCTCTCTCTCCAAATAAATACATATGTAAACAAATATTCTATAATTTTTCAAAAGGGAACCAGGCTGGGCATGTGTTCCCTGGTGCCAGAACTTTCCAGAGACCATCATAACCTCTTGCTGTGCTCCAGTTGGAACCAAAAGGGCTTCAGCTCTGTTCCGGTCACAGGCAGCAGCAGCCTGCTGACCCTGTCTAACATTTCTGCAATCCCCTGTGCATCCTCTGGTCCCCTGCACGCCACTGACAATACCAGACCTGAGATCACGTCTTCCCCTTTTCCACCCATCTCGAGAGTGCCCTCGGCCCTCCCAACCAGTTGACAGCCGGCCCGCCTCCTTCTCCCAGCCCTTGCAGGAGGAGGGCTGGCCACATGGTGGGGTCCTGGGGAGGGCATCTTCCGGTGCTTTCTGCTAGTTACCAGAGCAAGCTTCAGGCTTCTCAGACCATCACCACCTCCTCCTGTCCTCCTGTCAATGCGCCTCAGCACAAAGCAGGCCAAGGGAGGTGTAAGCTGTTTCCTCCCTCACAGATGCTGGACTTGGGGCCAAGAATAAGCAGCTCTGCATTGTAAAGAGCCCTCGCCTCACTGTGGAAAAAATCTCTATGTTCCATAGCGGCCTACACTTCCGGCCCTGGAAGGTGGAAGCAGGGAAACCCCAGAGCAAAGCAAAAAGGAGATAGAGCAATCCAGGATGATTTCTGAAGTCACCCTTGGGCCTCCACAAGCACACATAGACACATGGACACACACACACACACACACACACACACACACACACACACACACACACAATCCTCATGTTCAAAGTGTGAGCTGTCACGCAAGTGTACTTCCCAGAGGCCCGTGTATGGTTAGATCTAAAAGATCCTTGGGAAATGTGTTGCTGACTTCAGGCCACTGAGAGAGAAAACTATAGCCATGAACAACTTCATCTGAAGTCAGCTCCCACTTCACACATGTCCACGTGTAGACAGTTGTGTATCTCCGAATCCACAAAGCAGGGCAGACAGGGAGACATCTGAATTGGGGTCTTCTGAGCTGGAGGGAAGCTGCTGTGCGAACAGATTATAGAAGCTAGAAAAAATCTCTGGGCCCTCACACCCAAGCCCTTGCTGTGCGGCTGTGAGGTATGCCAGTTATTTGTGTGTTTAGGAACCTCCCGGGTAGAAGGCCTTTCCCCTGGGCCATTTAGTTGGAGCCTTTAAACAAAAGCAAAGAAAATATTGACTTGACATTTAGATCAGAGATGCTGGGTCGAGTTGCAATGGGGCCGCGTGTATGACGTGCTTTGCTGTCTCTAACCTTTTCTACTGTTCCTTGCTGCTTTGGTAGGAGGACAGCGAGCGCTACTCGCGTAGATCCAGAAGAAACACATCGGTCAGTACCGCGTCCCTTCGCTACCAGGGCACTTTGACTAAAACCTATTCGAATAATGCAATTTACTACTCATATAATACTAATATTTTTGCCTAAGTCGACACTGTATAACACCATTTTAACCTAAACTTGGTGAGGAGCATGTGTGTTGGAATCATGCCCTTCCCCTTCCAGGTACTGGGCACTGAACCCGGAGCTCGGAGATGTTACTGTATCCTAGCTCTGTTTTGGAAGCTCTGAGTATGAATATATCCAGGTCTTTCTTTGCCATTGCCCACCCATGAATAATTTGCATGAGGCTTTGATCCACAGTGGTTACTTGCTGACAACTTCCCTGAAAGTTACGCATATTCTGCCACCTTAATGAAGTGATTGTGAATCCATTCCTAGAAGGTCCTAGGCCAACAGAGGCATGCTGGGAGCCAGCCGAGAGGCCTGATCATGGGAGTGGGGTCGGCGCCCCCCAAGGCCCGGCTGCAGGTTTTTGCTGGGGTTGTCTCCATGGCCCTTCTCATCTGTCTTTCAATAGGCTTCTGACGAAGACGAGCGCTTGTCCGTGGGCAGCCGTGGCAGTCTGAGGGTCAGTACAGAGCAACTGCTGATTGCGTCTGCATGGCATGTTGTCGGCAGCAGCGTTCCCTGCTTTCCCTCCCCTGCGTCCCCCAAATCCTCAGCCCGTCACCCTGTGCTCCACTAGTCCACAGTAACTGGCCAGTTGCTTGCCTGCAGTCTAAACAAGGAACTGGGGGGGGGGTGTTGCTTGGTTTCTGTCTTTCCCCAAAAAAGGGTTTTTTTTTCCCCCCACAATGCCATCACACCTTGATTCCCTGTTGTGTCAGAGTTGCTGGTGTGAATGGACGGGAACGTGGTGGCACATTGCGTCCTTCAGCAAGCCCGTGTGCTCACTGAGCTGCGAAGTCGGAGCCTCGCGCACAGCTGCATGGTAGTTATTAGTAGCGATGCTTCTGCCGCTGTCTGGGGCTGTTATGCCCGTCCACCCTCCACACCTTTCCTTCCATCAGCTATGATAGAAGTTCTTCTTCGTGGTCCTGGGGCTTGAACTTGGGTCTGCCACATGCCAGGCAAGCGCCGGCCCACTCAGCCTCATGCGGGCCCCAAAAGTTCATCACTGATGGCTAATAAGCACAAATGTGTGTCTTTCTTTAAATGCTCCCCCAAACACTTGTAATTATCCTAGAAGAAGTCACATATTCTGGAACATGAGATAGGGACATTGTTTTCTCAGCGCGTTCATTTGAGCGTGTCGGTTTGATTTGCTGCAGGACTGAAATCACATCTCACTGTAGCAATAGCCAGGTGCACTCAGCTGCTCCTTTTGCAGACACTTCACAGCACCTGGCTTGTCGGCACTGTGACAGTTAGATCACGGTAGCACTCCCCGATTGTACACGCGTGGCGTGCAGTTAGCGTGATGTTTGTAGCAGTGAGCGGTCGAGGTACATAGTCCTTGCGGCTTGGCCCCTCTGCTGTGGTCCCCGAGAGCAGATCCTCAGCCATGCTAATGAGTAGTTAGTTACCATGCAGAGCTATCTGGAAAGTTCCAGACTAAGTTGTAACTTCCTCATGGGCTCAGACATGATCTGTGCTAGAGGAGGAAGGATCTATGTAACCGGAACATCGCATTGCGGAGCCCAGCTTGCAACATCTGTGGCCAAGCACAGACGTCACGGTTGTTAGAAGGCCGCTGGCACTAAGGGCCAGGGATAGAGCAGAACCGAGAGCCGACCCTGGCCGTTGGTCTTCTGAGGATGTCAGTGACTGCCAGAAATTCGGGGAGCGGGGGGATAGATAGAAGAGGAGGAAAGGGGTCAACAGATTTGTCAAAATGAATCATCTCTGCGTGGAGGCCAAATGAAGCTAGGCCAGACTCAGTGAACCCTCCCCTAGGGTTTCTACGGAAGAGTTTCATCAGCCACTTCCTGACCAGGGTTTGCAGTGATTGCAGCATTGGTGCGTGTGGTGGTCGTAATATGCCAGCGTGCACTTCAGCATTGCTGCCTGTGGTGGTGGCACACTAACCTTCATGTCATTTTCAGTCTTAGGCACGAATCGAGTCTCCTTGCTGCACACCTATCTTTGCCAAGACACACAGTGTATTCATTTTAAGGTCTGAAGTCCACAGTTAGCATGCAGGAAAGAGAGAGGGAGAAAAATCACTGAGCGCTTGCTCTCAGCCACGGTTGGCCACGGAGCTCTCTGGTGATATGCCTTATGCAAATGCTTCTTACAAACCACAGAGCTAGAGAATTGGTCCCCAGATGAGCAGACCAAGCCCAGAGTGTTCCTGGGGTCTGCTAGGGCCATCGTTCTGAGTGACAGTGCCAGGGCCAGCCCCTGTTCCCTCCAGCTCTCCAGAGCTTGGTCCCCTGCTGTGTGGCTGGGGAGGCAGCCAGGGAAGTTTGATGTAGGAATGGATGGTCCCCTTGGGAAATCTAGATTCGATATCATCGGTTTTTAACTTCCTTTATTTAAAAAATTGACAGTGATACATCCATGCACCTTTCCCTAATCTAATCAGGAAATAAGCTCATGGTCTTGTAGTTCACAATGACAGCAACTGTTGGATAGAAATCTTAATTAATGCCTTGGTGTTATTGTAGCCAGCATCCTAATGCACACAGTCCTTTTTGGAACTGTGTGGCTGATCTTAGGACTCATGGAAATGTATGACTAAGCTGTGAAGACCCTGCTTGTGTCTTTGCAATTGACTTCACTCTTCAATTTTTCCTTGGCTCTTCCATCCCATTCCAGCCGGCACAGCCTGACCTGGAGTACGGGCGCCCCTGGGCCTGGGTAAGATGCTTGGACAGGGTTGCCGTGAGACACTAACCGTATGCTGTGACAGATGGCGGCTCGTGTCCCCACTAACCTCCTGGTGCTCTGGAGTGTGCCAAGATTCACCAAGTGTATCTCTGTCCATCTGCCAGGCTTCCCCCAGGGTACCGTGAGGTCAGGAGGGCAGGCCTCCCTCTGGGGTGCGCCATTGGCCTCCCAGAGCCTCCTGACCCACAGACAGGCCCCGGAATCTGGGCCAGTGCCTGGGTCTCCGTCTCCAGACAGTCCTGGGTGCCAGCTGTGGGCCACACACCAGGGGCTCTTCAAGAAACTCACCAGACTAAGAATTCCCAAGGCCTTCCATGTCTTTAGAAGATTAAGTGCAAATCATTTTACCTTAAAAAAAGCCTTCATTTCCTGCCTTTCACACTGTGAACGCCCTGACTGACTTGCAAAAACTACTCTGAGAAAGGCTGGAGTCCTTCTAGCGAAAGCTACCTTTGATTCAACTTGCTGGTCATGTCTCATGCTCTCTGGAAAAACCGTACAGTTCACATTGAGAAACATCAGTGACTCGGTTCCCGCGCAGAGTCTGACAGGCATTCACTGGGAGGACTTCATCTCCAAACATTTATGCTTCATGCGTTCTGCATTTCCAAATTGTTCTTGGCAAGCTCCCATCTTTAAAAGGTACTGTTCTGTGTATGATGATCATTAAATAGCGCTGCGTGTCTGCTTAGCATGTTTGCTCTCCCGGGGTCTACTGGAGGAAGAACTGAGCGTGCAACCTCCAAGTCTCGCCTTGTGCTGAACCACCGCAGCCCTCCAAGCACAGTGAGGTTCAGGCCAGCTGGCGCTAAGAGGTTACCCACGGGTTCAGGACGAGCCCCTTCATGGAGGACCCAGGCCTCGTCTGCAGAGGCCTCCCTAGTCACACAGGCAGAGAACAACAAGCACTTGGTGACACTCCAGCAGTTCCGCCCTTTGAGGAAATACGTACATCTGAACCTGTTTCTAGATGGTTACCCTTTTACCATAAATTCAGAGTCCTCACCGACTAGCCAGAGGCATGTTCTGAACCTCATTTTTTCAGTGTGATTCTTTAACAACTAGTCCAAGCATCTCAAGTGTGCCACCCGTGGTTTCAACTAGCCCTTCTGTTTTATTTCCTGTTTCGATGGCCTTTGACTATGCCCTGCCCTGTAGCTTACATAGAAACACAGACAGCTGCCATCATCCACTGCAAGCTGACAGCTGACTGCAGGGTCACATGGACAGCCCCATGCTTCAGGAATCACACGGCAGTGGTAGATGCCGCCGGGACACGGACGGAGCCTTTAGAATTTCTGGTGCACCTTGTTTCTCTGCTGTCAGTGCCCACCTCGGAGCTTCCCATCTGCTCTCACAACAGTGCTCCTCAGTGTGACTGTATGGAAGGTCTCCCTGCAGATCCCAGGCGGTCCCCTGGGTCAGGGGCCCACGTCAGTTGACTGTGGGACAGATGTCTACTGACTGCCCTCCTGCAGCATGGGCCTGGCCCAGTCACCAGACGCGTACCCTTGAAAGCCACACGCTGAGCGTGCCCAGGAAAGCGTGTCCTGCTGCAAGACGCTGCACGTCAGACCTGACTTCAGATGACGTTGCCAAGCCATCTGTGGGATTTTTGCTTTAACGCGACAATTACTGTCACTCCTCCCTAACTCTGTAACGCCTCTTTCAAAAAACAGCCCCACCCATCCAGGGCACCCTGTGAAAACAGAAAACACAGAGAGGCAGTGGCATTCCACGGGAAGGTCCACGCATATTGTGCTGCAGAGATACCTCCAAGGGCAGCCGAGGAATGTGTTGCAGAATATATTCCCGGTGACAGTTTCTGTTCCAGCTGACAGGGAATTTCCACGAAGCCTGCAGAATAAGCTTTTCCTGCATCTCCGTGGAGGGCAGGAGCGTGGCAGCAATGGAGGAGAGTGTGCATTTGCTCTCCGGCCCTGCAGCTTTGGGGGTGGAAGAGCTGAGGGAGGAAGGACTTCATTCAGCGTTGTGTGTAAACAAGACCAGAGGGTCATGCACGTGGCACATTTTTCTTCCTCCTTTATTGGTAAAGTCATCTGAGTAGTTGGCATTGTGTTTATTACTTACAGAACCAGATTCTGAAAAGATACCAAGGGAATAAGGTTGAGTCTAAAATACACAAGTCCTTGACCTGTGTGTCTGCATCACATCATCCGGCCAGCAGAGGCCCGGAAGACAGGGAAAGGAGTTGAACTGCCTGTCTCTAAGGGTTTTTAACATTAAATTCATATGAAAAATATTTTGACATTATTCGTGAAGTTTTCAAATTGGCACAGAATGTGGCCCAAGGTAGGACACGTGCCCAGCAGGTGTGAGACCCTAGGTTCAGTCCCCAGCACTGGAAGAAAAACAAGAATTTCAAATTGTTTACTTTTTTAGTTGTAGCAAAAGTTGGTATACAGTTTACAGTCCGTTTTCGTGAATCTTGTCTTACATCATTGTCTTGGCTCTACAGTGTGAACCAAGCAGACCCCGCCACCGTGGAGTAAGTTCCACACTCAGACCTCCCAACAGGCTGGGCCCTCTGCCTGCTCCTGGCTCCTCATGCCCGTCTTCAGCAGGCTCCCTGCATGCACTCCTCCCTTGATCCACTCCTTGTATGCAGAGCAGCTTTTTGGATCCAGAGGGGTTCCAGAAAGTTGTCGCCGTGGCTGAGGGGAGCAAGAGAAGGGAACCAGGCGGGTCTTGTCCATGAACAGTCTCTGTTTTTTTTTTTTCCTTTCCCCAGAGGACAAATGATGAAATCAAATATGTCCCCAGATCCCATCTTGACAAATGAAGGAGGAAGGCTGGGTAAAAAGGTGACTCCAAGGGATTGCCCCAAGATAGACAGGTGGTCCTCAGTGACCTTTGTGCTAGTTATATTGGATGGATGCTATTCCGAATCTTAAGAATGCACGAGATTGGGTTTTCCAGACCCTTCCATGACTCAGCACCTGAAATATAATGGAATCAGGTCAGCTTCTGAGTCCTGGCCTCTGCCCTCGTGTCTGACCCTCTCAAAAGCTATTTCCACAGACTAAACTAAAACTGACCGCAGCCAAGCCCACCTGTGCCTTGCACACAGGAGGCCTCATGAGTGGCCTTGGCAGGACCAGAGGCACGCTGAGGGTGGGATTAGTACTGTCCTGTGCTTGTCACTCATCCCTCTGCCAGGAATGCGCCATGGATTCCGCCTGGTTGTTCCTCACTGAATTCCACCTGTACTGTCATTTGTAGATTGATGTTACTTCTCTTTTCTTTGTTGAAACAGACCAATGGTTGTGACGGAGACTTGTACGGATCACAGTCCCTGGGTAGAAGATCTTGCAGGGTTAGTACAGTAAATGTGCATGGCCCAGACTCGGTCTGCTTCAGTGTCCAGAACCAAATGCTCAATGTCGTCTATTGGCTCTTTTTTGGTCATGGATATTCATCTTTTTCTCCCAACACATCTAACATTCTCTGAAGTGTGTACTCAAGTATTCTTAGCATGGCTACCATTCTAGATGTTGCCATAGAAGAAGGTATTGATAAGCATCTCTGAAACCTATAGAGTTAATGATTAGCTCTTTCCTTATTTTTGCCCTCAGCATGCATATGCTATGTCTGTTGATGTTTTGTGGAGATTGGTCTGCATGTTCGAAGTTTGCTTCGGCATTCACTTGTAGTTCTAATGTTAATCCTGATATATGTGTGGGATGGATGCATGAGGGCCCGTATTTTCCTGACAAGGGAAGGAAACTGAATTCTGATGTCTATAAGTCTTGACTGCAGGTAGGTGGCCGTGAGCCCGAGCTGTGTCGGGAGGGGGCAGGCCAACTCTGGGGAAGACTGGGGGTCTCTCAAGGAGGCAGCCATTGAGCCTTTCAATTAAGCCTCATGATCCGCACAGCGCTGCTCCGAGTCAGTGATCCGGGACATGCCTGGCTTTCTGCGCCATTGCTCTTCTCCTGGCAATAAATTTCTTGTGTAAGATTTCGTTTAACTATATTAAGATAGCATATATTCATTTCTGTTATGTTTCCAGGCTTCAAATGAGAGCACATACGCCATACACACATACTACATGCATATATACACGTATGCAAGCACTACACACACGCACAGAACACATGCACATACCACACACACTCTTGCATATGCCATTCACACACATCATACCCACATGCACATACTTACACACAACACACGCACAAAGCACACATACACACACACCACTCATGCACATACACACCATACATGCACATACATCATATGCATAGTGCACACACACACACCATAAACACATGTACAAAACACACACACATTCATAGACACATATAGCAACACACACACACACACACACACACACACACACACACACACACACACGTGTCAGCTTTCCAGAACCGGCAGAGCAGGCTGAAGGAGCTTGTCTCACGCCCTTCTGAGTCCACCTGTGTTTTTATTGTTTGCTGTGAACGTCTCTCGCTCCAGACCTTAGGAAGCCTCACATCATCCTTCACGCTGACCCCTGCCCTTCTTGAAGGCAGCGGTGACTTGTCAATCATGTCACTGGCTGTCCCCTGCAGTCCTGCAGGTGCTGGACGCCAGCGGCCTGCAGACTCTGTAGACGAGCTTGAGTGGCTTCTCAGTCTTGCTGTAATTGAAGTCACTTCAGAAGTCCTTTAGTCCCACTTCTTCTCAGTGCCACTCCCTCTGCATGGCTAATGTGGGGTTGCTGACCTGTCTTGAGGGTTCAGGTACTGAGCCCTGTCACACATCCAGTACAAACGCCCTCTGTAGTTACGGTTTGGGCAAGACCTCTAAAAAATCAACTTCAAGGGGTCTCCTTGCATGCAAAATTGATTTAAGAAGTAACCAGAAGTCATCTTTGAAGACAAAATAGCCCACATCTAAGTCATACTTCAGATCATTCACACAGAAACTTTTGAGCGGAGGAGGGTATTTCTACGGTGGGTAGGAATAAGACACTTTGCAGATGTCAAAGAATAAAACAATCCGCTGATAAGAGTTGCAAGGTCAGCTGAACATTGCCTGACCGCGGTCTCGTGCCTTCATGGGGAGTATGACCCCCCCACACACGTTCTCTGCTGGCCTGATAGTCTCTAGTGTCTAATGCTAACAGCCAAGTGAGGAGAGGAAACTGGCCCTGAGTTGCTACCCCCCCCCCTGCACTCAAGAGCTGAGCTGGAGAAAGCGTTGCAATGGGTAGAATTGCACTGAGCTATACAGTGGAGACCAGGAGGCTGAAAATGGCTTAAGCTGAGACAGCAGGTGGATCATGTGGCTTCACTGGTCATAACCTGAGGCTTAGATACAGTTGCTCAGAGTTCTGCCGTGACTAGTTAAGGCCCAGAGTCCATCCTTCAGGTGGCACCATGTTCCAGGCCCCGATTCCGGCGTGCCTGTCTGTCTGTCTCATGCTGCATGGGCCAGAGACAGCGATGCTCATTACTCACCAAGTCTCAATCTTTCTTTGCTCAGAATTCCAGCTACAGCAGCAGCGACGGCAGGTTCTCCGTTTTGTCCTCCAGGGAGGAGAAGTTGGTTGGTTCACTTTTAAATCTTCCTCATCCTCACTTCAGAAACCACAGGTTTCATAGCATGCAGTGTTGCACACGTGGATTTCCTAACACCTGTTTTTATGCATTTTTATGTGGAATAGGTTCTGTTGAGCTTCTGAGAAGTGAGTCATTTGGACTCACTCCTGGGTCCTGCGTTTGAATGGGAATTGCATTCAGCCAACCACTGTGGCATTCTCGCATATATTATTTTCCAGTCAGGACTAATGAAAAGGGGAAAATAAGATGCCCTGACCCTTCTCGGAGTTTCTGGAAAGAGCGATACTCTGCAGGGACAGCAAGTGTCTAGCCCTTTCTCAGGAATGACTGGGTCTTGGAATGAATATACTGCTCGCTGCAGGCATGCGCCCAAGCATCTGCCAATACACTCAGCAAGCTTGACATGTACCAGGTGTCCTTTCTGATTACTGAGGAGCCTTCCCAGCCCAGGCTGGCTGTCCTGGACACAGCTTCTGGCCACTCAATTAAAATTAGGAACTGGTGCAGGTCAGTGGAGAACAGACCAGACCCCAATAAACTAGCAGGGGGGATACTCTTGAGACTTTTACTCCTGGGGTACAGGCCAGCACTCCCCAGGTCCTGGCCGCAGTACATAGAGGAGTGAATGGAATGGACTGCTTTCCTCAGGAGCGTCATAACCACAGACGTGAACCTTAAAGAAACCAGGAAGGGTGCGTGGCAGGACCCAGGGAGAGCACAGTATGGCCCAGCTCCACTCACTGAGCAGAATTAATCCGTATGCCAAGATCAAGGTCTGAAGTAGAGCTGGCAAACGTGAAATGCATCAGAACTTTCCTTGAGACCACGTGTCCCCATCCATCAGCGCCTAGCTTTCTGTCTTAACACCTCGCATCTGCCAGTTCTGCACAACGTACTATTTTCTTGCACAACGTACCTGCTTGCTTGGTCAATATTAATGACGTGCAACCAGGGAAAGGCATCAACAGGAGTGGGAGTGACTTCCCAAGGCAGGGGGACCTGTCCAACACAGGCCCTGGGCCTGACCCCGCAGCATTGCTTGCGACTGGATGGACTCTCCCACCCAGCTCCACTCTCAGGCTGGCTGTTTTTACAGAGGGGTTCCCACTTAGGGTGGTCTCTCCAGCTCCTGGGAAAGTTCCAGTATTTGTGCTGAATATTAATGTTTCTCCCCTTGGACCCTGGAATCCACTTGCCTTTCCACGAGATCAATTGGGGTGACCACTTGGCTCCTGCCAGGGAGGTAGAAGTACCAGGGACACTTAAGCCCCAACTAATCATTTTATTCCGAAGATCTTAGTCTACCTGGCCTCAGTCCACAGGTGGTCTCAGGCCGGTGATACCTGTTGGCCACGCCTCTGTGAATCTGGGCTCACCCTCATTAAGTGAGTGTCCCCCCAGGTGGGCCAGACTGAAATATTTATCACATACGTTGAGGTTGAGTCTCTACAAATTCCTGGTTTAGACTTTTCCTATCAAATTTCAAAACCCAGAATTCTAATCATAAAGATCTGAAACATCTGTGATCTCGTCAGTTAAAACTGCACCTTTTTTTTCCTGTGTGTGCTGACTTGTAAGTCCTGATTCTACCTGATGTACAGTCCCGTCACCTCCTGTCCTGGTTGCTCCTCCATCTCCTGCCCCTTCGGGATGGTTCCGCTTTCTCCCCACTCGCCTGACTTTACCTGTTTTCTCTGGTTGCAGGGACCCTTCTGCTCCGACCTCGGCCTCCCCAGCAGCAGCTTTGCTTCCAAACCCCTGTCTGCCCAGAATGGATCCCGGGTCTGTTCTCCCCTAGCCCTTTCTTCTGCGAGGCCCTCTGCGGCTGAGCCACTCACAAACACACTTCAACCTCTGCAGCGTGCAGTCACCAGCCAGGTCCAGGGTGTTGTGATTGGCCTCTAGCTTGCTGAGGTTTTCCTCGACCTTGTAAGAATGTCCTTTAGGACCTAATATGGAAACATGCACTTTAGGGAAACAAGACTTCTGCGAAATGTGTATTTTCGAAAACTCAAGTCCAGAAGTGTGGTCTCTTGGGTCTCTCCCTCTGTTTCCAGCAATTGTTCCCCCATTTAGGGTTTTAATTTGCTTTTGAAAAAATATTTTTCCTTTGTAAATGTGTCCAGGAAGAGCCCGCAAGGTTTCTGTGCGCCCCCTCCTTCATCTTGGAGAAGTGGATAGAACCGGGTATTTCTTTGGCTCTCTGTCCATTTCCTGTTTCCTCCACGAGGTCAGAGTGCAGGTATGGCAGCCATGCTGGGCCTCGGCCTACAGGCTCAGGGCCCTCTTCCAGAAGGGCAAAGAAGGCCACGTCGGAAGTCACGGTGACATCACATTTCAGAGGCTGAACTGTCTGTCATCTCCCAGCACGTAGATTCTGCTGCCAAGTGTCGCTTCCCTCACCCCTTCCGTGTGTCCTGCGCCATCGGCCTGTTCAGGAATCTTGATTGGACTCCAGCTCAGCCCTGTACCCCAGGGAGCTGCCTCCATATCCTAGCACGGCCCCTCACATCCCCACAGTACCCTGGCATGCGGCTAGGCATGGATCCCCTAGGGCAGGGCTTGGCTTTTGAAGTGTCAGCTGACACTGGTAGAGCTCTTATGCTCCTCTGATTGAAACCAATGTGCTATTTCTGTCGCGCTTGTCAATGTCTGCAAATTGCATGTAGGTTTTCCTGGGAGATGGGGGGGAGGAGCTTCAAGGTCCACTTCTCCTCCTTGGGCATCAGCATCCAAAAACACTTAGCCCTTCACACAAAATGGTATGGTGTTTGCATAGCGTGACCACATGCTCCGGTCCATTTCAGAGACACGTGAAGCCTTAGTGCTGTGCATAGTGGTGTGGGAAGTCCACGTGTGCACAGTACAGAGCTTCGGCTATTTTTCCCCCTGGGTATTTTTGAGTCCTGGTTGTTGATCCTGCAAATGGAGAGACCCTGATGGCCAAGATCCTGGGGTGGCTCTAGGTGGCGCTCATCCAACTCTGTGGAGTTGCCTTTTACTCAGTTCTTCCCCCACCCTGTCCCCTAGCACTGCCGGAAAAGAAATGACTAAAAACAGGCCCATTTCAAAGATGGCAGGGACGCTTATCATGGGAAAATTAGAAATCATAATGATCTTTCTTATAAGTTTTAGATTTCTATCTGCCCAGTGCCCTGAACACAGGGGGCCTGGCTTTGGCTCTTCTAGTCATGGGTGGAGGCCCCACAGTCTAGCTCTGTCATCTGCTGCTGTTCTGCAAGAGTCTAAAAGCCGCATCTGCTTCCTCCTGCAGCTCTCCTTTCTGTACAGCGCGGCCCGGCCGGCCGGGAGTTACCGGGTGCGTGTGCTTCCTGCCCCTGCCCTCCTGCCATTGCATGTGCCCCTCTGCCGCCTCCACGCTCTGCTGCCCTGTGGTCTGGTGTCTGTCAGTCCCCCTCAGCTGAGTCTGGGCTTTCTCACTGTTGACTGCTGACAGGCTGTCACACCTCCTGTCTAGGAGATTCCTTGTGCAGGGTCATCAGTCAGCGAAGGAGCCTCGGCAGCAATTAGCTATAGCCAGAAAGATAGATGATGTGTCCCCAGCACTAACCAGTGCTAATCCATGTGGTCACATACTTTTAAATTTCCACGTGGCTATATTGCTTTGGAAAGTTCCAGTTTGAAATATAGTAGGTACTGTACACAAAACTGTTTTCAAAGTGACTCCATTCATAACTTTTTGAGTTTGCAATATCTTGCACACTTAGGT
Source organism: Typhlomys cinereus (assembly GCA_023101885.1). Lineage (NCBI taxonomy): Eukaryota > Metazoa > Chordata > Mammalia > Rodentia > Platacanthomyidae > Typhlomys > Typhlomys cinereus. The sequence continues at coordinate 21,801,586 of JALPQD010000001.1, forward strand.
AGCACACATGCATGCGCACGCGCGCGCGCACACACACACACACAGCCAGCATTCTCTAAAGGAGAATGAAGAAAAGTAAGAAAAAAAGTTTGGTATCACTATTGGGAATATCACCAGCCCAGCCTGTCTCTCGGGTTAATTACGTGACTCTCACTACCACTTTGTACCACAGATTCTGAATACCAATCAGATTTCTAACAACAAAACTGTAATGATATTTTACTCCAAAGTCACTTATGTAAACAAGAAGTATGAACTAGGAAGATGCAGAGAAGATCCCTGGAAGTCACACAAATGCTAGGTGGGTGTAATTGTAGCACCACATGGCAGAAACAGGGGACCCCCCACCCCCAGCAAGGTGGCTAGCAAGCAAGTCTCACTGTAACCCACCAGTCCTGGGTTCAACAAGAGATCCTGCCTCAAGGAATCAGGTGGAGAATAATCAAGGAAGACATTTGATGTCAACTTCAGACTTCGCACACATGCACATGCGCCCGCACACAGCAGTGCACATACACCTGCACACTAGTGCATGTGCACCCACACACTAGCGCACACACCCACGCACACCAGCGCACACTCACATTGGGCGCTGCGTGCATGAACGCTGCACGTACAAAGAAAACAACAAATACAAGGGTGCTTTGACAAAATTCAGGCTGCGTGAATTACCTGCTGGCTTTAAATCCAGTCTAACGAGTTTTTCCCATGGAATGCTTTTCAAAATAATAGTTTCCAAGGCTGTGTTGGAGATTGCAGTGCATGCTGACTGACGGCAGCTTGAACTTCTGCCTCCTGTTTCTACACATTCTTCTTCCGCTCCGCAGCCCTCTGAAGAGCCCAGGAGGGGGCAAGGAGCCTGCATGGTGTGCTGGGGCTCAGCTCCTGTCACTGCCCTGCCCTCTTCTCACAGTCTGTCTTTGTCGCAGGCGTCTGCGTTGGATGAGAGCGGCCTCAGCGGAGCTCCTCGGGGTAGCACCTGCGGTTCCCGCGCTGTAAGGCGTGTTCTGTATTTCCCACCACACCCCACTGTCTGCTGCCTGACCCTGGGGTGTCTGCTGCATGATGACTAATGTCGGGGGAGGAAACACCTCCCCGGTTCATTAGTGCAGAGGTTGTGGGTGACGGAATCAGGAGACCTTTGGTTGCTGGTTGTCACCCTCCCTGGGCAGCTTGCTCTGGACTCTAAGAGAGACTCCTTGGGCTTCTCTCCTGACCCTGGATCGAGTACTGACAAGTAGTTAGGTGCTCTGACAATAAGCAAGGGAGAAAGAAGGGGATCAGGCAGGGCCACGTTATTTTGACTTCTGAACTGTCCAGGGAGATGAACAAGTCTACGGAGCAGAACGTATCAGGCATTTCCCGGGTTCTGTCTGGTCCACCTCTGTCCACAGGATGACAGGCTCTGCCAGGACAGTGGGGGCAGGGCTCTGAGCAAGTGAATCGAAGAGGTAGCAATGGAGAGCTGTGGTTGCATCCCGGGACATGAGGGCTAGTTTGGCTTGCTACAGCTCCTGAGGAGGCCCACTCTGGGTGGGCGGGCCCACGCCAGCACTGGAGGCTCATCTGCACAGCTGGTAGAATTGTACTCTCCAGGGGACACGACGGCTTGCTGAGAAACACTTAAAACACAACTATAACTTTGCTTTGATAATTAATCAGTTACTCAATTAATGGATTGATTTTGCCATGTTATTTCTCCAAATGTGGACATTCATGAAAGTAAGCCAATCTAGCCTGCAGTTTTTACAGATACTGAGTGTTGTAGCTAGATGATACAACTGACCACTTACTGGACGTTAAGTTATGTATTGTACAAACTCCTCAGCGTCATAGCCACCACATTGGGCACCTTCCATGTTAATGGACACCTACTAGACAACATACAGACCTGCCTAAAGCAGGGGCTGCCTTGGATCACACAGTCATTCCGATAGAGACCAAAGCCTTCCCAGGCTGTGTGTCCTCTGGCGGCCCAAGTAGAATGTATAATGTCCGCAGGCTGGAGGTTTGGTGGCTGCCCCTCACAGGGTGGCCGTCAACTGCACCACATGCCACATCAGAGCACAGTGCTTTGGGCTGTGTCACCTCAGCAGCTGTATGGGTGGTGGCCATGGTGGAAATGATAGGTCAGGTTGTTGGACACATGTCCCTGGGGTCTGTTCACGCATGCCACAGTCACGTGGGCAGATTATCTGGCAGAGATCTTGGCCCTAAGGAGGAAGGAAAGGGGGGGTTCTCTGAGCTCTCAGCCACTTGTACCCACCCTCCCAGCAGGCCTCCGTGGATACAGAGGGTATTGTTTTCAGGGTAGGTTTAGGGAGAGAGACTCTCTTGGTCCTGCCATTCATTCTGTTTGAGAAGCTGGTTCAGGCTTCCTGTCCCTTCACCCCCCTGAGATGGCTAATTTCCTGTGTGACCTTCTCATTTCGACACTCTGGGGTACAGTCTCCACCCATGGGGTTGTCTGAGCAGAAGGCAGGAAGATTGTTTCCAGCGGGATGAGAGAGGAGAGGTGAGCCCACGGGTGTTCTCTTCGTGGTAGACGCCTCCCCGTGGGCTTGTTTTTGCTTCCGTGTCACCGTGGTCAGCAAGAGGTGGAGGCATAAGTTGAAGTCCGGGCTTTCTGGCTCACCCTGGCAATGTGACTCTTTGCTATGAGACGGCACATGGACCTTGGGCCCGTGGACCCTGGGCCCGTGGACCCTGGGCCCGTGGACCCTGGGCCCGTGGACGCTGGGCTGTAGCTGCTTCCCTGTGCCAGGATCAAGACAAACAGGCTGTTCTGACTGAGGAGCTTTGGTCTAGGAGGAAGCTACCTGAGTTCTTCATGCTGTTGCCCGTGAAATGCTGAACTCACTCTCCTTCATTCTGCAAGTCTCTCCCGAGAACACCAGACTTCATTCACTCATGGGTTCATAGGGACAAAGCACACACAGACCTGCCTCCTCTGTCTAGTGGGGAGACAAACTCAAAGATGGTGTTTGAGGTGGAGCCACACGTCCTCCTGAAGATGGGGGGGCTTCAGTTTGCAGTGAGGATTGGTCCAGTGCATGCTCTCTGCAGCTGGAGGGACCCCCAGTGTGGAGGGCTCTCTGGGCTCTCCCAAAGGCATACCTCAGGATATGTGCTTGTGACCCTAAAGGGTGACATATCCTGCCGTCCCCCTTCTACCCTGACCAGGGGAAAAAATGGGGATTTTTTTTTTCAGTAACATGAAAATGAGCCTAGGAGTAGAACAAAGATGAAGAGAAACCAGTTCAGAAGACGCAGCCTGGCTGTGTCCTTCAGCAGTAGCCAGAAAACTTGGATGGACAGATAGGACACACACCTAGCATCTGGGGGCTGTCAGCAAGGTTATCCCAGAGAAGGCTTTAAAAGAACAGTGCCGACCTATCCTGAGATCTTACTTGGTTTCTACTTGGAAAGGCGTCAGAGGCAAAAATCTTCCCTCTGGAGCAGGGTGGCAGGTCAGATGGTCACAAGCACTGTGCCCCCACCCAGGAGTTAAGCTGGTGAAAAATATACAAACTGGGGCTGCACACCAAAGCTGGAGGGATGCTCTGTGGTATCCCCCATCCTAGTCCTGGGACTCTTCACCCTTGGGGCCTCACAATTCCTTGTCTTTTTTTCTTAACAGTGTGGTAGACACGGCTCCTTTCAAAGCTTGGTTCTCTAACTTTAACCTCTTTCCTCCTCTCTCTGCGTGTGCTGACGACCCACTAACCCAAGTGTGATTCAGTGGGCTCTATTCTCCCAGCCTCTTAGCTGATCCTATTCCTTTGTTTCTGTCTATGCTACCTGTGGGCAGCCCTCGGAGTACAGCGGCCACATCAACTCCGGCTCCCGGGCATCCTCCAGGGCCAGCTCGGCCAGGGCCAGCCCTGTGGTAAGTTTGCTTTTGGCCTTTCCTCCTTCCTTCCTCCTCCCTCCCTCCTCCCTCTCTCCTCCCTCCCTCTCCTTTCTCCCTTCCTTCCCACCTCTCCTCTCCTATTCCTTTACCCTGTCCTCCTTTGGAAATGACCCTGGTCTTTAGCACAGGATGAAGTCAGGTCTAAGATTTGTTGGATTGGAGAAAAGGCCTCAAGCTGAGAATGTGTTTTGAGTGAGGTCAAGTGTGCTCGTTCGGTTCCCAAGAACCGTGAAAGAAGTTGTTAGTGGTGCTTCGAGATGGGGTCCCAGAGGAGTCATCCATCTCTGGAAGGGAAAGCATCGCCCTGTGTGGATGTGCCGTAGTTCAATATGTTGAAGGCTTGACTTTTCATCTCTTTTGAAATGTTTTTGGGTTATCCAAGCAGAAGAGTTGAAAACAGAACCTGGTCTGTGGCACCCCGAGTGATGTTCCTGCCTCCTATGTCCTGGCTGCTGTCACACTGCATGGTGTCGCCCAGGCCCAGCCCAGCGTGTGGCTCAGGGGAGCCGGCCTTGCGGGAGGCCCGGCGCCATGGCTGGTCCCTTGGTGCCCTGGTGATGTCTCCAGGGTCTTTGCAGCTCAGCATTTTCCTTTTAGCTGCTACATTATTCTCTGGAAAAAGAATGTGTGTGTGTGTGTGTGTGTGTGTGTGTGTGTGTGTGTGCACGCACGCGCGCTCATGTGTTCTCATGTACGTAGAAAGTAGAGGTCGTTGTTCAGTATCTTCCTCAATTGTTTTCCACTTTCGTTTTTTGGGGACCTGGAGTTCACCTATTCGACTAGACCAGCTGGCCTCTCTGCCTCCCAGGGGATGGGATTTGGGCAAACCCCCCCCCATATACTCACACACACACACATACTCAGCTTTTTTTCATGGAGTGCTGGGAGTGGTAACAGATCCCTGTGCTTTCCCTGTAAGGACTTTACCCACTGAGTCATGTCCCCAACCCCCACATTCTTCTTTAAGACGGGGTCTCATGTAGCCCACACTGACTATATGGCACATGACCTCCACTTCCCAAATACTGGGAGTATAGGCATGTGCCACCGTGCCCGAGTTGAACAAGGATCTTTTTGGCCAGGGGGAGATGTGCCCAGGCTGCAGCAGAGATGTGGGAGGAATGTGGAACAAGCCAGGTTGATCTTAGCTTCAATTAAATTCCTAGCCACAGATACATGTGACTTGTAATTCACTTCTCTTGCCCCATGCTGCTCCGGGTTGGTGTCTGAAATTGAGTCTCTACTCTTAGTGATTGCTGCGGAGCTGAGATCTCCCACTTGCACAGAGAAAAAACTTGCTTGGCTGGATTTTCTGAGCCTGTTATGGAATTACACATAGGCTTTTACAGCTGGGAGGTTCCTACCAAAAGCAGCTTCCCTTGGAGAAGGGGTCAGTAGGATGCCCAGCAGCCCAAGCACCTGGTCCCCAGCCTCACTGTGTGTCCTGCTTTAAGTTGAGCAACCACCCCTAACACTTCAGGCAGCCTGACATTTGTAAAGTTGTCTACAGGGAGTAAACACATAGCAAAGTGAATGTGCAGACCTCTCTTCCTTATGTGACACTCTCCGGGCCCTTTCTGAAGGGGAAAAACAAGGACATCTGCCAGGAAGGGAGGAGGCGGCAGCTTTACCCGCTCCTCTGCCCGGGGCAGGCAGAGCATCACCATGCTTACCCAACACAGGTGAAGTCACAGAATAAAGGCCTGGTGGCTTCAATGGGAAAGATTGAAATTTGACACAATCTCTTTCTCCTATGCTTTCTAAACTGGTGGAAAATTTAGTCACATCATGTGGGTTGGGAGCTGAGGAATGGAGTGCAGCAGCTCAGTTGCAGGGAATATGTCCAGAGGACCAAGGACAGGGTGTGCTTGGGAGAGAAGTTCAAAGGTCAGGGATGGCTCTCCAGGCACAGATATTGCACATCTGTCAGACCAGATGCAAGGCAGAGTTAGGAATGGGGCCCAGGGCAGTGCAGCTCAGAGTGGGGGTGGGGAGCGTCACCAGAATGAAGGAAGTGATTGTTCATCCGCCTTCAAGACCGTGAGTGTGCCCCCATGTGCACAGAGCTGAGTGTGCACAGGCCTCAGCGTCAAGACACAAGACATGGCACGCCAGGGTTATGTGGCATGCCCAGGGTCCTCAGGAAAGCCAAGAGGAGCTGGCACCATACCAGGGTCGGCCCTGTACGTGAGCTATGTTTTCTTTCTCTCTGTCACACCCAGAATCTTCTCACTGTCTTTCATGCTCCTAGACTGTGCTAGGTGTGGGCTACAGCGCTAGCCAGTGCAGAACCCACCCCGTCTTGCCCCTCATGGGACATGCAGGTGGGGCCCGAAGATGCCCATCAGATATATAATACATCTGCAGCACAGGCTGAAGCGGGGAGACACAGGTGCCTGGAGGGAGTTGAAAACCAAAAGGTGGAGGAGGATGTAGGCAGGAGCCCACCCAAGCAGAGCGACTCCCAAGGGAGCCCCCGTGTCTCTGAGGCATCTGTAAGGAGTGTCTCGTGTAGAGCCTGGATGCATGCATTTGCCTGTGTGTTCACAACACATGAGCTCCGGTCACTTCCTGTTTGAATTGGAAAACCAGGACTGGAGAGATGGCTCAGGGGTTAAGACTCTGCCTCACGAGCAGCAAGTCCTGAGTTCAGATCCCATGTCCTAATTAAAAACATCTGTACTTCCAACTCTGGTGGGCGGAGCCTGGGAAATCAGAACTAAGCAAAAAGGAAGTAGCAATCCATGATGATTCCTGAAGTCACCCTTGGTCCTCCACAGAGACACACAGTGTTCTCTGCTATTCAGGTGTGTGCGTGCACAAAATAAATAAATTTTCTTTAAAAAAAAATGAATTTGGAAAACCGAAGGCCACTGGCTTACCTTGCTGTTGCAGGGGCAGGTGGAGAGTGAGACTTTAACTAAATACAAGAACTGCAAGGTGTGTTATTAAGTGTAGTGCAAATATTACTGAACCTAGGCTTTTAAAAAGTCAACAGGTGGGCTGGAGAGGTGGCTCAGGGGTTAAGCCTCTGCCTTGCAGGCGGAAGGTCCTGAGTTCAGATCCTAGACCCCACGTATAGACGCCGGGTGGAAGCGGGGCGGCCTGCATTTCTGGTCTTGGTAGGGCGGAGCCTGTGAATCCTGGGGCAGAGTAAACAAGGAGGAGGTGGAGGCGTCCATGGTGGTTCCTGAATTCGCCCGTGGTTCTACACACACACACATACATACACACACACACACACACACACATACACACACACACACACACACACACACAATTGAATAAAAAAAAAGAAATCAACAGGTAAGGCAGCTGGTGCTATAGAGTGAATCCCAGGCTACCTGCTTGGATATATAATGAAACCCTACCCAACTAACTAACTAAATAAATCCCATCCTAAGGTAAGCTCCTCTTCCAGTGAAATTATAAGGAAATTCTGGGGTTTTCCCAAGTAATGTTTGTTGGTATTGCTGTTGTTTTGGGGTAACCATTGCTTCAGGTTCCAGGTGTGGCCTGCCTGGCAGTTAGAACCGTGGGCAAAGCTTCCCTTCCTGGTTGACCCTTGCTTGGATCTGTTTATGTGGATCAACAGATGGTGACCTGGAAAACAGTGTCGGAGGTCTGCTCGTGGGTCTGTGAGTCTCCGTGACAAGCTCACTGAGACATCGGGTCAGGGCGGGGCCACGCACACGTGCAGTGTGCACCTTTATTGTAATGAAAGGAGAAGTTGCCAGGAACTGAATGGGTCTTGCTCTGTAGCCTAGAGTCCCCCTGCATCAGCCTCCCAAGTGTTGAGATTCATGAGCCTCGTGCCCGATTTCCATTGGCTTTGCATGGCTGCTACTCTTAGTGGTAATTACATGCACCTCGTTCTAAGCCTGTTACTGTAAAGTTTTTTAGACCTAACGTGCTAGTGCCTCATAGGATGTCAATACAGATGATGAAGAAGATGATAAGCCCTCAAGAGACGGGGCACTTTGCCCAGCCACGATGGGAAGCCAGTGTCTGTTGAGCCCAGCACATGGACCCATGTTCCAGACTGGAGTCTCCCGTGGCCTGTGTAACCTCTGTGGCCTTGTCTCTGTGGCAGGCCACGCAGCAATCATAAGATGTGTGAAAAGCTCTTCCTTTCACCTGCTGGGTTTCCGGAGAGGAAGTGGTGAGCTTTGTGTCCAAGCTGGGTAGTCACATCCTATGTGTCCAGGACTTGCTGAAAGGCGACAGCAGCTGCCTGCATCTCTGGGCTGGCCAGGCTGCCACCTAGTGGGGCATGTGGTCATGACAGCCCGGGGTCTGTCACTTCCCTTAGGCTGCCAATTGCTTCTTAGATTTCAGGAGAAAACATACATGTGCTCTGCACATACGAGCACCCTGCACATGCACACACTCTGCCATAGCTTTGCACATGCATGCGCCCTGTACATATGTGCACCCTGAACATACATGCACCTTTCAACGTTGGATAATAGCATGAAATGTGGCTATGTTAAGGGGAGGCGCGGTGTACATTCGTGATATCTTTCAGACAGAGAGAAAGAGCAATTTTAAGTTTTTTCTCTGCATGGTCTTCACTTAAATACCCCCTTCTCCCAGCTTTCACATCCTGTATCCGTACGCACTTCACAACACAGGCTTTTTTTTTAAACTCTAGAAAGGGCAACTGTGGTTTTGGGGGTTTTCTGGTTTATTTTCTATTTTCATGTGTATGTTTCTATTGAGTGTGTGTGTGTGTGTGTGTGTGTGTGTGTGTGTGTGTGTGTGTGTGTGCTCGCGCCTTAAGGGAACAAGGGTGATAACAGGAATCTCTCCCAGTTCTCCCTTGACCTTTCTGTTTTTGTTTGTTTGTTTGTTTATTTGAGGTTGAGTCTCTCAACCACCACCGCCCTCCTATAGGGCTAATCTAGCCAACCAGCCTTCTGTGGGGATTCCCCAGGCCCACCTGGCATTTTACATGGAATCAGCGGATCTCAACTCCAGTCCTCTTTGTCTATGCAATAAGCATGAGCGTTTTGACCACTGAGCTCTTTCTCCAGGCCTGGTTTGGGGTAGTTCTCGTCCCTATTTGGTATTTTACAAGTTTCAAATCATCTGTATTATAAAATATAACTGTTGCTAGTGAAGCAAAATGAAGCTGGGGAAAGAGCAGCCTGGTCTGCCACGTCATCTCTTTAATCTCCACACAAGAAATTCTAAAACCTAAAACCATGTCCCCTCTTCCTGTGGATGCAGGAACCTGTGTGGAAGACCATGCAATTATCTGATTCTTGTTTTCCTATGAAATATTTATTGCTGATCAGTAGAACATGCGTTTCAGCCACAGCGTGAAAAGCAGCAGGCTGCTAGGTGCTACCTGAGTGCCTGCCTTGGCCACTCAGGGCTCTGGATCCCATCCCCAGCACTGCAAAGCCAACCGGCATGCCGTGGCACGCTGTCCGTGCTGCCCTCGTTGTCTCTGTGCTCTGGCATTTGTTGTGTCGGTCCATTTTCAGGAATGAAGCCTCAGGCCGGGAGAAGCAGCTGTGGATTCCAGGCAGCTGTCTCTCTGTAGTTACCTGGAATTGTAACTGGGGTATTTCAGAACTTCTAGTCCCAAGTGGAGGGAAGAGCCGCACTTGAAAAGCTTAAAGTGTCCCCACGATTCAGAGCGTGAAGCGGGTGGGGTTGGAGATGGCTCAGTTGTGAGTGCTTGCTGCGAAGACTTGGGCTCAGTTCTAGCACACATGTAGAAAGCTGGGCGTGTAGCTGGCAGCTGTAAGTCCCCTGACGGGAGGTGGGGATAGAAGGGTCCCTGAGGCTGGAATTAGGAAGCTCCAGGTTCAGTGAGCAGCTTTGTCTGGAAAAACTAAGGTGCAGAGTGACAGGGAGACGCCCACCAACCTCTGGCCTCTACCATGTGCACACATGATGTGCACACCAACACAGGAACACAAGTGGTGTTTGTGGCAGAAGGCGGCAGAGAAGGTGTGGACGAGCTCTCAGGCTCTCCTGGGGATGGTGAAATAGACCATCTCAATCAGGGGTCTGCCTCGGCACCCCACCATGTGCAGTTAGGCCAATGCGACCCACACATCTGAAAAAAAGTAAGATGTCTGGCAGGTATTTTCACACATGCCAAAAGTATATCAGCCACTTGTAGTCAGGGGTCCGTCCACTGGGTCTGTCCAGCAGGTGACCCCCACACCTCGCCAGCTGACAGCAAGGACTCAGACACAGTGGGCACAGACACAGACAGGAAGTGGAGGTTTGAGGATGCATGCCACGTGGTGTGCCATCTTTGTGACCAGCATCCTTGCACAGAGCAGTCGTTATCTCTTGGTTCTGATGTTGTCTTTGAGCTGTCATCTTCGTGCGTACTAGTGATGTCTGAACTGTAAGCTGAACAAACCTGCACAGGCCCCTTGGCAGCCCCAACCCCCTGGCAGCCCCGGCTCCTTAGATCTAATGAGGCAGAGCCGAGATCACTCATCTTTTCCATTTGCATCAGTGGAACCTCTGAACTTCGGGAAGCAGTGGTGGGAAGTATGTTCCTGAGAGAGTCCTGATTCCCGAAGGGCTAGGAGAAACCCACAAGAACAAAAATGACTTCTCATTAGATGCTGAGCAAAGAAAGGAGCAGCCCCTTTTCCAACTTCAGCCTCAGACCCCAAGAGAGCTTCGCAGTCTGGAAATCACCCTTTGGTCTCCACACCAGTGGAGCCCATAAGCTGCTCTGGGTCCCCAGAAGCATCCTTACAGGGAGGGTGGAGTCAACCGGAGCCTTGGCGTGCACTTTGCAGTTTGCAGATTGCAGAGCAAGCTAATACTGTTGTCAGTCATGCTACGATCTGGCCATAGCCTGGATCCAAGAATCCTACTAGGTAGACAAGGAGTCGGCGGATGGAGGACAGCAGACACCCAACTCAGGGCTGAGTGAATCTGAACTCATTTATTGAAATTTTGGCAGAGTTTTTATAAGAAAATTTAGGGTAGAGGGCAAAGAATCTGTCTTTATACCTATAGGGAAAACATCAAAGGAAAGCAGGACCAAATTCTTTACAGAATTATGTTAAAACGTATTTATTCCAGGTAACAAAGAAAAGGCAGGAGTGACATTTGTTGTGTGGGACCAAATGTGATCTCTCCAGGTAGAGTTAAAGCTGGCAAGATACTTGTTGCTAAAAAGGGAAACAGACAAAGTATGCCTCAAAGTAATGTTACCTGGTTTATGTATTAATATCAAATGTATAGGGAAGGAAATGCAACCTTGCCAGTCCTGAGGGAAAAAAAAAGAGATCTAAGCACAGATAGGAGGCAAACCCAATTCTTAGAAGAAGGAATTCTCCTGCCAGAGGAAAAACTCAATTTACATAGGGAGGAGCCCCTAGCACCTAGCAACTGCCCATTTAGATGTTAATGTGTCATTCCCCACAGGGCAGGCTTTAGGCCTGACAACCCCCACATATATCATATTTATTTTAAATAATGTTATGTCCTTTTTCCAGAAAATGCTTCCTTGAAGCAATTTTCTCCATATTATGACTTTGTCAGAATAATATGATTGGATTAGGACACAGCACAGTCACTGGACTCCAGAGTCATGTTGTCCATTTCCTCTGCAGGTTGAAGAGAGACCAGACAAGGACTTCGCTGAGAAGGTACGAGTTTGCTGAAAGCCGCTTAGCCTAGCGGGTCCCCAGACTTGCGGAACTGACGGAAACCTAGTTGCTTGGTGTCTGATCAAGGTGCCCAGCACTAGGTCAACCTGTTAAATGGTGCATCCTAACTGGTATTGTATCCCCATGGGTCCCAAGTATCACATCCCCTGTGAGTATTAAATCCTGCAGGACAGTGAAGCCCAGCCTAGAGCTTCCGGTCAAACCAGATAAACTCACAGTGTCCAGGAGACCCCAAGAAATGAGTCCTGTTATTCACCATAAGCCTTGGGAGACCGTTCAGTGTGGACGCTGGATTGAAGCAAAGACACTAAAATGTGAGGCTGATTATTGATGCTGCTTTGTCTGCAATCTCATCTGATTCCTGCCCATTCCAGGGGTCCCGGAACATGCCCAGCCTGTCTGCAGCCACCCTGGCCTCTCTGGGTGGGACTTCCTCCCGGAGAGGGAGCGGAGATACCTCCATCTCCATTGACACCGAGGCATCTATTAGGGAAATTAAGGTAAGACCCCAAACTCACTTGTCACTGGAAGCAAACCCCACTTGAAAGTCAGTGCCTTCCCTTAAAACCTGGCAAAACCAACTCCCACTTGGAAAGTGTCCTTTAGGAAGTCAGCTGACCTGACCAACAGGGCGACATGGCTGCGTCCTGCTGTGTCCCACTGCATCGTCCCTCAGTACTCTGGGCCAGCTGGAGGAACCCGCGCCTGCACAGGCCTTAGCCATGCGCTGAGATATGCAGACACGTGATCTCTGGGTTTTAGAGTGTCTGAGATACTAGATTCTTGCTGTTCCAGGACCACGGGCCCTCTGAGCCTCTGACCTCCTTCTGAGGCCGTGTGCCTTTGGTAGACTTCATTGCATCGATGATTTTTTTTCCTCCCACCGTAACATCACGTGCTGTTCCCTGTTTCACCCCTGACGCTAGGGCACACACCTGCTCTGCACATAAAGAGAAATGCAGCTTGAGGCTGTTCATTGACTCTCAGGGTGTCGCACCATTAGGGACCTCAGACACTTGTGTCCAGAAGTGCAACAGTTAGATAACCAAGCAGTTAGAACACATATCCTTTGAAGGGCTGAGCCAAGATAGAGACACCAAGGAGTTAGATTTGGCTTCTTTTGTGGGAAAAGTTTGGAACTTAAATGTGGTCCCAGGGACGCTGATCCTTGGGTGATGCCTGAGCAGCTAACAGCCTTTGCCAGGAGGACAGGGAAAGGGATGAGCAAGTTAGACTTGAAGAACTTGTAGTGAGGACAGTAAATCTTTGCTGTCCCTGAAATACCTGTTCCCAACGCTGAGCTCAGCAGCAACCCATGCTATTCTCCTGTGGCCTGGAAGTGGAATTCGTTGCTGTCCTCTTCAGTCTCTGCTCTAGACACGCGCACTGTCCATTTGCCTGCAACTGCTTCCTAGCCTCTAGCTTGCAGCAGGCATTGTCCCAGGCACTAGAGAGAAGCAGAGTGGAGACTGGGAGCTCCATGAACACAAGACCAGGGCTGGCTGATCTCTACTCCCAGCAGTGGGCTGTGCCTTGCACACAGTAGGAGCACAGAGTGCTTCTGCCTTGGTCAGAGGCTCTGGTGTGTCCTGCACACAATAGAAGTTCTTTTGACTGTTGTTCTAGTTTGCAAAACTATTCAAAATACACCTAAATTTCATGAAATCATTTAAAAGTTTATGACATACCCTTCATTTAATCTTAGAGCTCTGAAATTTTTCTCTTTCCTCTAATGCTTCATTAAGGGGGAACCAAGCCCCCCGAGGTGTAAACGCACAACCCAGACGCAGGAGAGGTATGGTGTGTGTGGCCTGCTGGTTCTGGCCCATGGCCTCATTTGCCTTTTGTGCCCCCCAGGAGCTCAATGAGTTAAAGGACCAGATTCAGGACGTAGAAGGCAAATACATGCAGGGACTGAAAGAAATGAAGGTACTGGTTTGCAGAAGTGTGTGCCTGTGACACTAACCCACCTTAACTTAAGCACGTCCTCGGAGGTGCCAGGTGAAGGGCCCGATTGCTGAGAGCATGCTGCTTCTGAGCCAAGGTGGGCAAGTTGTGGCCCCAGCAGAAAAGGCCTCTGGCGAGTATGGTACACACCTCCCTCTCCCAGGCTAAACAGCAGCACCTCACTTTTCATAGATGCACCAGGTACTTAGAGGGTTTTGGTCCTCTTCCCTCTCCGTAGTCATCACATATAAATAAGCTTCCAGCGCATATTTTGACAAGGGTCGCTCTAACACGCATGCCTTTGGATCATCCAGCTAACTTCCACACTGTAAGATTTTACTAATGGAAGCAGCATCTTCACATGTGTGCTGCAGTGTATGGACACTGTCCCTAGAACGGCAGGGAGCGGGGATCTGTTCCTTGATAGCAAAGCAAAGTTGTTGCAGGAAGTTGTCTCCAGGGCATGTGGTAGCCTGACCTGCCAGGGAGGTTGGGGCGGGCCTGGGATCAAGCAGAAACTGGCAGACCTGTTACTTCCTCCAGAAAGCACCCAAGAACCATGTTAGTTCCACCTCAACAAGCGCCAACCGGAGGAGGCGACATGTGGCAAATTTGTCATTCTCTTCCCTGTCACATCAGCTTGCCAGATTTCACTGATCTGAAATGGAAGCCACCAAACCACCTGGAGCCCGTGGTACCACCTCTGGTGGCCATGGCGTATGCACACAGGGCAGACTGGACCCAGGAGCCCCCTCAGGCTCCCACGCGTGGCCACCCCTGTCTTTGGTTCAGTCATTGCCCTCCGTTCGCCTGGCACGGCTCCTTGGTGCTCATGTTTAAAAGTGTGAGCCGCGTGAGGTCACTCCCAGTGTTTACCTTGCAGGCCTCTTCCTTCTCTGTCCTTCACGAGAATGGCCTTGGTCTTTCCAGGCCCTCCACCTGTGTACCACATATAGTTTTCCAGTGAACAGAAAATCTGAAATTACTACTAATCCCTCTGTGGCTCCTAAACCGGAACAGAGCGGCTCAGCATGTCTTGAGGTCGGGGATTTACTGAGCCACTGGTCACTGGCTCCTTCCCAGGCTCTAGTTCTCTTAGCTGCCCTACCCCACAGTTCTGCCAAGCCAGCGGCCCTGCTGGCCCCTGCCTGCCCCCTTGTCTGTGTGCCTCCTTCCTTGTCACCCCAACACAGCTAAGAGCTGGTTGTCCCAGCAGTGGACATCGATGACGAAGGGTTGCTGTGTGCTTGAAATCACTGCGTCCTTCTTACCACGAGAGGCCTAAATCTTCACGGAGACTGGTTTTCAAGAAAGCGGAATGGGTCTTTGCTTGGTTTCCGTTGTGCATTTTCAAAACGATGGCTGATTTCTGCAGGACTCGCTGGCTGAAGTCGAAGAGAAGTACAAGAAGGCCATGGTTTCCAACGCTCAGCTAGACAACGAGAAGACCAACTTCATGTACCAAGTGGACACCCTGAAGGACACGCTGCTGGAGCTGGAAGAGCAGCTGGCCGAGTCTCAGCGGCTGTACGAGGAGAAGAACAAAGTAAGCTTCGCTTGGCAGGAGTGGCAGGGGGTGTGGGATGCTACGCTGGCTGGCCAGCAGCCCCGGGGACCCGCCTGTCTCTGCCTACCAGCACATGCCATAACACACATGTATATGGTACGTGTGCACACGTGTATGTGTATTCTTGTCTTAGATTTATGTATTTTTGAACAGTAGTCTTCCACTTGTCCAGAAAGCCCGACACTCAGAATAAGATACACCTTTGCCAGATGCAGTGCACAAACCTGTGATCGCAACACACAGGGTGCTGAGACAGGAAGCTTGAGGCCAACCTGGCCTGTGACGAGAACCCGTCTCACAACAACAGAAACTCACAGAGCAGTGAAACAGTTCAGTTGGATTTCAATGACAGCAGCCATGTAAACAGCTAGGGGTGGGGCATGCCCTTAACCATCCCAGCACCGGGGAGGCAGAGACAGGTAGATCCCCGAAGCTTGCAAGTCAGCTGGCCAGGTCTATCCAGCAAGCTCCACAGGGTGGACTTCTCCAGGAGTGCCCCAAGGTTGATCTAGTACACACACACACACACACACACACACACACCCCTCATACACACAGCTTTCAGAACAACTCCATGTTCTTTGTTGAGCAATTTGAAACATCAAGATACATAATTTCAAGTAAATTGACTATTTAACATGTAAATAGTATGTAAGTAGATGCTCCTCAATTTTCCAGCTAAAATGCATTTCCTGACTGTTATTCGATATCAGCATTGTAGAGTGTTAGGTACACATTATCAGAGATTTTAAGAAAACTGTCTGCTTACTTTCTGCTACCTGGGAAGGACAAGTGTTCAATTTAAGAATCTTACACCTTTAGGAATCAGACAAGAGCGCAGTCTAGCATGAGCTTTCGTTGGGGTTCCCAGGGGTTAATGTGTAGCCCTTAGGCCTGGCTCATCCTAGCCTTCGGTGCATAACCCCCTAAGAGCAGCCCTGCTAAGGATTCGACTTAGAGAGAAATGAGGAAACCCTTGCCAGCTGTAAACACTCCGTGCGTTAATCTCCTAGGAAGCCATCTGGACATCTTCCACCAAGGCCAAGGGTGGGTTGGGTCGCGTATGCCTTGGAAGCATCAGTCTGTGCTGAGGAGACCTGGCTCATGGGAACATGGTGCCTGGTAACAAATCTGCTCTTGGCTGCAGTTCAGCGCTGCATTCTTCCCCTGCAGGAGTTCGAGCGCGAGAAGCATGCCCACAGCATCCTGCAGTTCCAGTTTGCTGAAGTCAAGGAGGCCCTGAGGCAAAGGGAAGACATGCTGGAGGTAGGTGGCTCGGCCTCTCCTTTTCTTGTCCGACTGGAACATTTCATTGGTCTGTTTTGTTTCAGTTCTCGCTGCCGTAACAGATATCACAGCCTGGGTGGCTTCAGAGTTTTAGCTCCTCTTAGTTTTCGAGAGCAAAGGGTCAGATTGAGGTCCGATTCAGGTGACCTGCCAAAGCCCTGTTCAAGGCAAAGAGAGCTGGTCCAAGTGGGTAGAGACCCCACCTTTGATCTCTTTGCTCCTTCTGCCCTTCAGGCTCCTACCACCTCACCGCCCCACCCACCCCCCTTCCGTAATGTTCACTGAGTCTTGGGGTGAGTGAGTGGTTTGGATGTTCCGCATCCTTTCTTTCCTGCACTCTTGCCAGCTGTGATTGTCTTTAATCAAGCTCCTTCCAGTACAGAGGGCAGCTTCTTGGTGGTGTGCAGAGTGCACCGACAATCTGTGGTTGTAATGACACATATTTAAAAGGCAGTTTGATACAGTGTTTTTATAGCTAAAACTTAATGGTTTGCGCCCCTCCACGGCCTTTTTCCTCCCCTTCCGTAGGTTCCTGTCCTGGTTTACCATACCAGGAATGTGGTCCTGCTGAAAAATGGGTCTTAAAGCCAATCAAAAAGTTGCTCCCCTCCTTGGCGGGCCCTCGCATTGGTGAAGTTCATTTCCCTGGTGGCTGGCATTTGCCTGGGAAGGCAGGCGAGGGGCTGAAGCATGTGATGCCAGCAGTAGGAGCTGGGTGATGAGAGTGACTGCAGTTGATCCTCAGGCCTGGAAATGGATCCTCTGCCAGTCTGTGAGGAAACTGCCCACACCTTGACTTTAGCCCTTAGGACTCACTTCAAGCTTCTGACCTCCAGAACTGTAGGAAGTGGGGTTTTGTTGCTGTAAACCATGAGTTATGGCCACTGGTTACCATGGAAACGGGAAACTCACACGGCCATGCACACCATGACCTTTTGACAACCAGGTCCCACATGGCATCACCTGGCGACGTACTCATGTCCATTTTGTAAGTCGCTTCGTGGTGTCTGCCAAAGGACAGACTTGCCAGCCTACAAGGTCTCAGCTGTTCTAAGTTGCATCTTAGCCAGTAGCTGTGTGGTGAGATCTCAAGCTGATTTTCTTCCTGCAGAGCCGAGAACCCTCATACACGTTGGGGGTCGGTGAGGTAAAGCGACAATGTCCAGGCTGCCCGGCTCAGCCAACGCTGGGCCTTCTCTCCATGCGTAACTCGTTCTCTGCTTTGCTTCCTGTCTCTTCCTTTCCTCAGGAAATCCGACAGCTGCAGCAGAAACAGGCGAGTTATATCAGGGAGATCTCTGACCTTCAGGAGACGATAGAGTGGAAGGACAAAAAGATAGGGGTAGGAGTCTCACGTCCACATCGCTAACGGCAGGCTGCTGGCAGATGCTTCGGCAGCTTTGGTTTGGAGAAATGCCTGCAGGGACATGCATGCGACCCTGCATGGCGCAAATGACTGGACTGGCGAATGCACCTACTTACCCAGGGTTGGGGGAGGAGCTGAGGGTATGGAGTCCCCTCTTGCCCTGTTACACAAGAGGGGCGCAGTGTACCCCATACCGGGACGAAGGTTCTGGGCAGTTAGTTCTCTGTAGAAGATCCTCAGATTATCCTGCCCCATGTTGACGGGCATTTTTCCTATGGGGGGGGTCTGTGATGTTGCCCCTACATGTCCCCACCCTAAACTCTCCCAGGGAAGCCCCCTGAGACCCCTCTCCCTGCTCAGCATTCAAGAGGTGAACAGGCTCCCACCAAATCACTGCTGACTCGCAGTAATACGTGGTCTCCAAAATGCAGCAGTCACGTAAACACCTGACACCTGGCAGGTGGAGAGGCACAGGGCCATGTCGCTGGCACATACATAATGTGCAGCCACATGTGGTTCACTGTCACGTTCACGCCTCGCCCAAGCCACGCGGGCACGCGCTCTCAGGACACTTCATGTGTCAGTCAATGCCCATCGTCGGTGTACAAAGCAGAAGGCCCCTCAGTGATCCTTCTTGTTCTGCCTCTGTTCCCGCCATTCATTCCTCTTGCCGACTCCCTCCCCATCGTGTGCGAAACGCAGAGCGAGATGGGATGAAGGAGTGGGATGAAGGAGTCTTCCTCCGCGGCATCGCCTGGAATGCTGGGTCCTGGGGGGTGTGCGTAGTCAGGCTGGCATGAACGGAACCGTGTCTCTGGCAGAGTCGCTTGCCTGTTACCTCTGCTGACGCGTTGGATGGTGGCACCTATTCCTGCCCCTCGCCAAGCCTGCCGTCTGTGCTGATCTCTTTCTCTTTCTTTCTCTCTCTCTCCTCTCTCTGCTTCATTGAACGCTCAGGCCTTAGAGAGGCAGAAAGAATTCTTTGATTCCATAAGGACTGAGCGAGATGATCTTAGAGAAGAAATAGTCAAGCTGAAAGAGGAATTAAAGGTAGGAAGCCAAGGCCGTGGAAGAGACGCGATCAGGTGACAGCAGCGGGTTCTGCGATGGGTGCTGGTGCTGTGGTTCTGTTCATGAGCTCTGAGTGTCGTCAGGGACATCAGAACCCAGATGGGCCCACAGCGGGTCATGAAGTGTTTATTAGCACAGCAGATCTGGTTTCTGGCTCTGTGTTTTTGACGTTTGTCTGAACATTTTCTCACACTCCCTGGTCGTGGGCGGCTTGTGCTTTCTCACATTGAAGCCTCTGGTTGCAGCTCCAAGTGAAATGTCTGGGGAGGTAGCAGGGGCCAGGACCATCCAGAGACCACCAGAGGAAGTTGTGTAGCTGCTGCTTCTCCAGAGAGGAACCCGGGTCTCAGGGCGCTGGGAGGTGGCGTGAGAAGATGTGGCCCTGGAGTGTGGCCCACAAAGTTCTGAGTGTTTCTGGGGACTCGCGTTCCCGAGTCCTGGACAGAGCAGGAAGCCTGCAGAGGGCGGGTTCCGACCTCCAGCCCTACTGACGCTCCTTGCCCAGGATGGCTGCAGTGTGTGGGAGTCACTGAGGGGTGGCAGAAGAGCCTCGAGCAGCGGGTAGATGGCAAGCGGGGCCCTGGGCACACGTCATTCTCTTGCCAATACCAAACTTCCTACCATCTTCGAATGCCTTTTGACGCAAACCCACCCCTTCCTTTCTTGCAGAACCCACGAGTATTGCTTTCTTCATTCTCCTTTTTTGATGAGTGCAGCCAGGTTTGGCGGTTAAAGGTTCTCTTAGGAGCATTTACTCAGAACCTCCATCTGTGGCAGCCTGGGCCTTCACCTCAGTACGAAGCAGGCCTGTTGAACATGTCTTGTCATTAAATGCGGTCACAGATTAGAACAAGGAAAAAGTTTTTAGAGGAAGCCATGTAGGCCTGCAAGTGCCAGTGGAATATTTCAGAGTATGCAGCCCAGGCACATCCTCATCCTTATACTTCCCTTTTTATAATCAGGCCTTTACGCATGACTTTAATCTGATCTCACTAAGTAGCATAACAAACCTGTTTTTATTCCCAGAAACACGGAATAATCCTCAATTCAGACATAGCTACCAATGGAGAGACTTCTGTCACTCTCAATAACGTTGGGTACCAAGGCCCTTCCAAGATGACAAAAGAAGAATTCAGTACCTTGGCGTCAGCCGGAGATGGGGTGCTAGGTAAGTGTGTCCTCGGACCTTCGTTGCGGGGTGTCACTGTGTTGGCTTCAGGCCTTGTCACCCCGAGATCACCATCACTGCTCGCATCAGTCACACGGCATGCCATCGCCCCGTCACCCTGCAGTGATTTCCCTTGCCAAACCACGTGACCACCCACTCGTGCTGGCATGTTCCACATGACTACTCATGTGTGCCAGCATGCATTTCCGTCTGGCGCTTACCACCCATGGCTCAGGGACGCTCTTCTTTGCCTCTTTCGGGAGACCTAGTGAGACTGTGAGTGAGAGAAAGAGACTGGGTTGAGGACAACATGGCAGTTCCATTTGGGTTTTCTTGCTCTGGGTGCCCGTGATGGCTTCCGGCCCTGTTACTCAGTTGTCAGAAAGTCAGACGGTGGAACCGTGAGGTCGCTGAGATGATGTTTGCCAGCCAACCTTGCAACAGACAGGGCAGAGCACCTAGGTGGGCATGCCCACAGGAGCCCACAAGAACCCGAAGCAGCCTCCTCTGTGAGTCACGGCTTTTTGTGTCTACAGGAATATAAAATTTGGAGATATTCTGTAGAATTTCCAGCAGTCTGAAAAGATTTGCCAATAAGTACCAATGCCTTTGGGGTACTCCTCCCATTCTGGCATCAGACCCCAAATGAGGCTCCACCTGTCTGCAGCTGCAGTTGCAGCCGGCTTCCTATTGCTGCGGCTAGAACGAGGCCAGGGCCGGTGACTCTCCAGGTCAGATTAGGAGCCTTCACCGCGCGTCTTTCTGTTTATGCCCATGTAGAAGCCAGCCTGGCCGTCCAGGAGCCTCATCAGCACTGTGAAGAACATGGTGCTGCTGATGTGTGAGTTAGAACACGGAGCTTGCTGCCCTTGTCTCAGTACACGTCTCACAAATCTCCCGTAGTCATGATATTTCTAAAAAATTGCAAATATGCTTCCAAAGTGGCCTCCAAAGGTTTGGTGGTGGAAGTAGTTTTGTTTTTATTTATTTTTTATCCATATCCTGTGAGGATCACAGGAATTTCCCAGCATGTATGTTTAAATTCATATATTCTTTAATACAAAATGTGCATTTTCCTTGGTTCAGAGACCCACCGTGGAGACCACTGGGTTCTAAGATGGACAGGTTTTACTTCCAGAAGCACGGTATCTCATTCATTTATGAATCCCAAATACAGCAGACCATTTTGAAGCAGTGACGTGCTTGTTTAGTAGATGAGTAACTACGAGTTGAGTGGTTGCCTTGGTTACTGCTCCTCCAGCAGGGATGCTCCTTGCCACCCCTTGGGAACAGAGCTGAGGTGTCTGAATGAGACAAAGGATGCTTTCTCAGAAAGACGGTTCTGGACAGTGAACACAGATTTGTTCTTACTTAGAGAACTGTTTCAAAAGTGTCTTCCCCAGATACACTTTGCAGCTGAGTTCCTGAAGACAGACTGCATAGTCACCTTAGGAAGTGTGAGTCTCTCTATCAAAGCTGTGTAGGATCCAGGCACCTGGGCATCTGAGCGCGGGAGAGGCTGGGCGTGTGTGTTTAGAAACAGGAGTGAGGAGCATAGGTCTGAGTTTGTTCTGTAGCCCTTAGTGGCTGCCCCATCTGAGCTCTTCCTACGATTAACCCCACCTGGGAACGTCATCTGCCATGGGAGGGACTAGGCCACTCTTCCTTGCAGGTGGCGGCTGCAACCTCCTCTGACCAAAGCTGACTAGTGTGCTCGCTGCTGGGCCAGCAGCAATGGCTTGTTTCCTGTGACTCGCTGGAGACTCTCTTTGAAGCGGGCGGGGAGGGAGCTAGAACATGTGTTTACATTTTAATATACGTTACGTGGTCACGCCTCATGGGGGTCCCTTCAATTCTCTCAATGGTCTTTTAGGGAAAGCCAAAGGAATGGAGGTGAAAAATGAAATTGTGGGGAAAAGAGAAATCTTGCAGAACACTGAGCCTGAGCAGCACAAGGCGGACATGCGAAAGGCTAGTGTGGACAAGGAGGTCTTGCGTCCCAGAGAAGGTGCAGAGGACCAGGAAGCTACCGCAGACAGTGCCCCCACCCCAGGCTCGCCGGCCGGTGCTGCGTGTGAGCAACAGGCCCAAAGCCAAGTTCTGGAGAATTCTTTACGTGAGCACCCAGAGCAGGTGGAATCACATGAGGTCACAGACCTTCCAGATGGTAGGATCAGCCCCTCAGTCCAGCAGTCCGACTGCCTGGGGACCTCGGCCTGGAAGCTGCGGCTCCCGTGCCCGGGCAGGGCGGCAGCAGTGCTGCGGGAACCATAAACCAAGGTGAAAACTCTGTGGGCAGTCAGCAGGAGGAGACAGCAGAGGCGCTGAGAGCAGACTTGGAAGGGGTTAGCTCCCAGCCTCATCCAGAGTCTGTCCCTCCACAAGCCCCCAGAGCTGCAAAGCCAAGCTGTGCAGACACAGCAGAGCCTAGTGGGGACCCCGTGGAGAGTGTGGAAGCGGGGGGCGCAGAGGCTGGGGAGCAGGCGGGTCCAGTGCCCCCCCGTCCTCTGGCACAGGGCAGCGATGGAAGATGCGTGGCCGATGAGCTGGACCTCTGCACAAGGCAGAGCTCAGAGAGCGAGCCCACCAAGGAAGCTGCTGAGCCCAGAGCGGGGCGCAAGGATGGCGGCCAGGTTGGGGTGGCAGAAGGAAGAGACGAGAATTCCATCCAGGCAGGAGCCCAGGCTGTGCCTACGGGCCCCACAGTACAGAGCAGCCAGCAGGACACGGGAGCCCTGGGTAGCAAAGATGCCGAGAACACACCACCCTGTGCCAACGAATCCGAAGAGGAAAAGAATGGCCGGCAGGCTGATGCTGCACAGGCCGAGGTCTCGGATTCGCCGCAGAAGAAGACAAAGAGCAGGAAGAAGAAAAACAAGAAGAAGAAATCGCCAGCCCCCGTAGAAGCCCTCCAAGGCGCTAGGAAAGGATCAGCCTGTGAGAATGCAGGTCATGTCGAGGACATTAAGCAGCAACAGAAACAGGCAGCGGACACACAAGACGAGGTGACCGAGGCGTCGGCCAATGGCCCGGAGAACCTCGAGGCTGAGCAGGACGGAAGGCTGAACCCGGAGAAGGCGGCTGCAGAGCCCCAGGCGGCGCTCCAGCCAGCCAGCGGGGACTCGTTGCCAGCTGGAGGTGACGCACCGTCTGCCGACCCCCAGCGAGAGGAATTCCCAGAGGCTCCAGCCAATGGTCTCGCGGGGAGTGACTCCCCAGAGTGTGAAGACGCCAACGGCTGCTCCCCAAAAGCTGCAGGAGACGCCTGGCCCGGAGAACACATGCTGGCTGAGCACGCGAGCCTCGGCCAGGAACCGGTGACCAGCCAGGGGAGCCGGGAGACTGCAGTCCAGACAGTGGCGGGCAAACAAGAAGCGGAAGCGAGAAGGGGAAGAACAAGGAAGACTGCACCATGTCGTGAGCCGACTGACCGCAAGGCCGTGCCAGTCAGCGTCAGACAGGGTCACCAACTCTGCAGGGAAGTCCGGCATCAGAGACCCCCACCCCTCATCTCCACAGCTAACTCCACGGATGTCCCGTATTTCTGCAGTTGGACTGCATGACCACCGAATCAGAAAGTTACCTACTGCTTCAAGCTATAGACTGTTACCTGTAGATGCCTCTTCAGTCACTGATCACCTACAGAATACAGCAATCTATTTGATTCCACTTGTCACCAAGAGCATTCCAGCAGGTTCAAGCACTAGCACGTGCCTGTACCTGCTCTGTGTGCCCGCACTGGCGTGTGCCAGCCTACCATTCAAAATAGTCAAAATTTGCCTCAGGCCCACTTGATGATGTGGAGAGTCTCCACTAAACACAGTGGCATCTAATTGAAACGACCAAACAACACTTTTACATGTCTGCACTATGAGCGACGGGTATTTAAACTGCTGTGTCCCATCCAAATATATGTATTTGCTATCTGATTCCAGTGTGTACATTATAACCTGTCTGGTATTATATTTAAAGGCGCTAAATGTCTAAATAGCACATAGGTCATTGGGTGATAAGATTTGCACCTTGGGATAAGAAAGAATCATTTGAGAGACAGCTACGTGTCTCTGAAGACGCTGGGAGTCTCGTGAACCTTTACCTCAGATTATTCATTTCACATCAATGCTCTTGGACCTCATCGTTGATGGTACCCAAATTAATTTGTAGGATTTTTTGTTTCATCCTGGTGATGTACCAATTTATTTTATACAAAGATTTTTTTTTCTCTGTGACAATTTGAAATTGAATTTCCTACTGTACTCTTGAAGAGCAATCTTTAAATTTTTTAACAGTTATCTTCTTTTTGAATAATCATTGTTCAAAAGAAGAGTATAAAAGTTCACTTGTTCTTGTACAAACTACTCATTAGACTATAATCATTCAATTTTTAATATTTTGTTATGAATATTGTATTTGTTGCTTCTCTATATTTTCTTATTGCAAAGTTCTTATTTTATCTGCTTAAAGGAAATATATATTTTCTATACAAAGAAATGTGTAGAAAGTAATTGTAAAGTTGAATGAAGTGATGGGAACATGACGTCTCCAGGGAACGTGCTTTATGAATGCTGTTAGCACTCTCTGTGATGCGATGGTGTGACTGTCACCCAATACAGTGGGATGCAGAAAGACCAAAACCTCATTAAAATTTGAGGCAAACTGAAATGTTACATAATTGAAATAAAAGCAATTTATAATCTTACAAGTCTAGTTCTGGTCTGAGTTCCTTGACCTCTGACCCTGGCTGGTGTTTCACACAGGTCCCACTTAACGTTTCACCAGCTTCTGGCTGCAAGCTCCCTTGGGGGTTCTAGACGAACTCTCCTGGTGACTGTGTCAGTTACAGGTGAGGCCTAAGGCCCAGCTGGGGAGCCTGGGGAGCCCCTCAGACCCTCTGCTATGCTGTGGTCACTCACAGGTGGCCCCTCCATTCTGGTGTTCGTGGATTGCCATGAGCCTGAGGATTGCAAAAGTCATGAGTAAATACTGACCGTGGCTGGCTGCACGCGTGTTTGAGGAAGGGCAGAGGACATGGGGCAAAGGCCTATGTGTGCTGTGAAAGAGAACAGGAGGTGGACTGGACACCACAGCCCAGGCCTCTGCAGAGCCGGGAGGGCAGAATCAGCCAAGCCCCTTCAGCACGCGCAGGCCAGCTGTTCGCATCCTGTCTGCAAGGGTCTCTTGGGAAGGGGTCCCACAGCCAGTGTCACTGAAGAGTGCCATCATGAAACCGTTTTCCTTCCCTGCCATGTCCAGCACGTTTTAATGTCAGGCACACTTCACATACCCAACTCAGCCACCTGTCACCTCGGTTGCTCACCCATCCTGCATTTGGCACTGCATGCACTGACAGGTAATGATCTTTTCTTTCCCTCTGTCTCTTGGAACTTATGCTGGTAAATAAGCACCCAGGAGCAATTCCTATAGAGAAAAAGCCCACAGCTGAGTCAGGAGTCACCAAAACAGAAAGAAAAGGCCCTGAGCACGCAGACATGCCTTGCCTTTCAGACAGAGCCTTCATGAGCGTAGGAAACAGCATAGTCATTGACGTGGCAAAGTCCTTTGAGTATCAAGATGTGGCCGATTCAGCTGTACTCAGTGGAGGGGGGGAAGGAGACAATTTGGAGAAATTCCAGTGTCACTCGATATGAAGCCAGAAAAGAATTAGAAAGTTACCTGTCGGCAACATTCCCAGAGGAATCTAGACTGTATGACAGAATGAAGATAAATGTTGATACTGTTGCCAGTACCATAAATCCAAAGGCTCTGATGTTTTTCAGGCCCAAACCTGAGTGTAGCCACTAGAGGTAAGTGGTAGTCTTTGGGCGTGTGGAGCAGTACAATAGTAAGTAAGGGGCCCCTGTCACCCCTCAGAGGCTAGAAAGCAGTGCCGTTAGATGAGCAGGAAGCCAGGAGACAGCTCAGTGGATACACTGCTTGCCTAGGAGGCGAGAGGCTCTAGGTTCAATTCCCAGCACCGCATAACCAAGAATGGTAGCACACACATCTAATGCCAGTACACAGGAGGTACAGGCAGGAGGGTCCACAGCTCAGGGTCAACATAGTGAGTTCAAGACCAGCCTGAGATCACAGACCCAGTGTCAAAAAAAAAAAAAATCAGATGCATAGTGGTAATGCCTTTCTATAATGTTCACTAATTCCAGTTAATAAAGACTTAATGACTTGGATAGGGCTTCTATAAATGTCCCATCTCACCAGGAGAAGGCTCCCGAAGGCTCTCTCTGCAGGTTGCAGACCTTAGAGCGCTTATCTTCTCCTGGTCAGCTCTTTCTAGGAGACCACACTGCAGCAAGCCACGGTGGACTTATCCCAAGAGTCTGGAGAAGTCCCTGAAGGGGAAACAAGGGTGTCAGTCCAGTGTGGGTTTGTAGAGTGCTTCATCCTCCAGGGTGGGGGCCCTTCCCTTCTGCTGCCCCCAGCACAGCTCTGGAGCTGCCATGAGCACTGGCAGAAGGGAAATCCCCTCCCTCGCGCATGCCCCTTGGGCACGCAGCAGAAGAGAAGTTGTGAGGCAGCCTGTCTTTCTCCTTTGCCGGTCGAAGGCAGCCTGGGGAGGATGGACGCTGGTCATCTGAGGCTCCATCAGCGTGGTCAGGTGGATGGGGCGGCAGAAGAGCAGCAGCCAGTGTATGCAGAGCCCAGGGCTGCTGCTGTCCATGTGTTCGCACCCGGGAAGGTGGCCATTGCTCTGGTCCGTGGGAAGGAAAGTGATGTCTAAACTAATCCACAGAGTGCAAGTGTGACCCGCACTCTGTGCTTGTGAGTCAGCCACACTGCTCATGAGCCACACTGCGCTCTTGAGCAAGCCATCACACCAGGCCTCGGGTGCCTCTTTGTGCCAATGTGAGTCACTTTCTGGGGATATGGACGCAGATGCTGATGATCTCCATGGATCTGAGGTAGAGAAGCTGAGACCTCCAAGCCAAGATCACCAAGGAGGCCAGAGACTTGGAGAACTCCAGCACTTGTTTAGTTAATTTGGAGATTTTTAGAAGGCCTCTAAAATACAGGCTAGAAGGTTTGCCAGAATTTAACATATTACAGATGAGATAATTTGAAATGAAAACATGTAGTCCTTTGATGGTTTCATTAAAATGCCTTTCATAGACAACTAACTAATTTTAATTTCCCAGGATGAAAGAAAGTCCTAGTTCAGGGCAATGTGATTCCGTCTCTTTTGATGCCTCATTTCTGAAAATCATAACCACTGAATACTTTGCCCTGTGTGGACACAAGGTGTCACAAGTCAGCCATGGGCTCTGGGACTGAGGAGTGTCGCACACTGAGAGCTGCAGTACGTGCCGCCACCAGCCCAGCAAGTCAGACATGTTGATTTCTAGGACAGCGCCCGAGTCCCATTCCTTACTTTTTATTTCTTGAGACATGGTGTCATTACGTAGTCCAGACTGACCTCCAACTCTCTGTAATCCAGACAACTCAACAATCCTGTCCCCACCTTCCCAATGCTGGGGTTTGTGCCCCATGCCAACCTGCCTTCCTTCCTTTCTGTTCTCCGATTCTGTTTATCTGCTTTTCATATTCTTTCCCATAAAACTGAAAACCAGATTACCTGTATCTTTTTTTTACCATCACTGTTGTTACATTTTAACATTTATTTTTACTGCTTTCTAGGGTATTTGAAATCTTTCAAGAGAAAAAAAATACTAACTACATAATTGATACTTTCAGATTCTTTTCTGACACAGCAGTGTGTGGGACCCCTAGTTTTCTGTAGGGACACAAAATAGGTAGAATAAGATGGAAAGCGTTATTGGACAGAAGAGCTGAGTTTATAACCACAGAAATGCCTCCGTGGTCGGATATTTGTGGAAAAGAAAGCAGAGCAGCTAAGAGACGTCACTGGTGTGGGTGCAAATTAAAGTGGGTGTGCCTGAGGATCCGGAAATCAAATTGTTCCGACACTTTGTTCAGACTTTCACATTGTGCCTTCAGAGTAATCAGGGTTTGGGGAAAAAAAAAAAAAAAAAAAAAACGTTTAGAAAGTGCATGTCAGTTGCATCAAGATATGCCTGGGTGATTTTTTTTTTTTAATGGAAACAAGGATGTATGTTATGTGACTGTTTGACATGACTTATAATGATTTACTCTCTGAAGAATTTGGAGCAAGGCGGCAGGCAGTCTGGGGACGGGGTCCCATGGGAATGAAAGCCCTGTTCAGGCCTCAGGGTCCGCTAAGCAGCATAAGTCGACTTAATGAAGCCTGAGAAAGGCAGTGGTCGGGGCACCCTGAGGTCTGGCTGCGCCTCGGGGAGTCGCTTAACCATCTCCCTGGCCTTCCTCTCACCTGGACAGGGTCTCCTGCTCACAGGGCCTGGGGAAGCTGACGGCCTAAGAGCTGTTGGGACAGCACCCATATGTGATAACAGTGTCCAAGTAGCACCCAGCAACACCCAGCATCTCCATAGGTATCCAGCACCTGCCAACATGTGGCACCCGTCAGCACTCAGTGCCCCTCAGCATCCAGCACCTACCAACATGCAACACCTTGTCATCGTCCCTCAGCATCCAGCACCCACCAGCACCCAGCACCCGCCAGCACGCAGCACCTAGAACCTACCAGCACAGCATCCAGCATCCTGATTTTTCCTTTAAATGGGAAATCCTCACAGGTTTCAGTTTTCCCTTCGAATCTGAAGACATAATCCCCCCAAAAGAGATGTGGAAACACACACACACACACACACACACACACACACACACACACACACACACTCACACACGGCAACATAACTTGTTTAATGGCCGCCACTCCCAGTGGTGTTCTCAGCAGACTTGTGACTTGCAAATATCTAACAGACAGTTAAAGCCCTGCAGCTGGTGATTGGGGTGCGGGGAGGGGATGAGGATGGTAGCTAGGGCTGGAATATAAACGTGGAAAGGGAATTTCGGGGCTCCTGACCAGGACTGTGGCATTTGCACACTGCTAAACTGTGAAGCCTGTGAGATCTTGTGTTGCAGCGAGTGCCCTAGCGTTCTTGCATGCTAGCTAAGTAGAAGATTAGCCTGTTTGCATGCACCGGAGGCTGTCCTGGTGAGAAGCATGCCCGGGAGGCGGCACCACCCTTTGGCAGAGCGCCTCCCCGCCTGTGTGTGGCCTCACGCATCGTGGTATGTGTAACTACCTTCATCATCCATCCCACTAACCTGTCCACGCGTTATTAGCGGCAAGCTGAATGGTGCAGGGTGACGTCATCTCACCCTGTGTCTCTCTGATTCCGCAGATTCTAGGTTGAAGAAGCTGGTTGATGAGCGGGACTGCTTGCTAGACCAGGTAACGACGGCTCACTTCACCAGCCCTTGGGGGCACCTGAAGCCATGCACCTCTACCTGTCCTTGTTTGCACCCTCAAGAAATCCCTAAATACATCACCCCTGAGAACAATAATGACAGCCGCCATGTTAGGTGATGAGTCTACACGGATGGAGCACTTGGTCACAGGAGGCCACGGGGCCTCACACTGCTTGGACGACAGAAGCCCTCATTGACAGGCACGAGTGTGACTGTGTCCTCACTTCCACTCGTCCCCCTGAGAGAGTGGTGTGTGCAGCACTCTCCCTCTTCCGGCAGCCATTTCTGTGAACAGTTGATCTGAATCGTTTAAGCTGTGCCCTGTGACCCCTTCTGTACCCTCTGCTCTCTCTGACCGTGAGACCTGCCAAGCAGCCTACCTGTTTGATCTTCTTGTCTGTCTGGTGGTTGTGAACTATACCTGGGTCCCTTTCCAGGGAAAACTCCATACTTCCAACCCTCCCCTTCCCCTATCACACGCGTTGGTTCACTTTTTACAATTCTGTGACCTTTCAGAACTGGATAAAGCACTAAACATAAGGGAAGAATCTTTTGAAGGCCCCATGCTCATTTAAAACCTGTTTCTGCTGCAGTTCTGCACCTGCTTCTTTAAAAGCAGCACATACCAGGGCTTGAGAAATGGCTCAGGGGTTAGCACTCTGCCTCCCAAGCAGAAGGTCCTGAATTCGGATCCCAGGCCCGCGTAATAACACCAGGCAGAAACGGTGGCAATCCACACTTCTGGCCTTGGTGGGTGGATCCTGGGAAATCCCAGAGTGAATCAAGGAGGTAGAAGCAATCCAGGATGATTCCTGAAGTCATCCTTGGTCTTCCACAGAGACACATAGTAAGTACCCTCTGATACACACACACACACACACACATAAAATAAATGTTTTTTTTTTTAAAAAAAAAAAAACAGTACACACCGTGTGTGTGTGTGTGTGTGTGTGTGTGTGTGTGTTTGTGAGTGACGTCACAGAAGTCAGTTAATAGTGAAAAACAAACAAGGCTCATGGGACCCTGTAGTCTGGCTGTCAGCTGCCCTTCTGGCCATGTGTGTGAATCCTGCAAGACCACCTCTGCATTCAGCCAGCGCCTCTGGGCCAACATGAAGCTTGGCTCTTTCCGTAAGGGCACATGCGGTTCTTCTGGAGACTTCATTCCCATACTCCTCTTTGTCTTTTGCTGAATGCAGCGAAGATCGGTAGCACGCAGACCTGCCAACTCCAGATAAACATTCCAAGATTTTATGAGTCGCAGCCCCAAGTTCCAGAGGAATTCTAACCATAGAAATTACTGCTTGCTCAGAGTTCCAAAAGGACTCATGCCTGAAATTGCAAAGCGGTTCCTTTTTAATTCACTGCACTACTTGCTCCTTTCTGACATGCCTTTTGCTCAGCATAAGTTTTTTTTATTATTATTTTTTACTCAATTGTGCGTGTGTGTATGTATGTATGTGTGTGTGTAGAACCACAGGCGAATTTGGGAACCACCATGGACGCCTCCACCTCCTCCTTGTTTACTCTGCCTCGGGATTCACAGGCTCCGCCCTACCAGGACCAGAAATGCAGGCCGCCCCCACTTCTGTCTGGTGTCTATACGTGGGGTCTAGGATCCGAACTCAGGACCTTCTGCCTGCAAGGCAGAGGCTTAACCCCTGAGCCATCTCTCCAGCTCCTGCTCAGCATAAGTTTTAGTTCATTTACTCACATTGGTCTTCAGTAAATGGAAAAAGGTCCCCTCTGGCTGGTAGAACACAGGGTAGACTGTGACCCTTTGGTGGTTTTCTCCTGCTCTGGCACCCCCGGGGCACACTAAGCACAAGACAGTGGCCCACTGTATCGTGAGCGTGGAAAGCTCTAAATTCAGCTTCTTCGGCTTTCTTCAGGAAAGATAAATTCGCATATTTGCTGTTGGTGTTTTCAGATTAAGAAACTCAGAGCACAGCTGGAGGGGAGACAGAAGAATGGCAAACTGGACAGTCTGCGGTCCGAGGGTGGCATCCTGGAAAATGGGACGGGCGAGCATGTCGTGGATCTGCAAAGTACGTATGGACATCGAGCAGAAAGACACTCTTGTGGCAGAGCGTGCTTGCTGTCCCCCCTTGTGCCCCGAAGCCCCTGAATCCGGATGCTCGGAAGCCTTTCTTTGTGGGCAGGGCTGATGGACAGGTAGGCAGCCCAAGCCTGTGGGCTCACAGCGCTCCGGCGAGCATCAGAGAAACTGTGCAGGCTCGGCCGGGCAGCAGTCTTTGGATCTGCTGTAAGTGGGGGAGCTGAGGGGCTTCCTCCACCACTGATACACTAGAAACAGGCTTCAGGAGACGAGCCTGTGCCCCGTGCCTCACCAGGTCCTGTCCTGCGCATCGTATCTTTGGCGGCTCTCTTCACTGGGGTCTCCTACACACACACAAGGGGTGCACAGCATGTTCCCAGCCTGATCTGGAGGGAGAATTCTAGAATCAAGCTGATTACAAAGGAGGGCTGGCCCCAGGGACTACTGTTTAAATATTTTAAAATCCGAGAACTTCAGTCATGTTCTTTTCCTCTCTCCCCACAGGAGATGCCAACAGACAGATCAGCGACCTCAAATTTAAACTTGCAAAATCCGAGCAAGAGATAACTGCATTAGAACAAAATGTACGTGCACTTTCTTTAATGCATCCCTGACGAATAGACGATTGTTAACTCAAAACAGCCTTAAAAGATGGAGCAGAAAATAGCAAAGAGTTTGAAAACCAACAAAAGTCCTGGTTGGGGCTGGGGAGATGGCTCGGCTGGTGAAGTGCTTGCTGTGCAAACAGGAGGACATGAGTTCAGATCCCAGCACTGCTGGAAGAAGCCAGGTGTGCTTATATGTGGTTGTCACCCCAGAATTGGGAAGTTAGAGAAGGATCCCTGGGATTGGCCAGTCAGCCATCTGTCTAATCAAACTGAGTCCCAGGTTTGGTGAGAGACATCTGCTGTTGACATCTGGTGTCCACATGCACACACAGAGGTACATATGTGTACACGTGAACCCTCTACAGACACATATGTGTATGCATGAACCCATATACACATACACATAGGCATGACCCCCCCAATCTCACACACACACACACACACACACACACACACACATACACACACACACACACACACACACACACACACACACACAGGCACTAAGGACATAGATTAAGGCAGAAAGCCCCCCAAGACATTTGTTTATTTATTTATTTAGTCTTCTCATTGTTTTTGAGACAGGGTGTCATGTAGCCCAGGCTGGCCTCAGACTCACTGTGTAGCCAAGGACACTTGGATTCCTGGTCCTCCTACCTCTGCCTCCCACCCTTTGGGATAAGAGCGTACCACCAAGCCCGACCTTGGAGTTTTTTCTCATGGAGAAAGCAAACTAGGAAGGAAAGTTAAGGACAGAGTGTTACAAGCATGTCAGTTGTCATGGTGACACCGAAGGGCTATAAACAAAGACAGAAAAGCACTCACATCAGTGGGGATTGGGGGCTAGGGAGCTGTTTAGGCGTAACCTTTGCTTTGGATCTGAGTTCGGATCCCACGTCCCACAAAATAATAGCAAGCTGTAATTCTGGCCTTGGAAGGCAGAGCCTGAAAAACCCCAGAGCAAACAGGAAGGTGGAAGAGCAAACAGGATGATTCTCAGTGATACCCTTGAGCCTCCACAGGCACATTGCTCTTATACATACACACGCATACATACACACACACACACACACACACACACACACACACACACACTTGCAAAAAAATAAAAATAAAAGTTAAGGGGTTCGATAGATGGCTCAGTTGATAAAATTCTTGCCTTGCAAGCATAAAGCTCTGAGTTTGATCCCCAAAACCCACATCGAAAACTGGGTGTAGAGATGGGGACTTGTAATTCTAGCTCTGGAGAGCCAGAGAAGGCAAATCACCAGGAGCTCACACAAGGTGGGCTGCTTCTGCGGAACAATACCCAATGTTGTCTTCTGGCCTCCACATGCATGTGTGTACACGCATGCACACACGTGCGCACACACCCATACACACTTCATGCTGGGACGTCCCTCAGCCCTAGGCTTCTAGTCTTTCGCTACCAGCCAGGCCAGTTCCCTCTGGGAACAGATGTGGGCGCTCCCACCTCTGCGTGCTGAAGTCTTTCGGGTATTTATAGAATGGCAGGAAGCAGTGTGTGGCCAGCGCTTCAGCCTGCCTTTCACCTCTGAGCACCCAGAAGCGCCCAAGCCACCACCTTTTTTTTTTGGAAACAGGGTCTTGCTATTTGGTCAGGCCAACTTTGAACTTGCAGTTCCCCTGACCTCTGCCTCATGGCTGCTGCAATGTGGACACATGCCGTCCAGCTACAGCCTCCTGGGTCCTTCCCTGCCTCTCACAGCATCGCCCTGTGTCCATCTGCCTCCCACCAGCAGCGGGTCCCCCAGGGGCCCATAGCAGAGATCCGCTCCATGGAGCCAGTCCAGTGGCATGGGGTCACTCGGAGACCGTCAGAGAGTGTAGGTGGCTGCGGGCTGGGCACTAGCCAGAGGGTAGTATTCTCTTCTCTCATTGAGTCCTAAAGCACATGGAAAGGAAAAACAAGATAACAGCCGGCGAGTCTTACCAATGGCTTTTCCTCCTTTCAGGTGATAAGGTTAGAGAGCCAAGTTTCGCGCTATAAAACGGCTGCTGAACATGCAGAAAAGATAGAAGATGAACTTAAGGCAGAGAAGCGGAAACTCCAAAGAGAGGTAACGTGTCTAGAAAAAGAAAGGGTAGCGCCTGACCCTCCTGTCAGCGGCAAGAGAACATATCACCTGCTCACTGCCCTCAGGGGACTCGCAGCATGGACAACAGGCCTCACCGGCAAACGTCAGTTACAAGACAGGAGTGGTCAGGCCTCTTAAAGTCTGAGTGCTTTGTGTCACACATGGCCAGCGTGGACAGGGGAGGAGCCAGCGTGGACAGGGGAGGAGCCAGGATGGACATGGGTGGAGGCCAGCGTGGACGGGAGAGGGGCCAGGATGGACATGGGTGGAGGCCAGCGTGGACAGGGGAGGAGCCAGGATGGACATGGGTGGAGGCCAGCGTGGATGGGGGAGGAGCCAGCGTGGACAGAAATGGAGGCCAACCTGAGGAAGGCGGCACACATTGTATCTTCCTAAAGACACTTGACTCAGCTGCTCGTGGGGCAGATACTCAGTCACTGCTGGGCACAGTTCTGCAGTCAGGGCTACGGTCATGGTTATTCGTTCAATTGTTATTTCTTAAAATACTCCAAGCCCAGCTGTTCATTTCGCATGTCTGACAGTTGACACGTGCTCAGTCTCTGGGCATCTCATCCTGCTCTGCTGTGTCTCCCGTGGTTTCTCCTTTGTGCGGTTGGTGTTTTATAAGTTGAGTTTGACCATGATTCACGGGCCTGGGCAGGGGATAGCTCCTGTCCCCGCAGACCCTCTTGGGGTTTGCAGTGGAGACCAAGCCGGGGGGTTGTGCTCTTAACAACCGCGTGGCTGTAGCGCTCCACCCCATGGCTGCCCGGTAGCTTCCTGTCCATTCGGAGCTCCTGTCCACCTTTCTGGCCTCGCGCCTGTGATTCCAGGACATGACTTGGCCACAGGCACTCAAGCTTTGATTTCCAACTGCAAACACCTCACTCCTGGCTCTCTCACATCAGGGAACCCCTCTTCTACCTGCCATGGGCTTCGCTATTTGTATTTGCCACACTTGCCCTTTGCGAGCCCATCAGAGCACTTGGGACAGTGTTCCAACAGAGGGGCCGCCCTAGTTACGATGCCAGAACCCCAAGCTGTGGACAGACGAGCACGCGGTGATGCTAGGGTTTCAGCACACCTGAATTGTAGCTGTTTTCCGGTGGGGCTGGAATCTCAGCCTCAAAGGACCATGCTGCCTTGGGAGGAAGCAAGTTCCCCCAACTCACTGCCTTTCCTGCTCATTTCCAGCTTCGCTCTGCGCTGGATAAAACAGAAGAGCTGGAGGCGAGCAATGGCCACCTGGTGAAACGACTGGAAAAGATGAAGGCCAACCGGAGTGCACTGTTGTCCCAGCAGTGAGCACCAGCTGGTGGCTGGCCGGACTCGGGTGCCTGGCATGGCTTGGGGGCTTTGCTCTGTGCTGCTGGGGGCCCATCTTTCCCTGCCTCTGAGAGAATGCCGCGGGAGATGTGGCTCTTGGCCCTCCTGTGCCCAACTCATCTGGGGAGCCCAGCAGTACTAGAGGCCTGTCTGCAGACCCCTGACCCGGCCGGACAGGAGCTCAGAGCCTGCAGGTTTCCTCACAAGCACACCAGGCCTCGTGGGAGCTCCGAACCAGACGCACAGAAGACTTAATGCCAATGATGGGATGACCAAGGTCAGGGTTAAAGTGGGACTTGATTTTCTTTTATGTGTCTCGCTGAAGGTTAAGGGAAGACGTGACAGTGCTGGAATTCACCATGGTGGAACCTGCAGTTTGAGCAACTCCTGTAGTATCTCTTAGTCTGCGCTTTTCACTCACAAAACACTGTGGAACCACAAGCCATTACCAAGCAAAACTCTTTCACTGGAAACAAGGCGATGGTCTAGACATAAAAAAGTGGCCTTAAGAAGACTCTTTACAGGCAACAAACGAAGCTTTTCTAAGGGATTTTTACACCTGTCCGTCCTAAGAATACTTTTTTCCAGGGTAACCAGGCAATAGTGTCACTGAAGATGAGAGCTTTTCATTTGCTTTATTTAATCCTTATATTTGGAATTGAAGTTGTTAACTTCTTTTAAAGAATGTAATATTAGGAAATAAAAAGATGAACTGTTAAGAGACTTGAGCCTTGAGATTTAATATTTCCCACTGAGAAAAATCTTTGGTTGATTTCATGGGGGTCGTGGGTCCTTTCGTTTTCATCAGGCTACCAGATGACCTCATTTTCCTTTCCCTGTTTGAAAAAGAGGAAGGCACTTGAGGCTCTGCACACCACAGGGCTGTAAGTTGGAAGAAGCAGACCAGGACAGTACTCCTCTGGGTTCCAAGTAAGCTTGCATGTCACGCAGAGGCTGCTTACCAGAGCACACACACAGTGGGCACACACTTACTGCGCACATGGTGGGGCGCACACAGTGGGGCACATACGGTACCCAGGGCACGGAGGAATTCATGAGCCAGGACAGTGAGCAGTCTGATGGGTGGTCGGTTCATGGGCGATGGTCACCATGTGCCTCAGGCACTGTGAGAATCACAGAGATGGAGACGGGAGCAGAAGCCCTCCTGGAGACCCCCCTGAAGACCTCTCAGGGCCAGCACGCAAAGAACGTTTAAGTCACTGTCTCCTCCACCTACCACAGTGTCCTGCCACGTGAATATTTAACCAGTAAAATACAGAGCTCATATGTAAACTAATAGTAGCCAAACTTACCAGGCGCCCAGCTGTTGCTATTGTGCACTGTCACTCATGCCGTTTCCATGGAAACATTCTGAGCCAGACTGTCCTAAAACCTGCACTCCAGATGAAGGCACAGGCCTAGCAGAGAATTGACCTGAAATCTCTCTGGGCCATAGAGCTGCAAAGTGCCTTTCAGGGTTGTCTTAGCTGCTCTTGTGTTTTGCAAACAGTAGCACGTGGAAGTCGCTGCTTATATCCATCTGTGCAGAATCTCAAAGATGCTCCCACCCACGCCCTAGCCCACAGGACCTGTAGCACAATTCCTAGTTTATCACAGAATGAAGCTTCTCCTGCAGCTTAGCTTCTGGGATTAGCTGCTGGATCATGCTTGGTGGGTGGGTCAGCTCTCTCACACACCCCAGAATATTGGCCCTCTTGATGTCTACCAGACACTCGCAGACCTCGCCTCAAATTGTGACCAAAAATAAATATTCCCCAGTGTTGTCAGATATCTGATACAGGAGGACAAAAGCCCCCTCATTGAAAACCATGATCTCAATTGAACTGGGGAGATTGAGAGAAGAGGGCTGGAATCGGGGTGACAGTGTGTTTCCTACGGATGGTTTTCATTTTTGGCAGTGAAATGTCATTTAGATCACAGAGTGACTCTTTCCAAAGACATCATAAGAGGACAACAGAAATCAGATTCAGCTCAGAACTATAATATTCTACTGTGCTTTACTGATAGCTAAAAGACTAAAGAATTAACTAAGGGATCAAAAGTTAGTGTTGATGTTTTTAAATTATGTTAGTATTTCTTGAATGTGGGTATTGCAGTCAGCCTGCATGGTTACGGATAAATGTCCATCAAATGGCTTAAGGGAACAAGGGGTTTAATCTCCTTGCGACAGTATGGTTACAGTTTTCAGTCCAGCTTGACAAGAGAGCATGCACCAACACCAGGGCCAAGGGAACTGGCCACACCATCACCACATAACAGCTGAGAGACAGACAATCTTAACTTGCCAGACCAACATGTCTGGCCAAGTGTACAAAAGGATGCTGTCTCTCTCAACCAGCTCTCCATGATTTATTCCAGGGCCTAATCCCACCCACCATAGGCTGGGCCTTCCCCATCATCTAGACAATCTCCTGCAGGTTTGTTCT
Organism: Typhlomys cinereus; assembly: GCA_023101885.1. NCBI lineage: Eukaryota > Metazoa > Chordata > Mammalia > Rodentia > Platacanthomyidae > Typhlomys > Typhlomys cinereus. The sequence continues at coordinate 21,839,428 of JALPQD010000001.1, forward strand.
GAGCTCAACTCAACTACTAATTCTCCACAAATGTGCCCAGAGCTCAAACCCACAACCATCAAGTTTGACACCTGTGCCCAACTATGACTGGGGTTCTGGTTTATAGGGTTCTGAGCACAGTACAGGAGTGTCTACCTTGAAGCAACGTTCTCAGAGGAGAAGGCCATCTCGGAGACAGCCTGGGTAAGACGCCCCAGCCCCCCTGTTGGTGAAGCCAGCATTTCAGATTTTCACATTGCACACACACTCCTGTTGTGGGTCACTAAGAGGTCCCCCAGATGTGTCACATGTGCACATGCCTGTCTGGGTGTTTGAAAGTGGTCCACTGGCTCCTGCATCTAGTCACACACAGGGGTCACCTGCTGCCCAATGGGGATCGCAGGAATGCCTGCTCAGGGATCAGGGCTGTGCCTGGCACCTTAGGGACTGTTCCCACTAATCTCCCAATCACTGAAGGGCTGGACTGTGACCCTGGCTCCCAACCTTGTGCTTGCCACACCGCCGGCTGGATGACTCCTCCCTGTTCCCAGGGCACCAAGTTCAGCATGTCGCACTAACTCATTGGTCCCACGTGGGTGGTGGGTGGTATAGAACAAGAAACCACAGCCTTCATGACGCTTCCTGATCTTGGGTGGCAACAGCTATAGAGGAAGTCTCTCGTGTTTGTCTTCATCCCTTCCCTGTTGCTCCAGAGGACTAGGGGGCCCCCAAGTTCCACCTTCTGAAGGCAGTTCCCCTGTCCCGCTGGGCTCTGAACAAGTCATACCTGTCAGATTAGGTGTGATCAGTTTTTCTCCTTCCCCGGCTGCCTGCTAAGGGGTCCAGAGAGAGGCCCACGCTGCTTCACTGACCTGCCCCAATTTTCTTAGCCTCCCTCAGCTGCTCCTAAAAGCAGTTTGTCCACCGTGGTTTTACTAAGCATTGCGTTAAGAGGACATGATAATAGTTCCACACCAAAGATTTCAAATCCACCAATTCAGAACCTGGACCTAATGTCAGGTTCTGTAAAAAGTAAATAAATAAATATAGTTGTCCCATCTCTCACAGACCATTTGGGCGACCTAGAGAAGACATCTGGTCTCTGTGTCATCAAACACAAAAAGCCAGAAAGTGTCCTCAACACTGAGGCTTAGCCCAGCTGAGCAACAGCTTGTGAGAATTCCATGCGAGGACATCGCTGTTACACAGAAAGGAGGTTTGAAGACCAGTCAGTGGAAGGTCTGAGTTGGATCTGCAGATCCCCCCAAACCTCATCTTGGGAGCAGAGAGCTGCTTCCTGCAGTCATTGCCAGAGGTCAACCTGTCTCTCCTGCCAGAAGCTGCGGTTTGTGTGTACGTGTGTGTGTAGACCAAAGGACAACCCTAAACGCTGTGCATACGTGAGTTGGTCTCCGGATGTTGAATACTGACCTGGAAGTCTGTTGCGGGTATGTCCACAGCTGCTCTAGTTGATTCCAGAACCAACCAAGTTAACAGTCAAGATGAACCATCATGAACCTTGTCCACCTTTCCTTGAGACAGTCACTGGCCACACAGCTGATGGCCAGCCCACCCCAGGGATCCATCTGTCTTTAAGTTCCCAGTGCCGCAGTTGTAGGCAGGTGCCACTGTTAGCTTTAATACCTGAGATTGTGGGGGGGTCAAACTTGTGTTCTCATAGGTGCAAGGAAAGCCCTTTAATGCCTGAGTTGTCTTCACAGTGATCTACATTACTGTGGTTGTTGTAAATGTACTTAATGGTTTTTTATTCTGGATACACACCTGTGTGTTCGTTTCCATGTTTGTCTTAACATGACTACACAAAGGACAACACATGCTAGCAAGGATGTGACGGAAGGAAACCTCTGTACACTGCTGGTGGGCACATAACTAGCTCAGCCACAATAGCTCAACACAGAGGTTTCTTTAAAAAGAAAAAAAAAAAGGCGCCTTCTGAGCATCTTCTGTCCACCTGGCATGGAGCCTGAGGGGCACCTGATGGGGGGCTGACAGATGGAGAGCAGCTTTCACCTGTATGTCACTATCCAAAGACAGCTTCACACCTATGTAATGTAACAGAAAAGGTCAGAAAGTGTGGCGCTTACAAAGCAAGATGAACATCTGCGGAAGCTCCAGTTCTGCAGATTTGTCAAATGACTTTAAGGAACATTCAACAAAATTGAAAGAATATCGTGTAAGGAAGTACAAGGTTTACAATTGAAAGTAACCAAACTGGAAAAGGAACAAATGTTAAATGCACAAACACTAGAAGAATTTGTCACCAAAAATCAACAGCTAAGAGAGCAACAGAAAGTCCTTCAAGAAACCATTAAAGTTTTAGAAGATCGGTTAAGAGCAGGATTGTGTGATCACTGTGCAGTAACTGAAGAACATATGCGGAAAAAAACAGCAAGACTTTAAAAATATCCAACAGCAAAATCTTAAACATATTACAGAACTTATGAATGAAAAGAATATTCTTCAGGAAGAAAATAAAAGGTTTTCTGAACAACTGCAGCAAAAAGTTCAAAATAATCAACAGCATCAAGTAGCTGAGCTTCAATGTGATGAAATGTTATTACAGATTTGCCAACAACAGAATTTTCATTTTCTGGCATTAACCACCTATGAAAAAGAAGAATCTCCATGTTCGATACACAGAACAAACACACAGTAAACTGGAGCGCTCTGTATGTACAGATGAATTAAGGAGCACTTCCAAGCCTTCAGTTCCAACATAACCACAAGGAAACTGAAATTCTAGTAGCCCACACTTGTGATTCAAATCAATCTCCACCAGCTAAACAATGTGTAACAAGCCATTGTTCCCTGATAATATAGCTATGGTTGTTGCTGAAACACTTGGACTTCACACCAGAAGAATCTGAACCTCAAGGTCCTCTTGGGGGTGAGCTCTACGTTGTCTAGAAGGTTGCGAGAAGCAGTCTTTAGGAGAATCCACAAGAAACAGCGAAGAGAGGCTCCTTCCCAAGAACCAACTCCTCGGGCGCCATCTCCTGTATCTGAAGCTACCTTTAATGTGACAAACCACGTGAGTTTAAATACAAGAACTGTGAAAACAGCTTCTCTTAGCAGTGTTTCTACTTCCAAAGCAGAGAAAACTCGAGCAAAATCGGAGGCAGCATCCTGTTCACACATCATCTCAGGTCCCAAGCACACGAGTCATTAGCCAGTCATTTTCTAATAGGCAGATGCTCACAAACAAGACACAAGTGAATCTGTGCGTAAACAGGATAATAGTGCTCACATTGAAGGTGTTATTACTGATCAGCGTTTAGCGCCTCTGAAATCAGTGGGAAGCAGAGCATTGAAAAGGAAGATGATTGAGGAAGAAGGTAACCATGAAATCAACTGTCCCAAGACATTTTGATAAAGAAAACACTTTTCCATTGGATAGTCAGCTTTCCATGAAAGAGGACTACATGACAGACAAACCTCTGGACCTGTCAGATAGATTTTCAGCTGTTCATCGTCAAGAGAAAAGCCAAGGAAGTGAGACTGCCAAAGACAACTTAAGCAAGTGACTATTTATAAGGCTTTGAAACCCACCCCGAAGAGCTCCTCCTCAAGCCGGAAAGCTTTGAGTGCAAACTGCTTGGTAGCCAGAGCTTCCTCAGAGGGTCCTGTTTGCAGGACTGCATCCCACAGTCCTCTATCAGATTCTCTCCAGACCATAAAACACCATTACAAAAAAGAAAACCCTGTCTTCAAAATTCCTGTGTGTCCACATGAACATTTGGAGACAGAGAATCTTTTTGATAGCATGAAGGGTGCCACTTCTCATGAGCTAATAAAATAAAAAGCAGGTCAGTCCAGGGGGATGGGAACTTGCATCAGATCTTCAGTTAAACCCCTGTAGAATTGCTAAAGCAAAGTCTCTGCAAACCAACAGGTGTGTCCTTTGCAAATAGCCAGTGAGTGTAGTTCAGGAGCAGACCTTGGTCGGTATAAAATGGATGTACAAAAGCATGGATGGTACAAAAGATGACAGTCAAGATTAGAAGGAAAGGCGGTAGACCTGGCTTGTGCATTGGTCAATGAAACCATGCTTTTAGAACTGAAGAAGCAAAAGCAAAAAGCAAAATGTCCAGCTGGAGAACAAAAAAATGAATGACAGCTTGGAAGATATGTTTGATGGGACAACACATGAAGAACATGAATCCTATTTGGCAGAAAGTTTCTGAAGTAGCAGACGAAGAAGAGGAATTGTCAGCTGCTATGGTAAACAAGATAAAGTCAGGCAGAAAGCATTTGTGGAGCCATATTTTAAAGACAAAGATAGAGAGAGATGAGTATACAAAATTTTCCTCATATTGAGGTGGTTTGAAAAAAGAGGAAAGAAAATTGCTTGAATACACATGTAAAGAATGTGAAATTTATTATGCAGATATGCCAGCTGAGGAAAGAGAAAAGAAGTAGACTTCCTGCTCAAGACACTGATTTCGCTACATTCCACCAAACACAACAGAGACTTTTGGGACGGTAATTTTCCTTCTACTCATACTTGCATGGAAAGAAGTTACATTAAGGAAGATCTTGATCTTTGCCCTTGTCCAAAAAGAAGGCAGCCTTACGACATGATGTTTTCTCCAAAAGGCAAGGAGCAGAAGACACAGATGTTGAAATAAAAGCAGGATAGAAGAGGTTTTTTTTCCCCCTTTTTGTTAATTATAAAGTTGGTATTAAACATTGATATATTTTTTATCTTCTATTTAAAAAAAACACTAGCAAGAGATCTTTCAAGTAACCTAGCCACAACACTGCTGGGACCATGCAGGGCTCCAAGTCAAGAAACCCCAGAGACACTTGCCAGGGGCGTTCTTTGCAGCACTATGTGCAACAGCTGAGTCGCAGACTCAGGCACCCCAAGTGGACAGACACACAGCATTCCTTTCAGCCATGAACACAGTCATGTCATCTGTAGGATAATGGATGTGAAATCATACTAATTAAGTCTCAGAAAGGCAAATAGCATGCTTTCCCAAATTTTTTTTTTGGTTCCTAGATAAACTCACAAAACATAAACTCATGTTTATAAACATAAACTCATGCATAAACATGTATAAACATAAACTCATGTATGTATCAGCACAAACTCATTTATGCATATATGACATGAAAGTAGAAGTAAAACTGTCTAAGGGACAAAAGGGACCAATGGGAGAGGGGGGCAAACAAGAGAGGGAAGGGGATAGAAGTAGTAATGTACTCAACATAAAATATATATGAAAATATTTTGTAAAAATTGATTTTGGGGGGCTAAGCCTTTGCCTTGCAAGCAGAATGACCTGAGTTCAGATCTCAGATCCCACGTAAAAATGCCAGGCAGAAGTGGCGGTGGTCTATGTAATTCCAGTCCTAGAAAGCAGAGCCTGAGAAACCCTAGAGCAGGGGCTGGAGAGGTGGCTCAGGGGTTAAGTCTCTACCTTGCAGGCGGAAGGTCCTGAGTTCGGATCCTACACCCCACGTATAGACGTCGGGTGGAAGCGGGGGACAGCCTGTGTTTCTGGTCCTGGTAGGGTGGAGCCTGTGAAGTCTCAGGCAGAGTAAACAAAGAGGAGGTGGAGGCGGTCCATGGTGGTTCCCCAATTCGCCTATGGTTCTACACACACACACACACACACACACACACACACACACACACACACACAATTGAATAATAATAATAATAATAATAATAAAAGAAACCCTAGAGCAAAGCAGAAAGGAGGTAAAGCAATCCATAATGATTCCTAATGTCACCCTTGGATTTCCACAGGCACAGTGTCCTCTGATAGACACACAAACACAAGCACACAAAAAATGTTTCTTAATTTTTAGGACAGCTAGAGTGTGATCAGAAGAGTGCATGGTGAGATGCCTGCTAGTATGTGGTCAGGAGAGTGCATGGGAGGTACCTGCACATAGTAGGACACTAAGCTAGCATGTGGTCAAGAGAGTGTGTGGGAGGTGCCTGCACACAGTGTTTGCTCAAGAGAGTGTGTGGGAGGTGCCTGCACACACACAATAGGCCATCGAGGTAGGATGCGGGCATGGTGAAATGCCTGCTTTGGCTGTCTGGAAAGGGAGGCTTCAGAGGATTGACACCAAGCTGCAAAGGGGAATGAAAAGCCTTACTCACACAAACGTCTAGAGAAATGCCTTCAGTAGACACATGGTTAGAGCCACACTTGAATTTAAAGTTTTTAAATTACGTTTTTATAATTAGATAAAATTTTATTTTGTCTGTGACAGTTAAAGTGTCAACTTGACAACTGAGAACTAAGCCCTTAGCACATGCACAGGTCTACTTGGAAGCTGAGCAGGGGGCTTGATATGTAATGCTTCTGCCATACAAGAGTCAGGACTGAAGTTCCCAGAACCCACATAAATGCCAGGCAAGTGTGGCATTGTAACCACAGCACTAGAGGGCAAAGATGGTGAACCACTGGGAGAGCTGGCTAGCTGGACTGGCCAATCAGAGTATCCAGGTTCACCTAGAGGCCCTGTTTGAACATATAAGGTAGAAGCAATTGAGGAAGACACTGGATATCAGTCTCTGGGCTCCACATGCATATGCACACCTGCGTGTATACTCACATGTGCTCACATGTGTTCACGCACATGTGAACATTCATATATGTGCATAAACACAGCACACAAACATACACAATAAATAACAAAATAACAACTAATTGACCTTGGGTATTGTTGAAAAATTCATGTTTCATAAAGCAATTGATGGTTTATCTGAAAATTTTTCACTTTAAAATCTTTTCCTCAAAACTACCCAAAATTTCCACAACTGAAATAATTTATAATCTTACCTGAAAATTATTTTACTTTTTGGCAACAAGCCAAGCCATGTTGGCCCAAATTACAAACCCAAATCCTGTAAAATATTACTTAAATGTATTTTTACCCAGCTCTGTGGTTTAGGCCGGTAATCGCAGTTACTAGGGAAGGTAGAGGCAGCCTGATAACTTAGTGAACTGCTATCTCAAAATAGAAGGCAAAGGGGGCTAAAGACGTAGCTCAGTGGTCAAGTGCTTGCCTAGCACACCTGAAGCCTAGGCTGATCTCCAGTAGGGAAAAGAAAATTTGCTAGACATTGTTGCGGTTTCTCTTCTGTTGCTGATGTAAATACATGACCAGTGCAGGAAGGGAAACTGAGAGGTTCATTCTTACTTGTGATTTTTGGTCACATGTCCTGATGAGCTGCAGGAGCATTCATACCTACATCAGGAGGGAGGGTATTGGCCATACTATATCCACAGGATGATCTGAAGGACACACGTCTTCCCTTGCCAATTTGCCAAAGTACTGAACCAGCTCTCTCCATTTTACCTGTCCAGCAAATGGTCCCACCCACCTTGGACTGTGTCATAGTTAGACACAAGTGTCAACTTGATGGTTGAGGGTTTGAGCTCTGGGCACGTTTGTGGAGAATTATTGGTTGGGTTAAACCCAGAGCAAACCTGCAGGAGATTGTCTAGCTGATGGGGAAGGCCCAGCTTATGGTGGGTGGGACTAGGCTCTGAACAGGTGAATAAAATACTGAGAGCCAGTTGAGGAAGTTGGCATCCTTCTGTACACCTGGCCAGACATGCTGGTCTGGCAAATAAGGATTGTCCATCTCTCAGCTGTTATATGGTGATGGTGTGGCCAGTTCCCTCGGCCCTGTTATTGGTGCATGCCCTCCCGTCAAGCTGGACTGAGAACTGTAACCAGTAATTGTAAGGGGATAAATCCCTTGTTCCCTTAAGCCGTTTGATGGTCATTTATTAGCAACTATGCAGACGAACTGCAACAGACTGGATCTTCCCACATCACAATTTAGATATTCTCCCATAGGTTTGCTCAGGGCTTTGTCTTAATTAAATGGTTCTTCAGGGCTGGAGAGGTGGCTCAGAGGTTAAGCCTCTGCCTTGAAGGCGGAGGGTCCTGAGTTCGGATCCTAGACCCCACGTATAGACAGACGCCAGGCAGAAGGGGGGCGGCCTGCGTTTCTGGTCCTAGTAGGGCGGAGCCTGTGAATCCTGGGGCAGAGTAAACAAGGAGGTTGAGGCGTCCATGGGGGTTCCCGAATTCGCCCGTGGTTCTATACACACACATACACGCACAATTGGATAAATAATAATAATAATAAATCTTAAACGGTTCTTCATAGATGTGCCCAAAATCACAAGCGAGGTGTGTGGGTTCTGCAAAGAGAATTTCTAATCGTATACTTTTTTTTTCTGCAATTACTATTACGAAGAGGCCGAGTGCCACATGTGGAAGTTGGATGACAACTTTGTGAAGTTAATTCTCTCCAGCCACCTTTTCTTTGGGCTTCAGGGGATGGAACACAGATTGAAAGACCTTCACCCACCCGGCCCTGTCGCGGACGGCCCAGGGGATTTTTTGGAATCGGGAGGACCCCTCGCACACACCACAAGCTTTGCAGTGAAGTTTCCCCAGGCGCGCGCGAAAGTCCCCGAGACATGAGGCGAGCGACAAGCTCCACCCCTAGACGAAGGCCCCCAAAGTGCTGCGAAGCTCCCCAGCCCCACGAAGCCCCCCAAGAGCGCAGCGCTCTTCGATGCGCCCCCGAACCTCCCCGAGCGCTGCAAAGTCTCCCAGACGGACGCAAGGCCCTCCAGACGCGCGCGATGCTCTTTTATGCGCCCCCGAGGTCCCCCAGGCGCCGCGAAGCTCCGGGATAGGTGAGACGCACAAAGCTCCTTGATGCCTGCAACAAACTCCCTCCAGGCGCGTACTAAGGCTTCACAGGTGCGCGCCAAGCTCCCGAGACGCATGTGAAGCCCCCCGAGGCGCCGCGAATCCCCGAGATACGCGCCAAGCCCCTTCCCACCCACCCAGCGCCCCCAGTCTCGCGCCCCGCGCGTATTTCAAGCCCGCGGCTCCTTCCCGCGCTTTTGAGCCGCGCGCCAGGTCCTTGGCGGCACCGGCCTGTTCTCGTCGACCAATCAGAGCGCTCCCGCGCTGGCGGTGGGCGGGCCCTCGGCGGCCGTTACCCGACAAGCCCTGGGGCGCCCGGCACTCGTCGGCCGGCGGCGGCGGTGGCGGTGGCGGCGGAGAGGTGCGACGGGCGCGGGGCGGGAGCTCGCCGGGAGCGGGGAGCACGGGGAGCGCGCCGGGCGGGGCGATTCCACCCCGCAGACGCGTTGGGCAGCCCAGGTGGCCTCGAAGCTGCTGTGGCCGTGCTGGCCCGCGAGTGGCCTTCCTCCTCCGAGTACTGGGGTGGTCGGCCGAGAACCCGGATGACCCAGCCGGGTGGGCGCGGTGCCCAGGGTGCAGCGCAGGGTCCTGCGTGAGCGAGCACAGTGCCTGAAATTGCAGCCCAGGGCCCCAGTGACCCCAGGACCCCCACGCTTAGTGGTTTGCTGCTGGGGGGGCAGCCGGGGCCTGGCGCGACTTGACCCCACGCCGGGTGGTGCCGTGCCAGCGGTGCAGCCCGGGACCCACGCGTGGTCCAGAAGCCTCGCGCACGCAGCCGCAGCCCGCGTTGCCAGTGTCCGCAATGCATAGACGTCGGCGCCTTGGACTGAGCGTGGCTTGGCACGGAAAAAAGGGGCGGTGCCCTGGCAGGGCGGGGCAGTAGGGCTGAAGCCCAGAAGTCGGGGTACAGGCGGCCGAGAGGTGGCTGGGGGGGCAGCGCATGTAAGGACACGAGGAAGCTAGTGAACGGAGCACGGGACCCAAGTGTGATCCTTTGAGTACATCCGTGGAGAATTGGTAGTTGAGGCCTCAAGTCTGGGAGACTAACTGACGTGGGGTGCGGCCATCCTTAGGCAAGAGGATTGGGGGAAAGAGGCGGCGCAGTGGTTTGACAGAACTTGGACAGTCTCACAGACCGAGAGCACGGTGCGCCCTCTCGGCCTCCTGTGCCAGTTCCCGCAGCTCCGGACGTTGCTGTGAACTGCCTTGTGGACGGTCACAAATTCAGCAGTAGCAGGAAGGGAACTAACGCGGGTGAACAGAGGCTAGAAACCACAGTCATCAGACTTCACGTCCCCAGAAAGCTGAGGTGTGAACAACCGCACTTGAACTTGGCAAAGAAATTTGTGGCCAGATGAGGGTTTATGGCTAGGGTATTGTGAAATGAGGTTAAATTGACAAGGGGTGCGTTGGAAAGAGCCTGTGGCTTCTGGCTGGCTTCTGGTACTAGTCTATAGCACTGGAGGCAATAATAAAAGTGGACACACCAAGGAGCAGAGTTGTTGGGTGACAGAAGCCTCCAATGCGTTGCTTGCCAAGGAGTTACCCAGGTGTCTTGGAAGTCTCAGCACCAGCTCCTCCCCATCCTCACATTTACCTTATACTCCTCCTAGAGGGCATGTGTGAGGTGGTTTGTGAGTAATGAGCAGTACTGAGCATCTTTGCATGTACTTCTGGGGAAGGGAGGGGACAACAGGCAGCCAAGAGGTGGCTCTGGGGGGCACAATGCATTTAAGGACATGCAAAAGCCAGTGAATGGAACACAGTACCCAAGTGTGATACTTTGAGTACATCTGTGGAGAATTAGTAATTGAGGCCTCAAGTGTGGGAGTTGTCTAACTGATATGGGGTGCTGCCATTCCTTAGGCAAGAGGATTAGGGAAAAGAGGTGGGAGTGTGTGTGTGTGTGTGTGTATATGCACACCAGATGGCACCAGGAGTGTGTGTGTGTGTGTAGGCCCAAGGGTGACATTAGAAATCATCCTAGATTATTCTATCTCCTTATTACTTTGTTCTGGGGGTTCCCAGGCTCTGCCTTCTAGGTCCAGAATTATTGCCATATCTGCTAGACATTTTTATGTGGGATTTGGAGATCCGAACTCAGATCCTTCTACTTGCAAGACAAAGGACTTAACTCTAGTTCCTTTGCATGTATTTATGAGCCATGTATATATATATGTTCATTGGATAGATGATTTGGGTTTGTTTGCCTACATGTGTATGGGGGTGCGTGTGTATAGTGCGTAGGGTCACATGTATATGTAAGTACAGGCATATGCACATGTTCATGGAAGCCCAAAGTTAACATCAGATGTCGTTAGCTGCTCTCCACCTGACTGGACCCAGTGTTCCCAATAAGCTGGGCCAGCCAGCTTGTCCTGAGGATTCTGTCTTAGCCCCTGAGTGCTGGCATTGTCCGGCCCACCCCACCACCTGGCTTTCATGTGGCTCTGGGGTATGACTCTCACCATGCTGCAGCCAAGAGCCTTACCACTTGAGTCATCTCCCCAGACTTCATTGAAGAACTCTCTGCTCATGGCTTCTTTAACATTTTTTAAATTAAGCATTCTTTTCCTTGTTAACTTAGAGGAGTTCTTTCTATATTCTGGGTAATAGAACTTATCAGATATAGTATTTGCAAACATTTTGTAGATTCTTCTTTGTAAAAGTAACTTCATGTATGTTTATATTTAAAATAAATTTTCTGGGGCTGGAGAGATGGCTCAGGGGTTTGTGACTCTGTCTCACAAGCAGAAGGTTCTGAGTTCGGATCCCAGGTCCCACGTTAAAAAAACAAAATTAAAATAAATTTTCTAACCTGTTGAGTACAGATTTAGATGCAAATGTATGTGAATGAGAACCCAGCTTCAGATATTAAAGAAATCTGCAAAACATAAAACAACAGTATTCTTACTAGCTTCATGAAAATATATGAGATTTTTTTAAACAGGTTTTCAATGTAGGTCAGGCTGGCTAAAAATTCTAGGTAGTCCAGGCTAGCCTCAACTCACAATCATTCATCCTCTACTTCTCCAGTGCTAGAATTTCAGGGGCCCACAACCATGCCTCACATTGAAAATATTTTCGTTAAAAATACTATGCTAACTAATGAGGTAAGACAGTCTTCAGATTATTATTTTTGTGTCTGTCTGGAAGATTATGGTTTTCAAGGAAATATGTCTATTTGAATTGCAAGATTTTTATTTGAAATTATTTATTATGTACCCCGTAATTGTTTTATTGTCTGTTGGGTTAATATATATCTTCTTTCATTCTTTAAGTTTTTCTATTTCTGTATGTACATGCTTATAGGGTGCATGTGTGTGCAAATGTGTGCAAACGTGTGCAAGTGTGCGTGTGCATGCCTTAGCGCTTGATTTGCAGGAGTCAGCCTCAGTCACTCTTCCACTTTATTCTTTTAAGACCCAGAGCTCACTAATAAGACTAGTGTAGCTAGGCAGCTTGCTCTTGGGATGTACATCCTGGGCCTTACATCCTGGGCTAGAGTGACAGGTGCTGTCACACTTTATGTGGGATCTGCAGACAACTTCGTGACTTGATTTTCCCTTCAAGTACTGCACCGCTGTGTCATGTCTCCAATGCTTGCTTAGATGACTCTTATGAAGAGTTTGTTTCACTCATTTTGAATAAACAACTTTTGGGGTTTCATGTATTTCTTATTTTATTATTATTATTCACTTCCATCGTACTTTCTTTGAACTAAGTTTTTTTTTTCTTTTTCTAATTTCTCTAGATAAGGATGATAGCACTGGTTGTAAACTTTTGCTTTATAGTAAAAGTTTGCAGAGAGCTGGGGAGATATTTCAGTGGGTAAAGCACTTGTTCGAATCCCCAGAACCCATCAAAGCCAGCACTGTGTGCATCTGTAACCCGAGTGCTCTCATCCTTGGGCAATAGACTGCCATGCATGGTAGAAAAGTAGCCGAGACCCTGCCTCAAACACCACAGACAGCAAGGTGAATTTTCCTCAGACCCGCACATTCACATTCACACGCATACTAGACAAGCACTCAACCATTGAGCGACATTCACCAATTTCTAAAATGACCTCTTATTCTTTGAGACAGGATCCCTACTCAAACTCAAAACTCAGGGATGAGGCTAATTTGGCTAGCAGTTTGTTCGGGGGATTCCCAGTTTCCATCCTCCAAGGCTTACAAGCAGGACACCACACCCACCTGGCATTTTCTGTGTGATCAAAGATCAGAACTTTGGTCTCTTTACTTGCATTACAGGCACTGTAGCCATGACTTCCTCCCCAACACCCCCTAGACAGGGTTATTAACCCTTTTATACAGCTCTGTCATTTCATCACGTGTCTCTCACGTTCACTTTGAACTACATGTTCTCCTTCCTCTACTTCTGAATAAATTCTTTCTATAAACTATCCTTAACTGTATGAGAGAAAATGCATAAGCATATTGAGACATCAGTTTACCAGAAAACAACTCCAAAATTAGGTTAAGTATTCAAAATACAGTTTACATCATAACAGTTTATGATGCTGGACAAGAGACAGTATAAGACTGGTTTATAAAGAAGGAAATATCCACTATGAGACATACAATTAAACAGGTTTCCGACTCGGAAGCACATTGTAGACTGTGATGCAAAGAGAGACATTCTGACATGTAAAGGACTCTGAATTAAGATGGATATTGAGCTTTAGAAAGATTAAATCAGTTAAAAATTACAGGCATGTGTGTATGTTATAGTGTTACATTTATTTTTGCAACTACTGAGAATTGAGTCTAAAGTCTCATGCATGCTAGAAAAATACCACTGACCTATATAGTCCAGCCTATTGTATACTTTATTTTGTCATGCAGACTGATCTTGAACTTGATTTGTAACCCAGACAGGCCTTGACCTTGGATTCTTCTGTCATAGTCTCCTAAGTAGCTTACAAAGCTGTGCTCTCAGGCCTTGTGTATGTGTGTGTGTGGGGGGGGTGCAGTGCTGGGGATCAAGCCCAGAACCTCATGAGACATGTTTTACCACTGATTGAGCTGCATCCACACCCATAGGGCAGTGTTTTGGGGAAAAAGAAGCCAAAAAGGGGTCTAAAGATATGTGGGTGGATCATCTCGATAATTTCACACAGTTAAAATGGTTACTCTTAAAGCAGTGCATGTTTCTTCTGTCTAAAAGCAGCTCATGTAGGGTATTATGGGTGCAAGGAGCACAGCTGTCCTTCTGTCTCTCCGTGATGTCTACTTTTTGCTACAAAGGTGCAAGATTTTTGTAATTTTTATTTAAGTTTTCAAAACTGTGTTAGTGTTGTGTGGAAGAACAGACTGCTAGAGGGGATGTATATTCATGTGTGCAATACGGTCTGTGCAGCCCAATGGTGTTTGCTTCCGTGTGGTACTGAAGCCCTGGAGCAGTGCGTCCATGAGCCACTGGTCTCAGCTAGTGCTAGAAAGAAGAATCTGTTCTGTTATCCGTGAAGGAAGGCAGGGTAGACAACACGCCAGCATGCCACAAAGCAAACAGGCAAATGGCACAGCTCTTCCCTCAGGGTACCCATGAGGTGCTGCCATGTTTAGGGTGGGTCTTCCTAGTTCAGTTATCCTAATCAATAAAGTCCTCAGAGATGTGCACAGATGCTGTCTCACAGGTGACTCTAGATCTTATTGACAAACAGCATTAGCCACCACACTGGCTGTTTCATTTATAAGAAAATGTTGTAAGATAATGATTCCAATAGTTTGTCCTTAAATCAAGGTTTTTCACTTGTGTCACATAAGAGATATATTTAAATTTTGAAAATTTGGGTAATGTCAGACTACATAATATAGACCTCTTTTTCGTTGTAGATAATTCAGCAGCCTAGGACACTATGACAGAAGCCTAGTTATTCCTTTAAAAGTTAATCAGATGCAGACAAATGACAAGGTCATTATTTGAGGAAGATCAGGAACCCAAGAGGGGTTCATAGTAGGAACAAGTTTTGCCCCAACTCTAGCTGCTAATTTAGGAGAATTGGCAGGGAAATTGCTGCTGACATGCTCACAATAGTGAAGGACAAAAGCAAGCCTTGAGCTGTGAGAGGCAGAAGCCCCCTAAAGTGTTCTTCCAGTGTGCTTAGGATTCCAAGACTGCTCTCCCACAGACTAGTTATCTGCTGGCCTAGAAAAATCTTGACCTAGAGGACTAGTTAGTTCTCTGTGGCAGTTCAAAGTAGCCATTGTCTTCTGTGGGTTCAGGTTAGTGTATATCCAGCTTACCAATGGAGTAGCTGGTACACAGTCAGGAAACCAGATTGACTGGAGGGGAGTAAATCTGCCAACTCCAGGAATTTGCGAGACAGCAAACAACTGTGGCTTCAAATACCCCGTGTAAAGACTCAAGCTGAAGAAAGGAACTGCAGCACATCAACCTCAGGGGCCACACAAGCATAGCTGCCGCCATTGAGCCAGACAGATATGGTATTGTGGGTGAGCCTGCGCTTCGATGAAGCCCCCAAGGGCTGGCAAAACCCAAGAGAAGCCCTGTGAGGAGGAGACCGGCTGTGAAAAACTGCCACGAACTTCAGCATCTTGGTTCACGGAAACAAGAAAACACACCTGTCCTCATCCCGAAGGCCAGCCAGGGGCAGCTGCACCCAGCACGCAGAACAAGTGAGAAAGTAGCGGCAGCACCTGCAGACGGAGGGCTCACACTCCAAGATGAGTTATTTACCCAGAAACATAAACTCCTTCCCTCCCAGGCTCCTCTTGGAGGTCACTAAAGCAGCATATCCACAAGGGCATAGCATCTGGTATAGCTGCCAGATCTACCGACACTTTCATGCGGGAGCAGAGTCCCACCTTGCTCCAGCTGGAGATCCCTGCAACGTTTATGGGCCCAAGGCCACTGCGACCAGAGAGAATGGCAGTGCAGGCATTGAAGGGTTGATCTTGCCAGCCTCATTGAGCCTGTTGCCACAAAGCATCCAAGAAAAGGGCTTGACCAAAGCAACGCCTGATCAGCTTGCCCTTACTTGTGAGTGACCAGGAGTACAGAGCAAAGCTCATGGAAACTGTCCCTCCTGACAGTGCTTCCAACTATAACCAATCAGAAAGCATCCAGTCCAGGTCTGCAGGTAGTACAAGCTGAGTGACCTGAGAGCAGCCTCACTGAGAAAAGACTAGAAGTGTCTCCCATTGTTTTTATTCAGGATAGCCCACCTGTGCCAAATTTGAAGTTCTCAGCACTTTGTTACAGCCTGGCTTATTGATAGGCTACCACTTTGGGAAGAACTTGTCATCCACCAGTTCCTTTTAGAACAAGAGTTTGCATAAAGCCAGAGACACTTTCATGAGTTCTGGATGTGGGTGAGCTTTTGTCACCAAAGGTAACCTGAAGGTCCAACGTGACCGATGGGACCAACGGTAACTCCTCTTGTAGTGGTAGGAATCTGAGAACACACTCTCTCTGTCTGTGCTGACAGTGATGATGGAAAGAGACTCTCAGAGATTTCCCAAGGATGGCAGCGAGGTGGCCCAGCAGGTGCCTGCCACCAGTGTGAACAGCCCTCAACCCACATAATAGAAAGGGAGACTTGATGTCCACAAGTTGTCTGCTGGTCTCTGCAACCACACTGTGTCTTATGTATCCACCACACCACAGGACTGATAAAATGTTTTTTCAAAAAGTGATAAAGTGTTCTCCAAAGGAGACTGTCCCTTCACTGCATGTGAGCCCAGTGTAGAGCCTCAGGCCCAGAGTGCTTTGTGGCGGCCTGACCAGAAGCCGTGAAGACATCTTGGTGGCCTAGAAGCAGCAGCATTACCCACTTTTATGTCCCTGGAAGCATCTCCGAGACGGATCAGAGGCCAATGCGTAGAAGCAGGGTGTGCCCACCAGCGTTGCTCAAGCACCAAGCACACTGCCTGTTTTTCCATATGATACGTACATGGTAATTACACTTAACAGCTCAACCTTGGGCAGTCGTAGTCACAGTTGTTGCTGTTTTGCTTTGCAAAAAAAAAGCAAAAGGAAAGTTGAAAAAAATGGGGAAAATACCAAAAACTATAGACTAGAATTTTTAAAAATTCTGCGAGGAAGTGAATCTTTGAAAGTACCTTGTTTACTTACAGCAAACTGTTTACACAGAAGCTTTGCATAGTCTAGAGTAGCAGTTTCCAAAGACTAGTGCCTGTTCTGACATGAAACAGTTCGCACTAGTTGGACCACAGTGGAAGGTACGACTACTAAGCTTATCAAGGGGATGCTGTGTGCTCTGTGCTCCCTTTGTCCCTGTGGGTAAATGGACAAGCTCTTCCATCTGCTTAAATGTTTTGTAGGACTCCCAACCCTTCATTCATCTTCTGTTTGTTTTCTTTTTCTTTTTCTTTTTCTTTTTAGAAAGGAGAACAAAACTGAAATCGTAAGGTTGTGGAATTAATGGATGAACTGGTCCTTAGCAGCCCACTAATGTGCTTTCTTTTCTTATTTCTTATTTATTCAATTGTGCGTGTATGCATTTGTGGGTGTGTATGTATGTGTGCATGTGTGTGTGTGTGTGTGTGTGTGTGTGTGTGTGTGTAGAACCACGGATGAATTCGGAAACCACCATGGACCGTCTCCACCTCCTCCTTGTTTACTCTGCCCTGGGATTCACAGGCTCTGACCTACCAGGACCAGAAACGCAGGCCGCCCCCCGCTTCCGCCCGGCGTCTATATGTGGGGTCTAGGATCCGAACTCAGGACCTTCCTCCTGCAAGGCAGAGGCTTAACCCCTGAGCCACCTCTCCAGCCCCCTAAAGTGCTTTCTTGTTGGTCACCGTGGTCCGTCCATTTCCTTATTGTTCAAAGGAGAGTGGTCCCCTGGAGGAACTGCTGTGACTGGTTCCCACGCCCTTGGGCTCTGCATCAGTGGCTCAGGCCCACTGGATCAGCTGGGAGACCCTCCTGTGCGGGCTGCATTGATGCTGCAACACAGTCCCACTGCAGCATCTCTCAAGGGGTCTTTGCTTGCTTGATTTCAGTAGGGGTCTGAGTGGGAAAGCAGAAGCAATGGAACCGAGCAAAGTCATGGGGGGCACAGCCCAGAGGTTTCACACACCAACTGACCTCAGAGCAGGGGTGTCTGCGCCACAGCCCAACACTGGTGCACCAGATTCTTGTTCCTGCACCGGGCTACTGAACACCCTGCTGTAACTGGCACCTAGTTGCTGAGTCGGGCCATAGTGGTCAGCACAGAGCATTGACTACGCGGCAGGTGACAATGGTTATGGGGCCTTAAATCTGCGCACACAAGGACCTGATGGGGGGGTGACCCGCTCATTGGTGGGAGGAAATGCCCGCACCTGAATGGCCCTGGACTACCAGCCAAGTTCCCTGGCACCCCAGGGAGTACCAACATAGAGGTACCGGTACGCTCGATGTCCAGCAGCAGACATTACATTGTGGAGGTCAGCTGAAGAGCTCAAGATGGCCAGTACAGAAAGGGGCAGTGGAAGCAGGTGTGAGGGTGGAGAAGCCCTGTGGCTCTGGTCACCAGGCCTTGTGAAGTCTTAGGACCAAGATCTCGCCTGCCAAGGGCCGAGGGTCCTAGTAACCAAGGCCTACACAGGAACTGCACCCTGCAGGACTGAGGGTCCTGGTCCTCAGGGACTAACAGACTGTCACCTGCCTACTGCACCACTCGCTGCTGTCAGATGTGTTTATGTGTATGTGTGTGCACATATGCACAGGTACATGTGTACATGGGCATGTTGTAGAATGAGGATGATACAAGGTGCTTTTCTACTGTGGTGTTCATAGACTGGATCTCTGATTAAACTTTAGGTCTGTAGGCCTAGGCTGACTCCAGCTTGCTCTGAGGATTCCCAGGTTCTGCTTTTCAAGGCTGTGTTAACAGACCGGCCACCCCATCTGCCTTGCATTTCTATCTAAGATCTGGGGGTTCAATTCAGTCCCTTTGCTTTCACAGAAAGTGTTTTAATCACTGAGCCACTGCCCCCATAAAATTCCAATATCATGCCTTTTCTAGAATGTTCAACTTAATAGGTCACTGGCAGAAGCCTTGGAAAAGGAAGAATGCAGAGCAGCGAGGAAGGGCATGACCCGTACCATCTCCAGTGCCCCTCCTCCCCTCAAGGCAGTATGATTTGTGTTTTTTTTTTTCCATCCATCCATTCATTCATTCATTCATTGTGTGTGTGTGTGTGTGTGTGTGTGTGTGTGTGTGTCCCTGTGTCCCTGTGTCCCTGTGGAAGACCAAAGGTGACTTCAGGAATAATCCTGGATTGCTTCTACCTTCTTTTCACTTTACTCTGAGATTTCCCAGGTTCTGCCCACTAGGGCCAGAAGTGCAGGTTGCTGCCATTTCCGCCTGGAATTTTTACATGGGAAAGATTCATGTTTTTAATCTCATCATTCCCTCAGGTGATTTTGGTGACTATAATTATGTAAGCAGAAGAAGTCAAGGACACAAAACTCAAAGACATTCATAGAAGAAAACACTATGTAATTAAACAATCTGTAAAAATTTCAACATGACAAGACAGTAAAAGAAGTGTAAACTCAGCAACAAACTAACTCACTATAAATATAAAAATTAAATAATTCATGTCCTGAATGTATAAAAAGAACTACCAGCTCTAGGCTTTGGTTTAGACACCTATTGGGTGTGTATATAGGGTCTTTTAGCAGTGCCTTAGACACCCTGGCCTGAACTGAGCTAGTTCCCGCTCCCTGTCTTACTTGTCCATCCTCAGCCTACCCTACATGAAGTCCTTGTTCCATTGTAGTTCACAGTGTAAATAACCATAATATTATCTTGGACTGTATTTAAGTAGGTAATAGCCAATTGGTAAATTTTGAAATATGGTGAGTTAATTGTGTCTTTTTATAAATGAGAGAAAATCCCAGAAGACCAAGTTTAGAACATTGGCTTCACTTTGTCATTGTTGTCTGTGTGCGAGTGGGATTCTGACTGGGCTCAGTAATGCCTCTGCTCTTGCTTCACCCTCACTTGCAGATTTCTTTCCTTTTTTTTTTTTTCCCCCAGTCCTTTTGTTGTGGGATTTTATGTCCAGGTTCTTGTATTCCATAGTCGAAGATCAAAACCAGAACTCATGTAGAGGATTAAGGCAGAGTTTACTAGAGGAGAAGAAAGAAAGGAACCCATGGATTAGAAGTACAAAGGGACAAGGTCAGGGGTGTTTATGAACTTGGGCAAGCCCAGGAAAAGTGGTTTTCCTTGGTTAGTTTCTTTAATCCTTTAAATCTGACTGGGGCTTCAGTTTCCTCTATGTCTGATTGGTCTGTTCATGCTGGCGGTCGGCTCAGTCAGCTGTTGACTGATGTGTTTCTTGAGGAACTTAATCTGCTTGCATTGGAGGAGCATATTTCTATATCCTTTTTCATTTGAGAAATTCTTCTCCATACCCTTTCATAAGCAGGGTTGGGAGAAGTTGGCAACTGTCATGGTATGAAATGTGAGTTGTTTCTACAGACTCATGTTTTTGAGTCTTTGTCTAGGAAAGCTGTAGCAATTTTACAAGGTGGAGCCTTGCGGAGGAAGGCAGTCACTGGGGCGGGTCTTGAGGTTGGCTGGTGAGTGAGTGAGTGAGTGAGTCTGCTCTTAGGCTTGCACTGTCTCTCAGCCTCCATGATGTCTGCAGTGACCTTGACTGCCTCAAGTTTCTTCCACCTGCCATGCCTTTTCCACCACGAAGGACTGAATCTCCCCTCTGGAACTGTAAACTGATTAAATTTTCTTTCGATCCTGTAGAAGGACAGAATGTGCTCCCTCAGGATAATCCCAGCAGTGGGGATGACTTTCAAAGACCTTCCCAGCATGGCTGCTTTTTTCTAAAACTGCCTAATAAGAGACTATTATCTCTCACTTTGACCATCTTGATTTTTTATTTCCACTCCATATTACCCTACTTTACCCCACACTTACTCTCCTACCAGAAATCATCTTCCCAATAAGTCTCCTGTCATTTTCATGCTGTGTATGCATATGTCTGTGTATGTGTTGTGTACCTGGGCTTGTGTCTCATTGAGTTGACCAGCAACTACACCAAACAAGTGTCATCCTCCCCAGTAGTAACCATCAGTAGTCGCCAGACAGGGGTAACCAGGAAATTGTCCCCCATCCACATGCCTAATGTGCAGGTAAACAACTTATGGCTCATGGGTGTGACTACCCTGTCTTATCCAGAGGACACTGGTGCGGGCCTTCCCGTCCTTATCTTTCATGGAATATCCTGAGCCTTGGTGTGTGTGGGGGGTGATGTCCCATTTTGCTCCACAGTCACTTATTGTCTGCACTTTGACCATTTATTACTCTGTTTTAAATGCCCTCCATTGTAAAAAGAAACTTCTTAGGCTGAGAGTTGCATTACCTACAGGTTTAAAGGTAAGTATTCAGAAGATAACTTGCTACTTGTCTATTTAACAAAACAATTGTGGTTTCTGAAACCCCTGGTATCTGGTTCTTGGCCAGGCTTCCAGTACCAGGTATATGGTCCCTCCCATAAAGTTCTCGTCACTGGGGATTGAACCAGTGACCCCTTGTGTGCTAGGCGAATACCCCACAACTGAGAGCTCCACCCAAGGCTTCCCCACTTTTCTACAGCTCGATGCCAGGCCCGCATCCACCCTTCTAGGAGCCTTGCAGTGGTCTTCTCATGCCTGGGAATCTGAGGCAAGTCCTCTGAGTCTGTTGAACGCGTGCACGCTGACTTGCAATGTCTGAAATCGCCATGCTTTCTCATGGGCAGCTGCGCTTGCTGTTGGATTGGTCCAGGATAGTTTTGTCTGTTTTGTTTCAAAATGCTTATTAGATGCGAAGCTTTTAACCAAGTACTCACTTGTGATCCTCGGGGCAGCTCTTTGCTTGGGGGCAGCACCAGTGTCTGTTCTTCCTTAGCGTGCTGCTCAGGAGATGCCCAACGTTCATTCAATAAGAAAAGTCCACGAAATGGCTTCCCTATGAGTAAAGATCCCCTTGTTGAAAAGCTGAATCCTAGCATCTGTGTTGCCTTGGATGCAGCAGAATACCATGATTGGGTGTTAAATGATAGCGAGTTGTTTCCTCATAGTTCTGAGCTGGACATCCAAGGTTCGGTGCCAGCATGCTCGGTTTCCTGGAGCCTCTCTTCCTGCCGTGTCTTTAGGATGCATGTCCTGACAGGAAAGGAGAGAAGCAAGGTCTCTGGAGTCCTTGACGCATCAAACCTATCTCCAGAGCTCCATCTTTAAGTATAGTTGTCGCATTGGGGCTAAGTTTTCAATGTGGCCATTTTTTTTTTTATTTATTCAATTGTGTGTGTGTGTGTGTGTGTGTGTGTGTGTGTGTAGAACCACAGGTGAATTCGGGAACACCATGGACCACCTCCATCTCCTTATTTACTCTGCCCTGGGATTCACAGGCTCCGCCCTACTAGGACCAGAAACACAGGCCGTCCCCTGCTCCTGCTCGGCATCTATACGTGGGGTCTAGGATCCAAAATCAGGACCTTCCGCCTGCAGGGCAGAGGCTTAACCCCTGAGCCACCTCTACAGCCCCAACATAGCCATTTTTGGAGTACAAGGGCTATTGTCATGATGTTGCGGGATTGATCTGGCTGTCCCTTTGTGGTCACCAAATGTTGAAAGATGACCGTTCCATTGTTGCATGGTTCTTGTGTTCGGAGTTGAAGACTGAAACCAGAACACATGTAAAGGATTAAGGTAGTAGAGTTTATTAGAGGAGAAAAAGAATGGAACTCATGGACTCCTACCATGAGGAGGTAAGGCAACCTAGAGAATTCATAAACTCCAGGCTTGGAATCCATGAGGGATATGCTCCAAAGATGGCTCAAGGTCAGGTATATTTATACATTTAGATAAGTTGGGGGGGGTGGCTTTTCCTCATCAATTAGTTCACATTGAGGCCCAACCCAGTTGATCTTAATGCCCACCTGGAGATCCAAGTTGTTTCTTTGATGAGTTTAGCTTATTTCATGTGGAGAACTCATCTCTACATCCTTTCATAAGCAAAGGGTTGGGGGAAGTTGGTGAAAGGCGTGTTCCTCCAGGGTATTCCCAACAGTGGGGGATGGCCTTCCAGAACCTTCAGAGACCATCCCAGCCTGGCTGCTCTCAACTTACCTTAATGAGTAATAAAAAGTTATCCTACTCTCAGGGATTTGGACAGAAGTTCATCTAAGTCTTTTCTGGTGCTTAGTTTCTGTAATGTTAACATTTTATTCTGTTTCAACCAGATAAGTCTTCTGAGAAAGAGAAAATGTCACTGTCTGCTAGTGGTCATCATGGAGTCCAGCGGGCTTCTCCTGGTGACCAAGGGGGGCCTCTGACACTGGAGCAGGGAGCCAGCAGCAGCAACCTCGGCAGCACCGAGCAGATGGACTCGTTGGAACTGTCGTTTGCATCGACTCAGGAAACTCACTTAGACAATATTCTTTCCCAGTCAAGTGACTTTGAAGACAGTATTGACTGTGCTTTTTTGAATGAAACATACTCAATCCCTTTTTCAGAGTCGAAGCTCAAGAATGAAAATCTTACTCAGTTATATTCAGAATTGTATATTGAAGTACAGAAAAGAGAGGAGGCATTTTTTGATATTTTAGATCCTCAAGATACTGGTGCTGTTGATTTGGAAAGAACCCACGAGATCGTGGATGTGAGTTACAAAGAAAGTGCTGACAATGTGCTGGATGTAAGTGAGGACTCCCAGCAGGAGTATCACAGCTCAGACCAAGAGTGCTTCAGCAGCTACTTAGCTTTTAACCGAGTACAAGCACTGTCTGAATCTCAGCTGGACGTTAGTGAGCTGATGTGTGAAGCGTGTGATGTCACGTGTGCCTGCCACTTAGAGGACAGCTGTGTGACGCCAGACAGCTCATCTGCCACCTCCTTGGACTTGCAAGATTTTGTCCACAAATGCTCAGCTCATGTCTCAAAGTTTCAGAATTCTGATACGCTAAAAGAACATCACAAGCCGAACCATGAGAACCCCACAGAACAAGAGTTGAGTTTAACGTACCATTCGGCCTTTAGTAGCATGGTAGAGAGAAGCAGTCCTCTCCCGAGCCCTCCGGAAGCACTAAGAGCTAAAATCTACACCGAAAAGGTAAACTATCAAACAACCGAAAGTAAAGATGTGTGTGGAAATAGAATTGTTGACAACAGAGTGTTTCAGCACCTTGCAGACCCCAGCATGTCGCCCCAGGATGAGGCGTTAGAGGCACTACTTCAGGCCAGTGGAGAGCCCCACCCTTCCAGGACCTCTGTGTTTTATGACCCCTTCGGCTGTGAATGTGACTCCACCCAGTATAAAAGCCTGCAGAGCACCCTGGACCCAGCCTCGGGGTCTCATGTGCTGCCAAGGATGACAGTCATGCTAGGTCAGGGGACAGGGGAGGGTGGCCCCCCGCAGATCCCAAGCAGCCTTGTGGCAGGCGACACCTGCTCCCCTGATGACAGAGACTCTCGCTCCACCGCAGTGAGCCACACAGTCATGGCCAGCAGAGCAGCAGGGTCAGCCTCAAGCAACTCGGAGACAGTGAGAAGCCAGGAGTGGCCCAATGAGTGGCAAAGTGGCAGACTGAGAAGTGTGGCTTGTAATACAGACTGGTCAGATAACCGAGACCATGCGGACACACAGCAGGCTGTGCCCACTGGACAGGGGAAAGCTCGCTCAGTGGACTGTTTGAAGTTTAATGGAAACTCCACACATGAGGTAATGGCAACTATTAAAAATGTATTCTACTGTATAGATTCGTTTTACTCTATAAAGTTATGCAAGTGTCATTTGAGTTCATTATGCTATATTGAGGTCTTTGAGAAAATGCTGAAGAGAAAGGGAGAGTGAACCACCCCCAGCTCCATCCTCTGCTGGCACATAGTGCCACAAAACCACTCTGGTGTTTAGTTCCACATTTTATCATTTGGAACTCCAGAAGTGACATGCACTGTTTGTCATATATTTATCACTTAATTTTAACTTATGCTTTCAGAATTCCTTGGAATTAAGAAAAACATTTAATACCACAGATTTAAAGGAACATTCTGAGAGGTAGGTCATGTATATAAGTTTGCAAAGGTGTGGGAAGCCATCCTGAGAGGTTGTGTATATCAGTTTGCAGATGCATGTGGGAAGCCACATAGACATGCACTTTACAGGGGATGTGGCACTTAATTGCAGTTGACAACTGAAGGCTGAACCTTTGGGTGCCCCTGTGAACTGTTTAGCTAAGGCAAGTCCTAAGCCAGCCTGTGTAGATGACCTGATACAGGAAGACCCAGTCCACAGCGGGTAGGGCTGTTCCCTGGCAGGTGGACAGGATGTTCCCCCTCAGTGATCCCTGCAGCTCCTGAGGTTGGTGTGACCACTCCTGCCCAGCTATGAGCTGTTTAAGCCCCAGAGGAGACTGGAACTGGGCATGAGGAAGGTGATGCCTCCTCCCCGACAACAGGGGTCGCTCATGCTGTGCAGGAGGAGTGGGGTGAGGAGGGGAGGAAAGGGGGCAAGGTTAGATCTGCAGGGAGATGCAGGAGATGAACTTTCTAGAAAGAAGGCTGTCTTGCACTGCTGGACGCCTGCCCTGTGCTCTCTATTTCTAAGGGCTGCTCAGCTGTGCAAGGAGGCGAGGGACATACCGCTGTCCAGGTGTTGTGTGAAGGTGATGCAGAGAGCTGAGGCAGCGGAGAGGCACCTGCTGGATGCTTATTACCAGACGTGTCGCCGCCACTGCGGCCACCTTTACAAGCTGCTCATGGCACATGGAGGCAGGTCAAATAGGTATTTATTCAAATCTGTATTTCCTGAAAACTTGTCACTAGCTTTAAATTGTTTTACAATTTTAAAGGACAAGATGAAGAATATGTTATAATTGGGTTTATAGTTGTCTTAAAAGTAACAGATTTTTAAAAAATAGCACATGGTGCCACCGTCATGCCAGCACTTGGGAAGCATAGGCAGGAGAACCATCGTGAGTTTGAAGCAGCCTCATCGCTGGTGAATTCCAAGCCATCCAGGGCTCCACTGTGAGACCCTGTCTCAGAGAAAGAGCTGAACATCTTGGCAGGCGTGGATATAATACTGAATCCACTTTGAGAAAAAATAGGCTTGCTCTTTCCTGCTGAAGGCCACGTCAGGGCAAGTCAGTCGAGGCTGTGGCATGGGAGTGTATGACATTCCTTCTAGCTCAGCTGTGGCTGCTTACGATGTCCTAGAAGGACACAGCTACTACGTCCATTTTCTTTCTTTTTTTATTATTTATGTATGTATTAATTAGTGTGCGTGCGCTTGTGTGTGTGTGTGTGTGTGTGTGTATCAGAAGGCACTGGAAGACCAAGGGTGACTTCTGGAATCATCCTGAATTGCTTCTACCTCCTTTTTGCTTCGCTCTGGGATTCTGTAGTTTCTGCCCATCTGGTCTGGAAGTACAGGTGGCCACTGTTTCTGCCTCAGGACCCTCTGCTTGCTAGGTAGACTCTTAACTCCTGAGCCATATCTCAGCCCTGTGATCCATGTTCTTACGATGAAACCGAACTGAAAAATGTGAATTCAAGCCAGGTGTACAATGTGTTAGTGTGGGTGGAGGCCTTGTCAATAACCAGGCTTATGCACTTGACTTTGAATAGGAATTTGCCAAGCAGTTTTGCTACGAAGAAATTAGGACCAGCATTGCTGTCTGCGTGGGGAGACTTGAAAGTTAGATACATGAAGCTGAAGGAAAAAATACACAAGGGCATCCCTCTGGAAGAGTTGCCCCCTCTGTCCGTGGAGGCAAAGCTGCTGTCTGCCTTCTCTGCTTTTGCTTCTGGGGTACGTATGTACCTCAGCGCTTTCTGTCTTCTTCTAAACAGCAACATTAAAGGTTGTTTTCTTTTCCTTTCCTGTTTTCAGCTAATGCAAGAGGAATCACACGAGTAAGTTACACTTTCATCTCAGTTCATTTATTTGATCTTAAAATCTAATTTATGTTCTCTATTCAGAACTGCTAAGCCTTTTAATGAGGTGTTTCATGTGCTCAGATTTTCAGGAGAGGATTCTGTGGATAATCAGAGGGTGCCCACTTCTAGCACTTCTTCAGGCCTGAAAAGAACGGTGTCTCAAGTGAGAGCTGGGAGCAGGGGTCATGTGTATGTGTGTCTGTCTATGCACAGGAGTGTGTCTGTGCACACACATGTCTGCACGTGCAGATCAACCATAATGTGGTTCCTCAGGAGCCATCCAGCTATATTTTTGAGACAGGGTCTCAATGGGAGCCAGGCTCACTCAGGGACCCCATGCTTTCCTCTGTATAGTGCTGGGGACACGCTGGTATCACCACTCCTGGCTCTTCACATGGGTCCTGGGTCAACCTTGGTCCCATGCCTGTATGGCAAGCTCTCTCACCAGTATCAAGATCTTTTTAAAGTTCATCAGTTTGCATTTTAATTTAAAGCCTCGATGTCCACAGTAACATTTCAGAAAGCCCACATCTCCCCTGAGCTAGCTTATTCTGTGCACCCACTTAAGGACTGTAACTAGTATCAGGAAAACAGGGTCTATTCAGGTCCTCTGCAGAGCATGGTGACTTACAACACCACACCCAGGAATTTGGGGGGGGGGTGAAAGGAATCATGGGGACAATTCACCATGACATGAAGCGAAACTGCCTTAGGCAGCCCAGCATCATGGTGCATCTAAAGAGCTAGACTTTGGTCTTGCTGCTCTTTGCATGAAGCAGAGCCATTGTCCTGCATTCTGCATAAGGAAGGTTTTAATTCCTCATTGACTTGCCTGGGACTTTTCTCAATCAATCTCTCTGTCTCTGTCTCTGTCTCTCTCTCTCTTGTCAGACAGCAACCAAGAGACATGGTTTACTTGTGAGAGCACACTGCAGGCCAGGCGTGATGGCTCATGTCCATCTTCACAGTCAGAAGGCAGTGGCAGAGGTCCACAAGTTCGAAGCCAGTGTGGTCTACATAATAGTGAGGTCACTCCCAAAAGATCAGCCACCAACAGGCGTTGCACACACAGGCCACATAGAAGTAGGTCACAGTACTCATAAGGGCAACAGCATCCTGACTTCATGTCCAAAGACAAAACTAAGCCGTAATACTTACAGTAATCCTTTCTGTAGAAAATGGTGTCAGCAGATCATCCCACTCTGAAGCTCTTTTCTAAACACAGGAGTATTTATCTCATTTATCTACTAAGAGATGACAGATTCAAAACTGCATCTCTATAGACTCAGATTTCTTGCATATTTTGTTTAAATTATCTGGCCATTTAACAGCATATGCTGTTCTCCCCCATTGTAATACAGCAACAAAACCTTTCTGTTGACAGCAGATTGATTTTAAAGCTCCAAAATGTCACTCAGGAATATAGCCTGTGGGAGGAGCTTGCAGGTACACTGGAGGCCCCAACTCAGTCCTCTAAAGAAAAAATTAAAGTATAAGAAACAAATATATATATTAAAAAAGAAGCAAATATAATGTTAATTTTATAATCTTTGACTCTAAACTGCAATCTATTTTAAGTTGAAGTTACATTCAATGTAACTCGTTAACTGGTTGTTTGTAAAAGACATACACAATTCATGTACCATCTTACAATTCAGCATAATTATTGACTATTTAAAATAGTTTATACAAAGAATATAAATTTACTACATACAGAAAATTTACTTCCCAGAAATGTATAAAAGGTTTATATGTCAGAACCCTTCTCAAATGCATGTTTTGCCAAATGAAAGCCATATTCATACTATCACTGTGCACACATCGAAGTCACATCCGAATTCTTACAGCAACTCAGAGCCAGTTGTTTGCACAGGCAGGCAGAGGTTTCGCTGTCCTGGTCTTCATTGTTAGAGGACAGAGTGAGCCCAGGGAGGCCATCCTTAGAACTCTTCATTGGTGCTGTTTCTGTTTTCCCAGGTGTCCCAGTTGTCTGACGACAGCCGTTCTAAAGCAGACAGAGCACCCAAGAAAGATGGTTTAACATGGGATGATGGAGATACAGACTCCACCCAGCTGAAACCTGATGATAAAGGTCAGTGTGAAGTGTGTTAGTTTGTGTAGCTGCCAGAAGGCAAGCAGTGTGGAGAATGTCTTCAGCATTTGGTAGTTTGCTCTGAAGGAGTCGGGTCATTACAAGATGATCCTTGCAATGGATAATGAGTCACAACATGGTTGCTGTTTTTTATTAAGAGGTGATGTGATGTATGTTTTCATCTTGTTCAAGTCAGCAAAGCAAGGCTTTTAATAAGTTGGAGTCAGTGGTAATTAAAGGAAAACCAGGGCAGAGAGCCTTGGCAGCTGAGGGCCTGGAGGTCTTTGGACCTGGCCTCTGGCTCTGCCAGTCTTGCACCTTGCAGGTGAACCAGCAGTCACCTACTTCACTCTCGGGCCCGAGTTGACAGTTCTTGTGCTCACTCTTAGCGTGCAGAGGCTGCCAGGAAGCGAGTGAAGACTGGTTTGATGCCAAGGAGAAGCTGTCAGGAGCCGACATCTCCGATGTGCAGGATGGTCAGCCAGAGCGCAACAGATGGACTCCCATGTCCTCACCAGGTGTTCTGCAAAGTTGGAGGAAATGTTCTAACCTAGTCTGTTAAAAACGGTGCTCACCTGCTCTGTGTTGTTTTGGGAGATAGCTAATAAAATTTTTGTCCCTGTTTATACTTTTATATTTCTGATAAATATTTTAGAAAATGAGAAAATCAGCCAATTGGAGCAGAATTTTGAGAGAACAAGTCAGTATAAAATGCTCATTCCTGTTTGAGAATGCAGCATAAGTTTTAAACCCAGGATTTGGTGGGCACATAGGTATTGGGCATGCCAAGGCTCATCAGTCCTTCCTTAGAACACCCCTATTTCCAGATTAGGAGGGGGCACCTGGTACCCGAGCCAGCTGCCCCATGCCCAGTGAACAGCTGCGATCTCCCAGCCAGAGTTAAGAGCTGGAAAGCGTTGGAATTTCCTAAATGCTACTAGCATCCTCTGCTTGAGGGTCAGCTTCATTCTTAGACAGCCCCTCCTCACTCATAGAAGTTTCTCTAGTACCTGAAAACTGCCTGTTTTGCTTGCTCTTTCTCTTTCATTCTGCCTCATTTATTGATGTCTTATTATTTTGTAATTTGCATACAAAATGAGTGTCATATTTTCCTATATCTAAATCATTGTCCATGTTCATATTTACTACTCTAGCCTCCCACTGCCTCCTTCCTTCCCCAGAGAGCCCCCTTCTGCTTGTATATCACACACATGGTGGGTTCTACATGTTTCCTGTCATCTCCAGCATTTATGCTGCATTTATTTTTATAATTTACTTCTGCGAATTTTTATTTTCCATAATAACAATGGTTTGTTGTGTTTTTCTACCTATAAAAATAATGCTTGGGGCTGGAGAGGTGGCTCAGGGGTTAAGCTTCTGCCTTGCAGAGGGAAGGTCCTGAATTTGGATCCTAGACCCCACGTATAGACACCGGGCAGAAGTTGGGGGGGGCCTGCGTTTCTGGTCCTGGTAGGGCTGAGCCTGTGAATCCCAGGGCAGAGTAAACAAGGAGGAGGTGGAGGTAGTCCATGGTGGTTCCCGAATTCGTCTGTGGTTCTACACACACACACACACACACACACACACGCACAATTAGATAAAATAATAAAAAAATAATGCTTAAGATCGTGAATAAAATGTAGAAGTATAAGCGACTTTAAATTCCACAGATTTCTCAGCCTATAATAACTATTGTGCATGCTTTGGTGGCCATTCTTTTGTGTACCTCCTCAGGCATGTCTGGTGTGTATGTACAACTGTAAATAAGTGGTGTTATCCCATTTGGTTTTATTAAACCATTCCCTTCCTCTCCTTTGTTATTGAGCACACACTGTCCTGCTTGCTTTGTATGTTGCTGAGCACATACCGTTCTGCTTACTTTGTATACCATGGCTGCATTCCCACACTCACCGGATTGCTGCGTGAAAGTCCCACATTTGTGTGTTTCTTTTCACTGCCTCTTTCCAGGCCAGACACAGTGCTCGGCCCCCAGGTCTACAGTAGACAAAGCCAATATGCAAGACTTGTGGGATGTGAGGGTACTCTGTCTTCTGATTCTTCTTGCTACGGTCTGGCTTCCCCATGCATTCCAGTGTATAGAGCTAAGCTGTAGAGGAGTGGTTCAATGCTTCTCTTCAGGATGCAGAATTGTCCAGACGAATTAGCAGGTTAAGGTTCAAGAACCAGCTTAAGTTTGGTACCTAGCAGCAAGGGCTCTGCCTGTACCTGGCCTGCCGCGTATCAATGGTGACCTGAGCACAGCAGCAGCAGCCTTGTGAATTGACCTTGGGGGTCACAGGTGGTCACACAGGAGTATGCCAGCTGTGGATGGCAGGTAGCCTGGAGCATGAGTAGCATTGTAGGCATTTGCTAAGCAAGTGTATGTACTTGCTGTTGCGTGCAGCAGTCCTAGAATCTGGTAATAATCCTCAGGCAGGGCATGTAAACCTCTAATTTCAGCTTCTCTATATGTAGAGGACCATAAAAATACAGCCTATGAACTTTGAATGTTTCTCTCAAGGAAAGAGAAACCTGTAATCCTAGTTTGGTGATATTTAAAATGATTAAACCTCAATTGTTTGCTTCTCCATCTTTACTGGGTGTGCGTGCTGGAAGTGCATCAGTGGCTGTATATCTGACGGGTTTCTAGGCATACTGCTTCCCAGCTGAGGAGGTATGTGTGTCCACGGTCTGGACAGTACTTCTCTGCACAGTGGATAAATGACATTCCTTAGTTAGGATTTTGTTAGTTACAAGCTGACTAATCCACCTTTGCTGTTTTTAAGATGATGTGATTATGGAGCAGAAATCTTAGAATGAATATTCCTGGCTTGGGGTTTGGTTTTATTTGCTTTTGAAATGAGTTCTGTCTGTATATCAGTCTGTCTTGAATTGGTAATTCTCCTGACTCAGTTTCCTAAATGCTGGGATTCTAGTTGTGCACTACCCTGTCTGGTTTACTTCTGACATCTACTAACTTTAGAATAAGCTTTGCCCTTGGGGAAAAAAGGAAATATTTAATTATACTCATTTTTTTTCTTTAAAATATAATGTGGACATTTCTGTTGTATATTGTTTTTCCATAAGCAGAAATGAAGAATGTTGAACCGTTACAGAGAGACAAAGTATTTTTCATACATGTTGGTGGTCTTTGTTCTTCAGTATCTGAGGTAAGCCAAGATTTCTTTGGGGGGGGGACTCATTTCAAAATTTGTGAATTATTGTAATTTTTTTTTTCTGCCCCTCACAGATTTTTATTTCTCTCCTTTTAGGTTGACTTAAGGTCTCATTTCCAGAAATACCAAGTGTCTGACATCGAAATTTATGATTCTCCTACTAATTACAGGTGGGCTTCTCAGCTCAGCACAGTGCCATGTGCACAGCACAGCAGCATTGTGTGGGAGATACCATTACAGTGGTCACAGTGAGCTCACAGCAAGTCCCAGGCTAACGGAGCAATCATGTGAGCAGATGGCTGCAGGCAGCAAACCACATGCTAGGATTCTTGAGCGCATCCAGCTGTTCACATCCTTCTAAGCTTGGGTTTTGGTGTCAGCCTCCCCAGGACTGGGATTGCATGAGCTGCCCATGGCCTTTTTCAATGTACTTCTATATTTCTTTATAATACCCAGGAGAGTTTTTGACTTTGTGCGCTAGTGACATGCCATTTCAGAGAGCAAGTACAGTGCGTTGCTTAAGAGTGTGATCTAGAGATACTTGACTTTGATTCGGTTCCAGCTCCTTCTGTAACTTGAATGAATTTAGGTAGGTTATTTGACCTTTCTCTACCTTGGAACGGTCTCTTGGTGTGATAGTTAGTTACTGGTGTCAACTTGATAACTGAAGGCTGAGTTTAGGGCACATCTATGAAGAACTGGTAGTCAAGACAGGCCTTGAGCAAGCCTGCAGGAGATTGATTGACATACAAAGACCAGCTCGTGGTGGGTGGGAGCATTCCCTGGGCAGGTGGATAAGATGGAGTGAGCTGGTTCAATACTTTGGCATACTTCAGCATACTTTTGCAGACTCAGCAATCTATAGATTTGGTGTGACTAGTTCCCTCGCTCCTGGTGTTGGTGTGAGCTCTCCTGCCAAGCTGGACTATGAACTGTAATGGAGAATTGTGAGCAAGAATGACACCCCTGTTCCCTTAAGCTGTTTGGTTGTGAATTTATGGGCAACATGAGGGTAGCAGACCCTCCTCAATGTCGCTGTTAAGATTGAGCAAACTAGGAACATCAAAGCTCAGTCTACGGATAGCCTGGCTCACAAAGATACTTCAGTGTTTCATAATTACTTGAGTTTTGGGATATATTTTTAGGTCAACAGCTGAACCACCTATTCAAGTGGTTTCTGTGTGTGTTGCACCTCTGACATTACAGATCATGCTAAAGGCAAACAACAGTGATGGTGTCCTAACAAGCAGCTGTTTTATCATTAACAATGAGTATTGTAATCAGAAGTAAAAATGCCAGTCAAATGTTCTGGGCCCTGGGCTCTTTCCCAGCATAAAGCTGGACTGGGCGTCAAGAGTGAGGCTCAAGGTCAGACTGTGGAGAAGGTTCACTAGCAGCTGATGCAGTTGCTGCAAAAGCGAAGGGCTGAAGGTTGATTCCACACAAATGCTGGATGGAATGCAGCAGCTCACCTGCAAGTCCAGCCCCAAAAGATGAAGCCTGGAAATTCCCAGAGCAAGCCAGCTAGACACGTTAGCCCTACAGGCGAGTTCTGGGTCTGACGAGATTTAGTCTCAAAAGAATAAGGATGTTTGCTGATGGCAATCTCAGGCCTCTGCGTGCACTCATACATGTATGCACGGTAGCTTGCATGTACTCATGCGTGTACTCCATACTTGCAATTTCTCTTGAGGAGAAAAAAGAAGTTCAAGGTCATAGCCAGTATAGGGCTAGCCTGGACCACATGACAGCCTGGTAGGAAAGGAAAAGAAAGGAAAGGAAAGGAAGGAGTGATTTTGTGATAGTTAGGTTGATATTTTCGTTTGTCTTAACTGGAGTTGGATAAGGTCACTCCTGTATGGGCCACTGAGGAAATGTTGGCACTTTCTTTACATCAGATTAGTGTGTGTTCTTGAGAGACGCAGCTCATCCAGTTCTTTGGTATTTTACTGCATCCTAATCAAATACCTTACGATGCTCCTTTGCTTACTTACAATATTACACATTCTGTGTAGAAATTTAGAACATGGGATAACATTTATAGAGACAAGGAGACTGGAAAATTTTAGCTGCCATTTAAATACAGCTGTTTAAAACACTCCTATTGATTTAATAGAGCTGTGGCCCAAACTTTTTATTATGCAGTTATGCAATTAAAATTCTGATTAGATTTTTTAAACTTTTATCCGCATATTTTCTCACTACATTCTGTAAAAGCATTCTCACATATGCTTTTTTTAGCTTTGCCTTTTAACTAAGGCTTTGAGCCATCTAGAGTGTGCATTATATATAAAATTAATCTTACTGGGCTGGAGAGGTGGCTCAGGGGTTAAGCCTCCGCCTTGCAGGCGGAAGGTCCTGAGTTCGGATCCCAGATCCCACGTATAGACGCCAGGCGGAAGCAGGGGCGGCCTGCGCTTCTGGTCCTGGTAGGGCGGAGCCTGTGAATCCTGGGGCAGAAGGAGGTGGAGGCGTCCATGGTGGTTCGCGAATTCGTCCGTGGTTCTACACACACACACACACACACACACACACGCGCGCGTGCGCACATACACACGCACATGAGCACAGTTGAATAAATAATAATAATAAAAAAATTAAAAAAAATTAATCTTACTTTTCAGTGTGTGCAGCCACTAGATCACAAATATGTACAAGTCTATCATGTAACTTTGTGGGTTAAAATATAATATTAATGTAAAATGATTCGTAATTTATACAAATTCTCTTATTTTTTAATTTGCTTCACATTTAGTTATTTTTAATCTACTTATTCCAATGTAAGTATAAAAATATTTTGGTTTATTTTATTTGAAACCTAAGAGCAGTTATTTTTTTGAAAGGCATCTGGCAAGTGGTTAAGTGTGTCTTGCTGTTAAGGTCGCTCACTGAGGAAGTGCTAATTCTGCCTTTATGTTGCAGATACGCATCTCTGGCTCTTACAACGAGCAGCATCGCCCAGATGGCCGTGAAGGAAATGAATGGGATGAAAATAAATGGAAAGTCCATCAATGTGCGGCTCCTTAGGACGCCTGGGGAGCACACATCCCCCCTTTCCTCCAGAGAGGGTTCTGGAGTTGGCTTGACCCGTCTGGAGAAAAGCTCCGTGGAAGGAGCCAGGGCCACGGCCCCTGTGTCTAGAGCAGCCAAGACCAGACCTAGGCTCCTGGGGCCTGAGCAAGACGGCCAGGGGCCACTGGCAGGCCAGCAGGTCAGTGGGCGAGATAGGGCAGAGGCGGTGTGTGCAGCCTGTGCTGTGCTGGCCAAGGGCAGGATGTGGGGCACAGGCAGGAGGTGGACACAGGCAGGACTCAGACTCAGGCAGGACGTGGGCACAGGCTGGGCGAGGGGTATGGGCAGGCTGAGCAGCCAGGGTGTGACCTTGGATGTGCCCAGGAAACTCTTCTCTGCTGGGCTCCATCGGGAACAGATCTGCTCTGTCCGTAATTACTCCCTTTCCACAGCACCTTACCCGTCCTTCATAAAGCCAGCAAGTGTGGCTGCTTTATTTCCCCGGCTGCCCCTCACCCCTGGAGGGCTTCTGCACCCTGCTCATGGCCCTTCTCCACCACTGGGCAGAGCACCTGCCACCCCATGGGCACCTAGGTTTTCATCTGCAGTAAACACCTGAGGGTTTCCAAATATTAGACAGACTAGCACCTGCCACAGAAACCTTCCAGAACACTTCACTCTCGCACTCGGGTGTTTACTCAGGCCACACCCACACCCACACCCATTCTGCGCACCACTAGTCACTCCATCTCCACCTAGACCATTCTCAGCACCATAGCCTTCCTCCTGCCTGTGATGCTGTTAAACTAGTTGTCTTACCTGTATTGATAAATTTCCAAAAGTTGTTTGCATCCAATGTCTCACGTGGTCTGACTTCATGCTCCAAGACTTCACAAACTCTTCTTTCTATGTTACTACTAACTAGTCACCTTTTTGCTGGTCTTTTCCTCTGTCCCTGATCATCGCATTCAAAACTCCTCTCACCAGCCTCGTGCTTTGGGTGGGTGTTGGGGGCATGGCTTGGGGTTTTGGCCCTCTTCTCTGCGCACTTCCTCTGCTCCAGACTTACTGGTCACATGACCAATTCTAGCTGGTCTTTCAGCTCCATGAGGGTTTGACGAGCTCTGCAGGGAAGCCATCATTTGAGCGACCTGAGATCTTGTCTCCTTAGGAACAAGACACGGCCGAGGCCCTGGAACCCTGAGTATAAGCTTTTGGTCTTTATGTGGATAAAGAAGCTTCCATCCCCAGCTTTGATGAACTGTACTCTAGGCTTGCTCACCTTTGTAGACATTTCTCTTTTCCTCATATTTCAACATTCTTTCTATTCATTTAGGGTGTCAAGAAGAATTGTAAAATGATTGAATCTGTCCAGTTATTACCGGAGACACCCATGCAGTTTATACCTCCAAATACATTGAACCTTCGTAGCTTTACCAAGATCATGAAGAGACTGGCCGAATTGCATCCAGAAGTCAGCAGGTAATGAGTAAAATGCTTAAGTGTCATAATTTACCCCATTCTGGTCATTCACAATGTTCTCCTTTTACACAGAGAACATATCATAGGTGCGCTTCAAGAGGTGCGGGTGAAGCATAAAGGCTTCCTGAACGGCCTGTCTATTAGCGCTATTGTGGACATGACATCGTCTTTTCTGGGGAAATCCGTCTCCCGTTAAGCTGTGAGCAGGAATAAAGAGGTAACCTGGTCATGTTCTGTTTAATATTCGTGGTCTCTCACAGCTAAACAAGAGCATGATGACATGGTGACATTAAGTTAAACCAAATGTTGGCAAAGCCAGTGCATCTGTCACTCGTCCTGAGTGATAGGTGTGACTTGAAGGAGGGAGTTGCTTCTGCTCCTGGGTTCAGAGGACAAGTCCACCTTGTGGAGAAGCATGGCACAGAGGCTCATGACAGCCAGCGCATGTGAGGGGCTCCTCCAGAGACCCGCCCTCCAGCCCCACTCAGCTGGGAGGCTGAGAGCCTTGGGATGGCATGCTTCCTGGGGCTGGGGTCTTGGTTAAGCCCACGGGTCGAACAGGGCTCACATCTTGGGAGTGATTTGAACCAGAAATAGGCAAGTCCTGAAACGGGTGTGCTGCACCACCACATCTGGCTACATCTGCTTTCTAAACAGCTGTCTTGGTTGTTATCACTGTTAGCATGTTTGTTTGATTGTTCTGAGACAGGGTCTACTGTGCAGTGGGCTGGCCTAGAACTGACATGGAAACCAGACTGACCTCAGACCTGGTTCTGTCTCTGCCTCCCAAGCACCAGGACGGCAGGTGTGTAGCCCATGACTGTTCTTAGCAGAACGTCATTTTGCTTCTACTCCCAGGAAGCTCTGCAGCTGAGTCTTGATGAGTTCTAAGTTCAATTTGCTAGATGCCACATTAATGCATTTCTTATTCTACGTAGGGAGGGGACTTCATTGAAGCACACAGGTGCCACTATATACACATACAGGTCAGAAAACTATTTTTCAAGAGTTGTTCTTGCCTTTCTCCTTGTATTTTTTTTGTTGTTGTTTTGTTTTGTTTTGTTTTGTTTTGAGGCAAGTCTGTCTTGCTACTTCCACACATGCAAACTTCAGCCTCCCATCTCACCCTGCAGTGCTAAGATTACATATGACAGCCACCTCACCTAGAATGTTTTAATGGGTTTTTAGGTTGGTTTTACTGTTTTGTTTTGGAGCTGGAGTCTTGCCACAGCACAGACTGGCCTTGGATGGTACTGCAGCAACAGGTGCCACCCTGCTAAGCTAAAGCAATTTGCTTCGTATGTGCAATTCAGTGGACTTTCACACCAGGTGCACAGGTGCATATATAGATGTGCAAAGCCTTGCAGAAGGTTCCTCTGTTCTTATCAATGTGTGCCCCTACACACAACTAACTACCTCATGCTGATTTCTGGATACTCAGAGATCAGCTAAATAGGCAAAATTTCTGCACTTAAGTTCCATAGAGAGGAGTAGGAAATAAAAGCACAATTTCAAGTAATGCTAAATCCACCAAGAAAAAATATGGCTGAAAATACCTAGTGAGGGGAAGGGCTACAATAGAGCCACCTAGGACACTTCATAGTAAGTGAAACCAAATACCTGATTTCAACTGATGTTCCATTCAAAACTACAGAAAGTTTATAATTATGGTTACTGGCTTTCTTTCTGTCAAAATGAAGTTTGGAAAGTTCTCTGACCTAATAGCTGGTGGCCTGTTTCTGTTATCCATTAGTAAAAGAGTTTAGTGATATGATTAATCAATGATTAGGGTTAATTGTAAGTGTGCATCTGACATCCATGTACGCTCTAAGCAAGTCTTCTGGAAGTGACTGGTTTAGGACAAGTGCACAGGGGACTGTTCAGTATCTTCTGAACGCGGCTGCTTCTCCCTTTGCTTCATCTCTCATGTTCTTGGCTCCACAGGAAACCTTGGGAAGTGCCAGTTCCTTCAGCACAGCTGTTCTCCAGCGCTTGGAAGAACTTGTGGTAACAGAATTAACCTGCTGTGGAAGTTTGTAACTCGCCTTGCAGATAGGGCAACAGCTTTCTATAGAATTAAGAGCTGTATATTTTATTAAGTTCATAAACTTTATTTCAAAATTATTACTTTAAAATTTCAAGATGGATCAAAAAAATGGTCATTGTCTATGTCCTGTCAATTTGAAAACTTTTCCACGAGGAAGTTTATTGTTATTGTTTCAGGGTTCATTTAATCATTTCAGTACATTAAAATATAGTTTATGGAGCTCACATTGAACTGTCATTTCTATTTAAGACTTTTATACTGGACCACAGGACAGTGGGGACAGTGGGGAGGACCACAGGACAGGTACACTGAGCACAGTGGGGAGGACCACAGGTATGCTAAGCTCAGTGGGGAGGACCACAGGCAAGTACATTTAGTTCAGTCAAGGCATGCAGCATTTTGGAACACGTAGAGTTTACACTTCAAAGACAAGGGATTCAGCCTGTGTACTTCGACTGTATCTAAGGCAGACACATCTTAGGACAGTCAGGCCTGTGCTTTGTGAAGTCCTGAGATGTAGGAGTCACTGTTTCTTAGATTTCTTCTGTGCTGAGTTCTGATGCATTAAAGTATAAACTGGAAAAATTTTTCAAAGGATATTGTGGTACCTGTCTCACAGGGTTACAGAATATAAGTTTAATGTTTACTCTGCAGAGAAATGTTTAAAGTTTCATTTTCACTGATGGCAAGAATAAGATTTCATACTCTGTTTTTTGAATGTTTAAAATATATCCAATTTTCTGTTTTATTTCTTGATTAAAAATTATCTATTTAGCATTTATGGTTGAGTGCCTATATTTAATAAAAACAATTATCTATAGCTGCACTGTAATTCTTAATTCTTTCTTCAAGTGGGATTTTCCAAATGTCAATTTACCTGCCAATGTTACGTGGGATGTATATGAATGACAGCAAACTACTGTACTTCAGAGTTTTCCTCTTTTATAAGATTTTGATAAGATTTTGTTTTAGAAATTCCTTCCTCTTCACTTAATTCCAGATCCACCTCACGTGTCTACCAAGAGCAGACCAACATTCCAGATGGACTCTGCCTAATGCTGGTCTTAAATCTACTCATGGGAAATGGGATGGGAAAGTTCAGTGTAGCAGGCAGTTTTTAGTTTCTTTAGAAAGAAATAGTTTGGGGAAATGGCTCAGGAGTTAAAGCTTTGCCTCACAAGTAAAAGGACCTGAGTTCAGATCTGCAGATAAAACACTGATCAGAAATGGTGGCAGCTGCAATCGAGCTGTGGTAGCCAGAAGCTGGGACACCCCAGAGCAAAGCAATCAAAACAGAGTAATCTGGAATGATTCTCACACTTTTCTAGCTTTAAAGAAGCAAGGATGGAGGAGTCAAGGCATTAGTCGACCCCCAGTCTCTATAAGAGTCAAGGAAGTGTGGTCCTGGGGAGCCAAGAGTGAGGCCTGTTGACCCCATGACGTGTCTTGCCTGAGCCACTAAATGTGCAGCAAATCTGTCACCTTGGAATAAACAGAAAGTGCAGTTGTGACCTGTCTGAAAACTGTCAGGATTAACACAAGCCAGTTCGCAGGTATGTTACCTTCGTGTGCACTTAGAATGATGGGATGGGGGTGTGTAGACGCCTCCCCAGCTTCGCACTGACATGGACTCACGCTCATGACAGTTGGGTGCAACAGATCGGAGAATCTCTCTGGGTGTTGCTTGTGATGATTTGCTGGTCACCGGTCCATCTGTGACCGTATGCTGCTGAAGAGCTCAAGCCGTGAGCGCGGAGGGTTCCTTTTTCTGCTCCGGCTTTGCCGGCCGTGACCACCATAAGCAGTTTCCCTGGGCTGCAGCTGCCTGGCCTGCAACATGGAGAGGAGACAGGGTGTGCCCCTGCAAAAGAGCACGTCTGTCACGGCATGTGGGTGCCCCCCCATCTGTCATGGGCTCCCCGGCTCTCTTCTCTTTGGTGTGGTGGCACTGCCCAATTTGGCCTCATCCTATTCTCGCTCTCTTGGGTGCAGTCTGCAGCCTGCCTCCATGTCCCTAAGAACAAAGCCTGTGTTTAAGTCGGGGGTTACTGGGTTACAAATGGTGGGAGATACAAAAAGGAAAAAGCAAGTGGCGGTAGGTATTCGAGAACTCCAGAAACAAACTGGGTGTGACGGAAGCTGCACCAGGGGTTCTTGGGGTGCTTAACAGCTTTGGGTACAGCTGTGAAGGGAAGGCAGTCCTTGAGCACGCCTGCAGGAGATTGTCTAATGGATGTGGAAGGCCCAGCCCACAGTGGCACGGGGTGCAAGGGGAAGAGCCCTCTTGTCCTGAGCTAGTGCTCACTGCTCTGTGCTGCTGATGCCGGGCCGGCCTTTTTGGCCTCCACGGTGACTGAGGTTCAGGGACTCTGCAGAAATGCCCCAGCCTTAGCTGACCCGAGCAGCTATTGGCTCCTCAGATTCTGCCTTGTAAGTCAACCCGATAAATTCCTCTTCTGTCTGCGTTCTGCTAGTTCTATTCCTCGAGAGAACCCTGATCAACACAGCTGCTCTAGGGTGCTCTCAGTGTCTGCGTGAGTGAGCGCAAGGGTGACCACAACTGTTTACATACTCCCGCAGGTCTTAGAATTCCCAGTCCTAAGGGAGCATGCCCCTTCAGACTACAGTAAGATCCCCAGTGTCATGGTTTGGTATGTGGCCCACACAGGGTAGGTCATGACACTTTAGGAGGTGGAGCCTTGCTGGAGGAAGACAGTCACAGGGGGTGGGCCTTGAGGTAGATTAATCCCACCCTACCTCCAGGAGAGGCCTCCAGCTTCCACCATGAAGTGTATCTCCCCTCTGGGACTGTAAGCTCTAGAATCTCCCTTTCTCCCTTAGGCTGCTTGACACCAACGCAGAGTAACCAGTGCACTGGGTGAGACCAGTGCTTGTGCTGTGGCCTCCCTGAGTGCGGGGATACCAGTGAGTCAGGAGGCCTGGGCAGAGCTGAGTGAGCTCAGACATTTGTCCCTTGCCTGATTACACGATGAGCTGTGTCATTACCCATGGCACTCATGGTATGCACAATAGACAGCCCAGACTATTATAACAGGTCATTATCCGCAACATGGCATGGGTATGCATGGTAGACAGCACAGACTATTACACAGGTGAACCATTTCATTACCCACGGCATGCATGGGTATACATGGTAGAGAAGCATGTAGTAAGCCGCTGGCCCTGACGCATGTGTAGTATACAATAATCTGTAGGAGAAATCATCATGGTGCAATGGTATTGGACATAGACCCTGTTCGGTTCATTTTCTCAATGTTCGTTTCTTGCTCTACATGCGAGCCATCCCATGGTACTCTGGTCTCTGTATTCTCCATGGCCTCTCCCCATCTGACAGTTCGTCCACCTTGAGCCTCAATGTCTGTTTTTAGAATGTGTCTTAGATTAGGCTTCCTCTCGATAGTCCTTGGTTGCACTGTCCCCAGTGGGTTGCTCCACGGATGCTGTCCTTGGTCACCTGTCATAAGCTGTGTCCAGGCTCCTGCATCACACAGGAGGTGGCGCTGTGAAGGGCATGAATCTCCTGTGTACGGCTTATGTGCTTTGATTTCAGCATCCGCCCTTGTGTTGCCATGGTAACCTCACAGGTCTTGCATGCTTTGTGTATATTACTCAGAGTTTTTATGTTCAGAAAGCTGCCCATCACTTGTATGGTTACCATGTTATGATAACGGCTCTAAGTGTTCAGGTCTCATGTGTTTTCGCTTTTCCTCTGTGGCGTTGGGAGTCAGAACTGTTCCAGGCTAGGGGGAGGCTGCAAGGATCTCTGCTTTGCTTTGGGTGTATGACCATATGTGACATGGGTTCCCTGAGTCCCACACTGTATCCTTGCAGCTCTGTCCCCTTCTCTGCCTGGCTCTGGACTCTGGCAGACCTCTCCCAACTGTGGTCTGGAACAAGTCGTCCTGGACGTAGCTCCCGTTTTCTTGCTCTCAGGGGCCCTACGCTGCCCAGGGACAACTGGCAATTGTAGCTTCACGTATCACATCCAGGTTTTTTTCTTTGAACCAGGGACATTGTAAGGTAATAACGTTCGCGCCATAGCCTTGTTAGAAATAGGGTCCACTACATGGAGCTGCTTTGTGGAGGCTAGGAGTGGAAGCTACTCTTGTGTTCACACTGGCACATACAGCTCAGTCTCTGACCTCTTCAGCTACCGCTGAGCTTGTCATCAGCTCATGGAAGCAGTGATTCCATGCTGTCTATTACCGACTAGACATTATTCAAATAAATCAAGCCTAGCCAGGCTTGAATGTGAATGATCTCTGCAGAGGTAGGTGCTGAAAGTTGGTAGGTCTCTTTTACAACTTTTGAAGGAGAAACCAAGGTAGTTGCTGTGTGTTCTTTTAGTCAGATTTTCAGTTGACAATATGAAAATAACTGGGCAGTTCACTCCAGATGGACTTCCTGACGGGTGGGGCTGGCCCTGCCCCTCCCCCAGGCAGCCCAACGCCTCTTAGAGCAAGTGGCCAGCAGGTGGCAGCAGCCGCTCAGGCGCCGCTCTTGGGAAAGCCAGGCACCCAGCAGTAAGGAGCCAAGCTTCTGCCGCAAACCCAGGTGGGGGAGACCACTGATTGCAATGCACCAGGTCGGATCCCCAGAGCAGGGCATTCCTGACGGGTGGACACACCTGTTCAGCCATGCTGAAGCCTCGTCTCTGTCACACCACTCAGGCATATGTCCCAAAATCTGCCCCATCCCTGGAGTTCCAGCAGCCACACCCAAAGCTCCAGCCACTGTGTCCTGCAAGCCTTGGTGACCACGAAGTGACCCGCCCCAGAGGAAGTCTCTCACTTTCTCCTGGGAAGGGTCTACTGTCCTAAGTTCAGAATCCGGACACTTGGCCTCTGCTGGACACTTCCTCAAGGAATCCTGTTCTCTCCTGCCTCGGAGGAATGTGCCTGCCCGCTGTCCATCCTGCCCGCTGTCCATCCTGCCTGCTGTCCATGCCACTCTGTCCTGCAGACTTGTGCAATGCTGGCTTTGTCCTCACCAGTTCCGTGGTACCCCCGCGCCTAGAGGGAGCGGGAGGTGCAAAACAAAGGGGCTGATCGGACCCCCAGGCAGGAGTGGTGCCT
The DNA here is from genome assembly GCA_023101885.1 of Typhlomys cinereus. Classification (NCBI taxonomy): domain Eukaryota; kingdom Metazoa; phylum Chordata; class Mammalia; order Rodentia; family Platacanthomyidae; genus Typhlomys; species Typhlomys cinereus. The sequence continues at coordinate 21,882,964 of JALPQD010000001.1, forward strand.
GGGTCGGCTGACTAGGAGACCTGTTCTAAAAGCTTCCCGCAAGCATTTCAGGAAGCTCCCCTGGAGTCCGAGGGTGCCGCCCTAGGAGAGGCAGGAGGGTGCTGGCCCGCCCGCTTCCGGCCCCAGCTCGGCGCCTGCGGGCGGTGGGGGATCCGCAGTGGGCCGGGCGAGGCCGCGCTCGGCTCCCGCCCCCAGCGCGTGTCCCCGCAGGCGCGCGGCAGGCGCAGTGCTCGGCGCGCGGCAGGCGCAGTGCTCGGCGGGGCGCGCGGCGCGGAGGATCTGGGCTCCCCTGCACGCCATGGCCCCGGTCCTGCGCGGCCTCCCGCGGCGCTGCCTCTGGCTGCTGCTGGGTGAGTAGCGAGGGGTCCGCGGCCGCAGGATCGCCGCGGTGGGCGCCTTTCGGGGGTCGAAGCCTTGGTTGGGGGAGATCTGGGCGCGGCGGCAGGTCCGCGGCTGCGGGCAAGGATGGCTTCAGGTTTCCTGAGCCCCGGCATTCCAAAGGCGCCAGCGACTTTGCCTGGCACGCCGGCAGCTTGCCTTGAGGGACGGAGGTGCGGCTGGGGGTCTTCACCCAGCACCTGGGTTAGCGCCAGGGGGCTTCCTGATGCCATCAAGTGTGGGCGGAATCTATTAGCCGGCGCCCAGCCCAGTGGTGCTGGGAGCTGCGGCTCACCTGTCTGGACGCTGGCCAGCTAGGACTGGAACCTGCGGCTTTTCTAAGCCGTGCCATTTGCAGAAGGAGGCCTGCCCCCTTGCCAAGGTCGGTACAGGTTTTTGTTCCCTGTTAACTTGGCAGTTCTGCTAACAAAAATTCAGAAATGGCAGAAATGGCTGGTCGTTCTGCTTTCAACGTCACAATGACATGAAAGGCAAGTGAGCAGACTGCTGGCAGATTCAGCAAGAAGCTGTCCACTTCACTTTCCTTATCTGGACTGTGCTCATAAAATGTCATAGTTAGGTACAGGTGTCAACTTGACGGTTGAGGGTTCCCACTCTGGGCACATTTGAGGAGAATTAGCAATTGAATTAAGCCCAAAGCGAACCTGCAGGAGATTGTCTCGTTGATGGGGCAGGCCTAGCCCATGGTGGGTGACTCTGGACAGGTGAATAAGACACAGAGAGCTGGCTGAGGAAGGTGGCATCCTTCTGTACATTTGGTCAGACATGCTGGTCTGGCAAGGAAGGATCGTCTCTCTCTCTCAGCCATTATGTGGACATGGTGTGGCCAGTTCTCTTGGCCCTTGGTGCTGCAGTGGGCTCTCCTGCTCTCCTGCTAAGCTGGACTAGGAGCTGTAATGGGACTCTCCTTTCTCCCTTAAGCATTTCGACAGTGATTTTTATCAGCAACAATGCAGAGTAGCTGCTAGAGCCAGGTAAATACCCTTTCTGCGTCCCCTCGGCTGCTGGCTCTTCCGTTTGTGCAGCTACCTTTTAATAAAGCAAAATGGCTTCAGGCCAGGGATCCAGCGCCCCTGGAAAAGCCCTGCAGTGTGGTGGTTTTTATGGTCTTCCGCACAGCTGTGGCACTGGTCAGAGGCACCTGCCGCCCATGTTCCTGCTGAGCTGAGGGGCAGCCATGCACGCACTGTCCCTGTTGGTAAACCTTATGGAGAATCAGATCTGAAGGCAGATCCTGCCATTTACATGCCTTGACTACATTTACAGGAAAAGCAAGAGCTCACAACGCCATGCTGCTGTCTTGCAGTGTTAAGTGCATTTGGCTTGATGAGGCATCTTAGCTTTTGTTTCCTAAGAAACAACATGTCTGAGGTAGCGGGTCTGACTGACATAAATAAAGGTTGTTTATTAGTGCCCAGGCCGCTCCGCAGGACATGCGTAAATAAAGAAAGGATGTCACTTGAAGACGGACCTTGTTTACCAAGAAAAGGCTTGCGTTTTGCTCAAAGCCCAAAGTCCTGTCATCTGACTATTTTTCTGCGAGGTCTGGCTAATGTTATGTCCTGGGAGAACAAACAAACTTTATGGGGTGATCGGTTGAATTGATGTGCTTGGAGCCCAGCTGTGAGGAGCAGATCTCTGAGCTCACGCCATGTTCTTCCCGAGCCGCCATCCTCGCCAGATCTCCTTGGTGATAGCCAGCGGATCCCGAGTGGTAATGCAGAAGGGCTTTGTTTTTCTTCAAACTACGCCAGTCTGCAGGCTAAAGAACTTATCCGTGACATTTTTATAAATGAGCTATTTTTTTATTGATTTGCTCCATTGACTTTGTGTTATTAAACTCTTCACCATATGTTTTTCCTGTGTGCACTGTTGTTTATATGAGTCTCATATATGACCACATGCATTTTTTAAATTCCATGTATAACCACCAGTGAGTCTTCCAGCAGCCAGAAAAGAAGGACTTTAGAGATGAGCCAGACTTGTGTGGTCACGTCTGCTTGACAGCTTCTATCTGTGAAGTGTGCTCGGGCACACTGGGCACTGGCTGGCCACTGCTTGCGAGGTCCACCTCCTGGGTCTCTACCCTGGGAGCCACGTGCCTCCTGTGACTGTCCCACTGGGCCTCGGGGCTCTAAGTGGCTGTACAGAGGCTTGGATACTGGGGTGGCCAAGCATCACATGGAGTGAGGTGAAGGTAGCCGCCTACTGTTTTTATCTGGGTGTGATTCTAACCCTAGAGTCCAGGCCCCATGGATTCTACTTGCTAAACAGTTCATGATGCTTGTTTACCAGTGCTGCCTCGGCTGCAGGGACATCTTCCAGAAGCATGTGCCAGTCAGTGTGCCTACTGTCGGGCACAGAGGGCATGATTTCCACCGGCAAGAGGCAGTGTCACAGGGGAGCATTGGGTGGAATCATTCTTTTTTTTTTATTCAATTGTGTGTGTGTACATGTGTGCGCGCGTGTGTGTATGTGTGTGTGTGTGTGTGTGTGTGTGTGTGTGTGTGTAGAACCACGGGCGAATTTGGGAACCACCATGGACGCCTCCAGCTCCTCCTTGTTTACTCTGCCTTGGGATTCACAGGCTCCGCCCTACCAGGAAGGAAACGCAGGCTGCCCCCGCTTCGCCTGGTGTCTATACGTGGGGTCTAGGATCCGAACTCAGGACCTTCTGCAAGGCAGAGGCTTAACCCCTGAGCCATCTTTCCAGCCCCAAGGGTGGAATCATTCTTAAGGTCAAGGGCTGGTAGGAAAAGTTTCTTCATTTCACACACAACCCAAATGAACCGATTTCATAGCTTCTGAGGCAGGTCCAACAGAGCGTGTGATGCAGGTACCACATGTGGGGAGCAGTGAAGACCTGAGGCCCACCCTCGGGCCTCCCACTTGCAAGCCAGAGCTGGCCCTACCCAGGCTCCATGTGGCTGGCTGGGAGACCCTCAGTGAGGCACTGCACAAGACCATTGGGATGCCGGGGTCCTGGGACAGATGGGTGGTCTCTTTAGCAGAATGGATCTGAGTACTGGCTGTGTGCAGCCTGGAGATTACAGATTCCTTCAGACACACAGGCGCTCCTGGCATTTTTCAAAGCTCCTTGATGGACCCTGCTTCAGAAACCCATCATATTTGAGTGACTGCCCTTGCATTCACGTGACCTATAGGCTCAGGAGACCCCCAGTGAGGACACCCGAAGACTGGGGGGGGGTCTCTGTGGGGAGCCTCTCACCAATAGGGAATCAGAAAACTTCCTGAGGGAGGCACACAGCAGTTGGAGAAGGGGCGTAGTAAGGAGGTAGGGAGAAGGTTGCTCCTGGCTAGGATGGCCCAGGCCTCAGCACCTACTCTGGCCCCCACTGCCTGACCTCAGCACCCCCATTGCTGCAGCTGATGGTGAGACGGAGGTGCTGGACATGATGCTGTCCACTCCAGAGGAGAGCTGCTGCCGTTAGACCCTTTCTGCAACTTCTACACACACACACACATGCATGCATACCACATGCATTACACATGTGCACGTGCAGATGCACATAGATGTGCGCACACACGTGTATACACATGCATGTATACATATCTATACACACATGCACACAAACCACACGCATTGCACATGTGCACATGCAGATGCACAGATGTGTGCTCACATGTACTTGCACACGTACATACATGTGTGCACGCGTACACACACACACACACACACACATACACACACGGCGGCGGCAGCACTGTACAGGAGACATCAAGGCCTCTCTGTCAGCGGGAGAGCCAGGAGAGGAGGTGAAATCAGACAGAGCTTGTGGCGTGAAGCCGGGAAGGAGACAAGTCCACAGAGGCAGGTAGAGGCTTCAGGAGTCTCCACAGGAGGAGGACCCAGAGGAGAGTTAGGCATACACAATAAAGGACTCTCTGGGAATTGGGGGGGGGAGGCGCTGGGGGATGGGGAGGGAGGGAGGGGGAGCAGGGGGTTCGGGGGGAGGAGGAGGGAGGGAGGGAACTGGTCTACCTATTAAGTTTGTATGAGCGGAAATAATAAAAAATGTATAAAAAAAAAAGGAGTCTCCACAGGCACGCCTCTGCCCCTCGGCATGGGGGAAGTTGGAAGAGACGTCCCCTGGTGCCACTGGGCACCTCCACACAGGAAGGAACAAGACAGGGTTTAGTGGAAGAGGGCAGCAGACACCCCAGCAGATGGGCAAAGCCTGAGAGTATGCCCCTCACATGTCCCCGGGCCTTGAGGTTTGAAATACGCAAACCTTCATCTCACTTGGACCTCAGTTCTTCCGCTGGTTCTCAGGGGTTCTCAGTTGCTAGATCTTTGGGGAGATGGTGAGTGAATGTAACCCTCTGGCTCTGCTGAAGAAGGGTCTGCAGCAAGAGCTCCCAGATCGGGCACAGCGCTTGCCCACTGCCCTGGCACGGAGTCCTGCGATTTGGGCCCTGCTGTGATGGGAAGCCTGCCCCAGGTCGGCTCCTAGCTGGCCGAGGGGGGTGAAGGACACATTCTGCATGGTGTTTCTGTGCTCTTTGTGTTTCCTGGAGTTTCGCTTTTTTCTTGCTTGACATCTCAGTTCCTCCCTTGGGCTTTCCAAGCATGTCACCATGCCAGCTATAGCTGAGGGTGACCTCGCACTCGCTCCCGCTCACACTCGCTCCTGGACTTGGTGCTCACTTTGATCTCACCTGTGGGTGGAGGCTGAACACAGCCGTCCTCTTTGGCCAATCGTGGTAGATGGCCAGTCTCCTTTCTTTTTCAGGATAGATGCTTTTTATTTTTTTGTCTTTTGGGGGTGGGGTGGGGGAGAGATGAGGAAATCATCTTTCCACGTGCGAAATGTTTCGACATGTCAAGGATGGGTTCAGGGTGTCAAGTCTGTGGTCGCCCCACCCTGTTGCGTCTGGGCCACGGAGAGGAGGTGCATGTGGTGGGGCAGAGAGAGGGAGGAGAAAAGGAGGGACAGGTTACAGTCCCTAAGGCACTCTCCCTCGAGTGGGTTCCGCCACCTAAGACCCCATCACCTCCCAAAGGCCTGTCCACGATTCAGTGGCTCCCTGTGGGCACTGCTGCTCTGCAGTGGGGGACTGTGCGAGCTGAAATGCCGAACCTGGGCTTCTTTGGGCAGCAGGAGCCCTGTGAAGACAGCCCGTGGTGAAGTGCTGCGGTCACTCTGCAAGTTGCTGGCAAGTCATGACCAAACAGCTCAAGGGAGCAAGAGGTTTCATTCTGGCTTATAACTGTCTGGTTACAGCTGCTTGTCTGGCTTGGCAGGAGAGTCTACGCCAACACCAAGGGCTGAGGGAACTGACCACACTCTATCTAAGTAAAGGCTGAGAGAGGAACAAGCCTTACTTGCCAGGCCAGCATGTCCGGCCAAGTGTACACAAGGATGCCAACTTTCTCAACCAGTTCCCTCCATCTTATTCACTTGTCCAGGGCCGAGTCCCATTCACCACGGGCTGGGCCTCCCCCATCCACTAGACAATCTCTCCTGTAAGTTCACTCTGGACTTAACTCCTAATTCTCTACAAATGTGCCCAGAGCTTGAACCCTCAACCATCAAGTTGACACCCGTGACTATGACAAGAGTCAAGGAGTGTCTCGAAGGCAGGTGGCTGTTTCCCTGACTCCATATGCTTGCGGACGCCCACCCTTCTTGGTCCACTTCGGTGCTGGTGTTTCTGTGCTCAGAATAGACAGTGGTCAATATTCTGAGTCCCCCTCCCCTTTGAAAGAGTCTGTTGTTGACCTGCTGTTGCATTTGAATGCCTTCTCCGCACATGCCCAGACCTCCGCGGTTCCCCTTTGTCTGGGAGCACATGCCCAGTCCTCCGCGGTGCCCCTTTGTCTGGGAGCACGTGCCCAGTCCTCCGCGGTGCCCCTCGGCTGGGAGCACGTGCCCAGTCCTCCGCTCAGCATCCTGGCAGACTCCCCTTTGTTTGTGTCTGTCTCGTGCTCGCTGTGGACAGGGTCCAGATTTCTCTCTATGGTCTCTGTCTCCTCTAAGATCAAAGCGTTTGGAAGCAGCTTTTCAGAGACGCCAGTGGCTGAGGCTCTGAAGCCCGCAGCAGCATCATCAGTGTTATTACCCTGTGCTTGGAGGGGCCCAGACCCCCAGGGTCCCTGCTCAGTGTGACCTGATGCCCTTGAGCCCCAGGGAAGAACATGGCAGCTCAGTGTGGCAACCAGCCCTCAAAAGGGCAGAAGTGTCGTCGCTAGGTGCTTCAGTCCTCTGGGTCAGAGCGGAGGTGCCCCTGTCTGTGTGCCCTATGTGCAGGATATGACTCACACATGCCAGCCCTGCCAGCAGTCCCGCAGGGCACTCACGCGTCACCAGCTCTGCCCATGCCTTGTTTTCGATCATTCATTTTTAATGATGGGTCATATCAGACAGGATTCCCCAGGGGAGCAGAATTGATTGAATGGATGTATTTGTTTATTCGATTGGCTCGTCCCTTGGGGTGGAATCTCAGCTGTGACTGTCTGCATGCTGGAGAGACTGAGGACTGGGAGCTGCACGGCCCACAAAGATGGCGGTTCCCAGGAGCTGCTGGCCTCGAGTCCATGTTGGCGAGTCAGGGAGAGCTGGGTTCCATGAAGCAGGAGGCGGCGGTGACCACGGCAGGTGAGGACACATCGCCAGCCAGAGGCAAAGGCGCAAACAGCGCTGCTTTCTCTCCAGACCTCCTTACGCCTGGGTCTCCGCTGAAGGTGCCCTTACTCGGGTCTGCCCCCTTCCACCAGCGCTTCCTGGAAATGCCCACGCAGACCTGCCAGGGGCATGTCTCTTAGGTGATTCCAATCCTATCAAGTTGACATCAGAATTAACCATAGGAGCTGGGGGGGGGGCAGCTCTGCGGGTAAAGCAGTTGGCACACTGGCACGATGACCTGAGTTCAGATCCCCAGATCCCGTAAGGTCAGGTGAATGTGGTAGCCAAGCCTATTATCTCAGCGTTGGCAAGACAGAGAGAGGGGACCCAAGCAAGATGGTCATCCAGGCTAGTCACGGCCCGCTGGCTCCCAGGTCAGTGAGAGAGTCTGCCCGAGTGGGTACAGTGGAAAATGGTCAAGGAGGATGCCCAGTGTCAGCCTCAGGCTTCTACAGTCACGCACATGGACGCACATGCACACACACAGGCACACACACACACATGCACACACATAGGTACACATGCATATAGACACACCCGCACACATGTGCACATATGTACACACAGACACACACAAGGACACATGCACACATACATACAGACACACATGCGCACACAGAGACATACACATATGCCTGCACTCACATGCATGCACTCACAGACACACATACATGCGTTCACACACACACACCATCCAGGGACACACACCACACGTGTACATGTAGGGTACTGCACACAGCACAGGCTTAGAACCACACCTGGTGGAAGGAGGGATACTTTGGCTTCTTCCATTTTCCTTCTTTCATCACCAGCTGAGGCTTGGAGCCGTCCATGTCTTGAATGAGAACCACGGGAGGGAGCAGTCGCCTCAATGCTGATTGAGAGGCCGTGTCTTTACCATTCACCCCTGCATCTGACGTCAGCTGTGGGCATCATGCAGGGCCTTTTGGTGTTGAGAGCTGATCTTTCTTGTCCTGGTCTCTTCAAGGCTTCTTTTTCAAACAAACAAACAAAAAAACCTGTTTTTTGTTTGTCTATTTGAGAGGAAAAGGAGAGAGAGAGAGAGAGAGAGGTATGCATATGCATTCCATGGTGCATGGCCCACGGGTGGAGGTCAGAGGACGTCTTTCAGAAGTCTGTTCTCTCCTTCCACCATATGGGCTTCCGGGGATTGAACTCGGGGCTCCAGACTTGCAAGCAGGCACCTTTAACTACTGAATTATTTCACTCAGCCATTTTCAAGGTCTTTATCACTAAGGGATGTTAAACTTCTTGGGAGGCCTTTCTGCCCTTAAGTCTCTTTCCATTGGTTTATATGTGGCTGACATTACTTCCAGATGAAACCAACCTGGTCACATGTGGGATCTTCATGTTCTTGAAGAAACTGAACTAGGGTTTCATTGAGTCCTTACCCAGTTGGGCCACAGGGTCATCATGGCATCGTATGGGTGTTCTGTGAACTCCGAGGGTCAGACACATTCAGCACCGAATCCATCTGCCCCTGGGTCTTTGTTGGGAGACTTTATTTCCTTATCTTAGAGAACAAGAAGAGCAGGTGCACGTGTGTCCTGACCCACATGGATATCAGAAGACAGCTTTGACAAGTGAGTTCTCTCCTTCCACTGTGCAGATTGGGGGATCAACCTAAGGTCATGGGGTTTGCGTGTAGGCACTTTCGCCCTCTGAGCCACCTGCCCAGATCTTCTTGACTTAGTTCTGGTAGGTCATATAGGACTTCATCCTCTTTTTTTTTTTTTTTTTAAGATTTTCCAGTTCTTTGGGCTTGTTTTCAGAAATCCCTAATCCCTCTGGATTCTGTGGGCACCTGTCGTGACCCCCCTTTCGTCACTCATTTGATTGTCTTAGAGTTCTCTTTCTTTTGGTTACTTAGTTGGGGACTGTCAAGCTTATCTTTCCAACGAGCCAGTTCTTTGATTGGTCGGTTTTTTAGTCTCCATCTTGTTCATGTCTGCCTTCGCCTTTATTTCTCGCCCTGTACTGCTTTGGGGTTTGTCTTGCTCTTGTCTTTGGTGACTTGGAGGTACATCATTGGTTTATTTATTTGAGATTGAGCTGATTTCCAAACACAGCTACAAGCTTTCCTCTCAGAAGGGCCTCGCCGTCTCCAGCGGGTCTATAAGTCGAACTGGAGTTTTCATTAGAGTCTGAAAATTCTTTAATTCTTCCCTGTTTCCTCAACGACTCGCCAGTCCTTTCAGAGTGCGTTGTTTGGTCTCCAAGTACTTTTTGCAGTTTCTCTTGTTTTTGATGTCTACTTTTCTTATGATAACAAGAGATTATCTCAGGTCTTTCATATTTGCCAAGATTTGCTGTGTGGACTAGCATATGGTCTGATCCAGAGAAGGTTTTGTGAGCTTCTGAGAAGAAGTCTCCTGGGACTGTCCTGCAGTCACAGAGCCTTGGCGGAAGGTGATCACTCCCCTAGAGACGGGCAGCGCTGGAGAGGCCCCAGGGCACCTGGCTCCGTCTCCGACCGTGACCACCTCAGTCGGGTTTTGCGAGTGCTTTATGCGCAGGATGGTTCATGTTGCACACGTTAGCACTCTGAGGAGCTGGATGCCCAGGAGATGACGCGTGAGTCAGAGGGAGTGAGAGGCCAGGCGGTGGAGGCTGTTCTGAGAAAGGAGAGGAACCTCCTGCCCAGCGCCTGAGCACCCAGGATGCGCTGCGGTTGCAGGCGGGCGGGTGGCTTCCTGCAGCCTTGGGCAGCTGCAGGGGGGCGGCTTGGGGCACAGGGTTCCTGGAGAAGTGTTAAGTGGGTCACAGGGCAGGGCTGAGTGCCAGGAACCATGAGGGGCAGGGGAGAATGGAGAGAAGACTCTGGAACCTCACGTGAGCCCAGAGGCATCTGCACCCGGCCTCCCAAGCTTGCCGCGCAGCTTCTGGCGTGATTACCAAGTCCCCAGGAGGAGTTGGGGTACACAGCTGGCCCCGCAGTTCACTGTGCCTGTGTGGGGTGGATGATGATCTCAGGTGGACAGAGATTCATGGGGGGGGGGTCATGTGCCGCCCTTGAAACTTTCCAGGAGCAGGGAAAGGTGGGGCTCCAGCAGTCCCCTCCCTACCCTGCAGACCTCACGGAGGGACACTAGGCCCTCTGCTCTGGAAAGGGCCGATTCATCTGTTAACCTCCCGTGGGCCGGTCACCACCTCGACACACGCCCCAGCTTTTCCTAAAACCCCTCGTGTCTTCCCCTGTTCTCCAGACTTTGAGGCGTCCCCAGCCTCCAGCCCCAGGCGCCCTTAGCTCAGAGACGTGGTCATCTACCTACATGGCCTGGCCAAGCCCTCCATCCAGGCATGTCTCCTGGGCGCTCCTCCTGAGACGGGGTGCCCTGCCCCCTAAGTACTGTTGGTTGGGGTGACCGTGGAGAAGCCCCAGGTCAGCAAGCACTGGCCTGGTGTCAGCTCAGCCCTCAGCCAGGGGCCCCAGGACAGGCAGCCCTCCCTACTCCTGGCTGCACAGCCAATGTATGCTCCTAGGTTTTTATTTTTGATTGAACACAGGGCTTCCCTGGCTACAAAACTGTCCACTGAGTAATCCCCCCTGGGGGAAGAAAGGGGGGAATTCTGAGGACGGCTCCCTCCCAGGGGGTGGGGGGTGTGCTGGGACAGCTCTCCTCCAGGGAGGGGGTCATGGGGAAGACAGCTCTCCTCCAGTCCTTTGCTCCCCAATCTCCACACCCCACCCCTGTCCTGTGACCCAACCTTCCCACGCCTGCTTGGCCTCAAGAGCCAGCTCTGGTCTGCACAGTTTCTAATGGGGGATCCTCAGCTTGCGTCTGAACCCAGTTTTCCCAACCGTGGGTCAGAGTAGACTCGCCCTCCCTAAGTAGTAACAGCAAGAGCTTGAGAGAACCTGCACATTGTGTGTGTATGTGGGGGGGTCCTTGTGATTCTCTCCAGGACCCACACGCCACCAGAGATAGAGGAACAGAAAGACAGCCCAGTCCCCACAGCAGCCCTGCTTGCTCCAAGCTCCTTCAAGGAACAAGGACAAGCCAGGCTGGTAGGTGGGGCTGGGGGGCTGGGTCCTGTGAGTGGCAGGCAGCCAGCATGGGCTGGGAAGAGAGACAGGGGCCAGCAGACTCTGGACGGGGATGTGCTGACAGGACCCCCAGCTGAACACGGAGAAAGGACCTGGCAAACCCTACCATCCTGTTCTACGACCCCCACAGCCAGCTCCTCCGAGGAAGTAGGGGAGAATTTGGGGGGGAACCCTCCCCACCTGTGCATGACCCCATGGCCAGCACTTCGGAGGAAGCTGGGAAGGGGGTAAAACTCACCCCATCTGTGAATGACGCCACAGCCAGCAGTTTGGGGGAAGCAGATCAGCTTTGGCTTGTGGAGCTGCTACTTGACAGGTCAGCTCAGGTCCTGTGACCTCATTGGAACAAGAGGACAGGTTCTGTCCATGCTTCGGTCCTCAGCTTGCTTTATGATCGGCCAGGACTCAGGCACCAAGAATGCATTGGTGCTGGGCAGTGGGGCCCACCTCGGGCGCCTGCTAGGCAGAGTGGACTGAGACCCTCTCCTGCAGCCCCTGCCTGAGAGGGAGAGATTCTTCTCCAGGGACACCGCCTGGTCAGCCCTAGGGCTGGGGTCAGCAGACGGGGGGATGGGGGGGACTGCAAACTGCTGCCTCAGCTGCCTCCACGGTGGTGACGTTACTGTGAGCACAGGAGGCCTGAGCGGAGCCCAGGAAGTGGGGGCTAAGGGTAGGCGGGGGGCTGAGCGTGAACCACCTCCAGCAGCAGTGGGAAGGAGACGAGGGCCGCAGCAGCAGGACCCTCACAAGGACACAAAGTCACCAAGGAGAGAAGCCAGGACGGGGGAGCCCACACACCCTGGGATGGCTGGTGGCGCACGGGATGGGTAGGCTACCAGCCGGAGGGGAGGCGGCGAGTGACCACTCTGCGCCTTGTCTTGCAGCACACCAGCTCTTCCTGGTCACCGCCTGCCAGGATGCCAGCTACGGCGCCATCATCAAGGAGCTGTGCCTGTCCCGCTTCCGGGAGGACATGGAAGCTGTCGGCAGGACTCTGTGGTGTGACTGGGGGAAGACCATAAGGTGAGTCCTGCTGTGAGGAGCTGGGCGGCTGCTCTCTCCGGTGACTCATTAGGCCTAGGGGGCTTGCGGGGGAGGCAGAGGAACAGGATCGAGGACAAGGGCAGAAAGGTGGGAGAAGCTCTGTGACCGTGGGCCCGGAGCAGCAAGAGACCTTCTGCGCGCAGGCCTTGTTCAAACACCAGCAAACTCCCAGGAACATCCCTGCTGGTTCTCTCCGTCCCACGGTCAGCTAGTCCTGTCTGTCCATCTATCTGATCCCACCTGCTCAGAACTCCAGGGTCAGGCTGGAGGGGCGGCCCCACTAGAGTCAGGTCAGCATTGACTGAGCCCTGCCCCTGGTGACCAAGCTTTCTACCCAAAGGCCCTTCTCTCCACCCCAGGGTCTGTGTACACTGAGGTCCCTGGCACCCTATAGTGGGCCTGGGGGCTTCTTCGAGGTGGGCTGGGCTCTTCCACCTGTGGGAAAAGGGATCAGAACTTGGGTGCCTATAATCCATGCCGTGGCTTTTATTTCTGCTTTAGCATGTGGCAGACGGGGACATGCTGGGGCTGGGGAGAGCATGCTCGTGTGCGCGTGGCTGGGCTCCCACCCAGCTGCAGCCCAATCCTTTGAGTGGGGATCCGTGTGTGCTCTCAGTGCTAGAACCCAGAGCCGGAAGCTCAGTCCTTAGAAAAACCATGCGCAGAGACTAGTGTGGGGATCAAAGGGGGCCTTTCTACCCCAGGGAGTTGGGGTGACAGAAAAAGGACATACAGGAATGAAGAGGGGGAGAGCGAGGCATGGGGGGGACGGATGCACAGTCTTTTCTGGGAATCAGCCGGGAACCTTCCAGAAACTTCCTTTCCTGGGTCATGTCAGGGTGGCTTCCAGACATCTTTAGTTTCAAAGGGGAAGACGGAGAGTCGAGTTCACCGTGTACTGTAGTCTGGACAGTTCCTTTCTTGACTGATCCACGTGCCTTCAGCAGCAGAGCTGAGTGGAGGCTGACAAAGCTAGAGACAGCAAAAGAGGCAGACAGACACGCAGAATAAAGACAGACACGCAGAATAAAGACAGACACGCAGAATAAAGACAGACACGCAGAATAAAGACAGAGGTACCCAGTCTTCTCACCAAGTCCCCTCCCCCATGATATCTGTGGGCTGATCACCGTGGTTGGCAGGAGCCAGCTCTGGGTTGCCAGCGAGTGACCTGGGCACTGTTCGGTGTCCCAAGGGTGCAGGACTCACCTGGGTTTCTCTGGGGGCAGACAAGTCCTGTGAGATCACAAGGTCCTTACATGAACTCCCAGTGCCTCCCTGGCAGAGCAAGTCTGACTGCACATGGGATCAACACCCCGGCCAGGTCGTGTATCCACAAACCCGTCCCTTCCTCGCGGCACCCCCCCCCACTGCAGTGACCCCTTCTCTCTCACTCAGCGGGCCAGGCATGGTCCCCCGGCTTTCTCTGCTCTCTGAGGGCAGACAGAGCTTGTTCCCTCTCTGGCAGAGTCTTTGTACCCGGCAGAGCCTGAACTCTGCACACATTAGATACTCTCTGCCTTGAGAGCCTGAGATGGAAAGATCAGGAAGCCCTGAGATGCCCGCGAACGCAGTGAGGACTGGCCTTTGATACCCACACCCAGCCCAGCACTGTGGAGAGTCAGACAGGTGACCCAAAGCTCAGGGCCCAGCTCGTGATCACAGCCCAGTAGAACCCAGGTATCCAGGGCCCCCAGCCAAGCCCACAAGTACAATGGGGACCGAGCAGCACCTTAGTTGGGTCCTTACCCACATCTTAATCTGCCCTTGGAGACTCCCCAGTCTCATTTTCTGAGCTGAGATATGAATCAGGAGTTGGAGAGGGACAAGAGGGAGAAGGTGCTAGAAACAGCAGAACAGCCTGTTCTTAAGGCTGATTGGCTTCCTGCCTCGCTTCAGCAGTTTGTATTTAAATGAGCTGCATTTATTATGATCCAGGGAAGATGCAACAGGCCCTGGAGAAAAACACTCAGCCCCGGCTCTGTGCAGCGATCGCTGGCGTGTGCAGACTGACTACAAGCCAGAGCCAGGGAAAGAGACAGAGACAGGTGCAGGCGCAGGGCGTTCTGAAGAAGCCAGGGCCGGGGACCATCGATGTGGAAGGTCCGTGGATGCTTCCCTGCACACACAGAGCACTGAGAGGAAAGCTAGAGATGACTCCAAGACAGTGCACCTCGGTCTGTGCTATGGCTGGCGCAGCACGCGGCAGTACTCACAGTGTACCGTGGTCAGTGTGGCAGGCAGGAAGGAGAAAGTTCTCCTGCTTGAAAGGAAATCAAGTCCGGAGCCCAGCAGCACTCAGCAAGGCAGCCAGGGCCCAAACATGTCTGCACCCACTCCCTAGGGTCCTGTGAGCCCCGTGCATTCCACAGACATGGGGGGAGTCACTGCGGGTGGAACTGAAGACCTTGGGGCTGAGAGACTCTCTCTGGGTGGGCCAGGTGATCTATGCCTCCCTAGGCAGGTCAGCTCTGGTCCTTGCAGTTCCTCCACATCGACTTTGTGCCCTGTTGACATGTGCTAGTCCTTATTAAAGCATGTGGCACTTAGCTACAGATGACAACACATGTGTACAGTCCACACATGACACACGTACACAACTCATATGCACAGCCCACATCCACACAGCCCACACGCACATACAGCCCCCCACAGCCTCTACACACAGCCCACATACAGACAGCTCACACATGAGCCCATGCACATACAACCCACGCATGTGCACACACATGCAGTCATACATGCACACAGCGTGGCTGTCCTCTTTGACCTTGATAGAGAACAGGTGGGCGACAATTGCTTTGAGAAGTAGCCTGCATGACTGTTGCATCTGGCAGATGCTGCACCACAGGCAGGTGTGGGCGGGAACTCCCCGGGGAGGCTGGTCTGAGGCAGTATTTCTTCCCTCTGCACCCCCAGGGCTGCTCTCCTGTTCCGGATGCTAAGGTTTCCCCAAACATCCCCACAGCTGTACCTGGATTGGCACTTGGCCCCTAGTGGGGTCCAAGCACTTGACGCCTACACAGGTGACCAACTATCATGCTAGGTGAAGCCCCCGCTGCCCACTGCCCCTTCCCATTCCTCCATCCCACCCATTACCATGGAAAGTGTCGTCTTTCTGCTCCCCCCTATATTTCTTTCGCAGAAATGGGCAGATGCTTTTCTTGCATCCTCTTTCTTACATCAACGCCGGCATCTAACGGTCTCCTCTTGCACCGTGGCTCGTTTGTTTATTAAGCTTAAACTCCTTCTCAGCAGCGTGTAGAGGGTTTCCTCTTTTGTGTTCAGGGCTGCCTAGCATTCCACCCAGCAGGGTCTCGACTGTTTTCCTGTGAAGAGATGGTTTGGCTATTTCCAGCATCTTCCACTTCAGACAGTATTCACGGAAGGCTCGTGCGTACTTTCCTCCACGCTGTTAGGCAGACACCTGAATTCACAGGGTTAGAAGGCAGGGCATGGGCTGCATCACAGGTGCCAGGGCTTCTCCTCTGCGCTCATTCCACCAGCCGCTTCCCGGGGTCTCACCACAGGCCGCGGTGCGGTGCATTAGCACTCACGCTGTCAGGTAAGTGTGCGGGGGAACCTCAGAGGGCGCTGCTTGCGTCGCCCTGTCGCAGGTGAATCTGAATCTTTGGCGGCTCAGAGCTGTGCCTTCACCTCTCCATGAGTTGTCGGTTTGAGTCTTGTCCTCCGATCATGTTTCTGGTGCTTTCTAGGGAGCTCCTTGTATGCTGAGGAGTCGCTCGGCACTTCTCTCAGATCCTGTTGGAGTTTCCCCTCCCTCCTCCCCCAGTTTATCATTTTGCAACTTAGTTTTTGTCATAGGGCAATTTTTTCCCTATTTTCCCTGGAGGGAGGATCTATATGTTTGTGTTGTCGTATGCTGGGGCACGTGTTAATGAGTGCTGTTCACATGCATGCGCAGTGTGTGCGGAAGCCTGAGGTTGCTCTTGGGAATCATCCTCGATTGCTCTTCAACCTTGTTCTTTACGAAGCAGTCTCTGATCAATTCCGCATTCTACAGGTAGGACTAGTTTGGCTGCCAGCTTGCTCTGGGTCTTCCCAGGCTCCCCCTCTGAAGCTGGAATTGCAGGTGGGCCACCACACCCACCTGGCATTTTACGTGCGACCAGGGGGTCTGAATAGACTCCAGTTCTGCTTGCAAGGTGAGCATTGTGAACTGCTGACCCATCTCCCCGGCCAAGCTGTGCAATTTTACCAGCCAGAGTCTTTAGTCTTATCCCCCTCTGGACCTGAGCTAAGGCCAAAAAGCCTGTCCTTACATCTCCCTTGCTCCAGGCTTGTGCACTCGGGCTGGTTATACACCAATCCCGAGTGGGTCCAGGCGTTCACCCTGTGCACTGATATGCAGTAAGAATCAAAGTTTGCCTTTTTCTGCTTATTGAGTACATTAAAGATGCGGGGGGGGGGGGGATTCATGGCACCCTCCTTCGGGCCTGCAGTGCGCATGCCCTTGCCTTACAGGTTTCCAGTTTCAGATCTTATCACTTGGTCTCTCCGGGCCTTCCTTGGGTCCTTGCCCCCACCAAGCAGGCATACGCTGGCCAGCCACGGCCCTCTCATAGCTGCACTGGAGGACCTCATGCCACGCTGAGCTCTGAGCACGTGCAAGCAAAGCTTATCACTGGGGTGAAGGCGGCTGGGCATGCTGAGATCAACCGCTAAGGTCAGGCATCCGGCACCCAGCACCCAGCACATGATCAGGCACCCAGCACCCAGCCCCGGCACCCAACATGAGGTCAGGCACCCAGTACCCAGTACCCAGTCAGTCCCAAGAGCCGAGATTCCAGAGGCCAGAAGCCCAGGCAGCTGCGCACACGCTGCCCCCCTGCTGCTCTGTTCTCCTGGGGGCCTAGGCTGGGCCTAAGTGATCTTGGAGATGGCTGAGGAATGTGTCCAGACAGTCCTCTGAAATCCATCATAGCAACAGCCAAGTATCAAAGCTGACCGCCGCCGAGCTCCAGTGGGAGCCTGCCAGCCGTCTGACACATCGCACGCAAGCCAGAAGGGAGGCGCGGGGGGCGGGGGATGCACTGGGGGGGGGATTGTTCCCCAGGTCTGCCTGACAGCTGGCCTCCAGGTCCACGCGGGCAGTAAAGAGGACCCGTCATCGTTGCCTGTGGGGACGTTGCATTATTTTTAAAAGACTGAGCAGCCCGTGGTGTGGCCCAGGGTGGAACTTTTGCCTGGTTTACAGAAGCCCCAGGTTCCGTCCCAGCAGCACTCGTGGTAAAGGCTAGTCAATGAGGGTCTCAGAGATAGAAATGCCCAAGTGACAGCACTCGGCCACCTTCCCAGCATGCCCAGGGCTGCTTGAGAGTTGCTGCTCCACTGTGGGTGTTGGTGTCACATGGCCCAGGTGTGTAAGAATTAGTTTTGCCTTGTTTTGTTTTGGTTGAAACAGGGTCTCACTCTGTAATCCGTTCTGAGGTCAAACTTGAGGCCATCCTCCTGCCTCTGCCTCTCGAGTGCTGGAAAGCTTGGGTGTGCGCACTGGGTTGCCAAAAGGGGGAAATAGTTACAGCTTGACCCACAGCCCTGAATGCCCAACACCCACCTACATGTGCTCTCAGCCCTGGGCTCGCTGAGCTTCCACTGTCCACTTGGCCGTGACCCCTGCAAGCAAGCTCCTTTGATCCATTACCTGATGCTTGCGTTCTGTCACGTTGCATGTCTGTCATGTTGCATGTCGGGAGACGCTCGGGGCTTCCTGAGTCCTTGGTAGCACAGGGCACCTGGAGGTCAGGGGCACTGAACTGGTTCCTGAAAAGCGGGTGAACTCAGTCAGGCGGCCCTCCCTCTGCATTTTGGGCCCAGCCATCATTGTCGAAATCATCTCATTAAACCCCAGACTCATCTTGCTAATGGAATCACAATGTCATTAGACATATTAGCTGAGAAGCTAATCTAATTGGAGGAGGTAGAGAGAACAGGGAAGATGTGTTTTGAAGAAATTTTCACAGACCTGGCCGCGGGTGTTGGGAAGGGAAAGAAGGCAAGAGGCCCAGAAGGATCTAGAACATGCCCAGACTCAATTAGAAAGTGGGCATTTTCTTCTTTTGAAAATTAATTTTGAAATTGATACATATAAAGGTAAAATGGTACAAGTAGGCACCACATGACATGTTTACACATGCGCATACTTTTATGCCATAATCATAACTGCATGGATATATTTGTGTGGGGGGGTGTACAAAAGTCACTAGAGTGTCTGTTTCTATGGAAGTTCAAGGGTGACATCAGGAATCATCATGTATTGCTCTACCACCTTATTGCTTTGGGGTTTCCCAAGCTCTGCCTTCCAGGGTCATAAATACAGGCTTCCACCATAGCCACTTAGCATTTTTATGTGGGAGCTGAGAATCCAAACCCAAGTCTTTTCACAAGGCAAAGGTTTTAACTCCTGAGCCCTTTCTCCAGCCCCACAGTCACAAGCATTTATCATTGTGCTGAAAGCATCCAAAGCCAGTTCTTCCAGTGTTGTAAAAAGTACGCTAACCTACTGTGTGCCTCTAACTACTGTCTGCAACTTGACACTGTTGGATAGCCTCCCCCTGGTCCTCCCTGACTGTCTGGTAACCAGCTGCTCCTAACTTCCTTGAAATGCTGCTTTTTCAGACCCCACATGTGAGTGAGATCGTGGGGTACTAGTCTTTCTAGACCTGGCTTGCTTTCCTTAACAGGATTTCATTCTGCCCTGGTTGAAAATGAGAGCATTTCATCCTCTTGGATGTCTGAGTGACACATGACTATGCGCCCATCCCCTGCTGAACACCTCAGGCTTTGTCCCTTGTTTGGTGTGGGCAAAGTCCAGTGAACGTGGAGCACAGATGTTTCTTCAACCGCAATTTCATTTCCAGTGAAATGATACCTCGACCTATAGACATTGCTCTGTTGAGACAACAGGAGTATTAAGAGAAGGACAAGACACATACAGGAAAGCTGGGGCCGGGTGGGCAAACTCTCAGCTGCACCCAAATCAGCCCAAGAGTTTATTATCTAAATAAGCCAATAATAGCCCAGGGCATCACATCCCCTGACAGATATCAGCTAGTGTCAGTGGGCCTTGAAGAATGAGGGCCATGAAGACCTGTCAGCTGTCTAAGGAACCACAGTTTTGAGGAAGGGTATTGGGGCCCCCAGGGACAGGGCAGCTAGGCCATGGGTTAATAGACAGACCCATGTCTGGGTCCTGCAGTGCATAGCTACCCAGAATCCTAAGCACCATTAAGATAGCTGTTGGCTTAGGCAGGTAGGCTGACCCTGTGGGTCCTGCCTGGACCTACCGTCTGTCCCCCAATTCTAGAGCACACAGCCTCCTTTGTGCGTCCCCAGGAAGAGTCGACGCAGGAATTCTCTGAACTCTCAGCAACCTTGGAAGAGCTGCCCTTGTTTTCAATCTCAACAAGAACTCAGAGGGACGCATCTCTTAGACGAGGCTCCAAGCAGGCGGGTGCCGCGCAAGCTGATTCTTCCTGAGCTCCTGACCTGCTCGCCTTCTTCCTGAGGGTCTCGGGTGGTCTGCCCCAGAGTGCTCAACAGGCACTATTTGCTGACACCCTGCTTGGCAGGAAGGACCCTGCCTGGGGCCTGTCTCTGAAGCCCCGCTCATTGGCTTGTGCCTCTCGTATGGTCACATGTGGAGCTGACATCCAGGTGTGTGCTGGTGGGAAGAGCCAGGCATGGCAGGCCCACAGCAGGGCACGCTGGCTGGGCAGGTGCTGCTCCGCCCAAGGCCAGCCTCTGTCTCCTCCCTTCCCCTCTGTGTGGCAGAAGAATCCTTCCGTACCCTCTTAGATGCCTCTCTGGTGACCCCGCCTGGGTGACAACTTGGCAGAGTCTGTGGAAATAGCCGGTAGGGACGTGTTGCATGGCGATGGACCATCAGGACAGCTCACCACGGCCTCTCAGCCACCCCCCCCCCAGAAAGTTCATAGCCATCCATGCTATACAGATGTGACTTGACCATCCCAGGAGACAGGCCAGGCACACTGCCCAGCTGCCTCCTGGGCTGTCACAGGACAAGCCGCCCTTGTGATACCTTGTGTGCAGGGTTAGGGCCTCCCAGAGAGAGTCAGTCAGTGTCCTCCATAATGCCGGCTTTCCCCACTCATGTCATTATAAATCAGGCCAGATGATCTACACAATCTGCCCACACAATCACATCGATCAGGGGCTTGTCCTCAGGGGCTTATGGGGTAAGGAACCTCAGCCCTCCAGAGGAGGCTCCCCGAGTGGCACCATATAATAGCCCAAGGGACTTCTGGGACTTAGGGACTTGGAGACAGGCCTTCTTAGCTTCTTGTCCCATCAAAAGACGTGGCAGCCGTGTTCTTACAAACTTACCTCACAGTAACTGGTGGAGACCAGGAGGGGGACGACCAGATTCCTGTGCCCTGTGTGGCTGTTGTCACAAAGACCTGGTGCAGCCACACGCGCCTTTTCTGGGTCCCTTTGGATGTGCGTTCCTGGAAGCAGGAAGACTGGGGTGGGTGCTGGGGCATGTCTGTGTGTTCCTTCTGTAGTCCTGACAGGTTTTGCTCAGTTGTTTTCCATAGAGCTTCCGAGTAAAGATTCTGCCAGCACCCTAAGAAAACCTAGTTCTCCCTAGGTCAACTCGGGGTCTGTAGCGTTTTCCTTTTTTGGCAAAAGAGACGGCTCACCTCCAGCTTTCATTGCTCAGCCCGATGGTTACACTGATTTCTATGGCTCCTCAGTGCAGGTCACCTGCCATTGTGTGTGTGTGTGTGTGTGTGTGTGTGTGTGTGTGTGTGTGTGTGTGTGTCTCAGAGGGCACAATGGTGACATCAGGAATCATCTTGGATTGTTCCACCTCCTTATTGCTTTGCTCTGGGGTTTCCCAGCTTCCACTGTTCCAGGGCTGGAATTACAGGCCACCACCATTTCTGACATTTTTATGTGGGATCTGGGATCCAATTTCTGCTTGTGAAGTAGAGGCTTAACCCCTGAGCCATCTCTCCAGCCCGGGTTTTGTTTTTGAGACTATCATTTAGACAGTTTTAGGCTCCCAATAAAATGAGGACGAAAAGAACGAAGCTCTCCCACACACTACAGGGTAATTCTACTCTTTCCAAAGCCCCGGACGCTGGGGACATTATCTCCCACTCGTTCCACTGTGTTTTCTCCTCTGGTCTGTTTCTTTTGATGACTTTCCTCCATGCTGGGAATCCTCTAACCAAGCAACCCAACACTCCCTACGCTTTGTGGCAGTGGGCGTGGCCACCGTCCTGCCTGATCCACACACTCAGCAGTCCACATGCAGGGGTCATGTGGCTACAGTATCCTGTTCTGTTTCTCTTTAGTTATGTGTTTCAAAATAATATTATCTTAACACTATGGGTGGCCGTATTTGGCCATGTTAATTAAGGTTTGTTTCCAGGTGGGCGGCCACACTGAGTTCTCAGGGGAAGAGCACCTACTTACCATGTGCACAGCCCTGGGTTTAAACCCCCCATGAATGAAAAGAAAATTCTTTCCTTCCTAGCTGGAATGCCCAACATGCATTGTTAAATATGTCCTACCTCTGAAATTCCAGTGTGTTCAGCCCTGAACATTTTCCTATGCACATCCCAGTCTGTATCGGTCCACGCTAACTTAAGTTTGGGGCTGTCCCATCTGGTCCCCACAGTCTGGAAGGTTCTCTGCAGCTCAGAGGTTCTTGCAGTGCTCCAGTTCACTGTTTTGCTTTCTATGATGTGTTTTTCTAGGAGAGAGTAACTGTTTTTGCTGGAATCTATAAAGTCATTGAGATTCTCACTTGGTAGTCAGCTTGCAGTCCAACAACCTGGAGCAGGTGTAATGCACACCTCTGAGAGTCCTTCTGAAGCCAAAGGTCAGCAGCTGGCCAAGCTGAGCGAGGCGAGGGTCACCAAAGTCCTTGAGACTAAGACAGCTCTCAACACAGGGGCTCCAAGGCCTGACTATGCAGGCCCAAGGGCAGGTTGGTCTAGAGAAAGTCAAACGCACCTACACCAGTTGCCTGGAAACCCAGCACAGTGGGCTCACTTCGCAAAGAGACTTGGGAAGGGAGGTGTACACTATTCCTGTGGCCCCTCCCCTGACCACAGAGGAACAGTCGCTCAGGCTGGGTGCCGTGGGATGGAAGGATGGCCCACGGCGTGGCCATTGCTTCTGGGTCTCTTGGGGCTCTGCACAGCAGTCTGACTGCCCATAGCGCTCTCTCCGGTGGGGTTTCAGCTGTGGTCCCAACCTTGGTTCAGGAACAGACACATGCATGCTGTGTGGGCAGCCTGAGTCTGTGCCCTAAGCTGAGCCACTCGTGCTTGGCTCAGAGCACACCGGTGCTGCTTTTCTTAAAAGAAGAGAGAGAGGGAGGGAGGGGGGGAAGTAGGGGGGAGAAAGGGGGAGGGAGAGAAGAGGGAGAGAGAGAGGAAGGGAGAGGGAGGGAGAAAGGGAGGGAGGGAGAGAGGGAGGGAGAAAGGGAGAGAAGGAGGGAGGGAAGCTGAGGGAGGGAGGTGGAGGGGGGAGGAAGAAGGAGGGAGGGAGAGGAGGGAGGGAGAGGGAGAGAGAGGGAGAGGAGGGAGGAGAGAGAGAGAGGGAGGAGAGGAGGAGGAGGCGGAGGGAGAGGTGGGAGGAAGGAAAGGGGAGGAAGGAAGGGAGGGAGGGAGGGAGAGAGGCGGAGGGAGGGAGGTGGGGGGAGACAGGGAGGGAGGTAGGGAGGGAGGGAGGAAGGAGAAGAAAGAGAAAGGAAGGAAGGAAGAAAATCTCTTCAGTTCCCCATCCTTCGGTTTCCTATCATTAAACTTCAAACATCTCAGAATTTGTCCCTTTCATGCTGCCTCTTGGTAGTTGGTGGGAACCCACCGCGGTCCTCTGAGCGGGGCCCTGGCCGTGACTGCTGCTGTCTCCCAGGACTCTCTGTGCTGTGTCCCCCCATCCTTGTGTACAGGTGTCTGGCTGTGAGCAGTTCCCAAGTTTCCTCCTCTGTGTCCTCGGCAGGTTTTAGGGTGGGGATTGTGATTTCCTGGGGAAGCAGATGCAGCAGCCGCTGACCTGGGATCGGGGTGGGGAAGGATTGCCGCACGAGAATTCCACGGGTTCTCCGCCAGCGTGCATCGCGTCTGCCTCTGCTGGCTCAGCTTCTGCTGGCTTCCGACTCTTGCTCTGACGTGTGAGCTCTGCCGGATCCTTCAGGTCTCCATTCACTGAGGCTGGGGAGGCCAAGTTCTCCCTATAGCATTGCGTGTCCTGCGTGGTAGGGCTCACACCTCCACCTCCATTTTATTCCTTTTCCTTTGTTTAGATGCAACTTCATCCATCTAAAGGAATTTTATGTATGTAGTATTAATATTGTATTCTGTGTGTGTGTGTGTGTGTGTGTGTGTGTGTGTGTGTGTGTGTGTGTGTGTACTTGAGTGCATGCCTGTGCAGGCCCAAGGGTGACATCAGGAATCATACTGGATTGTTCTATCTCCTTATTACTTTGCTACTTATCACCCAACTCTTCCTCCTGGAATTATAAGCCACCACCTTTTCAGCCTGGCATTTTTATGCGGTATCTCAGTATCTGATTGCGTATGAGATGATGGCTTTAACCCCTTAGCATCTCTCTAGATATAATATAATCTTTAGAAAACAACTAGCAGCGTCTTTGTGTTTTTATTTTAATTTTAATTTGTGTCATGTTTTCTTTTTAAAAATCCTTTATTCATTAGAGAGAGAGAAAGGTGTGTGCATGCATCCCATGGTGAACGGGAGGAGGTCAGAGGACAGCTTTCAGAATTCAATTCTCCTCTTCCACGATGCGGGCTTCTGGTAATTGAACTCAGGTCACCAGGTTTGGGAGCAGACACTTTACCCACTGAGTCATCTTGCTGGCCCAGGATTTAGCCCATATTTTTTAACTTTACAATTTCTGTATCATGTACTTTTCCCTTTAAGAGAAACAACCCTTCTTTGATTGTTGCCTGATGTTAGTTTTTATGTTTGGTATGTATTTTCTCTTTTACTGTAACGGTGGCATTAAACTAGTGATAGTTTTCTTTTCCCTTTTAGTTTTTGTTCGTTTGACTGGCTGGTTTAGTTAGTTTGTCTCTGGATTGGGGACACACAGGGCGTGGGAGGGGGAGTGTGGCACTTGAGTGGAGGCCCAAGGGGGACACTGGGAATCATCCAGGACTAGAAATGCAGACACCACCGTTTCTACCCGTTTTACATGCAATCTCGAATCCAAACTTAGGTCTTCGGCTTACAGTCCTCTGGTTTGTGATTTTTTAATTAGCGTATTATCACTGTACTCACATGTATGATGGGTGTGGGGTGCGTATGGATGGCACACATATGGAGGTCAGAGGACAACTCTGTGAGCCGCTTCTCTCCTTCCACTTTCATGCGAGTTCCGGAGTACAACTCAGGTCTTCTGGCTTGTGCAGCAAGTGCCTTTCCCCACCACACCATCTCATAGTCCTGGCTTTGATTTTCTGAGATGGGGTCTTGCCTCTTAGCTCTGGCCTCTTTTTGCATGAGATTGATAGGTCCGTTTTTTCCTTCCTGCTTTCTTTATGGAGTCTTCTTTTCTGTCCTTTAATCTGGTTTCTCTTTTCTTGACTGTCTCAAGATCATTTTTTATGCAAGTACATCTTAATCTCGCTGGTGAGGGAAAGCAGTCAATATTTGAAGCTCATTTAAAAGAGAAAACACATCATGCTTCAACCATAGGGAAATTCCCAAACCCAGCACAGAGACCAAGAAGGTAAAAACCAGTGCCTGAGGACAGATGGAGAGGATGGTCCCCCTAAACCCCCCAGTCACTCACTAGGCAGACGCTCCCCAGCCAGCCACAGCCTGCATGCGGGCTCAGTTCTTCATCCCTTCTCCCGACCTAGAGAGAGGAGAGTATGCGATGGACGTCAGTCCTACATTTCCTCTGAGATTTTCTGTGCCATTTAGTGTCTGACTCATGAAGCCAGAGAACACTAAGCGAAGTGAGTTGGCCACCTGTGTGGCTCCCACTGGCCCTGTGGACACGGCGTCCTTGCGCTCTCCGGCTCCTTCCTGTTCTCCACCTGGTAACAGAGTCTCAGCATCTACAAGGCTAAACGCTTTGGCCATTTCTATGGTTTCTGCATGTTTTTTCCCCCCAGGTGTGCACAACACGTATGTTCTGCTGTCTGGGGCTTGTCCATTGGGCGTGACTGTCCCCCGCCGGGTCTCACCATCTCTCACCATGGCTTCCCTCCACACTGTGCTCTGTCCACCGTGAGATCCCGGCATGTCGGCTGCTTTGCTTTGCCCCGTCCATCCTCGAAGATGTCGCTTAGATGTCACCCCTGGACTTTTCTTTCCACTGACCTTCACGTGTCGCAGAATCTTCTCTCCTTGGTCTCTGTGCTGGGTTGGGGTTTTCCCTTTTGTTGATGTGACACGCTTTCTCTTTAAAAGCTTTGGGGAGCTGTTTCCCTCCCTGTGTGTTTATGCCTCTCTTTGTTTCCTTGCTCCTAAGCCTCGCTCCCTTTCTTCTTCCCCCTCCTACCTTTCTTCCCCATCCCCCGCCTCTTCCCTCCCACTCCGGGTTGACTGCAGTTAATTCTAAAGTCCGCCTCTTCCTCTGTTGGGTTTCACTTTATCTTTTATGCTTTCTCTGACAGTCATGTTCTTGGCGCTTTTATCAGTGACAGCCCACAAGTGCTGTCAGGGTCTTTGTTTGCTTCCCACATGGGCTGTCTGTTCCCCTCAGTTCCCAAAAGGCTTATATCTTCAATGTAATGGTCCCCTAGCGCATAGATCTTTTCAACTCAGGCCATTACCTGAAATAGATTGGAGAAATAAGCCAAGAAGACCCTCATGGAATTCACATTTCCCAGGTGCCCCCTTTTGCAGCTGCGTGGAGCATAGACGGAGGGGCAGTGAGCTTCGGGCAGCCTCGTTCCCTGAAGTTCCTGTGGCTGGTCTCTGGGAGTCACTGTCCGCAGAGAAGGCGGAGCCATTAAGATTTGATGTTTAGAGTCTGGCTGATGATGGAGTAATTGGTTGACTCACTCATTGTGCCTCCCCTTCATTCATCACTGTTCACTGTGTCTGGCTTTGGTTTGTTTCTGAGACCATGTAGTGATGGTGCTTTTGTCAGCTGCGTGGGGGCTTCAACATACACTGCAGCGCCCAGATGTGGCATCGAAGAGACAAGACAGTCTCATGACACAGCCAGACCCCCACATGTCCAGCGCCTTCCCCCACCCTGTAGCCCTTAGCCAGGGTGATCACGCTTGTTGGGTCCTTGCTGTCTCCACGCCTGGCCACTGTGTCCTCTTGCTGAGCGCGCCGTCTCCTCGCTCACCTCATCCTGCAGAGCATGTGCTCACTCCCACCCTCTCTCTCTTCCTCAGGCCCTTGCCGATACCCTGGGCATTGATTCAGCGTACACTGGCGGGGTGACCTCTGCGACTCCTTAAGCTCAAGGACGATTGACCTCACAGGCCAGGTTCCTGCCATTGCTGTTGCACTGCTGGGAATGGGCAGGACGATCAAGGGCCATGAGGGGTCGGGGCACAGCGTGACCCCCATGTTGGGGCCAGAGGGTGTCGCTGCTGCAACAGACAGACCCCTTCCTGGGGATACTGCCAGCAGGAGGTGGGCACAGAGTCTGGCACCTGCATGGGGCCATTGGTGATGGTAAGTGGCCCTGTCCAGCCACCCTCCATGCCAGGTGGACTGAGGCTCACAGATCCTGGAAGCCAGCGGTTCTGTGGCCCAGGCTCACGGCTGAGATGGTTTTCAGTGGTGCAGATGGCACATTCAGAGGCTGGATCGACAGGCAGACTCGTGGACCGCCTCTGACAAGTTGAATGAGGGCACTCAGGTTCCCTGGGGGGTTTTCAGGGGCGCAGACGCGTGACTCCGCTCAGTAGGCTACTTGCTGCCAGCACGACAGGCATGTGGCCACCGGTGTGACCCCCAAGGTCTGAGCAGATCATGGCCTTCTCTGCCCTTCTAGAGCACAGGCCCCCACAATCTCAGAAGGGCCCCTCATGCTTCCCCAAGTCTAACAGGCATCTCCAGTCTAACGGTCATCTGCCCACCTCCTGCTTGGGGTAGGGACAGACAGGAAGCCACAGCTGCTGTCCCCTCTGCTGGGGGCTAATGTAAGCTACTTCCTTCTTCTGGTGCCCCCCCCCTTAGCTTCCACCCGGCCTCAGCTGAGGTGCTGGGGGAAGGGCGCTCCAGCAAGCAGAGTGGTCTCTGCTCAGGGTCCTGCTGTACATCTGCCCTCCAGTGGACTGATCCGGCTGCCTGGCTGGGTTTGTGTCCGTGGAGGAGAGCCAACGCAAGGCCCTTTCTTACGTCCCTCACACCAGTCTGGTGTCCTGCACACCCCGCACTGCACGTTTCCACTGCCTCTGACAGCTGGTTCAGGTCAGGCTCTGTGTCACATCCCTGGCAAATGCTCTCACCTGCCACCGGTTCAGAGAGACGGACCAAGTGAACTGGGGGTGGGAGGCTGTGGCCTGGGGCTTCACCCCCGGCAGGGCAGCCAGGTCAGATACTAACCACAGCCGTGATGATGAGGCGCATGGGGCAGGGGGTGGGGGGCAGGAAAAGGACAGCAACCCTCAGAGGATGGTCAGCGCTTGCTATGTGCTGCTGGGAGCCAGAGACGGGACCCATTTAAGGGTAAAACCCTAGGGCTATGTGGCTATGACTTGCTCAAAGTCCCACTGAGAGTTGATGCTATGTGGGGGTAGAATGTTCTGTACCCCCCTCACCCACACTCGTGTTGCCCTTGCGGCTCCCAAAGAGATGGGTTAGGAGAAGCAGAGACCACACAAAGGGAGCATATATCCATCTATGCAGGGCAGTAGGGGAGACAGGGAGCATGGCCCAAGGTCTTGGATGCCCCACAGAGGGTCCCCGTGATTCCCATGACCTCAGGAAGGCAGGAAGAGGGTGAGCAGGAGGGACCGTCCCTCCTGGCCACCAGCAGTGTTTGCTCCATGAGGTCAAGACCCCAGGATGACATCTAAATATAGTGTTCTGGCTGTCACGCATAATCCAAGGCTTGGGCACATGCCGCACACTTATCTTCAGGAATGTGGGAGCCATTGAGCGTGGGGCAGCACCCCCAATACATGCAGCTCAGCTCAAGGTCAGCAGGTCCTCCCTAGACAGAGGGTTGTGGGGCATCCACAGGGAGTCACGTGTGTCTGGCTGCCGCATCTCAGTGATCGGCCATTGCGCCCTGTGTCCCCGAGCCCCAGGGATGAGATGACTGCCCAAGCCCAGATGCCGGGGCTGCCAACATGCTGTGTGACTTTGCCTTGGACGCCGGCTGCATTTTAATGCCACTCGATCTCACAGCGCCTGGAGCCAGTTCCTGCCTGGGCCTGTTCTCAGAGGTGGCATTGTGCCCACCCTCCTGGTAGGGCCTCTCTGTGGGGAGTTGGCTTGGCAGCTCTGGGCTGTGCCTATGCCAGAGCCAGCAGCATGTGGGGCCAGAGATGGATTTAGAAACCTCTCTTTTCCTCCTCCTTGGGCAGAGGTGTCCAGACTCCTTCCTGGCCCAGAGTCCACAGAACAGAAGCTCTGGAGGACGGCGAGGGATTGTGGACTAGGGGCAAGGTGCTGGGACAAGAAGCAGCTTCTTGACAGACGGGGGAACGACCCCCTGGCCCAGTCTCCTCTGCACCGCCCCACAGGATCTGCCCCCCCCCTTGTTAAACCTGCTAGTCAGTAGAGGAAACCACACACTTACTGTTTCACAACTGGCCATGTAGCAGGTCCCAAGGGGTCCACCCTCTGAGATGAAGGCTTCCAGCTATCTCGAGGATATGATATGAAATCAGCCATGGACGTATGAGGGGACATAAGCCAATCTCGGTGAGCCTCCACTTTACATGCCTTTAGTTATCATGGAGCCTCTGTCCATCCCACTGGTGAGGACGGGTCTGGCCTGGCCCCAGAGCCCAGCACACAGCAGCCCGAGGGGATGTTTGTGCCCTCCTGGGTCCTGGCATCTACCTTATGCCACATCTCGGCAGCCCTGGTGCCTGCGAAGCCCCAAAGCGCATTCCAGCCCCTCCTGATCTGCCCCCTCGGCCACAGGACTGCTCTGTGCCCAGCAGAGGAAACCCGGAAGGTCGTGAGGCTCAGTGGCGAGCGCGTGCTGAAGCCACCCCTGCCCAGTGGGCAGAGGATACGCCTGGGTCAGAGCTGCAGAGACATCCAGAGACATAGGAGAAAACAGGTCCCCTGAGTTGGTAGCTGCCACCTTAGTTGAGGTGCCTCTCTCCATGGAGGGGCAGGGGTCATCACGGGGCATCTCTCCGTGGAGGGGCAGGGGTCATCACGGGGCATCTCTCTGTGGAGGGGGCAGGGGTCATCACGGGGCATCTCTCCTGTGGAGGGGCAGGGGTCATCACGGGGCATCTCTCATGTGAGGGGCAGGGGTCATCATGGGATACTGACTCACTCGCTTACCTCTCAGTCCTGAGACCATTGTCCCAGGTGGACATGCAGGAGTGTAGATAGACAAGGTCTTCAATCAAAGAATACACAGCAGGTGTTTGCCTGCCTGCTAAGGTGGAGACTGCCCACTGTGCCAGGAGCCAGCAGATGGGCAGGGTGAGCCATGCTGCCAACCTGAGGACTCTGCCCTGGTATCCACCATGAGGGGATAGCAAGGGACCACCTCAGGTCTGCGTGTGCAGACTGCGGCTGTACTTCCGGGCGTGGGTCTGTACAGATCCGGGAGGGGGTGGTTTCTTCCTCTGCAGTCCTCAGGCCCAGGCTGAAACCTGGGACTCCAGGGCTCCAGAACCAGAACCATCTCTGCTCCCACCCTAGGCCTGGGGAGCAAACACCAGAGCGGTGCCTTCTGGTGGGCACTGAGGTCACAGGCAGTGCACTGAGGTCACAGGCACAGCAGCCTCCTGGGGCACAGGGTCTGCCGTGGACACCTGAGGTGCCACAGGGGGAGAATAGCCCATTTCCATGCTTTCCTCTCGCACCCTGAACCCGCCCAAGGCTCCTTTCCCTGTGCTTTATTCTGAGGAGGGAAAGAAGGGAGAGAGAGAAACTCTGTCCTGCTCAGCAGGGACCCAGCGGTGGTCAGTCCTTGTGGAGTGCAGCTAGAGAGGGAGATGCCTGAGGTCCACCCTGCAGTAGCTGATG
Organism: Typhlomys cinereus; assembly: GCA_023101885.1. Classification (NCBI taxonomy): domain Eukaryota; kingdom Metazoa; phylum Chordata; class Mammalia; order Rodentia; family Platacanthomyidae; genus Typhlomys; species Typhlomys cinereus. The sequence continues at coordinate 21,913,288 of JALPQD010000001.1, forward strand.
ATCTGCCCCAGGGTCTGGGTGGGAGCCTGGTGGGGTGTGCATGCTCATTCTTGGACAGCATTTCCCCCTTTGCTCCTGGAACAATAGCTTTGCCCAGAAAGCAGCTTTGGGAAGCTCCAGTCAGTGCATCGTCTGCAGGCACCAATGGTACCACTTTGCAAGTATACCCGGCAGCCACGTGGCTGATGGGCGCTTGTGAAACAGAGGTGTGCACGCCCTTCTGACCCTCCGTCCAACCCGACTTCTCTGAGCAGCCTGGTGTGGGGAGATTTTTTGCTCTCGGAGCAGGTCAAGTCTTCAAGGAGCAGCTACTCCCACCGAGCTGCAGGACATGGCTTGGGTCCCACTGGCTGAGGACAGTGTGCTGGAGGCTTCTGGTAGAGCAGTTAACAAGATGCAGGTCTTCGCAGAATCTAGAAAACTGCCCCCCTCCGGTCTCCCCGCTCTATGCACATACCCTGTGATGGTGGGGAACCAGGTGGGCTTCATTACCTGAGTTGGCCTGTGTGCCCTCTGGCTAGACCGGCTGCCCTGGTGGCTTGCTCCCTCCGCAGCCATGCCAGGCAGGGACCTGTGGCTTCCGGCAGACAGGGGAAGCAGCGCCGTGGGCAGATCCAGCTCGCCTGCCTCGGAATACCCTAGAGCCATCCTAGGGGTCTTAGGTTAGAGCCCTGATACCCCATGGCAGTTAACACACAGCCTTGACACCCCATAGCAGCTAGGCACATGGCCCCAACACGTCTCAGTGAGCCTCGTGGTGGGAAGAGGTATCAGAAATGAGCTCTAGATGGGTGTGGTGTCACGTACCTGTAATCACAGCACAAGGGAGGCTGAGGCAGGAGAATCACAAGTTGAGGGCAAGCCTGGACTCCATAATGACGGCCTGTCAAATAATAAGGTGAATTTTATCGAGTGCCTTCCTGTGTGTGATGGCTTGATTTTTCCTTTGGCATGTGGAAGGATGATTTTATAATGACGTACTGAAGTCATCCTTTAAATGTGGAAACAAGGCATGTTACTGCAAGGTTTGGGCATAGAAGACGCCAGTCGAAGAGGCCTGGGGTCCTGCTGTTGCCTTGTGTAAGTGAACCCCGAAATCTGTCGTGACTTTCTAGCTAAAGCAGTGAGTCCCAGGTTCAGTAACAGAGATCTTGTCTGGAAAACCATACAGTAAACAATAAAGGAAGATGCACAGTGTCAGCCTCTGCCCCTCCCCCCCGCCATGAGCCGCACTGCACACAAAGCATTTTAAAAAGAGAATCGCTCTTTTGAATTTATTTATCCATTTTATTATTTTAGTATTCCATTAAGCATTAAGTTTTTTAAATTTATTTTTGCATGTGTGTATGTGTGTGTGTGTGTGTGTGTGTGTGTGTGTGTGTGTGTGTGTATGTGCATCAATCTGTACTGTTTGTCCCTATGGAGGACCAAGGGTGACTTCGAGAATCATCCAGGATTGCTTTTACCTCTTTTTTACTTCGCTCAGCGATTTCCCAGGCTCCATCCACCAGGGCTGGAAATGCAGGCTGCAGCTGTTTCTGCCTCGCATTTTTACCTGGATCCTGGGATTGGAACTCAAGACCTTCTGCTTATAAGTTAGAGTCATAAGCCCTGAGCCATCTCTCCAGCCCAGTATTAAGTTTTTTTGTGTATGAACATGTGTGTGCAGGTGTCTGTAGGCCCTGGAGGCCTTCGGGTGAGATTGAGAATCACCCTGAATTGCTCTACCTCCTCGTTGCTTTGCTCTGGGGTTTCCAGGGCTAGAATTGAAGGCCACCACCATTTCTGCGCAGCATATTTACATGGGATGTGGGGACCCAAACTCAGGTCCTTTTCTTTGCAAGGCAAATGGATGGGAGGAAGGGACACTCAGCCCCACCAACAGTACTGGAAGCTACTGGAACTACTAGGCTGTGACCACAGCAGAGAGTGGAAAGAGGTGTTGGTGCAAATAAAAGTGAACCAAAACCCCAAGGAGTGCCCCTAAGTATCTGAGAATTTAGAGCCTGCTGTCAGTCAACACTGTCTGGCACCCACAGGACATGGAGTGCATACTTTGCCTCAGACAAGTGGTAAAGGGGGCTGGAGAGGTGGCTCAGGGGTTAAGCCTCTGCCTTGCAGGCGGAAGGTCCTGAGTTCGGATCCCAGATCCCACGTATAGACGCCGGGCGGAAGCGGGGGCAGCCTGCGCTTCTGGTCCTGGTAGGGCGGAGCCTGTGAATCCCAGGGCAGAAGGAGGTGGAGGCGTCCATGGTGGTTCGCGAATTCGTCCGTGGTTCTACACACGCACGCTCGCACATACACACGCACATGTGTACTGTTGAATAAATAATAATAATAATAATAATAAAAAGAAAACTGGGAATCACATTCCAAAATAAAAAGAAGTTTTTTTTAAAAAAAAAAAAGACAAGTGGTAAAGGAAAAGGCCAGGAAAACATGGCTCTGGGGGCCCTTGAATCAGACCCTGCACCTCAGATCAATCCAGCTACCTGGGGCTGGGACTGTATGTTAAGGTAAAGTGACAAATCCATGAACAGGCAGGACCAGGTCCTCAGGGTTGCTTGCGACAAGAGGTGGAGCTAGGACTTGTATCCAGGCTGTGGAGGCCAAAGTCCATGTTAGGGACAGTTGCTAGGAGAGCGACAACTGCAACCTCGGAGTGTCCCGGAGGCCACTCCCCCTCCCGTGGACAGCAAAAGCCTCAAACCATGAGGTCCAGAGCTGCGTTGGGGACCCACAGATTTGGGAAACTCCCACCACGGTATTCAGAACATTCCATGTTGAGTCGGCAGTAGGGACCCAGAATAGCAAGTCCTAGCCAAAAACAGTAATGACTCAGTCTCCTGAGAACCAAGAATCAGGGACTTGAAGCCTGAGCCGCTTCGAGACTATTTTGGGTCCTTCGTCAGCCCGTGTCCCTTCAGCAGAAGCATGCCGTCCTCCTGGGGTAATTCTTTTATCTCATCCTTGCCGACAGCACACAATGGTGGCCGAGAGCTTCAGCTGCTGCTGGTACATAAACAGGATGAATGGGCAGCCGTCCCACCCTGCAGATATTTTTAGAGGTGGTGGCTTCCACTGAGAAGACTTGCATGTCAGAGAGAGATTGCCCAGGACAGCTGACCGCCCGCTCAGCCAGGCCTCACTGTGGCATCGGAGGTGACCCGGCTTCCTGAGCCAGGGGCTCCTGCCTGCTCTGGTCAGCAGGGTCCAAGAAGGCAGCTCCTCTCCTGCCAAAGACATGCCAGCACAGCCCGACTCCTTGATGGGGAAGGACCGTCATTCAGCTGGTGTCCTGTGCTGTCAGTCCCAAGGCCGTCCACTCCCAGATCCAGAGATGGACTTTGACGTTCACAAGACCCGACAGTCTCATGCTTGCTGCGGCCAAGATGCGGATGGGTGCTCGTTTGTTCTCCTCATGAGGCACCCGGCCCTCCAGAGTCTCTGTGGCTTCTCCCACTTCTGTTTTCTAGCTAAGGCGCGGCCCTTGCTTTCTTTGCGAAGACCACATCCCAGAACCAGGGAGGCCGGGCTTCGGTCACGCACCTGCTCCCTGCGTCCCATCCATGTGGCCTCTGATGTGGCTTAGGAGTGGGCAGGGTGGGCAAGGGGCCCAGAGGCAGCTGCGAGTGGGGGGTGCTGGTTCTGGGAATCTAAACCCAAAGTCCAATGTGGCGAGGCTTTACCCACAGAGCCACCTCCCCAGCCCTCTTCCTGGGATGTTCTTTGGACTGAAGAGCTTTGTTTAACCTTCCTGGCGGCACAAGTCCAGCAACGAACTCTCGCCCTTTCTTCTGAGAAAGTCCTTATTTCATCTGCATGTTTGAAGGTGTTTTGTTGGGTACAGGATCCTGGGTGGCCGGCTGTGACTCCCTCGGCCCAGGTCCCAGAGGCATCTGCCGACTCGCTGTCCTGATGACTCGCTGTCCTGACGAGAAGTCAGCCGACGCCCCGGGGTCGTTCCCCTCGGGTCCTCTTTCTTCTGGGCTTTACCGCCGTCTCTTTCTCTCATGTTTGGGCACCGGCTTGGTGTGTTTGTGTTGCTCTGCTTCTCTTCTGCTTGGGGCTCTCAGACCTTCTGGGGTGTATGATGTGATGTCTTTTGTTAATCGGGGACCGGCTCAGCCATGACCTCCTCAAACACGTCTGCCGTGCACCCCTCCCTCCTCCCCGGGGACTAAGTCACAGGCTGGAGCTGGCGTTGGCATGGTGCAGTTACCACGACTCTTTGATGCTCTCTCACGGTTCCCACACTTTTCTCCCCGTATTTCGATTCTGAGATTTCTCCCAACCGCTCTTCCGTTTTCTCCCGTATCCCAGAAGTGTGTCTGCTGCGGCGCCGCCCAGCAACGGGATGGGTTCTGGCATCATGTTTTCCATTCCGTGCAAGCTGCTCCTTCTCGTTCCTGTCCTCTCCTCTTCCTCCACCTCTCTCTCTCTCCTCTTCCTCCACCTCTCTCTCTCCTCTTCCCCCTCCTTCTTCTCCTTGTTCTCTTCCTCCTTTTCCTCCTCCTCCTCTTTTGTTCTCCCCTTCCTCCCTTTCCTTCTCTCCTTATTCCTTCTTCCTTAACTCCTCCTCTTCCTCCTTTCTTTGCTCCTCCTCCTTTGGTGACAGAGTCTCACCTGGTAGCCTAGGCAGCCTCTGACTCCCGTTAGTTCCACCTCACGCTCTCTCCCTTCTTGCCAGAGCCTTGTGATGGACTTCAGGTCTTGCCCGTGTCAGTCCATCTTCCCCTCCTGTAATGATGTAGCTTAGGTAGACTATTGTGCTGAGGGTTTGGGTGAGGGTCCCTGAGCAGGGGCAGAGGTTCAGAGCAAGGAATCCCTCACCAGGCAGGAGGCCAGTGAGGCCGCCTCTAACGCCTGACCTGAAAACACCCCAAGCTCCAACCCATGACCCTTGAGTGACGGCCTCAGACCGTCTCTCTCTCTCTCTCTCATTTTTGACATGGGTGTTGGGGGAAACGTGTGTGCAGATATATGTTTGTGCGCGTGAGTGCACATTGCACATATGTGCAGATGCATGCAGAGGACCAAAGTTGACATCAAGTGTCTCTACTTTTACTATTAAGTCAGGGAGGCTAATGATGGGGACATGAATGGAACAAAGCTCACCGCTCTGTCCTCAGCTTCATGCGTCGGCTGGCACTTGGCATCTGATCCTGATGGGGGAGGGGCTAAGCGTGCACTGGTGCAGGACATATGGGAGAGGCCATGGACTCTCGACCCACTGCCTAGGGTCTGGGCTTCTGGGAGGGCCGGGGTGGGTGTGCTCTGCCAGTGAGAGACCTGGGACCTGGGTGCTCTGACAACCCCATTTTGTGCCCACAGGACGTACGGAAAGCTGACGGACTGCACCAGACACGTGGCCCATAAGATGGGCTGCTTCTGGCCCAACACAGAGGTGGACAAGTTCTTCATCGCCGTCCACCATCACTACTTCAGCAGCTGCCCGGTCTCCGGCAGGGCCGTGCGGGACCCTCCCAGCATCATCCTCTGCCCCTTCATCATGCTCCCCGTCACCGTGACACTGCTTGTGACCGCGCTGGTGGTCTGGAGGAGCAAGCGCACCGAGGGCATTGTGTAGGCAGGGTGGCATGGAGCAGCTGGCAGAGGGAGGGCACGGGGAGGGTTGGGAGGGTGAACCTGGGTGGGGGGAGGCTGGCCAGGGAGGGTCAGAAGTGTGGGCCTGGGTACCAGGAAGGTACCATGGAGATAGCCTGGGCGAGGGGCAGCTGAGCAGGAAGGCTGGGAGTGTGGGCCTGGGCAGCTCATAGGCAGCCTGGGCACGGGGCAGCTGGCTAGGAGGGCATCATGTAAGCAGCCTGGGCATGGGGAAGGGTTGGACCATGAACCTCAGCATGGGGAGGACTGGTAGCTGGGCTTGGCACAGGGATGGCCGAGAGTGTGGGCCTGGCATCAGAACCTTGGCCCTGCAGGGTCTACAGCACTTGCTGCTCTACTGGTGAGACCTAACAGGACTTCCATCAGGTTGAGCTGCAAGGGCCTTGGTTAGACTAGGTGGAGGCCCACAGAGAGAGGGGGACATGCCTGCGCTTACTGCTGGGAAGGTCTAAGCTCTGATGTGCTTGTGACCACCGTGAACGTTTTGATCTCCAGCCCAGGCTGCTGACCCCATAGATGCTGAAAATGCATAGTTTGTGATTAAAAGAATATTCTGGAACTGAGAATTGTTCTGATTTCTGGGTAGAGATAATCTATCACTGGGTCACAAGCCTCTCCTGCAGATTCCTTCTCTGGCAGGGACAGTGTTAGTCAGGGTTGTCCACGTGTATGTGTGCATGTGTGTATCTGCACACATGCATGTATGTATACATGTGTGTCTGCATTCCTGTGTGCATGTGCGTGCACGTGTGTCTGCATGTGCATGTGGTGCGTTCATGCATGTGGGTGTGCATGTGCACGTGTATTACATGTATGTGCATATATGTGTGTGCACGTGTATGCATGTGTGTACTCACACTCTGCTCCCGCTTTTTTCAGCACCCCTGGCCCTCCCTGCCACTTGTGTCACCCTGTCCCTGATTTCAGCTCCTGAGATGCTCACAGGCACAAGCACCCGTCCAGCCAGAGCTGTGGGACTCACGGTTCGTGTCCGATGAGCAGCCCCCGGGAAAGTGCTGCCTCTGTCTCCTTAATAGAAAGGAGGAAGACAGCTCAGGACGCCACCAAGCTCTCCTGAGGGATCTTCTTCTGTCACACTGAGTTCCCTGAGAAACCCTGCACATGAACGGGGGAGGCCAAGGGAGGCTGGCACCCATGGTACCCCCTTTCCTCAGCATCACCTGGAGCATCAAATTGTCATGCTGACACAATTCAAAAAATAAAACTGAGCCTGGTGTGGTGGCGCCTGCCTGTGACCCTAGCACTGGGGGGCTGAGGTAGAGACACGGCTGTGTGCTGGGGCCAGCCGAAACCATGTGTCCAAAAAAAAATAAAAGGAAGAGAAAGACAGACAGAAGACAGAAAGAAGGAAAGAAAGAAGGAAGGAAGGAAGGAAGGAAAGAAAGAAGGAAGGAAGGAAGGAAGGAAGGAAGGAAGGAAGGAAGGAAGGAAGGAAGGAAGGAAGGAAGGAAGGAAGGAAGGAAAGAAAAAGAAGGAAAGAGAAGAAAGAAGGGAGGGAGGAAAGAAGGGAGGGAGGGAAGAAGGGAGGGAGACAAAAAAGAAAGGAGGGAGGGAGAGAGGAGGGAGAAAGAAGGGGAGAGGATAAACAAAAGCAGAGGGACCAAGTCTGAGCTTGGTCAGAGAAACGCCTCTCTTAACAGCTGTCATGGAAATCCACAGAGGGGAAAAAAACCTTTTGCAAGTCACAGAATCCAGAACCAGCCGGAGGCCTGGGGGGGGTGGCTTCAGCTGAGGAAGTGGGACTGACCTAGGGTTGTTCCCAAGATTCTCACACTAATGAGCTCCAGGGTTTCCCGTAAGCCCTGAAGGGCTCTGCGCGCAGATCATCTGCCAAGGGAAGCTGGCCTGGGAGCGGCCAAGCGGGGCACAGTCACGCGTCAGATACAAGTGAGCCTGACACCCCAGGTCATGCGTCTGGAGATACCTAGGCCACAGGGAGTGAAGCCTGCCTGGAGTTCATCCAGAAGGAACACTGAGGCTGACAAAGTGGCTCAGTGGATTAAGGCACTTGTGCGCAATCCTGATGACTTGAGTTCAATCCCCATGGCCTATATGTGAAAGGAACGAACCAGTTTCCAAAAGTCAGTCTCTCTCTCTCTCTCATCTTTTTTTTAATTAATTAATTTACTTATTCAATTGTGCGTGCATGTGTGTGTGTGTGTGTGTGTGTGTGTGTGTGTGTGTGTGTGTAGAACCACGGGTGAATTCGGAACCAACATGGACGCCTCCACCTCCTCCTTGTTTACTCTGCCCCGGGATTCACAGGCTCCGCCCTACCAGGACCAGAAACGCAGGCCGCCCCCGCTTCCGCCCAGCATCTATATGTGGGGTCTAGGATCCGAACTCAGGACCTTCTGCCTGCAAGGCAGAGGCTTAACCCCTGAGCCACCTCTCCAGCCCCTCTCTCTCTCATCTTAAATAAAATATTTTTTTTAAGAATTTTAGGTCAGCAGCTTGGCTAGGTGGGTAAAAGAAAGCACCCCCGCCCCCAGGTCTCTGCGTTGCTTCACAAGGAGCAAAACTGCAGAAACAAGAGAAACCTCAAATGTTAGGGAGAAAGAGAACCAACTCCCAAAACCCCTCACTCCACACTTGCTAAGGCATGTACTTATGTGCAGACATACACACACACATACACACACACACACTCTCTCAGGGAAATCCAAAGAACGTGAAGTCTTCCTAAGGACACGTGTATACAAAAGCCTTAAATGTTTATTCCCAGTCATTCCTTGGCTAGGAATTCATCCCAGGGACATAATTAGAGATGTTCAAAAGGGCCTGTGGGGACAAAGGGCGGAAGAGAAGAGACTCCCTTGGTGGCCGATGGCAGGACTGCTCTTAGATCAACTCCAGATGATGGGAGACTCCGCTTCCTAAAATGACGTGCAGGGATGTTCTGCACCTCGCAGTGGTCACTGGGAAAGACAGATTTTGAAACAGGAAGTGGAGGTGACCTCAGTACACACAGTCCCTGTCCTTGGGTACCTCACACTGGGGGAGGATCATGTGACAGGACACTTAGAAACCAGAACAACACAAGTCTGGACCTAGCTGCCACCATCCCAGTTACCGGACATCACTTCCTGGCGACAGGTGGCGTGGTTGGACTCAGACTAGCCAGACCTGTGTCCTGACAGGACCCTTCCAGCTGTGTGGCCTTAAGCAACTCTAGAAGGGTAAAGGGGGGGGGGAATGATCCAAAGTGGCTGCTGGACTGCTGTAGGAGGTCCCTCATGCTAGGTCCAGGAGAGAGGGGGTGCATGGGGCAGGGGGGCTCATGACTGTGAATGAGAAAAGGCTGACATGCTCCTCTATCTCTGAGACCCCACCAGGAGGCCTCGGCACAGCTCTTTCCAAGGCTGTCCTAGAAGGTAACCTGGACCTGCTGGTGCTGAGACGGGCTGCCCACTATCCTCTGGCTACACTCATGTGCCAGGGATAGAAAGTTTCAGAAAGGGACAACTCAGGAACCATTTGCTGTGCAGTCTAGAGTCCCTCCTCTTGACCCACCCCAGCTGCACCTCTGAGGGACCACCATGTAGCACCCGCCTTCCCAGCAGACCCATCGCAGCAGGCTGGGGAAGCTGGATCACCCTTGGGTTACAGAGGGAGGTGGGCAGGGCTGCCCAGGGGTCAGGGGTGGGCAGGGGTGCCCAGGGGTAGGCATCTAGGACAAGTGCTTTTGTCCAGTATAACCTGCCACGTGACACCTGCATCCCAGCATCTGCAGGCGCATCCCAGGCCCATGAGGACGTGCTCAGATGCTGCTGTGGCACCTTCTTATTATAAGGAAGAGTTCCACATTTAAAAGGGGGGATTTGGGGAGATAGCTCAGTCAGCAAAGTGCCTGTCAGGAAGTATGGGACCTGAGCTTGATCCCCCAGAACCCACATACAGAACCCAGAACAATAAGACAGGGCTGAAGAGATGGCTTAGGGATTAAGATTCTGCCTCACAAGCAGAAAGACCGAATTCAAATTCCAGGTTCCACATAAAAATACCAGGCAGACTTCCCACTCTGGAAGGTGAAGCCTGGGAAATCTCTGAGCAAAACAAAAAGGAGGCAGAAGCAATCCAGGATTGCTCCTCCACCGGGACACACGCTGCTCTCTGAACAGCACACACATAAATAATGATCATAATAACAACAACGTGACTAACTAGGAAAGAAGTACATGACTGTAATCCTGCTCTGGGAAGGTAGAGCCAGTTCCAGGCCAGTGACAGACCTTGTAGAAAAACGCAGGGAGGACACCGCCTGAGGAAGGACACTGAGGTCGACCTCTGCCCACCACAGACGTCCACATCCACACACAGGGACACACAGAACCATGAACGTGCGCGCAGAGACTCAAGTGCGGGTGACAGTGCTACACTGCCTGGGCCTGGCCAATGGAAAGGCAGCCAGCTGCCCCTCTGCACCTCATTTTCTCACTGGTCAAGACCAACTGTAGATAACAGACACTCCAGGAGTGTGTGGGTGAGGGCAGCCCTTGGCCTTGTGCCCTGCACATCACAGACCGGCTAGCCGACTGACCCTATCAGCAGACATACCCCATCTGGGTTTGATTAGAGACCCTGTCACACCCAAAAAAGACTATGGTGGAAGAGCAACTGAACACGGTTCCTGATATCCACCGCACATGCGCATCCACACACACTTCCTGTATACGCATGAAAATGGAAAAAGAAAACTAAAATAGTAAAGTGGAGATTGAGACAAACACCCAGCCTCTGCCCCCGACCTCCACATGCACACGTGGACATGTGTGCACATACACAAACATCCCCCAGGGCGGCAGACACCCAGCCTCTGCCCCCGACCTCCACACACACACATGTTCATGTGTGCACATACATAAACATCCCCCAGAGGCAGCTACCTCCCCATGACCAGTGAGAATCTGCTCTGCGGCCAGAAGCGCTGCAGAGGCCTTGTGAGAGGCGTGAAAACCTGCTTTTCATCAAAGCATCAGCACAGGATCTGCTAGGAAGGCGGGGGAGGAGAGTCTCCAGGGAGGCTCCTCGGAAGATTCCAGAACCCGAGTCCTTGGCTTCTCATCTTGTCTTACTTTCAGGAAAATAAATAGCTCTTCTCTCCTGATGCCACATCCCTGACCAGACAGCGTCTCTTTCTTCCTTTTCTTCCTCCCTCCCCCCCGTTTCCCTCCCCCCCCCCCCAAGAAAAGCATAGACAAAATGGCTGAGGAAAGAGTAAGAGGAGAAACTGATTTTTCCTGACTTAACTTTCAGTTACTGGGTCAGCCATCAGGAGAGCGGAGGTGGGGTGCAGAATGTTCAGGAATGTGAGGCCTGTGTAATCAGGCCGGTGAGTGAGGCAGGGGGACATGACACGCAGGCAGGATGTGACATGCCTCCAGGACAACAGCTGGCTGGGGCTGGCCACCCGCTGCAGTGGCACTTCGCTTACCTAGTGGTCACGTCTGCTTTGTAGGTAGGGAGACTGAGGCATGTGCCCAGGTGTCCGTTCTCTCAGGAACCCATGCTGCCCCCTTGGTACAAGATGGTGGAGGCTGCCCTCCCAGACATAAGTGTCTTGTGGTGTCACAGCTCTGGGAACCAAAAGCCCAAGGGGGCCTCACCCTTTAGCACCTGTGCCCTCTCCTGTCCTAGTTCTCCTGGGGCGGCAGGAGCGCTTGGCACACAGTCTTAATACAAGGCAGAGCCCAGGGCCGCTCTGGTTCCGTGGCTGGCTCCATGGCCCCTGGGGCTCCAGGACAGCCCTGAATCTTCTGCAGGTTTTGGGGAGCGCCTGTTTCTTCTTCTGCCCTTTGTGGAGCTGGAGGGAAGGAAGGCTTGGGCTCTTGCACCTGTTTGGGAGGCTCACCTGCTCCTGCTGGGGTGGTCTCTGCCTCTCCCTCCTGGGCCCAGAAAAGCCAGAGGGCCCAATCCACAGCCAGGAGGAGCTGCAGGTAAATTCTGGGGCTCTAAAGCCAGGTGGGGAGGAATCTGGGTGCGTCCAGGTCAGGGCCTACCACGCTGACCTCAGAGCACCCCAGGCTCCTCACTGTCTTGCCCCCCCCACTAATACCACTATCTAACCCTAAGCTACCAAGCAAACTAGCCTTCCCACCCCAACCTTTTTTTCCTATTCCAATTTATAATTTCAGGTTTATTAGCATGCTTTTCCTTGTGGTTTAAAGAAATAAAAGACATGCTTTCTAGTTTTTAAACCCTGCTCTGTGCAAGGCCCTGTGCAGCTGGAAATGGTTTTCTGAATTGGACCTGAGCTGCGAGACCTGAGCCACGCCCAGCTGTTCCAGCAGTTCCTGGGCCTGCAGTGCCCTTCCCACTGCCAGGGCGGCTTGGCAGGACCTGGCTGCAGAGGCCCATAGAGGCCACTGGGGCTCAGCCTGGCTTACTGAAAAGGACCCTGGAAAACTTGGGTTGCCGCCAGCCTGCAAGGCACTGTGGGGTCCTGGGCTGTCCGCTAGGGGCACTCAGGAGTCAGCAAGATAAGTGGGCAGCTGTGTCTAAGCTGGACTGTCCAGCCCAGCCAGGCCTTCTGCTCCCCGACTTTCCTTCCTCTTCTTTCTTTTCCTGTTATTTTTTTTAATTTTGACTTTATTTTGCTGCATTATTAGCATTATTGTGTATGAGTGTGGATGACGGGGCCAGAACACAGAATCAGTTCTCTCCACCTTCCAGTGGGTTTTAAAACACCAGGCTTGTGTGCAGAGCTTCACTGAGACATCTCACCGGCCCGTCTCTGTGCTGTCACTCACAACACGTATAGCAGATCGTGGTCAAAGAATTTAACACCCAAAGAAAGCAGGAGCTGCAGCTTGACCACAGTTAGTTAGCTGGCTGGCAATTTCACCTGCGTTCATGTTGTCATTCGAATGCTACTTGAAAGTAACTTCTGGACTAGAGAGATGGTTCAGTGAGTAAAGCTTGCCACGCGAGCATGAGGGCCCCAGTTGGAATCCCCAGAACCCATTAAATCTGATACATGTATAAGACCCCTGCAAGTTGGTAGGGGGCGCTCGAGGGCAGCCGGCCTGCACTGTTTCAGATAAGATAAAAGAGGAGGATGAGGCCTGAGGTGGCCCTCTGAGCTTCACATGGTACTGTGGTACACACATGCCTGACACACACATACAAACATGTGCACACACATACACAAACCCCAGGTGGAAATGTTGGTGGACCGCAATTTCAATTCTGGAAGACAGAGCTTGGGAAATCTCAGAGCAAAGCAATAAGGAGGTAGAGCAATTCAGGATGATTCCCCAGATCACCCTTGGGCCTCCACAGGCACACACACTCCAGAGCTCTTTCGTACACACACACACACACACACACACACACAAGATAAAATAAGAAGAAACTGCTTCTTCTAATGTAGATGTATCCAGGGACCAGAGAGATGGCTCAGGGGTTAAAGTATTTACAAAAGGACCTGAGTTCAGATCCTGGATCCCACGTAAAAACACACACAGGAATGGCAGTGGCCTTTACTTGCAGTCTTGGAAGGTGGCTCTTGGGAAACCCCAGAAGAAAGCAATAAGTAGAGCAATCCCAGATTCTAGATGTCATTCTTGGGCCTCCACAGGCACACGCATTCAAGTGCCTACGTCTACACACACCTACACAGTACATACCCACAGCCACACATAATATATATATATAATCCCATAAATTGTACAAGACACAGGTAAATGAAGCAAAAAGCTTAATGCCAGTCACTCAGATCCTATTAACCTTAATTTTCCATACTTTAATTTGTTCTTGGCAGATAGGCATTTAAAACAGAAAAATCAATTCAACCTATTCAGTAACTCTCCACTTAAAAGCACATTTCTTTTACAAATAACCACACAGGTTTTTAGAAGCTTTGAAGGGCAGAGTTTTGTCCATTTTGTTTATTTCTACTTATAAAGAATGCTGTGATGTGCACTACCTTTCTGAGAGCAAATGTTTAGAAAGAGAGCCTTGTGCTCTGTCACCAGGCTCCACACTCTGTCACCGGCTCTGGCATCATCCGCCCACCAGGGTCGCTGAGTTTCTACTAGCACCTCTGCCTAAGGGGCAGCGTGACAGCTCTCAGACAAACAGGGGGAAGTAGCTGCTGGGGAAAAGATGCTCTGAGCACTGACTCAGCATCATTTCCTGCTTAGCACGTCCGCCCACCACCTAGAGGCCAGCCTGCCCCCCGTGGACACTGACCATTAGTGTCATGAAACAGTCTTGGTGAGCTCAGTCAGGTTACAACCGGCAAACCAGTGTGATCGTCACAAGGACTCTCGGCTCATATGTTGACCTCGTGCTGGTGTCATGCCCTGGGTGCCTCTGTCCTCTCTTCTGATTTTCCATGCACGTCGTGAGTCTAGGGCTTTAGAAGGGCCTCTTTTTCTCAGGATTTTGTGAGCAGTCAGGCTTCCATCAAAATATAAAATAAGTTAGAAAACTCCCACTGATTCTGTGTCTCTAGTGGTTGATAGAAATGAGAAATGCAGGGAGGGGACGCGGAGGTGTAGGGAGACAGGGAAAACACGCCCTGCAGGGGTGGGTGGAGTGTGCTGGCGGGAACACGCTGAAGTGGACAAGGCTGGAGGATGAGGATCCCCAGGCCTGGTGGGCTGCACCTCAAAGACACCTGCCAACCCAGCACTCGGGAGGAGGGGACAGGGGAATCGGGAGTTCAGTGCCCTCCTGGCTACATAGCAAGGACTGAGGTCGACTTGGGCCACATGTAACCGTTTTAAAAAAAAATGTTTAAAACCAAAAGAAAAAAAATGTCCCCCCACCTAGTGTGGTCAGGAAATGCAAATTACAGCAACACTGTGGTATAAAGAGTCACTTTCTCTGGCCATACCAAAGCATCAGATCCTGTTAAACTTCTGAATCCACATTCCTTTTCACCGAGTCATCCCTCTTCTGAGAAGGAATGTATCTGATATAAATTATCCAGAGGGGAAAAAAGTTCAGTTATATTGCAGCATAGATTGAATCAGAGGAAAAAAAAAAACTGGAAGTGATCCAACATTCCATCAGGAGAAATGGTAAAGTCACAGCTGCCTAAGGGAATCTACTTTGCCAAGGAAAGTAGCATTCTGTGTCCTTATATAGAAGGAGGTCCAGTGAAAATCAGCACTTTCTTGGGACAGTATTTTTTTTTTTAGTATTTACTTATTTGAGAGAGCGAAAGAAAGAGAATGCATGTCTTGGTGCATGGAAGGGGGTCAGAGGACAACTTTCAGAAGTCACTTCTCTACTTCTACCATGTGGGTTTCTGGGAATTGAAGTCAGGTTGTCAAGTCTGCAAGCAGACACTTTACTGTCTGAGCCATCTCACCAGTCCCGTCAGTATTTAGTGGAATGCTGAGCCTTCCGCATCTGTGGTGTTGCTTCTGGAGTCGTCCAGTCTCGTGCAACAATCATATACAGAAAAGGGTGGCTGCGCTGAGCAGGTCTAGATACTTTTCTTATGATTCCCTTAAAATAGAGTGTAACACCTATATGCATGTTGCTGATGCTGTACTGTGTGTTATAATTAATCTAGAGGTGGCTCAATTGCACACGACAATGAGTCTGGGATACATGAAGGCACCCCACTTTTATGTGAGGGATTTTGAACATCCCCAGATTTTATTAGTTGCATGGGGGATGTACTCTGGTTATCTCTCCTCCTTGAACACAAAGGTGTGTGTGTGTGTTTACATGTGTATGGAAATAGACTTAGAACAATGCACGGCAAACTGCTGTGATAAACCTGATTATGGGGTTCATGGTCCTTCCAAAGTGGTTTGAAGGAGGAATGTGGGAGAGTTTGGAGATGTGCACTATAGAAGCCCTAGAATGCTGTCAGCAGAGCTCAATGGGCCATTCTTACAAGAACATGGAAGGCCAGAATGCTGGAGTACTGGTCTAGCTCAGGAGATTTCAGAGGGGAACAAGGATTCTGCTGAGAACTGAACTACAGGCCATTTGTGCCTAGCAAATAATCTAGCTATGTTTTGCTTATATGAGAGAGAGAGAGAGAGAGAGAACGCACACATGCATGAACCATGAACCATGGCTTACATGTGGAAGTCAAATGGGGGGTTTTAGTAGTCACGTCTCAACTTCTAACATGTGAGTTCAACGGACTGAACTTAGATCACCAATTGCACACCTTACCTACTGAGTCATCTTTCCAGCAATGTTTTGAAAACTTGAGTGAGGAAAGAATGTATTAAAAAGTAATGGACTAGTTCTGTTCTGTGGAGGAAATTTAAGACAGCCTGCTATCCAGACAGTGGCATGGTTATTACTCACTTCATTTAGCCAAATTTACAATGAAAAATTCAAAGGCAGAGCAGAAACATGAAAAAAAATATGGTTTATTAAGGAAAGTAGCATGAGGCTCTTTAAAGTTACTGACAAAGCAGCTGTGGGAAAAGCAACTGCAATTATTATCAGAGCTCTGACTGCAGATGAGGAAAAGTCTTGCACAGTTTGCCCTGGGAGAGACAGAAGGTGCATAGATGGCAAAGCTGCACCTACCAAGAGCACCGGGCTATGGAGCTGAGAAACCATTAGCAGGATTTTCATTTAAAAACAAGTACCTAAGACCTACAGACCTCCGAGAAGATGGGAAGACGGATCCTACAGACCCCTGAGAGAGATGTTTCCCCAAGTTCAGTTGCACATGCTCTTAGAGGTCACAGCTGCATCTCGAGCTCATGCAGAGCTGGGGACTGCCTGCAAAGCACTAGTTCCAAAAGCATTCAGAGTATCAGGACTATCGGGCCACAGAGGTGTGTGCTGAGATTCCAGAAAAATTCCAGTGAAGTTAGCATGCATAGCAGGGCTGGATTTCCTGAATGGGCTTCTGAGGGAGCTGGGCGTGAAGACACACACCTGTACACGCACTCGCCCACGGGGTGGTGTCTACACACAGCTTTGGGATATTCTCCCACATGCTTTAAATTAACCCTAGATTACTTCAAATGCTTAAATAATGTAATTGATAAGTGTGAATTTATAAAAGTAAATTATGCTAGGTTTTATATGTTTATCTCTTTTTTGATGCTGGGAGTCAAACCCAGGCCCTGGCCCAAGCTAAGCAAGTATTCTTGGAGCTGCCGCCCTCTGTGTTTTGTTATTTCATTTACTGGTTCATTTACTCATTGCAGCTGAATGTGAAATGTTCCCACGGGGGCATGTGCTTCACACTTGATCCCAGCAGGTGGCGGTGTTTGGGGAGGTTGTGGACCCTACAGGACCCCCAGCGAGAGGAAGAGGGTCTCTAGGAAGAGTTAAGCCTGACCACTTCCTGCTGCTCTCTGCTTCCTGGCCAGCACCATCCCCAACCAGCCCTCTGCTGTGTCTTCCGCCACAGTGGGCTCTCATCCTCTGAAACTAGTAAAAATGAACCTTCCCTCCATTAGGTTGTTTCTGTCTGGAACTTGGATCACAGTGGCAGGAAAAGTAGCTATACGTTTATTTAGTATTTGATCCATGGTTGTTTGTGCTTGCAAATGCAAATCCCCTGAATAGGAAGGACCCACTGGATCTACTGGAGAGGTACCCCAAATGCTAGAGAGTGTACATATCCTCTGCCTGCCTCTGTGTGTGTGTGTGTGTGTGTGTGTGTGTGTGTATGTGTGTGTGTGTGTGTGTGTATGTGTTGTGTGTGTGTATGTGTGTGTGATGTGTATGTGTGTGTGTATGTGTGTGTTTTTTTATGTCCTTGTATGTGGTGTATGTTGTGGTATGTGTGTGTTTTGTGTGTGTGGTATGTGTGTGTGTGTGTGTTCTGTGTGGTGTCTGTGTGTGTGTGTGTATGTGTGTGTATATGTATGTGTGTGTGTATGTAGGTGTGTGTGTGTGTGTGTGTCTGTGCGCATGCGCTACACCCTCCTGGCATGGCCTTGGGCTGCCTGTGTGTACCATATCCTCCTACAAGGGCATTTTCATGCTACCATGGCAGGGCCCAGGGGAAGAGCTTTGTGGGATCTTATTGCTGGTCTCTCAGGTTCACAATGTCTCACTCAGATAAGTAGAAGCCAATTGACATGTCAGTCCCGTGGTCCCTGGCCAAAGCTCTGGGCACACCCCGCTCCGTGTGACAGTAAATGAAACCCTGTGCTCACAGGCATGGCTGCCCATGGGAGTCCTGGGACCCAGCTTGACTGACGGCCTTTTCAGCGTGCTACTTCACTTACTGTGGACTGGCTGTGGGCTAATGCCAGTTCTGCCAACCGACCATATGTTTGCCCAGCTGAGTTTACACTGCGCCCTTTTCCCAGCTATTTCCAACTTTTCAACTCCTCAAACACAGGCATGAAACTGGAAGTACTTTGGAGCTTCTGGTTCTGCTTTTATTCTGGACAGTTCAAAACTCACAGCTTTTAGGAGTTTATTTTCTTACATTGAGAAGGATCTCCAGGAATGGAAACATCAAGGACCAGGTATAGCTCTGGGCATTTGTCTGTCCAAAGCCCTAGGCTCCAGTAGAAGGAGGGAGGGAAGGAAGGAAAAAAGGGAAGGAGGAAGGGAGGGAGGGAGGGAGGGGGAGAGGTAGGAATGGAGGGAGGGAAGGAAAGAGAAATGGAGGGAAGGAGGGAGAAATGGAGGGAGGGAGAGAGGGAGAAATGGAGGGAGGGATGGAAAGAGGGACGGAGGGAGGGAGGGAGGAAAGGGAAGGAAGGAAGGAAGGAAGAAGGAAGGAAGAAGGAAGGAAGGAAGAAGGAAGGAAGGAAGGAAGGAAAGAAGGAAGGAAGGAAGGAAGGAAGGAAGGAAGGAAGGAAGGAAGGAAGGAAGGGAGAAAGGAAGGGAGAAAAGAGGAAGAAGCTTCTTCTGAAACTCAAGGCAATCTCTACACTATGAATTTCCATAAAATAAAAAATTACATACTTATACATAATGATGCAAATAAACCATCTGTATCAAAAGGAATGAAGGATCTTGAGGAAGGATCAGACCAAAGCAAGACTGAAACCCAGCAGGGCAAACACCAAACCCTCAGCTTTGTGTCCAGCACCTTGTGTTTGTGGTGGAATCTTCTGGGCTCCGGCAGCCTTGGATAAACACACCCATGCCCAGTTCTGCTGTCTGCCATACACACAGCCCTGTCCCTGAGGGTCCCTTCAGCAGATATCGCACAGTCCCAGCATCTTCAGCATCAAGAAGCCTCTGTTGGAACTCAGGCTTCACCTGCATCACTGCGCTCAATGGCCTCTTAGGGCTTCTTTGCAGGTAACATGACTCCGCCACTCGCCACTTGCTGCCTGACCCGAGTCACTTCCTATCTGCTTGATATCAACTCCATAGCTCCCTTACTCTTGCTTCTTTCCTACCCGCAAAGCCATGGGGATGATCTTGCCAAGTTCTGTCTATCAGTAGCCATGTTACACCCCAAAAGCTATCCCATTGAACAAATTAATCTATTATTTTGAATTCAACTTCACTCCTTGTCTCAGATTGTGGGCAGAATGCTGCCTGATTCTTTGCCAGAATGTACTGAAAATGATCTTGAGCCAAGTTCTTAGCAGAGTCATTGGTTCTCTATGGACACTGTGAGCCTGGCTTTCACTGTCCTCCTTCCCTCAGCATTGTGTGGGTCCAAAGTCCCACCAGAGTGATTTATCAAAAGCCCAGCATTCCTGGGCTTTTCCAGCACAGTGCAGAGCTCTTCCGTGTTCCTCCTCAAATCAGTTCAGAAGCCCCAAGGACCACATGTCGGGTTTACAACATCAACAACCTTCTTCTCAGCGTTAATTTTCTCATTTGCTGTGGCAAAATACCTACGAACTGCAACCTGATAGAAGAAAAGATTGTGGCGGTTTACAGGAAAGGACGTTAAGGGGTACAGCCCATCATGGGGGAGAGACATGGCGGCCAGTGACTGTGGGCGCTGCTCACATTGTAAGCAGGAAGCAAACAGGAGAAGGGGTTGGACCACCAGACAGAAAACCTGATCCCAGTGACCCACGTCTGCCATCTAGACCTCACCTCAAGGCCCACCTCCAGCCGGGGAAGCAAGTGTTCACACACACAAGTCTTCAGGAGACATTGAACGTCCAAAGCACACAACTGAAGGAGAGTAAAGATCTCAGATCAGTGAGCATTCAGAGCTAAAAGAACAGACAGGGCTTATGGAGAATGTTTGGAGCCAGATGTTGGTCTCTCTCCTGATCACCTGTCTTCCTTCCCTCCACAGCATTGTCCCCCTGCTTCCCATAGCCCAGGCCATGAAGCACAGCCATGGTGTGTGCTCCCCATCTGTGGGCAGTTCCTCAGCCTTCCACACTGCCGCTCAGCACCTCCACCACATCTGCTCACTCAGAGACCAGAGCAGCAATAACCTGGCTTTAATCTATACTTCTCACCCTTCTCTCCCCAGTCTGCTAGAGCAGCACACAAGGTCGTCCTGTAAAAGCAGGGGACGAACCATCTCCCTTGAAGTAAAACCCCAAATCATCATGACAGCCTGTGAGGTTCTGCTTCATCAGACTTCATGACCCCCAAAGCCTCTTCCCACACACCATCTGCCCTCAGGCCACCTCAGCTCACCGCTGCCTCATGATCCTCAAGACATCCAAGCACGTTGACTAAGAAGAAAGCTAAGAGAAACATTTAACTATATAGAATTAAATGAAAATGGAAATTCAAAATACCAAAATTTGATACAGCAAAGAAATGGTTAAGTGTAGGTTATGTTGTCAATGCTAAGAAAATAGCCAGGGACCGCACTTGATCAGACCCCAGTATGGCCAGAATAGAAAGGAAGGAAAGAAAGAAACTGAAAGAGAGAGAGAAAAAGAAAGAAAGAAACAGAGAAACAAAGAAACAAAGAAACAAAGAAAAAAAAGAGAAAAATGTCACGGTATTAAGTACATGAACCAGAAAGAAGAAAGATGTAAAATAAATATGAGTTTCCACCTTAGAAACCAGAGAAAGAATAACTGAAGATCAAAGTAAACAAGCTGAAGAAATATATACTTAAAGAAATTAATCAATACTTAATGACTTCCAAAAAAAAAAATACCAGAATCCAAGGGACTCATGTAAAATCTACCATGCATTTAATCTCAAAATCATCTCGGTTTCTTAAAATTTCTGTCAGACAAAAAAGAATCTATCTTAACTCACTGGCAATAGCCAGACCAGACATAACAAGAAAAGAGAATGGAGAGACCACAGTCTCTCATCAGCATGGTCAGAGGCTGGGGGATGGCCACGCTGGTAAAGTGCTTGCCAACAAGCATGAGAACCTGGGCTAGACTCCCAGCATCCATGTAGGAAAAAACCTGGTGCGGTAGCATGTGCCTCTAATCACATATTGCAGAGGTGGACAGGGAACCCCTGGGGTTCACTGACTGACCAGTCTTGGAAAGCATCAAGACAACAAGAAATCCTGTCTCAAAAAGCAAGGTGGACAGTACCTGAGATGTGATGTCATAGTCTGATGCCTTTTCAACATGACAGTTGAAAGCTGTCTGGGCACTATTGTGAATAGCTGACAATTGAGTTGAGCCTGAGCAAGGCTGCAGGGATTATCTAGTTGATGGGAAGGGCTCAACCTATGATGGGTGGGGCTAGGCTCTGGCAGGTGGATAAGATTAGGAAGTTGACATTTTCCTGTGTACTTGGCTGGACATGCTGGTCTGGCAAGTGAGAATTGTCCCTGTCTCAGTGGTCCTGTGGCTACGGTGTGATCAGTGCCCTCCATTCCTGGTGTTGATGTGCATTCTCCTGCCAAGCTGAACAAGGAACTACCCAAGAATTGTAAGTCAAAATAAAATTCCTTTGTTCTCCTGGGCTGTTTGTTGTGAATTTATGGCAACAATGCAGAGTAACTGCAACAGAAGTCAGTTCCCAGAGAGGTGGATGTTGCTGGTAATTCTGGCTATGCAGTTTTTCTGGATTTTGACTGGTTTTGTTGGAGCAACTTGGAAATGTTTGAAGATTTTAGTCTGTGGACTACAATAAAAAACACTGAGCGGAGTTTAGTGGGCTGTTTGGAGAACAGCGATGCTTAGAGAATCATGAAGTGTTTGAGCCCAGGTTCTGGTGAGAGCACAGGGACTTTGATGAAGTTGAATTTAAAGATGGTGGCCTGGCGAGCTTGGCAGAGGAGAGTTGCCCTGGCAGCCTTGAAGGTTTGGATGAGGAAAAGGCAGACGGCAGAGCAACTGTGGCTATGGAGAGTCCATTCTGTGAAAACTCAGTTTGTTCAGCAGGAGAAAACCTAAGCTGAAGCCGTGTCTTATCCTTAAAAGTTTTGGCTGCTTAGAAAAGGGCTTTTCCAGGATCAGCACATGGAAGTTGATACAGCTGTGACTTGAGTGGGTCAAGCCACATTTCAACCTCGCTGCAGAACTTGGTGGCACTGTCCAGGTGGCATGAGTTTTGATGCAAGATTGAGGGGTTCATGAGGAGCAGCTGAAGATTTGATGTGGCAGGTCTAGAGTTTCTGCAAAGAAAGGTAAAGTTCGCAGATGCAGTAGTGAACCCAGAATGTTGGGGAGACGCCAGAACCATGGGATGAGTGCTCAGAATGGCCGCAGGTGCAGATTCAACCTGCTCCAGAAAAATGCTGCTTATGTGAGCTATAGAAAGAGACTAGGAATACCCAGATTCTTTGAATCTTCCTGACTACATAAGATCAACAGAAGATAGACATTGAACTACAGAATATGGTATTTACTTTTCCAGACTTTGGTCTTTTTGAATTGGTATTTTCGCATTGTGTCATAATGCTTCCACTTTAATTTTTATCTGTGCTGAAGTATTTAGCTTGTTTTGATTTGATAAAATTTAACAGTCAAGAGATTTGGGACCTTTAAAATATTGGAAGTGAACTTAATGACTGATCATTTTAAAATTAGACTATGGAAACCTTTAATTTTGGATTTTGAGAAGTAATAAAATGGAATGTATTTTATATTGTAAGATAAATGTAACACCTGTGGGGCAAGAATTGAAAGGTTACAGCTTAAAAGTGATGTGTTTTGTGTCAAGTTGAGAAGGGGTGTCATAATTAGAAATAGGTGTCAACTTGGCAATCTTGAGCTCTGGGCTCAGTTGTGAAGAACTGGACTGACTCCTGGATAAGCCTGCAAGAGATTGATTGATGGGGAGGGTCCAGCCATGGTGGGTGGGGCTAGTTCTGGCCAGGTGAACAAGATGGAGGAAGCTGATTGAGGAAGTTGACATTCTTCTGTATGCTTTGTCAGACATACCGGTCTGGTGAGTAAGGACTGTCTCTCTCTCTCTCAGTGGTCCTGTGGAGATGATGTGGCAGGTTCCCTTGGATTCTGATGTTGGTGTGAGCTGTCCTGTCAAGTCAGACAAGGAACTGCAACCAAGAATCATAATCCAAAATAAAACCCTCCAGCCATTTGATTGTGAATGATTCAGCAATGTGCAGGATAACTGCAACACATAACATCTGAGATTGTCCTGTGACCTCCACACACAGGTACATACACATATGTACACACATGCACGCACCACACACACATACACGTGCACACAAAGAAATAATGATGACCATGTCAATTTGGTAAAAAGGCATTTGAATCGGCTTGATTTAAAAAACTGCAAAAAAAAAAAAAAAATCAGCTGCTGTCCTGTTCAGCAGTGAGAAGCTAAATGCTGCCCCCTACCGACAGGGAGGAGAAGACATTCTCCGCCCCTGAAAACTGCGGTCCCCACAGCCTCCTGCAGTCCTGGAGCTGCTTCAGCTGCCTGGGGAGTAGGATACTGTCTTCATGGAAGCAGGTATGCCTGGGGCACACCTGGGTTTCTGTGGCTACATCCAACAGGTCTTGGCTGGAGTAGGGTGTAGAGAGAGGCAGGGAGAGTGGAAGGCAGGGCCCCGCGGTGCTGGTGGGAGTCTGTACAACCTGGAGGTAGAATTGTCAGAAACAATGCTGTTGGTAGACACCTGGGAGAATTTATTTTGCTACCCCAGAGTTTGTGATGAAAGAAGGATTTAAGTCATCAAAGCAAATGCTGATGACTTAGACAGACTTTCACATTTCCGTATGACAGAAGCCCCCGTATTCAAGGTAAGGAAGCAGCCACCCATCGGGAGCTTTTTGCTTCTGGCACAGTGTGTGGGGAGAGCTCTTCAAATCAGTAAGAAAAGAAAGCATCTCAGACCTATGTTGAAGTCACCTCATCTGTCCACATCAGGAGACAAGGCAGACCTGCAAATTCTCGTGTGCCAGCTGCAGGCAGACTGCAGTACATGCACTCACGAGGCCACCAGACAATTCTAGCAAAGCTGACAGATGTGCTCTCCTCCATCCAGAAATTTCAGTTCTGGGGAAGCCTCCAAGGACCCCTTGCCTGACCCCTCCCCAATCTTTTCACCAAACAGCCTAAGTGCCACTCTGCCGTCACTGCAGGTGATTGGGAGCCACCCACAGCCTTCAATAGGAAGCTGTAGGGTAGATTTGAAAACCACACTGTGGACCAAGAGCCCTTTGGCACCTAAAGTGGAATGCGGGGCTGCAATGCAAAGGAAGCTCTGGCCAGTGCTCACAGGACACTGAAGGGTCGAAGGGAAGTAGGAAAGGAGAAGAGAAGGGGAGGAAGAGAGGAGGGAAAGAAAAGAGGAGGGGAGGAGGGGGAGAGGGGAGGAGGGGAGGAGGAGAGGAGGAGAGGAGGGGAAGAGGGGAGGAGGGGAAGAGGGGGGAGGAGGAGGGGAAGAGGGGAAGAGGGGAGGACGGGAGAGGGGAGGAAAGGAGGAGGGGAGGAGGGGAGGAGGGGAGAAGAGGAGGAGGAGGGAGGGAAGGAGGGGAGAGGGAAAGAGGGGGGAGGGAAGGAAGGGAGGAGGGGAAGGGGGGAGGCTATGCCACCCTTTCTATTTTGATCCCCCTGTGGGCTTGGAACCTTGTCAACTGATAGCTTCCAATTAACTGTCCCCCCCCCCCGTGGCCAGTGAGGAGACATCCACTCATTTTACCAGTGACCAGCACTTTTGCAAAGGGCCTAATCACCTCTCTTACTGATTTCTTTGGGGATTTGCCGTTTCTTGCTGATTTACAGTCTTCCTAAGAGCTGGAAAGACTTGGTTTACACATGAATTGTGGTCTGTGTGTGTTGAATGTGTGCATATCCCATATGTGTGATGTGTATGTGTGTGTCTATGTCTGTATGTGTGTCTGTGTCTGTATGTGTGGTCTGTATGTGTGCATATCTTATATGTGTGGTGTGTGTGTGTGTCTGTATGTGTGCATGTCTATATGTGTGATGTGTACGTGTGTCTGTGTGTGTCTGTATGTGTGCATATTATATGTGGTGTTTGTGTGGTCTGTATGGGTGCATGTCTTATGTGTGATGTGTATGTGTGTCTTGTGTGCTGTATGTGTGCTGTCTATATGTGTGATGTGTGTGTGTGCGTGCATCTGTGGTGTGTCTTGTATGGTGTGTGCAATCTGTATATGGTCTGTGTGTGTGTGTGGGTGGGTGTGTGTGTGGTTGTATGCGGTCTGTGTTGTGGTGACATCTGTATTGTGTCTGTGGGTGTGGTATGTGTGTTTGTGTTGTTTGTATGTGTGATGTGTGTTCACATGTGTATAGGTATGTTATGTGGGGAGGGTATGGGTTCATGTGCACGTGTACACACATACATGTGGAGGCCAGAGGTTATTAGGAATTGTCAGTGTCATGGTTTGAAATGTATCCCTCACGGTTTCATGTGTTTGGGAAAGAGGTGAAGCCTTGCTGGAGGAAAGTGGTCCCAGGCAGTGGGCCTTGAGGTGGATGAGTCCCACCCTACTTCTGGAGATGTCAGCCTCCAGGATGTTTGCAGTGGCTTAGCCTGCCTCGGCTTAGGCTGCCAGCCATGCCTTTGCCATGAAAGACTGTTTCTCCCCTCTGGAACCATAAGTTGAATAAATCTCCTTTTCTCCCTTACATCACTTGACTTTGGGTGTTCTATCACAGCAACAGATAAGAGTGACTAGCACAATCATTGATTACTCTATATTTCATGAGTTTAAGAGACTTTGGGTGGTGAGAGAGACAGTTTAATTTTACATTCTATAGAAAACAACATGCAAACACAACACCTGAGCATGAACTAACGGTACACACTTCATTGAAGCAGTCATTCTGCAGCTCTAAGCTGGGGGGGGATCTTTGCTCCTCCATCACCTGGGTACTTGAGGAAGCAAAATCTTCTTAGATATTATCAAATATTCATTATTTTCATGCATGATAGATTTTCTTTTTAAAAAAAGTTACCCAGAAAAACTTTATCATTTGATGTATGCTCTGTATATATACACAGCTGGCCACCTGCAAGCTTTCATTCTGAGACAGAAGCTAAGAAACTAAGATAAACAGATTCCAGATGCTGGGATGGAGAACAGGGCCTCTGGACTTCTTCTAACTCCACAGCTTGTAAATCTGAGCAGACAGAGCTGCATCCCCACCGACCTCCCCGTTTCATCCCAGGAGCGAATGCACTGACCCCAGGAGAAGGGCTGTCTGCACATGGACACTGTCTCCTCTGTGTGTGTGAGACATGCATGTGTGTGTGCACGCACACATGCACGCACGCACACACACACACACAAACACACACACACACACACACACACAGACTCATACCAAGTGATAAAACCTGTGATCGGGTGTTTTCCTGTGTGTGCGTATATGCTGTGAGCATCAGGCACGAGCCACCCCCTACCCCACAACCTCCCACCGCCCCCCCAGCCGTCCCCACATGGACACGCGCATGCCTGGGTGTGCGTGCCTAAGTCCGGACCTGTGTGGATGAGGCAGATCCTTTCTGTGTGAGCATGTGTGTCGTGTGCGTCCACACGTGTGACAGCAGCTGGGCCTGCGTGGCTGTACAGATGTGACTCAGCGTGTTGGACAGGGCCGGCTCTGTGCTTTGTGTGGGACTCTGTGGGGGTGTACCCATCTTTTCCATTGTGCACGCTTTCCACCTGTAGAAACCCCTTGCGCGTGTGCGTGTGCGTGAGCAGACTGCTTCTGCTTCTGTGTGAGTCTCTAGGTGTGGGCACCTGTGCGTGAGGAGTTGTGTTGCAGGAAGAGGCAACTGTGGAAGCCACCCTCGTCCACCACTGGCAGCCCGGATCTGCCCTCCTCATAGGAAGCCCTTTGGCATGGTGGAATCGCTTTCATTATATTTCCTTGTGAGGGTTCCTGCTCTAAGGGTCGTCGTTGGTAGGGAACGCTGTCTTACAGCTTCGGAAGCAAGTGGGAAGATGGGTTCAGATCCTCTCGGTGGTTGTCAGACCCCATGTTACTGGGCTCTTGCTAAAGCACATGGTGCTTTGCTGCGTGCTGTTTTCTCCCTCGGTAGATCTCGGCTCCCACCCCCACGGCCACTACGACAAGGACGAGACCCCGCTGAGGAGAGGAGGATTCAGCTTGCCAAGCTGCACACTGCCCCCTGCCTTCCTCCAAGGACCCTCCTAGGAGGAGGAGCGCCCACGGGACCCAGAGGCCGTGCCTCTGAGGACTCCTCACAGGTCCTCAGAGCACACCCCTGGAGGACCCAGTCAGCTGGGAGGTGGCAGAGTGCCTGCAGAGTCATTGTGATGCCCATTCTCAAGGGAGCTCAGGCTTCTGTGAGCTCACCCATGATGTCACTGCCACAGGCGGGAAAAGCCATGCTCTTATCCTGAGGTCGGCACAGCATACCCCCAGCGGGCCCGGCACACAGAGGCTGCAGGCAGGTTGGCTTGGACAGGGTTGTGAGTGGGAATGGACCCCCAACTCCTTGGGCTGAAGGGCTGAAGGAGACTCCTAGTTAGACTTGAAAGGGGGGGGCTGCCTTCAAGGGGGAGGGCGAATTAGACACGATGAGGTCCCTGATGAGCTATCCCTCGTCTGACAGGACATTTGACCTCATCCCAGTCGGTGGTAGAGTCGGAGGGATGACTGCTCAGGACCTGGCCAGCAGGAGACCCCAGGAGGAAGACACCCTCCTCCATGGAAACCTGTCCTGCCAGCACCCACCCTTGACTCAGGACTGCGAGCAGCTGGAGTGTGAGGCACTGCTCTATATGGCTGCCTCCCAGGACCTTCCTGAGGAAGGTGGGGTAAACTTCCTGGGCACCTTCGCTCTGGAGTCCCAAGGGTCCTTGGACTCCCTGGAGCTCGGCAACCTCTGTCTCCCCAGGAGCTCGGCCACTGACGACACCCAGTCCAGGAGAGTCTGGGCCCAGCACCGCCTGCCGGGTTTTGGTCGGCATCGCCTCCTGATGAGAAGTCCTGGGACACAGCCTGAGGCCAAGGAGCCCAGGCTCCAAGGGGACTTCAGAGGCCCCGGAGTTCCCTCTACCGGACTGAACGAACGGACGCTGATTGCAAGGCAACCTGAAAACTGCCCAGGTTCCAAAAGAGCCTGGGCCCCTAGCAGATGCCAAAGGGGCCAGGGACACGAGACTCAAGCTTCCCCCGGTGCCCGGGCAACCCTTTGTGACTTGGGCCTGGGCTGCTAAAGCGTCCTGGTTGCAGCCCGGGCTCACCTTTGATGGCTTCTGAGCCCAGGCACCACCGGGCTTCCACCAGCCCAAACCCCACACCCACTCCCATCCCTTGCGAAAGCCCGGGCCCAGAACAGGTGGCAGACGGGCCCGGGCCAAGACCCTCAGCCCTCCTCCCGGTGCCTGGGCAACCCTTTCTGTTTTGGGCCTGGGCTGCTAAAGCGTCCTGGTTGCAGCCCGGGATCACCTTTGATGGCTTCTCAGCCCAGGCACCACCGGGCTTACCAATACCCAAGCGCCACCCAGTCTACACCCTCTCCCTCCAATTGCCTCCCCTTGTCCCGTGAGAGCCTGGGTCCCGGAAGAAGTTGGCAGAGGTACTCAGGCCATGACCCTCAGCCCTCTTCCCTTGCCCGGCAGCCCCTACGGACCTGGGCCTGGGCTGCAGAAGCATCCTGGTTGCAGCCCGGGCTCACCTGCAGTTAGTTGTGTTTAGCCACAGCCGGAGACAATCAAAAGCTCCAACGTTGATCCAGAGGTGCTACTTGCATTTCAAGCGAAAACAGAAAGACTTATTCTCCGAGCCTCCCTGGCTCCCACCTGACAGGAGCAGTGCCTAGGCCCCTGAATGACTGAGCCTGGGCCGAAGGGGCACCCGCTTGGAGGCCCGGCTCACCTTGCCTGCATTTGAGCCCAGCCACATCCAGCCCAAAGGAAGCACGACAGTGGAATGCTGAGTGCAGCCGGGCTGGAGGATTCCTCGAGCCCCCGCAGACTCCCAGACCCGCAAAGACAAACACCGGACGTTTTGTGGTGCCCGCTGGACCAGTTGCTTCAGTGGGGCATCTTTCTCCTTTCGACCTACAAGCAAGCTGATCCACGCGACCACAGGAAGCCAAACTACGACTCACACCTTAAGGTAAAGGACACCCAAAGTAAGGCCTACGGACACACTGGAAAGGACGACTACCAAACCGCGATTCGCGTGAAGCCCGGGCCGGAGCCGGAACCCGGAAGAGCCCGTGGCGTTCATGGAAGATATTTAGAAGCTTCGGCCCTGCTCACCTAACGGCGAGTAGGGGTCGCACCCGGACATCCTCGCAGAATGGGCTGCGTACCTGTCTGTGGACCTCACAGATGGATAAGTCCTACCCATCCTGCAGAAGTGACTCCATTCATTCCATTCCAGACCTACTCGAGCAGAAAGGGGCACTTGGACCTCACCCTCGGTGGGAAGGAAGACCCCACTGCGAACCTCATTTGTACAAAGCCCACACCGGACCAAGCACCTATAGAATACATGGAATGAGCACGTGGCCTAGGAAGACCCAGAGACCTGCCCCTGAGGGTTAGGGTTTGTGGGCCGCACCCTGACCCTTTGGAGGCCGGCGGGCAATCGCTGGAGCAGCATCGTGGCCAGAAACACACGCTGCCTCCTAAGAGATGCCCAGCCACTGAAACCTGCCCAGCCTTCATTCTGGCCGCACCCTAAAACACAAGACAAAGCCCGAAACGGACCACACAGCTAAGGGAACCTGGCGCTCACCAACCTGCCCAGGAATGCCAATCCCGAGACCGGCCCCTGCCCGCCGGGGAGGGTGTGTGGGCCGCGCAACGGGAATCGGCTGCCGACACAACTGATACCCAGCTGGATTCAGGCCGTACCGGACACCTATACAAGCCAGGCAAATGCCACCTTCGCAGCCAAGGACCAAAGACCCGCCCCCGAGAGGTAGGGCGTGTGGGCCACACCCTCAACCCTTTGGAGGCTGGCTGGCAGCAATGGCTGGAGCGGCATCCCTGGCACAAACACCCGCTGCCGCTTTAGGAGATGCCCAGCCGCTGAAACCTGCCCAGCCATCATTCTGCCTGCATCTTGAAACACAGACAAAGCCTGAGCCCGACCACACAGCTAAGGCAACCTGGCGCTCACCAACCCGCCCAGGAATGCCAATCCTGACATGGGCCCCTGCTCTCCGGGAAGCGCGTGTGGGCCGCACACCGGGACCCCGCTCAGAGGCCAGGAAAGCCCCAATGGATGGCGACCATGACATCCGTTGCAGAAACACCCACTTAGTCTGCAGAGGCTGACTCATGTGCTTCTGCACGCAGGCCTACTCTACCGATATCCAGCTGGACTCAGGCCATACCGGACACCCGTAAAACCCGGCCAATTGCCGCCCTGGCTTCCAAGGAGGAAAGATCCATCCCTCACGGGTAGGGTGTGTGGGCCGCACCCTGACCCCATTGGTGGCCGGGCCACCAGGCAATCATTCGCGCCCGCACAGTCCCTAGCACAAACCTCCGCTTCGCCGCAGGAGATGCCCGGTATGCGTACCTGTCCCTCATTTCCTGTCCCACGCTGGCTGGCACCAGGCAAACCCAGCTGGACCTACGCAGTGCCAGTCAGACGGGGAGGGTGAGTGGGCTGCACCCTCACCTGGGTAAGAGAAGGGGCTTCCTCTTGGACACTCAGCTCATGGCTCACACACCGTGACCTCCGCCGTGCCCTCAGTCACCCAGGCATCGGGGAGGCCTCTGACCCACAGCATCCCGATCAGACGCCGTCCATGCCAGCATTCTGCCTCCCAGGAACTGGGCCGGACTTTTGACCGGCCCACATCCTACTTACAGACCGACTGATACACATCACTGTTGTCAATCTAACCCACATGTGGGGGACGCTAGCTCGGCTAGCTTCCTTTCCGCTGGAGGCACGCCGCCTCTTAGAAAAATTGAAAATACAAACCCTGTCCCACCCCCACTCCCCCACTTCCCTGCAGACACACACCCTTCCCCGCTCTTCCTTTCCAATGCATTTCCCAGGTGAGAGACACAACAGGCAGACCGGGCCCACCATTCTGCTGGCAGCTGAGCGAGAGCCCACTGTCAAAGGATAGTCTGCAGATCCTCCACAGGCTCTCTACCTGCTCCCCCCCTTCCCTCTCTGTTTTTCCTCCCAGGAGGTCTCATAAAACCTGATCCTCACCAAAAGCCGATGTCGCCGTCTCTTTCGTGCCTCCGAGTTGTTCTTGGGTGTTGCCTAGTCCCTTGGTTTCCTGTGCTGGGAATCGATCAGGCAAGCGCATCCTTCTCTCTGGCTTCATGGCCCAAGACCAGGGAGAGCCCGAGTCCTCCAGTGAGCCCCATCTCCATGGAATCCAGGGCTTCCATTGTGTTCCGCCCCGTTGGCTGATCCGCCTGCAGGAAAAGGCACTGTGACCACCTCCAGACTCTGCGCTCCTGCTGTCCACCGCCTCTCCGCACTGTCCCACCCCACGCTGCCATGCATTCTTCTGGGCCACAGTAGGGAACCCAGAATCAGGCTGCCAGATGCCAGGCAGGGTTCCACCCCACATACACACCAGCCCAAGGACAGCTCTCCTCTTTCCCCTGGACAGACGCTGGCTGATGACACAAGGTGTCGCTCGTGCAGCAGGGAGGCTCATCGACCCGTGAGTAGTGAGCTGCTTTGGCACCTCAGCTTTGCTCGCCCCCAAAGCTCATGGGCTCTGGAGGGCCTACTCCCAACCTCCAAACCCTCCACCCTAGTTTAGAGGCGAGAGGAAAGGTGGCCTTATGTATCACAAGGCCACTCCCACATGTACTGGTGGGTAAGTAAGGGGAGGAGGTCCTGACTCACAAATGTCCTCTGTCTCCTTGACAAGTACAGACTTAGGAGGGGCACAGTTGATGTGGGACCTCTGAGAGCTGAGGAGCCTTCTGTCTCTGTTCTGGAGTTATGGGACACCCCAGCTCTGCGGCCCTGCCCTCGGAAGAGGTCCTACCTCTCCCCTTCGTGGTCCTTACCTCAGATTCCCAGGCCAGAGACGAGACAAAACACGCACGCGCACACACGCGCGCGTGCACGCACACACACACACAAACACACACACACACACAGGCACAGAGCAGGCCTGGGTTCAAAGGCCTGGCCCCCTTGTGGTGAGCTGTGATGTCGGTGGCACAGCTGACCTTCTAGCTGGTTTCTGTGGGCACCCTGGGCTGATGTGCAAGGGATGGGACCACAGCTTCAGATAGGAGACAGAGGGAAGGGGAGAGGCTGACCCCGTGGAGCCCCCACGCACAGGGGATGGCTTCGAGCACCCACCTTCTCCTGAATGCTAAGTGAGGCTAGGGAGCAGAGAGACGGGTGGCCCCGCAGGCCGGGAACACAGAGGAAGTGAGCTAGCGGGCCCAGCTCAAGGGAGGAGCCCAGACAGGTCAAGTGTCCACCTGGCCCCACGACATGCACCTGCAGGAGCCGCTCGCTTCACTGCTCCCAGGCAAGCAACGGGGCCCTTGCTCGGGGCCAAGGCTTCCCGGCATCTCTGCGGCCTCTCCTCCCATCTGCTGCCGCAGCCAGGGCGTAACTTCTGCTTGGAAGACACGTCCCAAATGTCCGAAGGACAAGCCGTCCTCCCCCTTGGGACCGTGCCCCCGGGTGTTCAGAGCTAGAACCCCAAGGATGAGGGCAGTCTGCTACCGGTACCGGCAGGTGGGGCGAGGGTGGCGAGAGGACTGCCATCTCACAAAACACACCCTGTGAGCCGGGGAGCGGGCACCTCACGTACAGCTTTGGGAATGCCAGGGGCCCACATCACACCCGAGTCTCAGCCCAGCGTGCGCGGGCGTCCATCTCACTACACCCTTTCCCCACCTGCTCGCGGGGGATGGGTGCGGGGACAGCTGAATCCTCTACACCCGGGTCGATGGGCACGTGCCTCACAAGGCCTCTGCCTCTGTGCGTTCGCAGACTCCCACATCTTTCCTGACTCCAGTGACACACGGGCCCTTCCCTTCCTTGGCCACGGCTGGCTTGATGCCCCAAATGCCATCGCTTCACCTACCTCGTGACACCCAGAGTTTGGCATCTGTGTTCGCTCACTAGCTGCGCAAGCGGGCGAGTCTTCCACCTGACTCTGCCCACGCCTCCCTGGGGGGTCTCTTCTGCCTCAGTGTTCTGAGGGCCCACTCGTAGG
The DNA here is from genome assembly GCA_023101885.1 of Typhlomys cinereus. Lineage (NCBI taxonomy): Eukaryota > Metazoa > Chordata > Mammalia > Rodentia > Platacanthomyidae > Typhlomys > Typhlomys cinereus. The sequence goes on from JALPQD010000001.1 coordinate 21,946,352, forward strand.
CAGGTTCCCTCTGCCAGACTTTGCTCACAGACCGACAGCACCCTTCACCCCTGCCTCAGCATCCCGGCTTGCACTTGTGGAAATCGCGCCTCCGCCATTTGGCAGGCCCCAAAGACCCCTGGGTTCCTTTGCCCCGAAGCCCCCTGTCTGCCGCCTCTTCGACCTGCCCACCGGTCCCTTGTTTGGGCCAAGTTTCGCTGGCAAAAGCCCAGCGTCTCTGCTCACGCCCCAGCCGCATCAAGTGCTCCCCACTTTGCGCCTGCCTCCCTTTGCTCCTGGGCCTCCCGAGACGCTCTTCTAACTCACTCAACCACAGATGCCTCATCTCCTCTGCCCGGGCTTTCTCAACATCCCCACTCATCTCCCCTGCCCAGGTTGCTCACCAGCCCGAAGAACATTCTGCCCAGCTTGGCTCACGGCCTCCCCCTCCCCGTCTTGCTTTCCCATCTCCGTGCTCCCGCGAGCTCAGTTGGCTCACAAGCCCCGTCCCAGCTGCAGACTCGGTCCACTCACAAATCCCGTGACTTTACTTGCCGCATTTTGCACCCACGCCCAGGGCCCTTTCCATCATTGGGCTGCCAGGTCCTCGGTCTCCTGGGCCACGCTCTGCATGTGTGTCTGCTGCTCCTGAGCGTGCCACGCCTGGGTCTGTCCCACTTCCTGAGCTAAATGTGAGATGTGTGCATGGGGGAAGCTGAGGAGCGGTGGGCGGGTAGGTAGGTGCTCTTGTACCAAGGTGAGAGTCTTTGGTAGGTGTATGTCTTCTGTGGCATGAGTGCATTCCCTGGAGATGTGTCTGGGGCAAGATGGTGTTCGGCGCCTAGGGGTGTGCTGCGTGGGGGTCAGCTGTGTACAGGTGTGGGCCGCACGAGTGTCTTCTGCATATGTGCACCCGCTGCATGCCTTACTACTCAGGGTGTGTGCGTGTTTGTGTGTGTGTGTGTGTGTGTGTGTGTGTGTGTGTGTGTACTACATGTGCGCGGCTGAGCAGGCAGAATGTGCCACACGGCAACTGTGCCTGCGCGCTCTGTGCATCCGGGCACGCGCATCTGCTTTACGCATCCTCAGCGTGCCTGGGTTTCCTGGTAAGGACCCACTTGCTTACGCGTGGGGACAGGGTTCGTGTATGCTCCTGTGTGCACCCTTCGTGAACAAATAACAAGGTGCATATATTCCTCGGGGTACGGTGGTGTGTGGGGTTCCACGGACCTGTCACGTGCTCATGCACCCAAAGGGCTGTCACACGTATGGGTGTCCTATACACGCCATGAGCGTGTAGGCTGCATCTGCGTGGGCAGCGGGCGTGCTGTGAATGTGTGTACTGCCTGCTGGCGTGTGGAAATTTGCTGGAGGACAGACAGGAAGAACACCCCTGACTACTGCCTGCTGCGCGGATCGAGTCCTCGGTGAAAGGGAAGGACGGGGAGCCCGAGGGGGAGGCTCACCCTCTGTGTGGCCACAGTGCAAAGGGAAGCGTGGGAGCGAGGAGAGACTGGACACAAGATGCAAGAGAAGCAGTGCAGAGGTCACTCTGCTGCAGCAGCAGAAGAGCCCCCGGGAGTGAGGAGCACATGGGGAGCCGGCTGGGTGGTGGGGGAAGGGGTGTGGTGGGGTGGGGGAGGAGGGCCCAAAGGACAGACTCCTGGAGCTCAGGGGAAGAGCTAGAGGGCAGGGGCTGCAGAGCTGGGACTGGAGCCCGGGCCTGAGACCCGCAGCCCACCGGGAGAGTCTGGACACAGCTTGCTGACCCTCGTGCTCCCGATGGGGACAGGGTAGCGCGCTGCCTCCTCAGCAGGCTTCCACGGGGCCTGTGGGGAGGGGGCAGAGAGGTGTGTAGGGGAACATCCATCTGGGGACATTTAACAAGCAGGCGCTCTGAGGGGCGGGGCGTGAGCACAGGGCCCGGCTCTTCCAGGCCACGGGCCAGGACTTCCACCCCCCACCCCCCACCCCAGTCCCCGTCATCTCCCCAAACAATCTCCCAAGGACCACCAGTCCACAACGCCACCGGGAACTGAGTCGATGCTAACCCAAGTGTCTGCACTCAGACCTCACCCACTGCCATGCCAGGTCCCCAGGACTCCCTCACTGCAAGTCTCTCAAGTCTCAACCTACTCCCTGCCGCGATGTGAGTCCCTTCTCCCTCAGTTTGCTCCCGCGTGGCCTCTCCCTCGCTCCGCTCACAGGCACCACCACGTCTCCTGGGCCCTGCCTGGCTCACAGTTACAGCACCTGTTCTACCTCGGCTTGGGCAGGCCCCCCACGACCCTTCCGGCGCACTGTGCTCCTGGCCTCCTGCCGCGTCCCTATCCAACTAATCTGGTAGCATATGTCTCACTTTGGAAAAGATGGATTCAAAGTAACATGTTTTAGGATGAGGACATGGCTTTATTTAAGAGAAATAAGGAAAACTATGGGAATTGTCAGGCCTTGGTGTTTCTTCCCAGCTCAGGCCTAAAGCCTGTCCCCTGAGGAAGGTCACAGTAAAGCCCATGAACAGGGGCTGGACACTCTCTCCTAGATAATTCGGGTTTTGCCTCAGGCAGGAAGAATTCTGGGCATTAGGAGTGCCCTTCACCTAGGTTTTGTTTTTTGGGGATCATTCAAGTTTTGCCTCTGGCAGGAAGAATTCTTCTGGGAATTAGGAGTGCCCTTTACCTCCTCTTAGGATTTTTTGGAACTAGCTTCCTGCTCCCTGTTCTAGAGAAGAAGCCTGCTTTTTAAGTTTTACTCAAATACTAAATAGAAATTTCATGTCTAGTCATTTACAATAAGTAGACTTGTTAGCCAGAATGTGTGCACTGATTTTAAGGAAATTAGAGAATAACTTCTAGAGTCTTAAAGCATAGGTGGGTAAAATTCCCACCTACATACTAACTCAGAAATTCCAGAAGTATAAGACTATGCTATCAGTCCACTAGCACCTTAAAAGAAACTGTGATACCCTCTTACCCTGGCTGCAGGCCAAGGAAGAGACCATCATGCCAGAAAGTCTAGATGCCAAGACTGCCCCCTGGAGATGGTATTTGAAATCCAAACTGGGAGAATCCATGTCAGAAGCACAGGGGGCCGTGTCTTTCCTACCCCAAACAGCACTCTTATGAGAAATTACAGAGATGGACCATTCGAGTGCACTCCCACCAATGATCGCCTCCGCCCCGAAAGAGACACCCTTGGCATATGGGGCCTGACTGGACCCCAGGTTTGGAGTATGCATGGTTCACAGATGGGTCATCTGACTGGCGATACACTTCTGGAATTCCTCAAAGGAAGACATAAGCAACCTTACTATTAAAGGAATAGAAGGATGCTATTATAGGAGAAATTATTCTGTTGGACCCTGAGATCCTCGCCCTAAAATTCACAAAGCAGGCCGGTTCAGGCCCACAGTATAGCCCTTGCTTGTAGTCATTCAGGCATCCATTGTTTATAGCCATCCAAGCATCCATTGTTAGTCATTGCTTAAAACTATGTACAGACTTGAGCTTTTTACAGGTATTTCCCCACCCCTTAAGACCTCCAGCCCTTCAGTTTTGGAAAAGCAAGTTTGCACAAAGGGGAATTCCATCAATGAATGTCACCCAGAATGAACAGCCTGCGGTTAAGCAGGTGGACTGGAACGATCACCAAGAGCCAACTCCACCCGAGCTCTTGCCCACCAATGACTGTTAGGTCATAGAAAATTCCTCAGCTAACAACCCCCCTACCCCAAGATCCCTTAAAAACACCTTGCCCGAGCTGCTCGGGGCCGCTTCAGTCTCTCCTGCGTGAGAGGTTGCTGGAGCCACCCGGCGCGTCGTTAAATAAAACCTCATGCTATTGCAGCGAGAAGGGTCTTGGTCTTTCTCTCGGTGGCCTCGTTCCTGACTGAAAGACGGGGGTCTTTCATTTTGGGGGCTAGTCCGGGATTCGAGACCCCGGAGAGATTGCCCCAACACCGGCCTCGGAGGTATGTGAGCGCTCCTGTCTGTGTTTACTTGTGCTTTGTTTAAGTCTGTGTCTGTTTGTGTTTGCTGTTTGTTTCCTCTTATGAGTATTAGGTTTGGGGGCGGTCAGAAACTGCGAGACAGACGTGTCATATCGCAGAGACCGTGAGGGTCCTGGAGGACGCTCTGGACTCTCTGTAGGGGAAAGGACAGAAGTGTCCATTCCCCATCTGAGTTTGTCTAATCTGCTGTCTGTAGTTTGTCTGATCTGCAGTCTGCAGTATTTGTGTCTTGTCTATCTTGTCTTGAATCACTAAAAGGATATTAGGAAAAGAACCCAAAATCTGAGTGTTGAGGTAGAAAAATTTTGCCTGTGATGATAAAGAGTTACTTAAAATGTTCTGACTTGATTGGTTACTTGGATTTCTTATAATATGTGGGTTTTATGTTTCAAAATAACAAGCTGTGGCCACTATAAATTTCATTGCGCGCTTATGATCACATTTTGGTTTTGGACTCTGTTTACTATTTGGCATGCTCAATTTAAATGCACGTGCACACTTAGGAATAAATCATTTTGATAATGTTAAAAGGCCTGAGTACGTACTGACCAAAATATCTTGTTTTATCTTGAAGCTTCACAAAAGGTGGCATTGTGTTTTTACCTTGGATCTGGTAACATCACTTTTGTAGTTCCTTTAAAAGTTTGTTTTCCCATGAGTAATACCAAAATATCTAGCAGCCAGAAAGGAAAACTGATTTCTGAAAAATTCATTGGAATTCCTTCATTCTCCTGGTATGTACGAGTTCCCTTTCTTGGGGACAAATCTGCTTTCTAATTCCCTGTTCTCAGGTGTACTCCTGTGTTCTGCTGTATAATGATTTTTAAGATGAGGTCTACTGCCTCTTTTAAAGGATATTTCTTACAGGATAACTAATGTGAAAACAGCAGGAAACCATCAAATAGAAAAATATATATGTATAGTCGGTAGATGTAAAGAAGGTTTTGGGATGAGATATATTACTTAGAAAGTTAAAGTATGTGCAGGAGGTTTATGAGTTGGTTACTTAAAAAGAATGTTAAAGTATGTTGTGAAGGTTTGTGGGATGTTAGAGTTATGAGAAGACTGAAAATAAGAGATGATGGTTAAAGAAAACATTATTTGTTATGTTTCTTCCATGTTATAAAAGAAAAGATATTGAACCTCAGAAATTAGTAATTAAGAATTAAGCTTCATGTACTCAAATGTATTTCAGTTGTCTGTTTAAAGCAGAAAATTGGTTACTCCAAAAATCCCAACTTCTCAAGGATAGTAGAAAGCTTATCAGTGGGGTCATAAGTGAAAACTGGAGAAGTCTGAGACTAGGGCCCTCCCTGCCCCCAGGGAGGTGGCCAGCAGGAGAAGCTGAGGCCCCGCCTCAGCTGCAGCTTGGAACAGACTCAAGGCTAATTAGGGAGTTTCTCTAAATCTTGGACTTCCCTGTAAAAGAGACTGTGCTAAACCAACCTCTGCTCATCTTTTGGAGCAGGCCTCTCTTGGAGGGGGAGGAAAAGGGCACCTGCAAAATGGGGGAGGGAATGTTTTAACCTCTGTATGAATGTGTGAGTGAGTGTGGGCCTGAGGTGGGAAACCTGTAACACCTCTGGCTCGAGTTTGTAGTCCCACCGCGAGATCCCTAAGATCTCTTAAAGCCACGGGATTCGATTGGGCCAGTTCTGCGTTTCCATGGTGATAACATACCGTCTAGGGTGGGATCGGATTAGAATCCGATCGCAAGTCACGAAACCGCTGAACCCACTATGGTCAAGTTATCACCCATGACTCTGCAAAGAGTGTGGCCAGACTGGTACTTGAATGATCTCTCCTGGAGGGATTCCCAACCTTTGTCTGTCTGCGTCGTGTGGTGGGGATCAATGTGACTCTAGCTCTTGGTCTACTTAGTACAGTGGGGATCAATGTGACTTTAGCTCTTGTTAGTCAATGGAAGGGAATTCCTAGGAATGTTTGCCCTGAAGGAAAGTGCTTCAAGTCTGAGACAATGACTATGCTGTTTAAATAGCATAGGGAATACAGGAAGCTTCAGGCATGTGTGGATCCTGGACTCTCCCCTTTTAGTGTCATTGGGTGGGGCTCTGGTGGCCTTGGAGGGAGTGCTGGCTTCCCCGGACCACACCACGGGCAGTGTCAGTGGATGTCTTTGCTGACAACACTGTGTATATAGTGATTATCAGAACTCTGCTAAGCCACGTGTCCTTTCCTCAAGTCCAGGTTCACTAATTAAAGCCAAAAGAGAGGGATTTCCCCTTCCTGTGTCCAGGAACTATCTAGAAATTGTGAATGCTTAGTTCTACCAACCTAAAAAAAGGGTCAAGTCATAGCATATTCTCAGACATGCCCTGTATACATCTTAGACAAGAGATGAGCCCAGGAAGATCTTTAAGTTATACTAGCATCCAACTAGAAAAACAAATGACAGAAAGTTGAGAGACTATAGAGCTGGACCAATCCTTTGTTTCTGTTTGTCCTAGGACTTTGAAAATAGGACAGGTGACCTAGGACTTAGTATAAAAAAGAAAAGAAAGAGAAAGAACCAGAGAGCAAAGAAATCAGAACTTGACATTTGCCTTAGGGGATAGGTTAAACAGGCACCCCAAGCAGATCAACCCAGGACCCCTCCCGACAGGGGAAAGGTGACTTGACAGGGTCAAGTCATAGCATATTCTCAGACATGCCCTGGATGAGATGAGCCCAGGAACATCTTTAAGTTATACTACCATCCAACTAGAAAAACAAATGACAGAAAGTTGAGAGACTATAGAGCTGGACCAATCCTTTGTTTCTGTTTGTCCTAGGACTTCAAAAATAGGACAGGTGACCTAGGACTTAGTATAGAAAAAGAAAAGAAAGAGAAAGAACCAGAAAGCAAAGAAATCAGAACTTGACATTTGCATTAGGGGAGAGATTAAACAGGCACCCCAAGCAGATCAACCCAGGACCCCTCCCGACAGGGGAAAGGTGGAAAAAGATGCTTCGAATATGACCAGACTGGGCACTTTGAGACTGTTGTGAGCACAGAAAGCTTTCATGTGGCCTATGTCCCAACTATGGGAATCTCAACTGGAGGAAGATTGCCCCCTGAACCCCAGGGCCCAGGGGTCGAGCGAGCTCTCTGGTAGAGACCAATGAAATGGCCTGAAGCTCTTAGCTTCCCTCCGATGGGAAAAAGGAGTTTGCCACTGATATCCAGCAAAAGGAAGCCCAAAAGTGCCAGGTTGAGCATCTGGTGAAAACCTTGGGTTTAACATGCAAATGGGAAGCCTCTTTGTTTCTATGTTAATAGACAAGGGAGCACAAAATTCTAGTGCTCAACTTCCTTCCTAGGCTTTTGTCAACTTTTGATTTTACTAAAATGTTTAAGATCAGGAAAATGACAGGTTCATTGCACTCACAAAGTAACTGCTGAGATTCCTTATATGCTTAATAGTAATGCTTTTTAGGCATTCCTTTGTTTACATGCCTGAATGCCCGAATATTCAAGGTTTAGGCTTAATAGAATAAAATATTTTAGCGCTGTTATAAAGTCATCCACGTGGCTCTGGTTTTAGACACACCAAAGGTATTAGAAGAGAAAATCATGGATTACAGAAAATGCCAGATAGCATGTAACAAAAGCCTGCAGTTTAAAGACCCTAAATGCTGCATCCTTATCCAACCATTCTGATGGATAACATTCCAACCTGATAAGATATTAGTTCAAGGAAACATTTTCTGGAAAAAAGACATGACTTTATTTAAGAGAAATAAAAAAATATAGAAATTGTCAGGTCTTGGTGTTTCTTCCCAGTTCAGGCCTAAAGCCTGTTCCCTGGGGAAGGTCACTGTAACCCCATGGGCAGGTGCTAGGAACTTCTTGGTATGTCACAATAATGCCCACGGACAGGTGCTAAACATTCTTTCCTAGGTAATTTACGTTTTGCCCCCGGCTGGCATGAGCCCCCAGGCCAAGCCCGCCTGGACCCCTTCTGCTCCTGCCACAGCCCTCTCCACCCTGGCCGCGCCCAAGTGCAGGGGTTTGGGCTCCGTGGTTGTTGACCTCCTCTACTAGAGAGATTAAGAAAACTGGAGTGGTGTCTGACGCCAGCTTGTTCCTGCTGCTTTCCTTGACAGTATTCAGCATCGTGAGTGTGACGGCCTACATTGCCTTGGCCCTGCTCTTTGTGACTATCAGCTTTAGAGTATATAAGGGTATGATCCAAGCAATCCAGAAGTCAGATGAAGGCCATCCATTCAGGGCATATTTAGAATCCAATGTTGCTATATCCCAGGAATTGATTCTGCTCTCAGTCATGTGAACTGCATCATAAAAGAACTCAGGCGCCTTTTCTTAGTTGATGATTTAGTTGATTCTCTGAAGTTTGCAGTGTTAATATGGATGTTTACTTATGTTGGTGCCTTGTACAACGGTCTGACACTACTGATTTTAGCTGATTTCACTCTTCAATATTCCTGTTATTTATGAGTGACATCAGGTGCAGATAGGTCATTACCTAGGACTTGCAAGCAAGAAGGTTAAAGATGCTATGCTTAAAATCCAAGCAAAATTCCTGGATTGAAGCACAAAGCAGAAAAATAAAAAGATGCTATCATAGGAAAAATTATTCTTTTAATAATTAGATTGCTTAAGCCCATGCTGGGACTTATAAAATGTTGGGGACACATATAGTTAATTGTAAAATATGTTCCTTACTGAAATCAAAAGGAGCTCAATCTTTCTCTGTCTATTAAAAAAAATGCAGTCTCTGTTACACGTATGTGGGCTCAGCCTCTTGGCTATCTGGTGCAGCATTATAGACTGGCTAGATTTGCAAATACTGAGAGAATATTTCTGTTAAGTGCCATTATCCTCAAGCAATGGGATAGGTTCTTGGAAAAAATGTCCTTCCTTAAAGTAAACCTGTCACAGAAGTTTCAGTAAACGGGTCCAGATTCACTAAGCCAAGAGAGTTGTTTTTGTTCTCCATTCTGCTGACTCCTTGCCTCACCTGATCCAGGGGAGCCCTGGTCTCCAGGCTGCAGCTCTGGCCTGAGGCACCCAAGAAAGACAGTTTATGCTATAGAATTAAAACCAGAGACATAGGTTGGCGAAAAGTTTAATACAGTTTTTCCCTTGTCCTAAAAGGTTGCCTAAAGTTAAACTCAGTGCTCGACAGAGGGAAAAAGCAATGGCAAACGTAAGGAGTAAACTAGGACAAACAGCAAAACTCCAGGTGTAGCTCCAGAGCAGCTCCATTAGCTAATCAATGCTGGCTTTTCATTTAGATCAGAGAAATGGTGCTACATCCCTTTGGTCCCAAAAAGACTTATGTTGCTTTATTTTTCAGAACCCAAAAAGGAGGATAATTTAGATTGTTCTGTACAAAGAATCAGTTCGCATTGTTTTGGACAGGTTTTAAATATGATCTACAGTAGCCAGAGAAAAAGGTCTCCTTGGCTTTTACAACTTGTAAACATGTTCTTTTACTAAGTCCTGCTTGCTTGTACCCACAGCAAGACTGCTGAGCTTGTTTGGTTTATCTCATGTGCCTTCCCAATTACAATGATCTGGTCCTTCTGTAGATTTTGGAGACTCAATTTGCCTGTCTTTTGTCTCTTTAGATCAACCTTGAGGTAATAAAGCCATCTATCAAAGACCTCTAGACCAACCCAGCATTTCACAGATGAGAAGTCAGGCTGCTCTTATTTCTTCGCCCCGATTAGCAGGAAGCAGCAGATCGATCATCGCTCTTTATCCCCAGAGCAGTCTGAATTCTCAAATAGGTTTATGGGAAAGTGAGGCAGGATTAGAGCAGCTATGCTGGGATGGGTCTCTCAAGGTCTTTGGAATTCTGAAGAGACGTCCCCTACTGCTGGAATCGCCTGGAAGGAACACCCCTGCTGAAAAACTGACTCCAATCCTCCCAGAAATTTACCACAAGAACTGTGACTAACACTCCATGATTGGAGTGTGCCTATAGAAAAGGGGGGAATGTGGACCCCACCCTCACCTAAAATTCACAAAGCGGGCTGGTTCAGGCCCACAGTATAGCCCTTGCTTGTAGTCATTCAGGCATCCATTGTTTATAGCCATCCAAGCATCCATTGTTAGTCA